>OV170229.1:25298184-26498184 GCA_921882275.1 Brenthis ino | reverse complement strand
TTGATGTGTAGGCGCAACATCTTCATGTCGGTCATATTAATTAAAGTCTAAATAGAATGTATTTAGCTTTACTTTTTATTAATTACCTTCCAAACCATTTTTCTTCTTATAATAATTTAAAAAATACAGTGATAGGCAAGTGATAACTGAAATGAATTCAAACCCGGGTCTTGCAGTTCTGATATTTTCATGTCCGAGCCATTTTCAACATGACTTCGATCTCCATGAGGTGAAGAAAAACATTATAAGAAAACTAGCATTTCGAGAGAACCTAAATTTGTTATAAATAAAATTATTAAAGTTTATTGATTTCTTTTAATTACAAACTGGAGTTATATTGCTCAAAATCGTATATTTGTTTTATCGAAACAACTTTGTAATAATTAAAATACCTTATTAGTAACGACTCTACTAATTATGGATAATATAATTTTTCATAGTTACCCATGCGCCTTCGATAGCTCAGTTGGTAGAGCGGTGGACTGTAGAGGGTAATAATTGATATCCATAGGTCGCTGGTTCAAATCCGGCTCGAAGGAGTTTATTTTGCTTCATTATTTTAAATCGTTTAATGATCTAGCAAAAATATCGTTTTTCCAATTCAGTATTTCCTATAAAATAAAATAAAAATAAAAATTTTACAGAATATACATATTTTATGTAAATACTAGCGGACCCGACAGACGTTGTCCTGTCTACGCGTCTTTAATTTGAAAATTTCAAACTTTTTTTAATAAGCTAAAACATTCTGGACCATTTTGATGAAAATTATTATTCAAATTGTGAATCTAAACCATTCCCAGATCCCCTTGAACACACACAAAAAATTTCATCAAAATCGGTCCAGTCGTTTGAGAGAAGTTCAGTGACATACACACTCACAGAAGAATTATATATAAAAAGATATTTAAAATCCATGCCAAATCACGACATCCGTAATATTAAGTTTTTTTTTTAGTTGAGAATCTGTCCAGATGCGCTAAAGACAGCGCAATAAATAATAATGCCCATTGATATTAAACTCATGTATAAAAAAGTGAAATTCATTTGTTTGTATGAAGAAGATAATCTTTAAACAAGAAAACCTCATGAACAAGAACCAAGCTATGGACGAAAACTAGTACTAAATAATAATTTATAACAACCTTTTTTATTTCTACAAATCTTGTTCGAAAAATCGTATTATTCATTAAGATTAACCCTCGAGTACAATCACATTTCTGATTCACGGAACCGTATTGAATTGATTACAGAATACGCCACCGTAAGGAATTAATTTAAAAATATAAATCTTAAATGGAATTTTCCACGTTGTGAAACTTTTCGTTTAAAATTTTAGAATAATGAAATATTTTATTTTTCACAATATACTTTTAATATGTAAATTAATGGATGAGTACTACAAATATGTCTCATTATATATATGTACATATATGTATGTGCTAGTGTTTTTTTCTCACTAAACTGCAAAAAAAATTTAAAGACGTCCTGTGACAAGTAGAATTTATTTATCAATCTTGTATAGATCTTGTTATAATAAAATTGTAACTAAGCCGAATCTGTACATTAAATATTTTTTGGAAAATCTTATTGAAATAGACATTATTATCGATGCAGAGGGAGAATCTATAGTTTTTAGAATTTTTGTCTATCTGTCTGTCTGTCCGTCTGTCTGTCTGCCTGTCTGTTACCGCATTACAGAAAAATCACTGGAGGGATTTTGATGAAATTTGGTATGGTGATAGCTAGTTATCCGGGTCAACATATAGGATACTTTTTACTGCGGGAAAATATCTAATTTCTAAGATAAAAATGCAAAAACTGCAATGTAAGAGTATACTAATCTGTAAAACCTAAGAATTTGGTTTTTTGTCATCTAAACGCGGGCGGAGCCGCGGGCAATGCTAGTGACGATATACGTATAAATATTGCTACATGACACACAGCTTCCGAACTGACGCATTTACTTTATTGCGTATCATATCTCTACATCTCAAACTACTATGATGTAAGGAAACAAAATTTATCGAAATCCATTGCTTCTCTTTACCTATCGCAGCGGGATGGTTACGAGCCAAAGTTGAGAAGGCAGGCTATTAACAAATCTTATCAACACTTAGATTATCAAAAACTAGTCTTATTTACAAGTGTTAAGAGTTATTTCGATGGCAGAGATAAATTTGTTGTAATATAATGTGAATCATTTATAACGTATTGTGTTTTGATAATACGTCACTACAGACTAGTTCTGTTGGATGGATGGGAGTCGTTTAAGTATAGGAAATGGTTATGTCGCGTCGGGCAAAGTTTGAATGTCCAAATGGCTTGGTGTTATCGTTGCGTTATTACAGGTTATTGCCTTCATTATATCTTTGAAGCGTGAAATCTGATGTTATAGAGAATGCTGGTAAGATTTAATCTATCATCCAGATTTTGATTTCAAGTACAATCTTTGTTCTGAGGTTATTAATTTTCTTAAGTGGAAGAATGAAATAGGCATGTTTTTTTTATTTTTTTAAACGAATCGCATAATTGAATTCCTTGTAGCTTTTCAATTTCTCTCTCTTTCTCTCTCTCTCTCTCTCCTCATTTGGAGGATTTACTATATAAATAGTATATATTAATATAGGAATAATATATAGGGATATTAAAAATTCCTAAAATATACTCTTCTTCATTCTAAACGAAATCATCATCAAGCATCACGCTTCTTCAAGCTATAAGGCGACTTACAGCCGGTCTCAATAACTTATCTGTAACAATTTGTTAAAATTATTAGTAGCTTATATCATACTTTTTACAAAATATATACATCTATTTTTATTTTATGTTTAACAAAATACATATATCTATAAATATATTATATGTATAATAAAATTCTGAGTCGATTTTGTACATTGAATATTTTTTGAAAAGTCTTATTGAAACAATCATTTCTATCGATACAGAGGCAGAATCTATAGTTTTTACAATTTTTGTCTATCTGTCTGTCTGTGAACATATCACGAGAAAATCACTGGATGGATTTTAATTAAATTTAGTATGATGATAGCTGGTATGGTTATAAAATATATAGTTCACATTGATAAAAATGCATCACAACATACACCATCGAAATGCTACCTAATGTCATTTGGATCAAACACGTGATAACACTTTAAGAACACCCTTATTCAATACAATAAAAATGAAGTGTCCACATTTACTGCCAAAATACAATGGCGATAGTGTCTTAAATTATTTAAATTATGAAAGAATTTCTTACCTTATCGCCTAGACAATAATAACCAATTTCCTTTGAATTTTCGCAAATTGATGAAATTTTGGGTTGGTTATACAGTAAGATAATGTTATTGCCGGTAGTGCAGATACGCACTAATGGCAAGTGTGGGAAACAATGTTTCTGTAGCTCGAAATTTCCATTTCAATTAACATATTATGATAAAAATCTAAAAATACCTATATATTTTTAATTGTAAAAATTGTAATTTTTATTGCAAGCCTGTAAAAATTGTTTAGACCGCTTTATAACCGATTTGCAGAAAGAAGGAGGTTCTACGAGTATGTTCGTCTGTATGTATTTTCTTATGTGAGAAATATCCAATTTTGCTACTTTAGACTGTATTATCGCATATCTTTTGATTTATATGCGTTAAAACTGTATTTATACTAATGACATAGAAATTAATTTTCAAGTTTTACTTCAGCAAAACTTTAAAAGTACGTAAGAATAAATTCGTTCTAAAAAGTTAAAAACCATTTAAGTTATAATAATATGATGTTTTTCTACTTAAAAAGAATTATTTTTAGTATACAAGAATTAGACATTTAAATTTTTTATCAGTTGGATTAAGCATGCAACGTTAACAACTTCGTTTATTTAAATAGTTAATTTAGTGTAATTTATAATTTCTACCACAGATTATAAACTCCCCTAACAAATAGAGATGTGCTGATTACTAACAATCCCGCGGACTGACAAATGGTGTTAATAAGAAACCTGTCGCGGTGGGATTAGTCTATGTTGAATGTACACTGGCCTAATAGTGATGTATTTAAAAGTGTACAACTATAAAACAATGTATTATTTATTTATGTGTGTTATGTGTAGTAGTATGAAAAAATATAACACATGACTGTGTACATCATCTCTCTCATAATATTGTTTATTTTCTGTTGAAAGGTTTGACATATTTATTTACAATTTTTAAACGTGATTAAGAGATGAACACGATATTCTCTTGGAAAAGAAATATTATTTTACTGCGTATTTTAATTATTCACTCCATATATACATTAAACCCGTATTTCCTAAGCGGCCTAAACCATTATTATAAAAGATAATTTACATACATAATATGGACACAGAATTTTAGGTGTACCCTAGGAATTTTAATCGGAGAAGAGTATATAACTAAATTCTTTGCACAAATTTTTATATAAGTAAAACAAGTAATATTATTTTGTACTAACCAACGTAATATAATCGATAAGTAAGAGCTTATAAGAACTATCGATATTTAATTCTCGAATAGCGCATTACAACACTGGCTGATAATTAAAATGCAGAACTACAGCGAAGTGTCCTAAGCGGATTACTTTTAAAATTAAAATGGCGGAGCGTAATTAAAATATGTCATAATATTTGGGGGACCACAAAATGAAATACAAGGTTAGATATTTTAAACAACAAACATGTTAGGTTTTACTCGATTTTTGTTAATTTGATGTAATTAATAGCTAAGTTTTAGACACTTAAACAAAAAATATTTTATTTTTGTGTTTTAATTATATGAAATATATAAGTAATATTTATAAAGCATTAGATTTTTTTAATATTTTATTTTTTGCAAATATTTTTAGAATTGATATATATATATATTTTTTAATTTTTACCATTAAAAATATTATACATTATTACTACATAGTACTTACTACATATTATATAGTAGTAGTAGTACATATGACCACAGATTATATAATACCTACTATAATATATTACGTAATATTTTTTTTCAATGGCTAACAATCTATTCAGTTCTTGTGCTATTTTTTTAAAGATACACACACGTCTGCTAACTTTATTATCACATAAATTTGGTTAATGTAGCAATAAAATTATAATTTAAGAACCTATTCAAATATTTCCAACTAATCACATATACAAAAATGAAAAAATATAAAAACAGATATACATTAAAAATCGATACACAACTTTGACTTGACAATATTGTATAACAGATTTAATACGTTAAAACAATATCACCACAGTAACTTATAATACGCAAATAATGCACCTCGATTTCTGTTACGATTGGCCTGTCATAGACAAATTCTTACTACAGCTACCGCGTCATTTGTTTTGGTTTATGATAGAGTGGACGATCAGTGTGATTTAGATGAAGCCTGTGAGTTGTTATGGAGTATTATTAATCTGAGATATTATGGTATTATAATATATATAGTAACTATAATATATTAAGGCTAAACATATTCTTATAGTCTTATACTGAAACTTCAAATATGCTTTATTTATATAGCAGTGGTAGCCCAATGGTAACACGCTCGCTTGGGACACCGAGTGAAGCGGGTTCAAATCCCGGGTCTCGCACCTCTGATATTTTCATGTGCGAATCATTTCTAACATGATTACCGCTTGCCTTACGGTGAAGGAAAACATCGTGAGGAAACCTGCATGTCTGAGAGAGCCTAGCAAGTTTTTGAAAGACATGTGAAGTCCGCCAACTCGCACTTGGCCAGCGAGGTGGACTATGGCCTGATCCCCCCACGTATTGAAGGGAGGCCCGTGCCCAGCAGTGGGACGTTAAAAAGGGCTGAATACATACATACATATAGACTTTAAAGATCACTTTTAAATGTTTTTTTTCGTTATAATTAAAATCTGTATCTATACGGTCTGCTAAGCGAGCAAAACCAATTTTTCAAAAAGGGCAAGTTGTAAAAGTTGTTTTTTTGTTAACTATTTATTTATATAAAACTATGTACATATCCTACTAGTATTGTATATTATAATTAAACTGTAGGAAATTAATTATAATAATAGAGAAAGTTTAACAACGTTTATTGCCCGGTAATACTTTTTACAGTGACATGGAATATGACAAATTTAAATAGAAAAATAAATAGTAGGCACACAAGTTAACAAAGAGGTTGGAACTATTCATATATAAAATTACAATTAAATATTTTATGTTTACTATTCCAACATCCTCCCTTAAACATAAATCAATCCCATCTTGGTAGCACAATAATTCAATTTTGAATATGGCGTTGCTTTGGTGAGTGCATCAGCTACCATCATGTTCGTCTGTATGTACTTCACATTAGGGATGGGACATTTCACGAGTAGCAAGTGAAAAATCACGTGAAATGCGTAATCACGCGTCACACCTGCTACTTAAATTCATAGTGGCTGCTACAAATCACAACTTGGTGAAATCTAGAGCTGTAGCAAACCGTATGTATTCGTTACTGAGTAACGGGTACGCCATCTAGTACCGAGTACCTAAACGTTACTCACGAATGCATTTCGTTACTCGCATTTTCCGTATACATTTTCGTACTGATGTTTTTATTGATTTTTTATTCAACAAAATACAATTTTCAGTTAATACCGTTGATCAGTAAATTGGGGAGTTTATTTATTTCGAGTTGCATGATTTCGGATTCTTAGAAATATTGTTTAGAAATAATTTTAAATTAGAAACAACAATTAAATTTAGAGCACATTTTTAGTTTTTTATCCAACAAATACTTATAATTTTTACTGAATGATTATGTGTAATACGTACAGACATAACCACCAACGCTGAGAACGAGCTAGAAATGTTTATTAATGAACCAGTGCTTCCGCGCGATTCTTCGTCATTAGTTTGGTGGAAATCTCACTCCTATATGTACCCCAATTTGGCGGAAATATTTCATGAGCACTGTCACATCTTGGTGACATCAGTGGAGTGTGAGAGAGTATTTTCAAAAGCGGGAAATTTTGCAACCCAAAAAAGAGCACGATTAAGCAGAAAACGAACAGCGGAACTTGTATTTTTAAAAAGCAATGAAGACTATTGTATATAGATATCTCATAAAAAAATCAATCATCAAAAAAATCAAAAAGCAAAAAAAATGATTATAAACAAATTAAAAATATTAAGAAAAACAAAAAAAAGTGTATAAAATTCTTTTATAAAAATTCTTATTGTACATAAAAACAATGAACTTTTAAATACGCCAATGTAATTATGGAACTTAGCTTAATACAATTTTACCGTGTGATTACTCTGATATATTTAAAATTCATTTAATTTTACATTGTCAGTCCCAAGCCTGTAGAAGTATGAGGGAAAGTTCATTGTTTGAAAATAGGTTCATTCAAAGCACCATGTACGTATGCAACTACGTCAGATCTATATCTCTGCTCCATATCACATCAGTAGCGCCATTGGTGACATTTCATACTACATTTTAATAGCAAATAATATAAAGTGTGACACCAGACCGTCGAAATCAAAAATCTATGCGTGAAAAGTAGCAGGTGAAATCACGTGAAAAATTGTTGTAATTTCATCACGTGATAATGATTTAAAAGTAGCAATCATTTCCATGCTTACTTCACATCAATGACCCCTCCAACAACTTTATCACGTACATAGTGGTGCCTCACATCAATATGTTTAGTCCTTGGATGGTATCCATCGGAGCCTGAAAGTTTTATAGAACTCTGATTATCAGTATAGATGATCATTGCTTCATTCTTGAGCAAAGGCCAAAAACTTTCTTGAAGTTGTTTCAGCCACATAGCCTCTTGTACACATGAAGACAAAGACATATACTCTGCTTCGGTTGTAGACAGAGCAACAGTAGGCTGGCGTTTAGAATTCCAGCTGATTGTTCCTCCCTGAAACAGGAATACGTAGCCAGTACAGGAACGTCTGTCGTCCTCCGAGCTTGCCCAGTCTGCATCACAGAAGCCATGAGTCATATTCTCCTCCGAATTTTGTTTATAACTCAATCTATACTTTTCAGTGCCTTTTAAGTAGCGCATAACTCGCTTCAGGGCTATCCAGTGTGACATTTCAGGTTTGTTATTGTATTTACTTAACATATTTATAACAAAACTTATATCTGGCCTGGTAATTTGTGAAATATACAATAGACAACCAATTATCTCTTGATAAGGGATTTCATGTAAGGTACATGATTCTTCAGATTTTTCTTTAAATTTTGTGTTAGCATCTATTGGAGTCTTAACACTTTTACAATCTGACATCCCATATTTATGTAACACTTCTTGTATATATTTCTTTTGATCTAAATATATAACTCCTTTCTTCCTGTCTCTCTCTATATGTATACCAATACAATATTTTATATCTCCCAGGTCCTTTATTTTAAATTGTTTTTGAAGCTCTTCCTTAACGTATTTTTTTGTGTCCATATTATTTGTAAATAAAATTAGGTCATCAACATATACAGCTAAAAAAAACATGTTATTGTTATCCACAATTTTATAATAGATACAAGGATCTAACTTGTTCTGTGATAGACCCATTCCTTTCAGCGTAGAACTAAGCTTCTTGTTCCATTGCCTACTGGCCTGTTTCAATCCATATAGAGATTTTCTCAGTCGACATACTTGTTTACCATTGTCATACAGTGGTGGTTGTAACATATATATCTCCTCCTCTATGTCGCCTTGAAGAAAGGCTGATACGGCGTCCATTTGACAAATGTCCAAATCAAATTTAACTGCCAAAGCAAACAAATATCTCAAGGAAGTATACCTTACAACCGGTGAAAATACTTCCGTGTAATCTATGCCAGGTTTTTGTGAACAACCTTTAATCACAAGCCGTGCTTTATATTTTACTATTTCCCCATTTTCATTAGTCTTCCTCTTGAAAACCCATTTGCATGGTAAAGGACGTTTGTTATCTGGAAGAGTAGTAATTTCCCAAGTATTATTTTCTAATAAGGACTGATATAAGGACTGATACTCCTCGTCCATTGCTGATTTCCAATGTTCAGCATCAGTGCTCGACAAGGCTTCTTCAACAGTTAGTGGATCTGAAATCTGTTGAACACACATGAAATTATTGTGTTTCTTGTGAGATCTTAAAGTCATATTTGTTCTAAAAACATCGTCGATACTGTCATCACTTGTACTGGGATGATAAGTTTCATCACTATTTGTTCTATTCAACACGCAACTATCGAAAGACGTGTCCGTACTCGAGTGTGATAAGGTATCATTTTGCGTTTCATTCTGTGAACTATCATCAACAGGTATGTTATCATTTACTGTATTTAGAGGGACATTGACAAACTGTTTGGCAGGTATGGGTTGCAGTGTGATATTATCATTCTCACTCATTGATTTTTCAATAAATATCACATCCCTACTGATTACAATCTTTTTATTTACTGGATCATACAATCTGTAGCCCTTTGTATTGTCGCAATATCCCACAAACACTAATTCTCTTGATTTACGATCCCATTTAAGACGGTTTTGTTTTGGAATATGTACCATGGCCTTAGAACCAAAAATCTTTAAATGAGAAATGTTTGGTTTCTTACCGGTCCATTTTTCATAGGGAGTTACCTCATCCAAAACTCGTGATGGTGATCTGTTGATGACATAAGCTGCAGCGGTGACTGCCTCTGCCCAGAATTGTTTATGCAACTTTGCTTCAAATAACATACATTTTGCACGTTCCACCAACGTCCGGTTAACTCTCTCTGCTAACCCATTCTGCTCAGGCGTGTATGGAGTGCTGGTCTGATGTTTGATGCCGGAAGCTGCTAGAAAATCAGAGAATATTTTATTATTATATTCTTTTCCATTATCACTTCTTACTACTTTTATTTTCTTTTCTAATTCGTTTTCTACTTCTTCTTTAAATATTTTAAACATTGACTTAATATCCATTTTGTTCTTGAGAAAATATACATAAACTTTACGGGAATAGTCATCTATGAAGGTTATGAAGTATTTCGCACCACCAGCAGATGGCGTCTCCATCGGACCACACAGATCAGTATGTACTATTTCTAGTAATGCTTTTGCTCTTGAACCAGAATGTGGAAATGGTAATCGTGTTTGTTTTGCTTCAAAACAGGGTATACAGACAACATCAACATTTTTATTAGTGATAGTTATACCCTCAGCACATAACTCTAACCTCTTTACATCAGCCAAATTTAAATGCCCCATTCTCTTATGCCATGTAATAATATCTGTCTTATTTTTACATGAGACAGTATAAGCATTCCCAGTAACAGAATTAAGTTTGTACATGTTATTTGTTAGAGTTGCATTTGCTATGAGAATCTTATTGGCATTGTATATATTGCAACCTATATCAGTGAATTCCACTTTACAGCCATTTTTGGTTAATTGACTAACAGATAACAGGTTTGCACTCAGCTCAGGAATATATAAAACATTTCTTACCTGGATAGGACATTTATCTTTGCAGTATATGGTCTGAATGTTTACTTTACCCATATTTTGCACGGAGATTGCATCATTATTAGCAACTGTTATATGCTGAATCGGAGATGGTTGTAAATCATACATCCAGTCAGAATGTTTTGTCATGTGCATTGTGGCACCTGAGTCAATGTACCAATCATCTTCATTCACATTGCTGTAAGCTGTAAAAACTGCTGAAAAAGTATTATGGTTAGATTTCTTCACTGTGCATTGATTTTTAAAATGTCCGTATTTGTTGCAATTAAAGCAGCGTGGGCCTTTTCCTTTTGGCTTGGCATTATTCTTATTAGAGGTATTCTTGTGCTTTGTGAAGAATGCAGAAGACTCGGAAACTTTAACCTCCTGTAAAAGTTTTGTTTTGACGAAGTCTGCCGATATTTTAATGCCGGAACTTTCCAGACCCATGATCATAGGTTTATAATTATCCGGTAAACCCGCCAGCATGAGTGTTCCTAACCATTGGTCATCTACATCGAATCCGATATTTCGTAATTTGTACGCAGTACTCATAATTTTATTCACGTAGTCTTCGACGCTCGCGCAGTTATCTAGTGATGTGTTTATTAAATCTCGCAATAAGCCGACTTTTCTTGATAACCCGGAGTCTTCGAAAGCATTTTGTAGGTTCGTCCATACTTCTTTAGATGACTGTGCATTTTCAATATGGACATAGTTTATTGGTTCCACCAACAAAATGATTTTTGACTTGGCTTTTGTATCTTTATTTATGTCGACATCGGTGCCGGGATCGACACATTCCCATAAATCCTCATGTTCTAGATAAGATTTGACCGCAAACTTCCATGTCGAATAATTTTCCCGTCCAACTAATTTCTCAATTTGTAAATTAGACATAGCCATTGTATTCGGGTTGACGTTAGACAAAATATTCGCAAATTACTAATATCAACGACTGTATAGTATTTTATAGCAGTAAATATTAAACTTTGAATCTTTTTAGGTATACGAGAGGGCCCATAACCTGTAGGAAATTAATTATAATAATAGAGAAAGTTTAACAACGTTTATTGCCCGGTAATACTTTTTACAGTGACATGGAATATGACAAATTTAAATAGAAAAATAAATAGTAGGCACACAAGTTAACAAAGAGGTTGGAACTATTCATATATAAAATTACAATTAAATATTTTATGTTTACTATTCCAACATAAACCAACATTTATATTGCTGCATATCTACTACATATGTACATATATCTAAAGCAGTAAACCCGACTAAAGTTAAGAAAAACATACTAATATCACTGAGAATGCTGCTCCTTCATGTACTAAATCTATATAAAACATCGAATCCTGCGTAATACGAGTTAATGATGTAACAAACACAAACCAACATCAAGTCCGGTAAAACTGATTGAGAAGGGTCCTACAAAAACAAGCTCTTTTCAATACAGTGAACCCCTGTCAGCAAAACAAAACGCTGTAAGAATGAAAAATGAAATCAAGTGGACAGTGCCTACAATATAACTACGATAACTTTGGACTTATTACAAAACTAGCGACTAACGTTTATTATAATAGATATCTCAGAGATGGGATATTTTCCCGCTAATAAAATTCTAACTGAGTCGAATCTGTAGAATAAATATTTTTTTTAGAAAATCTTATTCAAATAGTGATTACAAATATAATCGACACAGAGGCCGAATCTATAGTTTTTAGAATTTTGTCTGTCTCCCTGTCTGTTTGTCCGGGAACTCATCGACGAGAAAACCACTCGATAGATTTGATAAAATTTTGGTATGATGATAGCTGGTTATCCGTTATATCTCTGAAAAATCTATTCTAAATGTCAAAACGTATATATTTAAATAACCTGGAGATGTTCATATCATTCCCCAGGTGTATTTTATTCCATAAAAAATATTTATTGTATAATAATAATAGCCGCTAGAGCAGAAACGTTAATTTTTTAAGTATAGCATAAAAATTACAGACTTGTAACCGCATCACACATCAAGTTTGTCGTTGTTTCTGGTAATGTGGTGGTTAATGTTAAATGGTTCACATATTCTCAATCACCTATATTTTGTCTGTAATCGTAATGTACATAAGTTACGAACATATAT
The DNA here is from genome assembly GCA_921882275.1 of Brenthis ino. Lineage (NCBI taxonomy): Eukaryota > Metazoa > Arthropoda > Insecta > Lepidoptera > Nymphalidae > Brenthis > Brenthis ino. The sequence goes on along the minus strand of OV170229.1, from coordinate 26,485,576 downwards.
GCATGTCTATTACGCTTATATCTATACCTACATATAATAAAATTGTAACTGAGCCGAATCTGTAGATTAAATATTTTTTGGAAAATCTTATTGAAATAAACATTATTATCGATACAGAGGCCGAATCTATAGTTTTTAGAATTTCTGTCTGTCTGTTACCGCATCACAGAAAAACCACTGGAGGGATTTTGATAAAATTTGGTATGGTGATAGCTGGTTATCCGGGTCAACATATAGGATACTTTTTACCGCGGGAAAATGTTTCATTTCTGATTTCTGAGAAAAAATTCAAAAACTGCAATGTAAGAGAATACTAATATGTAAAACCTAAGAATTTGGTGGTGTGGAATTAATTATTTATTTTAACCTATTTTTCAGTCAAGTTTACTGCATTAGTAGTTGAATCGTAGAAGCTTGACCATCCATTTATCAGCCGCACTTAACCAAATTTACATAAAATCCAACGCATGATTAATGCGCGTACGTGGTGCGAAGCGTGGAACAGTAGTGAAGCGTTGAGGATTACACTGTTTATTTATTGTTGCGTTGATAAATGATATCCTTTAATATAGAGAATCAGGTGACTGCAACTTATTAAATATATAACTTTTTTCAATATTAGAAACTAGCAACTCCCTTTCGCTTCGCTCGGGTTCGGCTCTTGTGAAAATTAAAAAATAAATCTATCCCACGGGAACGGCACATTTTTCCGGGATGAACATTAACCAGTGTGCTATTGTAGACTATAATACCTAGCAAATTAAAGGTAATTTGCTAGTATTATATAAATATATATGAACATCTATACATATAATAACATTGTAACTAAGCCGAATCTGTACATTAGATATTTTTTGGAAAATCTTATTGAAATAAACATTATTATCGATACAGAGGCCGAATCTATAGTTTTTAGAATTTTGTCTGTCGGTCTGTCTGTCTGTTACCGCATCACGGGAAAACCACTGGAGGGGTTTTGATGAAATTTGGTATGATGGTAGCTGATTATTTGGGTCAACTTTTTACCGCGGAAAAATGTCTCATTTCTGATTTCTGAGAAAAAATACAAAAACTGCAATGTAAGAGTATACTAATATGTAAAACCTAAGAATTCGTTTTTTGGTCATCTGAACGCGGGCGGAGCCGCGGGCAATGCTACTTTATGTATATAAGTAGTGCACAGGTGTTAAAAGCAGGTAAAATGTGACAAGTAAATACGTGAATTCGATACGAAGATAAACGGGAGCTGTAAATCTAAATTAAGCCTGCATCCGCTTAAATAATGGATGAGAATAAAAATCCTGAAGGAATTGTTATATCCATAATTCATTTTCACGTAGAAATAGTGATTTGGTGCACAATTTATATTACTTATAATTTATATACAAAATAATGTTATTTTTACCTATATTATTGTCAATAAATAAATTTGTTTATATGTTTGTTGATTGATAATCTTATACTTATAGAAAGTCAAAAATACTCTCTCTCTCTCTCTCTCTGAGTAGAGTTATTTTTAGTTATTTAGGAGATCGCAGAAGTACAAAAAGTGATATATGAAACGAGATATTGGATATTACGAATTTTAATTATTGTACATTGAGTGTTACTAAAAAAAAATCTTTTTGCTAAGCAATTAAGCCACGAGAGCAGACGGTAAAGCTTTATATATTTATTTTGAATAATACCATCTCAACTAAAAAGTCACATCGATTTTGAAATCATTCATTTTATCCCATGGTGGAATTTTCTCACGATATTTATATGAGACTACATGAAGGCATAGTTGTTAAAAAATATTAATGAAAATAAGCTTTTACTCCTTTTTAATTCCAGTGATCAAATTGCTATTTTATTGAAAAAAAATTATTTTATAATCTTAACCTTATAAGTTATGAAAATAAATTTTAAACATTCGCACGTTACACTTTAATGCAAGCTCATATTGCTCTGAATCGTCCACTCTAATCTAGCTTTCGAAACAAAGCACTAAAATAAACAAAAAATATCGAAATAAATGGCAAACAGTATAATCTACCAGACCAGTCTGTTTAAATGACGTTCGTTTTTCTCACATCCGGTGGTATTCAAATTTGACAAAGACAAATCCCCGGTCATTTCCTCTGCGGTTCGGATGTTCCATATCATTTATATTCATTCGAGTTTCTTTACGAAACAAGTCACTTAATTTGTGAATTATTAATAGTTTATTTGATGACAATTTTATAATAGTAACATTTGTTCTTAAACTAGCTTCAAGCCTCAGCTTTGCTTGATACTAATTACGAAAATGTGTTTTTTTTTTAACTATCAACACCGAAATCAAAATGTCTTTAGAAGTATTTTTTTTTTCTTGAGATGTCATATAACGCATAGAAAATATGTATTTATACGAATGGGGTAAATATGAAGTTAATTAAAACAACTCACCCAAATCACAAACCCTCGAAACGTAACACTGTTATTAAGATTGATTACATCTGTTGTAGTTCTAATATCTTATTCCAGGGAAAAACGTTTCAGTTTTCCAACTTAAATAGTACTTCTAATTCTCTATTTACAGCAATATATTTTGACTAAGGTGTAAAGATTGTTAAGTTAGGGCTTGTAGAGTTGGGGCTTGTAGAGTTAGAAGCTTGGCTCTACATGAGATTTGATAACTTTTTGTCAGTGCGAGCCATGTATATGGTCTCGTCTTGGCAATATTTTACATGAAAATATTTTTGGTGGGATGAAAAAATAACTGAAAAATAAGGATAGTTTTTATTCATATTTATTGAAAAAGTTTTTAAAAAATAAATAAAAACCGAGTTTTAGGTACTAAAATATAAAAAAATAACTAAACGGGGGTTTTCATTTAGAATAGATACCAAATCAGATATTTTTGAAGTCGGTGCCGGCCAACAATATTTTAAGATATGAATATCTAATAGGTAAATATGTATTTTACGTTTCGAAATATATTAGATTTTCTTTGCATCGGCTGGCACTGGTGGGTTTATATTTTTATTTAAAACTTTTATTTTTCCATTTTTAGTGTAGACGTAATAAGCAGGTAATTTGTAAGAAGAAAGTCTTTTAATAATAATTAATAATTTATTTGTTCATTTTTTAAAAAAACTGCTCGACCGATTTCGATAAAATTTACACCACCATTTGCACCACCTGGGAAGTATATCCTTCGAAACAAAAAAAAATTCAAATCGGTTCAGGCGTCTTCGAGTAATGGGTGAACATATATTAAAAAAAACCGACGAATTGCGAACTTCCTCCTTCTTGGAAGTCGGTTAAAAATCTGTCATATGCCATTTTCCTTAAACATAATGTATTAATCAAGTCGAATACTTACCTTTATGTACAACCAAAATTGTTAATCTATATAAAAAATATAAATTAATCACCATTGCGCCAATATGAAAATTCCAAAATAAAAAAGTAATGCCGGAAAATCTCACAAGGACGTATTTTAACGTGCTAAGCGACCCGTTACAGAATCACCCTTCGCGATTCAAACGCCCGTATGTAAATGCTATAGCGAATTTATTGTTATAGCTTCTCTACCTAAGTGATATTTCAGATTTCCTTCTAAATATGTTCCAAACATTTTCCTTGTTTCACGTAGAACACAACCATTTTATTTAGGCCCAGAGTTGAGACTGATATGAATTATGAATCTATAAGATTCTGAGATCAAGTAAAATTGGACGGCTACAGTTTCTGCTTTATTTCATATTTCTGCTGATTACTCGCCATTTTCAAATTGTAGATAATATTGTGCTAAATGATAACTGATTGCAGAAAGCTTTGGACCTAATGAAGAAAATAAAACGTAGACTCTGTCTTAATATTGAATTATTTGAGTGGAAAATACATTTGACAATGAGTAATGAGAATGCAAGCAAAATAGGAAATTGAAGTAAATGCATAAGAAACAATGACTAAGGATAATGAAGATTTATGAGGTATTGCTATTTTGAGAAGATGGGAAAATAGTATTACCACAAAATGGGTTTTTAATAATCTTTGTGATCGGTAGAGCGGTTTTTAAAAAAACCCAACAATAAATATATTTTTTAAATAAATTGTTTAATCGAATATGTTATTAAAAAACTTTCTTCTGACAAATTACCTGCTTATTACGTCTACACTAAAAATGGAAAAATAAAAACTTCGGTGCCAGCCGATGTAAAGCAAATCTATACATATAATAAAATTCTAACTAAGTCAAATCTGTACATTAAATATTTTTTGGATAATCTAATTGAAATAGACATTATTAGCGATACAGAGGCCGAATCTATAGTTTTTAGAATTTTTGTCTGTCTGTATGTCTGTCTGTTACCGCATCACAGAAAAACCACTGGAGGGATTTTGATTAAATTTGGTAGAGCGATAGCTGATTATCCGGGTCAACATATATATACTTTTTACCGCGGGAAAATGTCTCAGTTCGGAAAAAAAATACAAAAAGTGCATTGAAAGAGTATACTAATATGTAAAACCTAAGTATTTGGTTTTTGGTCATCTGAACGCGTGCGGAGCCGCGGGCTATGCTAGTCTAATATATTTCGATACGTAAAATACATATTTTACTTATTAGATATTTATATTTTAAAATATTGTAGTCGGTGCCAACTTCGAAAATATCTGATTAGGTATCTATTCTAAATGAAAACTTCCGTTTAATTATTTTTTACATTTTAGTGCCTGGAAGTCGGTTTTTTTTAAGTTTTTATTTCGCTTCATAGTCTCCGTAATTCCGGGATGCTACTGAGAATTTCTTAACAGAAAACCCCAATAACTGTACTTAGCCCGACCCAGAAATCCCAGGTCCTCCGGATCTGGAGCAGTACATGATAGCTACTAAACCAACAAGGCAGTTACTGTTATAGAGCAACAGTGGCTAATATTAAATGAACAGATATACCCATTATTGGCATACGAGTATATTTTATCCAATTTTAGACAATTAAGTTTGTATGATCAATAAAGCATAATATGCTGGAGTGTTGAGTTCGCAGCATTCAGTTATAATTAATTTACTGCACGTTTAGAATTTCCCCTTCTTCAGAATATATTTACTCACTTATTAAATGGTATATATATATATATATATATATATATATATAAAATATATCAGAATAAACAAAATTAGATGACATCTCGTAAGAGTAAACAAAAGCTCAATTCAATAATATCTATTGACTTTAAAAGCCATTATCAAATCCGAGAGGACGTTAGAAACAGATATTTGTGAACAAATTGCAAATAAAACGTTTGTGATTCCATCAAAAACGCTTGAGCTATAAATTAAAGGTAATATACATGTTAATGGTATAAGAAAATCTACGCCTTCCCCTTTGCACTCGTTGACATTTTACATGAAATAAAAAATATTGGAGCAGGTATTTGTCTCGTATCTTTTTAAATTAATAATTTATTTAAAAAATTAAATGATCGATGTTTTTTTAATATTACATTAAAATACTGAGATTTTAGTTTATTTATTCTAGTTAAGCTTCATTTTAATTTTTTTATATTAATTTTATAAAGCTAAAAGTATTATTCACGTGAAAAAAAAATTGACCTAATTTCAGCACAGTTTTTTAATATAGTAATGATATAGGTAATAAAACTTTTTAGGTCAACATACATATATCTGACGAAAAAGTACAATCCTAACAGGGTACTAGTCTAGTTCTTTATAATAGTATATATTCTTCAATTATACTTAGCAGATAAAGTATAAAAAGAAGTAGAGAAAAGAAGAAAAGTATATTAAAAAAAGTATAAATAAAATTTTTAAATTTTGTCTGCCTGTCTGTCTGTTTGTTCCGGTTAATCTCTGAAACGGCTGAACCTATTTTGACGGGACTTTCATTGGCAGATAGCAAATTTTATAAGGAGTAACTTGGGCTACTTTTATTTTTAAAATTAATCAGGGTTCTGCGCATAAACATTAAAACCCATGAAATTGTATACCTAGTGACGCACCCGAGCGAAGCAACGGTAATTTGCTAGTATTATATAAAGTACATTCTATATTTATATTAAGTATTATATATAGTACATTCAAGTATATTCTATATTTCGTACATTCAAGTGTAGCACAGATCACTTATATGAACCGTCCATTGGAGTGAAACTAAAAGCATTGTAAATTTTATACAAATGCCGTCGGTACATTTCCGTTTACAAATCCGCACAAGACGTAGTGCTCCCTGAAGCAACATTTAAGTGCGCCATAGAAATATGTATACTTTTTGTGGAAAATATGTTTGAGTATGTCTAAAATTTAAAATATTGTGTTTTAGCTGATTGTAAATAGTTACTTAAAATTTCAAGTTAATATTTTTTTTTTTCAATAATATAGAGCGATATTTTTTTAGTTTTAACTTTAAACGTTATAGAATAAAAGTTAATAAAGCTTAAACTTTTTAAGCTTAAGCTTAAAAAAAAGCTTATTTAATTTACCTTTTATTGAAAAAAAAATATCAGTATTAGTAGTGTAGTACTTAAGTGATGCTCTATTTTTGCCTGCTGTTGCTTCCAATACATTAATATTTACATAAGCCAATATAAGAAAAATGAATTGAGCGATTTGATAATAAAAATATACGTTCATAGTATCACTAAGTGGAGTTTATCGCGATTGCTAACAATGTAAATCGCAGCCAGGTTTAATTACGCTAAGTGACACAGTATTTATCACCTAAGCGCCCAAATCGAATAACGGTCAATGCGGTAAATGCAAATTTTAGGCCATTTCACTGTAAAACGTTCTCGTTAATACCTATTAGGATTGGATTAGATCACCAAAAGCCTATTTTTTATACACAAAACAATCATATCGTCGTCTCAGTGCATATTTGTCCAAACGACCAATTTATTATAGAATTATTGAGGCACTGTCTGTAACAAGTATATATCACCTTTGAGACGTCTATAACCTTAGTCTCTCCCGTGACCACGATTGCTGTAAAGCATTCGAAACGTCGGGAACCAAAAATCAAAATAAATCCGCGAAATAATCCGAAAAGATAGTTTTATTTAAAATTATTTAGAATTATTGATTTTTAAATGTCAGTTATATCATTATTAAATACATATTTTACTTATAAAAACTTCAAAAAAAAAGTATTTTATCTGTATATGTGCAATGTATATAAATCTTAGAAATAAAGTTTTTTTTAAAACGGAAGAAAAAACTCTACTGTAAACTACAAATTTTGGTTGTTTGACAAATAAACACTAAGGCAACAATATATTGTATTGAATGGACGATTTCATCTAGTAAGGGACGATAACTAATACTAGCTACTGCCTGATGACTATGAGTTTGATTCTCGAACAAGGTAAATGTTTTGTGTAAGTTAACCATACAAATTTTTGTTTTAGTTTAGACTATCGATGTGCTTTTTGCACAAAGTTTTTTAAGTGAATCGGTTTAAACTTTTTTTTTCAATTCAATTAATTTCTAATTAAAAAATGTTCTGCTTTGGTTAAGCTCCCTATAGAAAAACTAGCGGACCCGACAGACGTTGTCCTGTCTACACGTCTTTAATTTGAAAATTTCAAACTTTTTTTAATAAAAATTTTTTATGAAAATTATTATTCAAATTGTGAATCTAAACCATTCCCAGATCCCCTTGAACACACACAAAAAATTTCATCAAAATCGGTCCAGTCGTTTGAGAGAAGTTCAGTGACATACACACTGACAGAAGAATTATATATATAAAGATAAAGTTTCTTAAATTTTTTGGGACACTATAACTACAAAGGTTAATAATAAAATAAAAAATAAACTTCAAAATCTTATTAAAATAATTGTTATATATATTAGTTATTATCATGAAATTTATATCAAAACACTAGAATTTCTATTCATCCATTCAAAAACATAAAGAAAATCGGTTTACAATAATTGGGATATTGCATAACATAATATTATATAAAAAAACTTCTTGCTTGCTTCCCAATACAAACGTTCGTCCCCATTTTCTCACCCTTAAGGAATGATATCCAGGATAAAAAGTATCCTATGTCCTTCCTAGGGTCACAAACTACTTTCTTACCAAAATTTCATCTTAATCGGTTCAGTGAATCCAGAGATTACCTACAACGTCACAAACTCACAAACTTTACCATTTTATAATATTATTATAGATAAACACCCTGAAAGAACAGCTCCTCCTTTTTTGAAAGTGGTCTAAAAATAGATACTTAATACTCTATTACATAAATAGCGAAAGAGCACAGCGTACAGGAAAAAGTAAGAAATATAACATAAATGCAAAGGTCTTATTGCTACTAGAAATCTCTGACCTTTAGTAAAAAGATTTGAAGAAGTACTCGTATACTCGTATTAAATACGAGACAGTATAAATTCATATTATTAACGAATTATCGTATATTAATATTTTGTGTAATCCAATAGATTATAGTTAAGTATTGTAATTTAATAATAATAAACCTGCAGAATTTGCAGGGAGGCAGAATGTGGACCGCTTATGCACAAACGCAGTATTCATCTAGGAAAACAATTTCCAAGCCTAGATGAAATAAAAGAGTTTAACCCTAAGAAAATCCTGCAGTTCTTAACATCAGCAGGGTTTAGTGGTTCACTTTAGTACAAAATAGCGGCGATCACAATAGACCAGAAATGGTCGCAGTGACACGAAATCGCCGCAAAATAGAAATAAATAAGTATTGTAATTAGTAAGTCTACAGTTTGTAGCTCTCATTAAGTAATAGATATAGATTATTACTATTCTTTATTGCACTTAAAAATCAATACAGTAATTTGAAGATAGTTATTGTTTACAAAGGTGGACTTATCTCTAGAAGAGATCTCTTCCAGCCAACCTGTGGTAGTGAGAAATAGTGTTACAAGGCGGGCTAAATTCGTGGAGTCGTAGTTATATAAATAATATATATTATATAATATTTTTAATATATAATATATTAATAATATACTCAAAAATATAGATATAAGAGATTCTGTTTTCACTTTGCACATCTCGGTCCAGTGGCGCGTGTTCGCCAGATGTCAGCGCTAATTACGTGCGTGTGACGTGCATTCCGATTAAATTGCTTCGTGATCGGTAACGGTGTCGTATTGGAATTAGGATAGATATTGACATAGCGAATAACTATTTAAGAAACCCAATGGAAACTACATAAAGCCTAACCCCAATATTAGAAATGTGTGTTTCAGAAGCTTGTTTCTTTCCATAATACTATTCACAGTATAAAATTTTAAAATAAAATGATTCAATTACAAAGAAAATGTGTGTGTAATAATCCTTTACCTTCGGTTTTGCTCGTATAATCGTATAACGCAAAAAATGTACTAAATAACCATGTGCATCAATTTTCATGGTGACCAGTGGACCGGTGTAGAAGTTGATGTTGCAGCGCGTTATATTTATAATTATAGCAATATAACATACTCGTAATTAATACAATACTTCAAAACAATTGGTAAAACTATACTAATATTATAAAGAGGAAAGATTTATTTTTTTGTTTGTTTGTTTGTATCGAATAGGCTCCGAAATTAGTGAACTAATTTAGATGAATTTAGGTAAGAAGATAGTTTGAGACCCTGGAAAGGACATAGGAATTTTATCCCGGAAGTCATCCCTTAAAGGGATGAAAATGGGGATGAAAATTTGTATGGGGAAGCAAAAGTAATAAATACCTTCCAAAAATTAGCGGTTTTGCACAAAGAAATATTTATATTGATATAAATTACATGCTTACTAATAGTCAAAATACTGAAATATATTAGAAATTCTATAGAACACCTAATTTAGTTCCCTTTGCATAGAACAATAAGACCCTACGAGACCAGAATGCCATCGTAATACGAATTTAGAACAAAGCTTCATAATAATTATTATGACCACGTTTTAATCAAATCCTGTACAAAACAAAGAGATTCCTCGAGCTTAAAATATATTTAATCTCGTATATCTGTTATCAAGCTGTCTGTCTGATAGAAACAAAGACGGCCTTTTCGGACTGTCCACTCGAAGCAATTCGTAACCAATGCAAGATGAACCCCTAAAATCTGTTTATTACTTTAAATGTCGTTCTCCGCACTACGTAAACTTAGATTGCAGTATACCAGCTTACATTGGGTAGCTTTAGTACGCCAGATGTAAGGGATATTGGGGAAAATAGGAATATAATGTGGTTTTCACGTGAGTTATTTAATTCGAAATACATTATAATACAAAATACAATAATATTAGGTATTTTTTATGAAAGCTTTTGTATAAGGAATATTTATTTTTAATACTTAAAATGTTATTTAACAAGTATTTTGTTAAAGCTGCCTATGACTTTTTTTTTAACTATATTAATAAAATTATTATCTTATAAGCTGTAAATATATGTGATATATTTGATTTAACTAGTCTCGACATAATTATTATGTAATCACTTCATTTCCCCGTCGGCAATCGAATTGACCTCCTCCGGGAATCCCGGACCGGGATAAGAGATAGTGCCAGTTAGAAACATCATACTAATTCTTATATATATTTTTATAACACTTCATTACGCATGAAAATAGTATATTAACATAAAAAAAATATACAATTAAAGAGATGTGCAAAGGCGGCCTTATCACTAAACGTTATCTCTTACAGGTAATCGATAGAAAAGGATATAAGAAAATAAGTAAGAAGAGCGGAAAGCAGCATAAAGTGCAAAAAGTTCTTGAAGTATGAAGTTTTTTTTTGCAATAGGTAGTTACAGTGTGTAACTATTGCAAAAGCTCGAAATACATATTCCTAAAAATCTGTAGATTTGAAGTATCAAATAAAAATAATTTTTGATAGGTTGAATTGAAGACGGGGTTGTATACCTTGGCATAATATAACAATATTTTACTCTCGGATATTGAACCCAGTACCTCTAATATAGTAGTAGAAACTAAGCACATACGCTTAAAATTAAAACTAAAAAGCTCTTAATACTTAACCATAAAAATCGACGTCCATTTTACCATTCATATCACAATACTATAATCCAAAACTAAATCACTATAAGAAGTAACACTTTATCTTCCCGTTGACAGCTTTATGAGGCGGGGCCGAGGCCTGGCGGTGTGAACACATAAAATATTAATACACAATTTGTCCGAGTGGCCGTCTGTTAATCTACTTTTATAGAGATTTAGAGAGGTTTCATTATGTCAAAAGATTTGCAAACAACATGCTGTGCTTTTTGAAACTTATCAAATAACTAAGTATAGCGCTAGGTAAATAAATTAAATTAATATATAATTATATAATTAAATTAACTTAATTTTATTTTTAGAAGAATATATCATCATTTTTATTAATATTTTATTATTAACGTTTATCTGCAGGTGCCCTAATCACTGGAAGTACGGGTCCAATTTGAAAAAATCTTTTATAATATTACCTTACCATAACGTTCAAATTTAATATGATCAATTTTCGATCACGAGATGATCACTAGTAAAATATTATTGGAACGAAGTTATACATTAACATCCCGTAACAGTGCGATAAAGAACTTGGGCATACTTGGCAAATTAGAAATAGATGTAAAAAGTGTATTATATAGACTAATGTCATATATGTGATGTCATCATAAGTACCAGAAGAACATAAGTTTTAAGGAATGTATACACGCGATAACAACTACATATATATTCTACACATACATATTTTGTAAGAAAATTGTGTGCACTTTGTGCAGATCTTTCTTCGATCCGTATGTTGTAACGTATGCAAATTACGGTAATTGATGTTTATGATATCATAGTAATCGTGACAATTTTAACTATCTAATTTATGAGCCAATGGCAGAGGGTGATAGTATTTCTTTTTTATATTTCTGTATAACTAATTCATTCTGATTGGCCGAATCAGGTTCTTTGAGATGATTTGATCTCTCACTTTGGTTTTTAGCAATTCAAACAAACTGATCGTGACTCAAAATGAAAGATGCCTCGAAGATAAGTCTCAAGTAATTGCTCTCGTTTTTTAACGACTTTATCTGATTTTTCTGCCACCCACCAATATTATCATAAAATGGGGATTGCAATCGTATTACAATGAATTTAGAGTTACTTTTCGTATAGCATTTCTCTAAATACAGACCAATAGGGCATCCATCTGGATGGACAAGCATTTTGTGGAAACAGAATCTGGCTCGAACGATTTAAGTGAAGAAATTCACGTTGTTGAAGCAATTTGAAAAGAATTTATATGAAAAAGATACTGAAATATATTTTATTTCTACGTACACAAAATTTTACTCTATTCTTTTAAGTTTGATATAATGATTAAGCTTACGTAGTGACATCCACTTCTGTACTAATGACAGATCCAAATATCTTTGAGATAGAAAGACATCAGGTTTATACCAATTTTGTCATACTAGTAATTACCCTCGCTTTGCTCGGGTGATTTTTTTTGTTAATAATATTGAGCGTTTCTCAGTCCTTGGATGCACCCATTCTCGTCTTCTTCGCTCTGGTCATAACCTAAAACTAACAATCCCTTCTCACTATTCTTCCTTTTACAGTAACTCCTTCACCATCACGGCTCCTCGTCTCTGGAACTCTCTTCCTCAAACTATCAGGCATGCAAAATAGCTAAAAAAAAATAAAAAACGTTTAAGGACCACTTTCACACACGTTCAAAGAGGATTCTTTGTTAAATATTTTGTTATAAGTATGTTTTATTGTTATCTTTATGAACTTTAGTATAATTCTTGTTAAACTTGCCTTTTTATATTTTATATTTGTATATGTATAATACTATACCTATATATAGTATTTATGTATGTAATTATAGTATTTATTTATTGGTTAATTATAATTTAATTTTATTTATGTTGTTATTATATATTTGTATGATACGTATATGTACTCTTATCACTGTCTCCGCCTATTCTATCTTCGTACTATTTCCTACACCTAAAGGTTGCCTGGAACAAATCCCTCTTTAAGCGACGAGCCTCTTGTACCTTCTTCTACATTTTTGTATATTTTCATTTCTCTTTTTGGGTGTACAATAAAGAGTTATTCATTCATTCATTCATTGTACCTATACAGGCAACACTACTGTTACTGCTTGCCACAGTCAAGTTTAACGTGGCGTAACAAATATACATAATACAAATATTATAAGCTTTTGCATTTATACAACATCGTAATTTTTACCACAACTAAGAAATATTAAATATGTAGTTGGCGCAAAAAAAAGGTTTTTTTCTTTGTATTTTATGCGTTCATTTAAGTTTAGGGTCATATCCGAGCAAAGCGAAGGTAAATTGCTCGTATTTTATATCAATAAGAAATAGACTTTCCAAAAGAAAAAGATAATGTAGATAAAACATCTCTAACAAAAATTATCAATTATTATGCAGTACTAATTCTTATAGATTTTCTAAAAATCGTTTATCACAAGAGCAAGTTAGTTTGACATTCAAACAAGAAAATCGTTGCATAAAATACCGAGTTTGCTGTTGAAAAGGATGACTGATGATCCCACTACGAAATAATGTATGGCGCTTGACCGGCGATGTGTCGCGATATTTGCTTACAACTCTGTAAGATTAATGATACTCTGATGCAAACCGGTAATGAACTAAGTTTTGTTAATATTTTATTCGTTATATAATAGAATAGAGCTATAATATATGTATCTACTTTAAAAAGTCTTAAATTCAATTATTAACTTATGTACTAAGTCTATGGTCTAGTCTAAAACAAACAGGTAAATAGAAAATGAAAATTTGTATGGAACTTGGTCATTTTAGAATTTAGAAATATGGGTATTAAAATATGTGTTCAAGTAAAAATGTACAGGTTCAGCAGTTGTCTGCCATTGTGTTTAATTTTATATTTTATCAATACGTATAATAAAATTCTAACTGATTCAAATCTATACATTAAATATTCTATGGAAAATCTTATTGAAATAGTCATTATTATCGATACAGAGGCCGAATCTATAGTTTTAAGAATTTTTGTCCCTCTGTCTGTCTGGGAGCGCATCACGAGAAAACTACTGGACAGATTTTGATGAAATTTGGTATGAAAATAGCTGGTTAACCGGGTCCACTTAAAGGAGCTTTGAGCGGGAAAATATTTCTCTAAGAAATCTATACTAAACGTCAAAACGTAATTCGACTGATACAGTGTTATTCTTATTATAAACAATTATTATTATATACATTTACATACAATACTCCATATTCAAAATCTGTTATCTAATCATATATAAATATATGCTATGTATGTCACTTGCATAACTAACCCTTACAATGTCGCCCCAAAACGCCTAGAGCGAGGGGACCATTGTCCAGAGTGCAGGTTCGCTGTACTAAAACAGGATATTGAACTAATATTGCAGTTGAATAATCCAATTAGTGTACTGTCGGTACGACTCCAATATCGCCTTTGATATGTAAGGTGTTTTCACTGTCCATATATAGTACATAGTATCTACACGTATCTCTTCGGGAATAGATTATTTGATAGTAGATTTGACAACACGTTTGACTCAGTTTGTAGTGTAGTTGCTGTGCCAGCGGTCGCGGGTTCGAGTCCCGCTGGTGGAATTTGTTAGTGTGATGAGCGCAAATATTTGTATTCCAGTCATGGGTGTTTATATTTATAATATGTATGTATTTAAATGTATATATGTGTATCAACTACTTTTTTTTTTAACGTTGGGAAATGCATTTACGCACGACGTGTGGGACTCACCGGCGTAATACAGCCAGTACTACCCACTAAAACCTAACAAAACCTTCCCCCGTCTTAATGGGGCGTCGCAGGATCGCTTACGCATTCAACTACGACGCCCCGACGGCAGGTCTGCCAAAGCAGACCACCACAACCATGGGGTTGCTCCAAGGTCCACTCTGCTATCAGAGAAGTACCAGGAGCAACCCGCAAGGTACACCGCCCCCGGAAGAGGGCCACCTCCCACCGCCTACCGAAGTGGGCAACCTCCCTGTGCGTTTCTTAGCTTCGCTACTACTACTGAGCCCCCCCCCCCACCACGACAACGTGCGTTGGGGGGGGGGGTGTATCAACTACCTGGTATCCATGACACAAGCCTTGTAGCTTACCATGGAACTATGTGGTTATGTGTGTTAATGTCCCGACATATTTATTTATTTATTTATTTATAGATGTTATGAAATCTTGCTGTAAATCTTATTCGTTTAAAGACTTACAGTAAGATTTTCATTTGTTTTACACAAAAAATAACAAATAAGATGATTTCATAATAACTTTTCTTTTTTAACTTACCTACACATCAAGGAGTTATATTGAATTTCAATTTGAGTGTATGCTAGTTTTTAAGCCGACTTCCAAATAGAAGGAAGTTCTACTCGTGTATGTATTTAATGTATACTATGCAACATTTTCGATAGTAATTGGATTTTTATTTTTTATGATTCATTTGTAGAATTATTTCAGGATAGATCTAAGAGCTCGTGATCCCTGCGAGTGTTTAAAAAAAATTGGTATTCTTACGGTTGCGTCACAATATATACTGTGCAATATATTACTAATTCGTAAGAATTTGAATATATATGTCAAAAACAGTGATAGACACACAATAAACACTAGGAATAGAAATAAGCTTGTTACGCCTAGATTTCGTCTCAAAAAGGTAAATAAATCCTTCATGGGCTTGAGTATACGCATGTATAATAAAATTCCAAAAATATCCTAGATTTACCTTTACAAAAAATTAAAGATATTTTATTGAGCAAATCTATCTATAATTTTATGATAACAAAATAAATATAACATCTATATTTAAAAGAGCAACGGTTAAGTTTCTCGCCGGTTCTTCTCAGCAGAACTGCTTTCCGAGCTGGTGGTAGCTTCCTCACGGACTGACTACACTAACGCTTTCATTAAATCGACGATTCAAAAGTACTTGTAATAAGTCTAACTGAATAAAGCTTATTTCATTTCATTTCGATAGATTTGTTTATGTTTATCACTAGGGACGAACTCGAGCGAAACGGGGTTGAGTAGCTAGTATTTTAATAGATGTGTCGAAATATTCTCATCGTGGCTAAACAAGTAAATATTATGAAATAATTATTATAAATGTGACAAATCTATCCATGTGGAAAGTCACGTGTTTGATTTCTGACAATGAATAAAATAACTTTAAATTTTTATCCTTATTTAAAAGTATAATAAATATCATTTTTGTTTGAGCAATTATGGTATAAATCAAATTGAAACGTAAACTTTAGGGTGCGCTGTCTAGTATTTAGTTATGTTTATTGGTTTCTATAACACTCAATTGATTTTGCATCAGATTACATAAAATATTATGTTTGTAAACTCTACGCCCATTGTATAGATAGGCTCAGTGCTACTTAGGTCGAGAGTTCGATTCTCGCGCTAGATAGAAATTAGTATTTATTAATACTATGTCTTGTTTTTTTTTTGATTATTAGAAAGATAAAGTTTAAATGTCAAATGTCTTATGTACATTTAAACTTTACATTTATTAATGAACTCACGCTGACTGATTTTACTCACAAAAGCACAAACACTACTACCTACTATATAGTAATAAAAGTAAAAGTAAAGTAGAATCATATGATCATGAAACATAATAACTTGTAAAATATAACGCTAAGTAAGATTTTTTAGTGCATTTAATTTCTAAAGTATTTAATAATTATATTACAAGATAAAATTTCATAATGTATTAACATATAATCTATAAGTACTTACATATAACAAAATTATAACTATGTAGAATATTTTGTACATTAAATATTTTTTGCAAAATGTTATTGAAATAGTCATTATTATTATCGATACAGAGGCCGAATATATAGTTTTTAGAATTTTTGTCTATCTGTCTGTCTAGGACGCCATCGCGAGAATCCACTGGTCGGATTTTGATGAAATTTGGTATGAAGACAGCTGGTTATCCGGGTCAACATATAGAATACTTTTTACTGCGGAAAAATATCTCATCTCCAAGAAATCTATACTAAACGTTAAAACGTTACGACGAACCCGAGCGGAGCAAGGGTGAGTCGCTAGTTGTAAATTAGAAAAAAAATGGAAGTAAATGAAAACTATTGGATTTCAGAAAAGATAAAAGTTTATCTGCTAATAAATAACACGTTTAAATTTTTATCTTAGCACGAATATTCATAATGTAAATATAGATTTAATCTAAAATTTCAATAAAAACACCTCAGTTCAATTACACCCAAAATACCACAATCTGATCGCCCCTAATTCTTCCACCTATTAACTGCAAGCTTTATCTTAAACCCTCTCACGTCCACTCGAAAACTATTTGTCCACTCCTAAATAATTCCTTCGAGAGAAAAACAGCCAATTCGCCGTACGTCACGTTCGTAGCTTGCGTTTAACTTTATCGTGTCCGCGTACAGGAATTAGTACTGACATTGATCGATGTCGGTGATGCGAAGTGGTCTAATAGACCGATTTCCACTTATATTCGACTACACTATAGTATACCTTTAATACTAATATTAATATTAATTGGATCTGTTAGTGTAATGCGATTTTTTTATATATTTGTGTCTATGTATATTTGTATGTTGGTTACTCCTTATTTCAAACTGGAATACCCGAGCAAAACAGTAAATAACAATTATTTTTTATAATAATATTATAATAATAAAGTATAAGTATACTTTAATTATAAGTAACAAAAATAACATAGGCTTTAATTTATTTTAGTAGGTAAATATTCAAATTAACAGCTATATATATACTAAAGGCAGATTGAAGTGATGCACATTAGTGATCTTTATTTTGTTATTTAAAAATTATTGTACTCAATATGTTATAATAGATTATATTATTTTATTTACTTTATTCTAATTGAAAGAATGCATTTCATGATAGATCACTGAAACGCGTCTTGGCATCGCCATTTTTACCTACTAAATTTAATAATCAACAAATGATGGATATGACTATGCGATGTATTTTAATATAGCCCATTTTTCCAGCCCTTTTTTTAATGTCCCATTGCTGGGCACGAGCTTCCCTTCAATACGAGAGATCAGGCTATAGTCCACCACGCTGGCCAAGTGCGGGTTGGCGGACTTCACATATCGTTCGAGAACTTGCTAGGTTCTCTCAGATATACAGTTTCCTCACGATGTGTTCCTTCACCGTAAGACAATTAATAATCATGTTGAAAATGATTCGCATATGAAAATGTCAGAGGTGCGAGACCCGGGATTTGAACCCGCTTCACTCGGTTTCTCGAGCGAGCACAATACCACTAGGCTACCACTTCCCTATAAAAATGATATTATTTAAATGTATTTTAAGTATTTAACGTTTTCCTATCATATTAAGAAGCCTTCTAACTTTAGTTTTCAATGATAGCATTGTAGTTAATTTCACAGCTATCCCTAAATTGCTCCTTGAAGTGTGACAAATATCAGAGCAGTTCTAAAATTAATTATTTACCATCTAGTTCCAGAACGTTTTGTTCCTTTGACCATATCGCTAGAGTCGCCAATCTGCTAAGAGGCAAGTTGTCGATAGAACATTTATTCATGAGATCCAAATCCATAGCTTTCAGACTTGTAATGGATGGCAGTTTAAAATTTGTTTATTTCAGTACTTTCTCTTGATTGTCACGATTATATTTATGTATATTATAGTTTTATATATATAATTTTTTAATGTAGTATAATTATCAAAGCGAAACTATTTTTATGTTTTCAAATAGTGTTTTTCTTGCACCTGCTGATAGCTGATTAGTAGTGGCTTCTACTAATTAACTTGAATTCAATAATATAAAGATAATTAGGTAAAACAATTTTATTATTTAATGATTTTTGGTCTAATTATAGTAAAAATTAAGATTATTTGATCAAATCGAAAGGAACTTAAGATTCCCAAAACACACACATGTGTGTGGATCATACAAACTTTCGCATTTATTATAGAAATTCGGTAATATCAGTCATTACATAATATGTTTACCAAGATGCTAAATATATCTAATGATGAACACTTGCAAATATCCTTATAGGCGGCATCCATAGTACGATAAAACACTTTTTACAATAGCAGTTTATATTACAAAATTGAAGCTACTATCGATATTTAAACTAGAATCTCTAAGCATTTGTTATAAATAACATCTCTAATAACATCTGTCGAGAACAATACACAAGAATACATAAACTTGAAGACAACTCCAAAACACGTCTTATCCTTCACTAGCTATCTCATATAATGTTACAGTTTAAGTTTAAAACAAGTAATAATTATACATTACTAGTCAAATATGGCCTCGTTTATATATTACTTCATACTATTTATAGTAGTGGAGTAATGGAAATAGGTTTTATATTTTGTATACATAAAGAATATGTCATATTATTTCAACAATTCAGATAACCATTTTTGGTTTGTGACATTTGTCTATTAAAATTGTATTCTATGTTATTTTCTTTAAGATAGTTACATAATATAATATTCATAGGTACTATGTTATATCCATATGGTGTACTACATGGCTCTAATTTTTTAATTCTTGTTGTTATGGGGTTAAGGCTTTTTCTTTACCTGCTTAGACTTTAAAATATCGAAAAAAAAGAAAAAAACTTAAATCTAAGAAAGTAAAAAGAATCTCATGAATCCGCTGCATGAACTTAAAAAAAAAACGCTTATTTGTTGTTCTATTACAATGTGAAAGTGGTACGTATATTAAATTTTTATTTTTGTAGATATAATAAACAATATATATGCTAAAATAAGGCTAAAAATGTAAAAATCGATTATCACCAGCACATGAAATATCAGAATAAATAGACACAAAATGATATAAGACACTTCAAAACACCCTAACAAGGGCTCTTGATCAAGGCCATCTGTCTTCGCGCCGGGCATGGATGACACTCCACTGACCATCCATATTTATGTGGGGAGACACTCAGATATTTGGTTCGTATTGTTTATAAATCTGATACATTTGTCCTAAAAATTTGTTAAACTAGCTTTATCCGTGACTTTTTTCGCTGATAATGCAAATGATAAAGGAAAAATATTTATACAACATACCTCTTTCTTCCGCTAAAATGTAAATTTCCTCAACAATAACTATAATACAATGCTACAAAATGTGTATGATATTATATAAGATTCAATATTTTAAATTCTTTACTTACTAGATATAAATAAAAAACAATTCAAAATGGATTACTTAGTCGTTTCGTTAATAAAATATTATATCCATATCAATGCTAATGAAAATTATTATGATTATATAATGCTAGCGAGCGAAATGTTATTCACCCCGCATCATAATACGCACTTTCCCCACAAAGCGGGTAAATGCAACAATTTCTAGTAAATCCAAGTAAAAGAGTGATTTAATTGAATTATACGAGACTATGGGGTAGTAATCGAATCCCATCCACCTAAGTTATGCGGTAGTGTGGATCCATAATAAGATGTGTTTTTCGCTGAACATGCCGGTGGAAGTAAATTAAATTGGAGGGTGCTTAAAAATGCTGAACTATTTTTTAATAAACTTAAAACTGCACGTAATTTTACGAACTGCCTGCCAACATCACTTAGTTATAACAAGATTTGATTACAAAATCGCTATATAACATAAATCCAACGATTTTCTGTAGATTGAACGCGGGCGAAGCCGTAGATTCTGCTAGTATAAGATAAAAGAACACTATGATAAACGAGCTTAGATTAAAACTTATTGATTCTAACCCTCTATAATGAAACTTTCGTTGCATATGTTTATATGTCAACTGTGTAAGAAGTATAATTTATAGCTAATGGAAGAAAAAAATGCCCGATAGCGGATGTCCAATTAAAAAGGGGTAATATTTTCCTAATTAATTAAGTTTATTCTTTTAAACCATTCGCTTATGCCTGTCTCCCTCGTGGGGTAAAATAACATGACGTGGGGTAAAAATAGGTCATGCGAATATAGCGTAATATCTTTAATTAACATGGAAAAAGGTTCGATTTACACCCCATGGACATGTATGGCTAATGATGTGTTAATCCATGGGATGTAATGTTGATATAAAAAGTAAAGCTGTAATATACATAAAAATATATTTTATGAACCATTTTTGTCTGATCTTTTAAAAATATTTCTTTGCCAATTTAGAAAATATAATAATGATAATTTTTATGGTTTCAAACTATATCAATAAAACTAAATCATCAAAATACAACAACCATTTATTTTTAACAGAATTGAGCATAAACAATAATATAAGTAATGCATAAGCTAATAAATTTTAGAGTAAGCGATGCGTCCACAGGTATCAATCGAAATAAACTGTACTTCAAAGGAAGGAGATTGATAAAATCTAGGGCATCTTGTGTTTCCAAAAGCAATGTCTGATCTGTAAAAAAATGAAAAAATATTCAGTTCATAATAAAATTTATTAAGGTTATAAAATATTAAAAACGTACCAATAATATGTAAATTAGAGTAGAAAATAAAATTTTAATACAAATCAACTATTACCTATAGGTCCCCCTATTATTGTTAGTATATATACGTAAACATTTATTTTAATCTTATTATTTATATTAATTTAATCATAAATAGAAAAAAAAGAAAAAATAAAGCTATTTTTTCCCCATGGCTGCGCTCGCGTAGTGATTTATAGTTACACATTAATATATCGTTCGTAACTTTTGATCATAAAAGTTATAGCGTTATGTTAAATAGCCTATAACATTCCTTAAAAATTGGGCTCAAATCAAATGCAAAAAATAATTCAAATTCGACTGGAAGTTCCAGAGATTAGCACGTTCAAACAAAAAAACATACTCGTTACCTTTATTATATTAAAGTATAGATTAAAGTGACAAGTAAAAGATGGCTCAAGTGTGAGTAACATGTGCGCACAAACAAAACAAAATCACAAATATGTATATGTATACATATATAGTATATATGTACGTACATTAGCGACTTACCTTTTCGTTACGTTTTAACATTTAGTATATATTTCTCAGAGATGAGATATTTTACCGCAGTAAAAAGTATCCTAAATGTTGACTTGGATAACTAGCTATTATCATACCAAATTTTATTAAAATCTGTCTAGCGGTTTTCTCGTGAAGCTTTCCCAAATACAGAAAGACAAACAGACAGATAGACAAAAATTCTAAAACTATAGATTCGGCCTCGTTATCGATAATAATGACTATTTCAAAATAAGATTTTCTAAAACATATTTAATGTACAGATTAAACTCAGTTAGAAATTTATTACATTACTAGCAGAACCCGCGGCTTCGCTCGCGCTAAAACTACAAAAAAATCTCCAAAAAGGTATTTTCATACAAACTTTCGTCCCCTATTTTATAGGATGAATTTCAAAAAATGCAAAATTTCGTTTTTATTTAATTTTATTGCAAAGACAAACAAACACACTTTCACATTTCTAATATTAGTATGGATATACATACATATAGGAGGAATGAAATAAGATTATATTGAACAGTGGTTTGGAGTCCAAGAACCATTTGCCTAATTTTATTACCTGTACATAAAAATAGATTTTTTGATAGCACATCCTTTATTATATCTACTTCATTCGCTGTCCTTTCCACTAAAACAGCTGGCGTTAAGAAAACTATTAGTGTGCAAAATAACATGATCGCTATAGTGACAGTCCCAAATGAAAATGAATTCTGAAATTTTATATAAGTACATAAGTTTTAATATTCATTAAATACCAAAGCTTTTATATATATATATATATATATATATATATATGTTTTATTTACTAAATATTACTATAACTATTCCTAGATATATAAAAAAATGGACAAAAAGACACATTGTTGAAAGCATATAAAAGAGCTGTTTATATATAAGGAGTAGACGATGGACATAATAAATATACTTTGGGTTAAGTGAGAATGATCTTCTCTGTAGAAACCATGAATCCGTCGGAAGAAGCATTGAAACTCATTATTATAAGATCAATTTTTCAAAAATCAAACATTGGAGCCAAACTATTTGTGATAACATTTATGCCGAAGGATTTGCTAAGTTTCACACTGAAAATGTCAAAACGCTATATATTTTTGCGATGTAAACTAAAGAAAAATCTATTAAATACAAAATAATCATATACCGTTTCGAACAATAAGCCCAACGCTTTATGTGTATACACGACGGTTCTTGGAAAGCTTATTAAAATGTTGAGAAACATCTGAAACATAATATTTTATATTAATTACATGAAATAAGTCGGTACACTTTTGTTATATTCAAAACGTTTTACCCATGCTTGAACTTCCACATCCATATTTTTCATAAAATTGGCTACTTCTTGATAAGTAGACAGCAATGCTTCAATATTTTTAATTCTGTATCTCAATCTCTTGCTTCTAACTATGCTTATAGGCATAAATCGACTTCTGATAATTTTCATACGATGATAAATGATGTCAAAAACTACGATTTTTGAGAGATGATCGATGTAGAGGGATAAATAGGCAAAAGCAGTTATCCAAGTGTGAATATCCGATGCTAAGAACGGACCACGTGCTATAATAACATACATGCGAAAAAACACGCATGCTAACAAAAACAGATAGATACCAGGTGTAATTCCAAAACCACTTATACGAAGCATCTTTTCAGTATTTTCTATTAGATTATATAATTTTTTTAGGTAATTTCCTTTTAGCACAAAAGACAATACGTTTATCAATATCGCTTCCGCCATTAAATAAGTGTATTTAGTTGGGAGTCGACTAAAAAAATCCAATGGGTCAGGATAAATAGAGAAATATACAATAAAGATACTAACTGTATAGAATAAACAATATAAACGAAAAATATTGTTAACAAAACTTGAATATTCTGGATCGTGGTAATGTCCAAAATATAACCGTATACTCAGAATTTTCTTGAATTTTGACAACGAACGAAAATAATACATTTCGAGTGTTAAGTTGTTCTGTAAGTGACACTGCGCCATATTATAATATGCTTATATTTTATAAGCAGTCTTGATAATGCTCATCGATAATATTTTAATACACTTTACATGGCGTATTAAAAATATTAGCTTTCATATTTTGATTAATGATAGAAACACTGATCCTATCATATAAAATAACATGTCCAGACTCATTGTTTCAACTACTTCCAGAACAAGTTTTTAATCTAAAAGGTATCAAATTTTACATCTATTGAACTTTCAGTATCTCAATAGGTAAAAATTTAATACATTTCTCCGTAAATATTTAAAAGATTACTTTTGCAAAAAAACTGATAGACATCGAATTCTATTTTGGAGACTTAACACAAAAAATATATAATATAAGTTAATATGGATCATATAAACGTAAAATTTGTTTGTCTGTACGGTCATACGGTTAGTAATTTGTATGTATAATTTCTGGAAGTTCTAAATCGATTTTAAATTACTAATAGAAAGCAATATTATCTATCTATCTATCTATGAATTTTTTATGTGCGCATCGGGCGACTTAAGAAATGACCTAAATTTTAGGTCTATATATTATTTATTTTAGTTTTAGGCCCTAAAACTATTCCCTAACTCTAAAACAAGGTCAATAATTTTCTATATCCACTTCTACGCTAAATCTATACATATAATAAAATTGTAACTAAGCCGAATCTGTACATTAAATATTTTTGGGAAATCTTATTGAAATAGACATTATTATCGCATACAGAGGCCGAATTTATAGTTTGTAGAATTTTTGTCTGTCTTTCTGTCTGTCTGTTACCGCATCACGAGAAAACCACTGGACAGATTTTGATGAAATTTGGTATGATAATAGCTGGTTATCCGGGTCAACATATAGGATACTTTTTACCGCAGGAAAATATCTCATTTCTGAGAAAAAATACAAAAACTGAATTGTAAGAGTATAATTTTACTAATATGTAAAACCTAAGTATTTGGTTTTTGGTCATTTGAAAGCGGGCGGAGCCGCGGGCAATGCTAGTTCTATTATAAATTTGGAGTCTTTAGATTATTAGGATCAGGTGCTTTGTTCAATAAATTGGTTGCTTCAATTATTATGTTATGAAAGGGACCCATCTGGCTTAGAGTTTTGAAGTATCGTTTTATCGTTGTAAGGTTATATTATTTTATTGTTTGGTGCTTATTAGTTCTCATCAGTTCTCATTGTTAAATGTTTTGTTTATTTAATTGATAAAAAAAATTTTTTTTCTAGATTAAAATGTTTGTAGAATTTTTAGGAAAATATTTCTTATCTTTTATCTTTCAAAGTTTGAAGAAAAAAAAGTAAATCCATTAACTAACCTTTGTTTCTGCAAGAAATGCATCCCGCTTCCGTATGCCATTAGAGCGATTTCGCCCAAACTCAATCACAGACTCACGTAGGCGTTCACGTGAAAATCGAGGTTTGGTAAATAAGCGACTATAAAAGTGAATATAGAATCTCACAAAATTAAATGAGCAATTCTTGTATATATATAACACTTTGTGTTTCTTGGAAACGGCTCTAACGATTAGGATAAAATTTTGTATTTAGATAAGGTATTGATTTTTAAATTTATATCCTTTCTGTCTTTTTTGTCTGTATTTTCTAAAAAAAAAAACATTTTTTTTATCTTTCGCGAAAAAACGTCAAGCAAAGCTTGGTCGTCAAGGTACTTTTGATAAATAGATATAGCTATGTAATGTTAATAATAAAAGGATGTATAAATATGTTTTTGTTTCATATATTTTTTTATAAATATACCAAAATACGGTATATATATACGACAAATAATCAAAGTTTTAGAAAGAACGTGTAGCGCCTGCAAAATAATAATAGATTTTAAAGTTGAGTAGCGTAAAAATTGACGCGAACCTCGAACACTTGCGCGGTCAACACACCGTGACTTTACCATTATATGTACAAGTATCAGCCAATTAGTGATTTACGAAGTCAATCAACGATACGGTAAAAATGTATTGGTAAATCTTAATTTATCGACTACTTCCCTTACTGTAAAATAGTTTGTTTGGCTTAGTTGGTACTTAATGGTTTTTGAAATATAAATCTCACTAGAACTTTCGTTGCTAACGATTTTAAGCTTGAATTCAGGTATAAGTGTCGTATTTGATAGTAACTGAAGTGCCCAATTATTTGAATTTGGTGAATTAGTCGTAAATCTAACTAGATTTTAAAATGTTGCATTATTTTATTTACTTTGTTCTCTAAAATTTTAAATTTTGAGTAACAACAAGAAAAATTATTAATTACCCTACTAAATACTTTTTTCAATATGAAAGAAATAATATATTACTACATAATATTTTTACTGCAAATGTGTTAACCACAGATAAAATATAATTTCAATTAAAATTTCAGTCAAATTCGTTCAGACGTTATAATGTGATGAAGCAACAACAAAATAGCTCATTCACTGATTTATTCACTTGGTAACTTCTGTGCCTATAATATAAAATGATCATACAGTAAGAAATGTGTTTATTATCTCATCTTGCATATAACGCAACGTCATCTATGAAATATTTGAAGAACTAGAATATATATATATATATATATATATATATATATATATATATATATATATATATATATATATTCGTATATTCTTTTATAGAAAACATGACCACATTAGCTCTATTGACATAGTTACCCCATTACTATAAAGAACTAATTTCTAGTTCATACATAAAACTGAAATCTAAATTTTATATTTACCTATAGGTAGTAGTTTTTGTTTAGGAAATGGATATACAATGAAACAAATACAAACTATTTCAATAAAGCGACCCGCCTGGAACATCCTTTGAATGCCGACGTAGCAATCGTCATCAAAAACTGTATAGGGCGTTTTTAAAGTTCTATGATAATTGTTCCTTAAATGTATTTAACTCGTTTTAACGTCTCACTGCTGGGCAAGCCTAGCCTTACTAAAAGGCAGCTGGATCAGTTCCATCACACTGGCCGATTAGCGAACTTCACTCGACTTTCAAAAATTGGCTGGATTGTATCAGATATGCAGGTTTTCTCACGATACCATAAGGCAAGTAATTATATTGAAAATGATTCACTAATAAGAATATCAAAGATGCGAGATATAAAAATATTTTAACATATTTCATCTAACTGGAGCTAAAAGTATAAATAATTTAAAAAACGATAAGGGATTATGGGCTAAGTTTTCAATCTTCAGATAAAAGTTATTTATAGAATAAATAAATATATTTTAAAGTAATTCAAATTTTTTCATTTACATATATTTATTTAATAGGTATTATTATTTTTTGATCTAAAATATTTTATTTATAATTATTCTAATTATTATTATTCTTAAATAAAACACTCTGTATAACTTTACATTGTGACGTGTGGAATCAATCACGCCCTGCAACTGACACCTGAGGCTAAGTACGTTACTATCCTCCCAAAGCAACTAAATAAATCAATATGTATGTATGTATGTATATATATGTGTTATACAGTAATGGATTCAATACAAACGAAGAGCCTAATATTGTTAATTTTTGTTTGCCTTATATTAATGTAAAAGTGTTGCCCGTAATAATGCTCGCATTGTAATTAGTTTATTTAATTTAAATTTAATGAAATGTTATATTGCCTAAAGCATATTTAATTTTTAACCGCCCCGAAAAAAGGAGGACATTCTTAATTCGGTTTTTTTTATGAATAGATAGATACATTACGCAGAATATTCGGTTAAACAATTTTTAAAATCTTTTTTTTAATAATGAATAAAGATAATATTTTAGAACTGTTTTCAAAAATAACATTCTACTCTAATAAATTTAATAATTTTATTAATTTGTGTTTTAGTATTCAATGTAATTATACTGACTTGCTGTGGGTTAAAATTTTTGTTAAAAAGGCATTCTGCTTTGTATTTATACTATATATGTATATAAATATATACTATATGTATAATATACTATATGTAATGATATTATACAAATATACCATAACATAATACTCTACATATGTACACGTGTAGTAACATGAATTTTCTCTAATTTTTCTCATAACTTTTCCTGTATCTTCATCTAGGTTTCGAAGTCCTTATCAATAAATTATTTAACATTACTTAATAATATAAATTTCATTGTTCACTATTTAAGACAAATTTCACAAAACAATCACCTAAGATTGCAATTTACAACATTTTTTTCTTGTGTTCTAATTCCCTTTTTTTAACGTTGGGAAATGCATTTACGCACGAGGTGTGGGACTCACCGGCAAAGCCAGTACTACCCACTAAAACCCAACAAAACCTTCCCCCGTCTTAATGGGGCGTCGCAGGATCGTGTTTTAACCCTAATGTTTTTTTTAATACAATATATCTTCATATATCTATCATTCTTATTTTAGATGATTTACATGTGCTATTTTTTTTGGAATTATGCGCTTATTAGTAAAAAAAAACTTTTATGCCTGTTGGGTTAAAAAATTTTTTACTATATCTACACTGTGCATTGAAATATTTTATTTTACACAACATAAATTTGATTCGAATAATCGTCTATTAACCCTTCATTACTCAGTGATAGTCTTAAAATGTTGAAAACGAAAAATGTCAGTAATTAATCTTACCCTTTCACGAATCGTTAGCAAAACCAAATAGCAGGTCTCAACTTAAATTGTCAGCCTCATTAACTACGAATGTTCATAAAAATAAATTAATTTAATATTATTTTATTTTAAGCAGTTGTCTTAGTATCTGAAGGTAAAAATAAGTTAAAAATAAATCGAGATTTTACATGTAAAGTTCTTAAAGTATTAAAAAAAATTACCTGTGAGTACTATTTTTATAATTAAAATTTATTTATTTGGTTTATCAAGTTGCACACAATACACGATTACATACATATACAATGATTTTACAGTTTGCAACTTATAATGATAAACACCGCATGCATAATGTCAGGAAAAGTGCGTTTGAAATTGATAAATTGAGTATCTATATGTATATTGAGGCACGGGGATTGGGGCAAATAAAAGTTTTGTGAGTGATATATATGTGTATTATTTCCTTCACAATTACAGTATAACTAATAACAATAAGGATGCGACCGTTCGCTCCCCGATTTCCCCGTGACTGGCCAGACGGCGCATTCCAAGCCATTATATATTATATCACAACTAGTGCATGGTATGCAAACCTGTAGTAGTGTGTCCCTACATGTATATATAAATAGACTAGCAGAACCCGCGGCTTCGCTCGCGCTAAAACTACAAAAAATCTCTAAAAAGGTAGTTTCATACAAACTTTCATCCCCTATTCTTATAGCATGAATTTCGAAAAATGTTAAAACACGTGTTTATTTCATTTTATTGAAGAATATTAACACCATGTTTCAAGTAATTCTGATCATAAATATTTTTTTTGAATTGTATTATAGCGTATTTTCCCGTGGCAATTAGATAATTTCCCGCGGTAAAAAGTAGCTTTTAACGTAACAAACAAACAAACAAACAAACAAACACACTTTCACATTTATAGTATTAGTATGGATAAAAGACAAGCACTTCAGTAGTTTTTTATCAACTGTTTTTACCTCAAAAGGAAAAAAAACGAAACCCTTATAAGATCACTTTGTTGTCCGTCCGTCTGTCTATCAAGACCCTTTATCTCGGGAACGCGTAAAGATATCTAGTTGAAAGAAGAAGAAGAGAGTTGTGTCCGACTCGCACATGTCCGGATTTTTTTATTTGATACAACTTAGTTAATAGCTACTAAGCTCTTAACGAGCTTTATCGATAAAAAAAATGATTATGGTCGGATCTCAATCAATGGACGGGTACTAGTTAAAATTATAAGACAAAACATAATTACATACTAATATTATGAATAATAATATAAAATCAAAAAAAATGTAATTGATATACGAGTTATACGTATATATAACAGTACGCTTCTTTGCTAACACTATTGATTCAATCAGACGCAATAGTAATATAGGCTGCATCGCAACAGTAGGGCCCCACGTTACGGTATGTATTACGTTTCATGTCGGGAGCGATCGTAAAACTTTATATACTTAACGCCCTCTTAACCTATCAACAGTCAAAAGGCATAGAGTAGATTAGTGATCAGAATAAAATATGTTTTGTGGCTACTTCCGGCTCATTTCTTACTTTTAGAATTTCTATGTGAATATATCTCTCTACCCTCATTATACTATGGTTGATCCCATTTAAATTCAAAACTTATATAATTAATTTAATTTATTCCCTAGAAGTAGAAATCACAAAAGACATATTCACCTTTTTCTATACTGGAAAGAAGTTTATAGCATAAAGGTAAATATTTGTATGCAATATTACTATGCAATAAATATGTTGGGACATTAACACACAGCACCATCTAGTTCCATGGTAAGCTACGAGACTTGTGTTATGGATACCAGATAATTGATATACTACACATATGTATAACTTTAAATACATACATGTTATAAATATAAATCCAATGTCTGGAGTACAAACATTCGTGCTCATCACACAAATGCATACCTCCAGCGGTACTCGAACCCACTACCACTGTTAGTACTACCACAACGAGTAGGGTTACTACAAACTGAGCCAAACTTGTCAAATATTATATGTATATCATTTTGTAGAAGAGTTAAGAATGGATTAAAATAGGACTACAAAATAAGAAAAACTATACTATTTCATTGAAAGAATACAAAAATTAACTAGCTGTTAAAAAACCGATTAATAATTCAATCCTTGAGTGCACCCTTTGTGAAGTCAGGTGTTAAATGAAAGTGTCTGCGTTAGTCATTTAATTATAGAATAAAGCTTTTATAGTGGAGGCGATCACACTTACCTTTGATGATTTGGTTAGTTAGTCTATAAAGGGATTATATATTTCACTTTTTGTTCGCTAGATTTTTTTGAAATTTTGACTTTAATCTATTCTAACCATCACGTAATCTAAATTATAACATAATTAGTCTTGAAAATTAACTATAAGTATTAAGTGTTTGGCTTTATTAGGTTCAAAAATAATTCAAGATAATATATGTACCTTTTCTACCATTTATTTGTATTAACTTTATCATCAGATCAGCTCGATAATACCATATTACTGTAATATCTTCGGAAATACCAACACTTGCAAAGCTTCAAGTCGATTTGTCAAAAAAAACTAATTACCTACATCAGCTTACGTACTTAAAATTTTACTGTCAAGAAGTTTCTTAAAAATGGAATGCTTTATGCCAAAGTAAATTTTATGGGACCACCCAAGATCCACCCTAATAGAATACAATTTTAACTAAGAAAAAAGACCAGTCATCTCTGAGAAATCGGTGAACAAAAAATACATACAGACATACATTGAACCACCTCCTTTTTGGAAATGGTTAAAAAAGTACATTAAATTAATTAGTACATACTGAATTCACTACTAGTTTTGTATTAAATTTAATGTATAAAATATGATTAAACTAGCATCGCCCGCGGCTCCAGCCGCGTTCAGATGACCAAAAACCAAATTCTTAGGTTTTACATATTAGTAATACTCTTACAATGCAGTTTTTGTATTTTTTCTCCGAAATGAGAAATTTTCCCGCGGTAAAAAGTATCCTATATGTTAAGCCGGATAACCAGCTATCACCATGCCAAATTTCATCAAAATCCCTCCAGTGGTTTTTCTGTGATGCGGTAACAGACAGACAGCAAACAGACAGACAGACAGACAAAAATTCTAAAAACTATAGATTCGGCCTCTGTATCGATGATAATGTCGATTTCAATAAGATTTTCCAAAAAATATTAAATGTACAGATTATGCTAAGTTATAATTTTTTTTTATGTATACATGTACTCGTAATAGATAAAAAAATTAAATTTCAAAATTTTATACTAGTCCTGCCCTATACTGAATACGAAGACGTCAAAGAAAACAAGAAGAAACAAATTTAGCTAATAAATAAAGTGAAATAGACACAATAAGGGCAAAGAGTAATGACCCCGAACCTTTCAATGAATGTTTAACTTCAGGATGAAGAATTTTAAGAGCTGTATCTACCCATAAAATAAATAAACATAATATTAATTTTGAAACTTCAAATTAAAAAGGTTTTGTATAGCTTTTAAAATTCATTGAATGTTATTTATTATGTTAAATTACCTAAATCAAAAATGTTAAAATTATATCTAAACCATAAACTTAAAAAAACTACTCAAGACTCTATAATTTAAAAAAAAACTTAAAAATTAATGTCAAATTAAATTTTGAAATTACGACATCAAAAAAAAAAATTAAATATTATTACATAAATGTCATAACTGAGTACAGCGTAGCTTTCTTTAAGTGGGAATAATTAAAAGGAATGAAATTTATAAAATCGGCTCTTCTAAATCGTTAAAGTTTGTTGTGTAACATAAAATATTACCAACTCTATATCAATACTTTCTTCCACGTCCACGCAGATAGCCTCTGATGAGGTCAGATAAGACACAGTACCGCTCTTATTTATTGCACCGACAGCGGACAAATGTGGCGAATTGTATTTTTTCTCTAATCTCGTTAGGTTTGAGGGTCGATGTTTTTTCGAGGCAATTGGTTGATTAGTTAACCGTTTCTTTTACAGATGATTTGCTTGAGAAAGAGCAGGTACAACTTTCTTATATGAAATAATGTCAAAAAATATATTTAGGCATTGTAATGTGTAATGTAAGACAGTGGTAGCACAGTGGTACCGCGCTCGCTTCGGAAACCGAGTGAAGCGGGTTCAAATCCCGGGTCTCACACCTCTAATATTTTCATATGCGAATCATTTCTAACATGATTACCACTTGCCTCACGGTGAAGGAAAACGCCGTGAAGAAACCTGCATGTCTGAGGGAACCTAGCAAGTTTTCGAAAGACATGTGAAGTCGTCAACCCGCACTTGGACTTTGGTAGACTATGGCCTGATCGTTCTCGTATTGAAGGGAGGCCCGTGCCCTACAAGTGGGACATTAAATAGGGCTGAATAAATTGTAATGTTATTATACAAATTTTTGTGGTATACTAAAACTGCTCATAGTATTAACTTTCTTTAAAACAAATAATTTACAATTTCGTAAGTGTACTACTCAATCTATTAAACAATCGTACGTGTGTTTAAGACTCTTCTACTAAAGCCCCTTTTACATTGAGCATGGCAAGTATTTTTACTCTCCCGCTACTGAAATTCGCGTACATTACAAAATAATTAAAGATTAAAGTATGATTAAAGCTTATTTAGCTTAGCGTACTAGCTTCGTTATATAATTATATAATAATAGTACGGGCTACAAAAATATATATATTTTATATTTACGACAAATAAACCGATACAAACGTTATCAGATCAAAATAGATGTTATAGTACAACAAACAAACACACAAATCAATTTTTCAACAAAAAACTTCATTTAACTTTCAGCCTCAACGAGAGATACCGCACACTTATAATAAAGCGTGAAATTATATAAAATTTCATATTATATAGCGTACAATTTAAAAAAAAAACAACCCTGAAAGGGGGAAAATTGAGTAAGTATTTGTATGGAAATTCGCAAGGTTTTTTTCGGATAATTTGTTTGGAAGTTAAGAAAATGGAAATTCATGTTTATGTTACTGCTTATACGAGTATAACCAATGAAACAATTTATCTACCGTCGGGCTATCTGCTTATATCAATAAGATGTTTTCAAAGGTTTAGTGAATAGCATCCCTTATAATAGTACTAGCTAAGATATTATACCATAAATTTTACTACTGAAATTCAAAAGCTCATTTCTTCATCAATATGCATCGCCTCGTCCAGTAAACGTGAATTTACATTTACGATGAATGTGACACGGTTCCAGAACAATAAAATCTTTATAGCTATTGCCTCACATCGCCTTTATACGTTGATCCTGGTTTAGGACCCTATTGAACTATTCTCACGGAGCTGAGCTCTGAATAACTAGGTGGGATAAAATTAATAATATATCTATTATATAGTAATATTTTACTAGTATTTTTTTAAACAATAGTATTTAAGATTTTTTCACTGATTTATTTTGATTTTTGGTTATCGACGCTTCGAATGCTTCTCCAGTCTCTCCCCCAAGACCATGATTGCGGTAAATCATTAATCAAAATGTCAAATTTTCACGTAAATCTAAAAAATTAATAAACGTAGTATAATTTTTAATTAGGTAAGTATTTTAAATCTCTATCATTACTATTCATAATAATGGGATGACATCATGAAAGGCTATAAAAATAATAGGCATTAGCCTAGGTAACAAATAATATCTGGCTTTAAGGAAAAAAAAATACTCCCTGTAAGTACAACGAGATTAAAAAGTAACTTAAGAAATATGTTTTTAAAATAAAATTCATAATATCCATTAGGAAATATGTCAAGAATGGTAACAGCTTCACCCCATTGAATTGCATTACAAAATCTTTGGCTAAATACGAGCAACTCTTACCATAAGTAAAAAAATCCTTAATTTTCAACCGACTTCAAAAAGGAGGAGGTTCTCAATTCGACTGTATGTTTTTTTTTTTTTTTTTTTTTTTATGTTTGTTACCTCAGAACTCCGTCATTTATTAACCGATTTGGACAATTTTTGTTTTGTTTGAAAGGGTAGACTTCCAGATTGGTCCCATTTAAATTTCAAAAAAAAATACCACCCCTAAGGGTGGAAAAACAACTAATAATGAATTTAACCTACTTCTAATTGTCATATTGACTTGAAACTTTGCAAGTATTTCTATTTTCGTTGATAGTACAGTGGTTCAGTGTTGTTGACCTGATCTGATGGCAAGGCCAGAAGGTGGATAGGTGGAACTCTTCAACGGCTAATAGTAGATATTTTGAGTTTGGGCTTATTTTGTTTGATTTGACAAGCCTAACACGTTAGAATCCTTACGTTGCTACTACTGTCTACACTAAAAAGGGAAAAATAAAAAATTTTTAACAAAAAAATAAAAACCGACTTCAAACAAAAGCACTAAAAAGTGAAAAATAACTGATTGGTAGTTTTCATTTACTATACATACCTAATCAAATATTTTCGAAGTCGGTGTGCTTTGGCTAAGTAATTAAAGCCTACCTATTAAATACATACCTAATCAAATATTTTCGAAATCGGTGCCAGCCCATACAAAGCAAAGCACACCGACTTCGAAAATATTTGATTAGGTATGTATAGTAAATGAAAACTACCAATCAGTTATTTTTCACTTTTTAGTGCTTTTGTTTGAAGTCGGTTTTTATTTTTTTGTTAAAATTTTTTTTAAAGAAGTTTTTAGCACTTCGACTCCATTAGGTAAAAGTATCCTATAAAGAGTGTAAAACTTTAAATAATATAAACTGCAACAATATCAGCCATATAGAATATCTCATCAACCAAATTCAATCGACTAATTGAAAAAGACAGTAGCTTTGTAAAATTTAATCCCAAACACGGTTGGCTGTGCGCGATAGATTCAAACTATTCGGTAATTGAACGTTAGCCGCGTAAAGCGCTACTAATTAGATTGTGGATTCTGACGTGGCGAAAAATTTCATTTTCAAAAGGCATACTCGTATAGCAGGCAGCCTTCTATGGGGTATGGAGATCACATATCTCTATAACCTATAGAGATATTTACTCCGGAACCTTTGATTGGTTGAAAATATCCAACTATTAACATTTTTGGTTTATATAACACTTTATTAGATTTACGCGAATATATTTTGACATTTATTGTTTTTTTTCTTTGGAAAATCTTATTAAAATAGACATTATTTTCGATACAGAGGCCGAATCAATAGTTTTTAGAATTTTTGTCTGTCTATTTGTCTGTCTGTTACCGCATCACGGAAAAACCACTGGAGGGATTTTGATGAAATTTGGTATGGTGATAGCTGACTATCCGAATCAACATATAGGATACTTTTTACAGCGGGAAAATATCAATGTAAGACGAGCGAAGCGAGGGTGAGTCACTAGTTTTAAATATAACTATCTTTTCGAATTAAGTAAAGCCCCATGACTATATGTGATAAATAGAAGAAATAAAAATATTGTTAACATTATTTCAAGTTTACAGTTTCAAATTTTAATTTTATTATGCAAATATAAAATTTTAATGTTTTATCTATAATATTAATATAAAAATTATTTAGTTACAAACCGTTTTGTTAAATACTAAACTATTACATATCATAAAGTTGTAAGAAAGTGAAATCTAATAAATAAATATATTTTTTAAAACCAATGATGATGTTACGTATTGCGTACAGAATATAGATCACAAAACAATAACTGTTGAACTTTTTTGTTTATTTATCTGTATGTCTGTTTGTTCATATATGTTTGGTCTTTAGACGCGAAAAGTATTGAATGGTAAATAACTAAATGGTGTGTAAAAATAATTTATTAATCAGATCATATCAGGTAAATCTCTTAATTCGACGGGAAGACTTATTTGTACTTCTTGACTTTTTGTAAGACTTTGGGACTTTGACTTATTGTAAGTTTTTGGCCTAGGCTGTTTTCGTACGTTTGATGACATACGTTGGCCAAACCTTAGAGATATATCAAAACAATCTACTAGAAAATTGTAGGTCTTAAAGTATGCACTAGCATATGTCTACCTCCTAAAGTAGACTCACAATAACTATTTTTATCAATTGAATTTATTTATTTATTTATTTATTTCTTTATTTATTTCTTTATTTATTTATTGACTTACCAACAAAAGTTACAATGGTTAACACATATAATCTTGGCACTACACTTAACACGTTAATTGCACTTTTAATTACAGGTAAATTAAAACGTTCTTCCGCTAGTTTAGCTATAAAATTATAATATTATAATATTCTTTTACTATAAAAAATTATTATACCATTACAAAGTTAGGAAAAATTAAAGAAATATGCCTAACTCTACACACAATTTTTAATGAGAAGGGGGAACCATACGTAATGGAGTTGTAATCTGGTTAGCTCGTCATCGGGCGATGACTACGATGACTGCCGATGAGTGCCGGCAGTAATCCTTTTAGTTGCGTCTGATGGAAAAACTAGTTAGGAGTAATGTGATATGGCTTGATTATTAACTAATCGAACCAACTATATCGAAAATGGTTTAGGCATATGATGTTTACTTGTCTTTGCTAAATATTTAACATTTGTTCTGTCGAATTGAAATCGCATTGTATAAAGCTTAGCCGAGTTCGGCTTAGATAAAATAGAATTCAAATTCTTTGGGGTGAAAACCAAGCCGTCTTATCATCAATAGAACATAAAACAAGATGCCAATATTTTTAAGGAGCATTTAGCACTTCGACTTCATTGGCTATTATTAAACTTAAATGAATATTATTAAAATAAAATAATATTTTTATCACGCACATTGTACCAGAATCAGAATCATTTATAGATTCTGGATTCAAACGTGTACCTAATTTTACGAAATTAGTCATATTAACATGGCCGAGTAGCGTAATGTAGCTTAAACTTTATAAAACCAGTGTTTGCATCCGACTCTATATTTAATTTATGGAACGTACAGTGATTTAATAAATCTGTGTTACCTTCCTCAATAAATAAGTCATAAAACGAACAATATTGTTTTAAATATCGATAGTTCCATAGCGCTTAAACAAACAAAAAAAAACTAATTCCTTTATATATTAGTATAAATTAAAAATATTGTATTAAAATAGGTTTCAGTAAATGAGTACATTTGCACTCGACACGGCGCGGGAGGGAAGTGTCGCAATGATTTACGTCGCTTGTTCTCTTGTTCGATGCTAATCGTGTGCTAAGCAGCCTCTTGATTTATGACTTTAGATTTAAGTATACTTATTTTTTCCAGTCTTTAATGATATATCAAAAATCCTAATTTAGTTTTTCATATATTCCTTTATAATGAAATTCTTTTAAATCCTTATTCTTTCGAAGCCTTTTTTTTTATGTCCCACTTCTGGGTATGGGCGTTATTATCAACATTCTCAATTCGCAGGAGATTAGGCTATAGTTCACTATACTGGAGAAGTGCGGATTGGCGGACATCACACAACTCCTTAGAACCGATTTTTTTGTTCGGTAGTTACTAGGTTCACCCTCGCTTTGCACAGGTACGCCTCTAAAACAATAAAAGCAAATCTATCCCACGGGAACCGTACATTTTTCTGGGATTAAAAACTTATGTGCTATTATAGACTATAATCTATCTCTGTGCCAAATTTCATCCAGATGTGTTCAGCCATTAATTTCATACTAACTTTTATCTTCCCGTTTACCCGCTTATAGGATGAATTTCGAAAAATGCTAAAACAAGTATTTATTTATTTTATTGAAGTATATTAATACCAAGTTTCAATTAATTCTGATCAAAAATTATTTTATTTATTTATATAAATTCCCGTGGGAATTAAATAATTTCCCGAGATAAAAGTAGCCTATGTTACTCTTCATCCCTCCAACTATCTCCACACAAAAAATCACGCCAATCCGTCACTCCGTTTCGACCTGAAAGAAGAACAAACAAACACACTTTCACATTTATAATATTAGTATGGATTATTTATTAATGCACTCGTACTATATGTATGTATGGCAAATGTATTCTACTAAGAATATCACACGATAAATTAAAAGGGTGTCAACTGACTAAGATGGATTCTACGGAAAAGGAAATGATGTTGGAACGGCCCTTAGAAATACATTTTTCATCAATGAATGGCTGGGCGTGATGCTTAATGATGGCTTTTATCGGTGATATGGTGTTATATACTGTTTACATTTTAGCGCCATTATCTTTACTTAAATTATAAAACTTAAATTATTTGTTCTATTATTTTTAGATACGTATTCTTCTTTCACGCCAACAGAATATCAGATTGCTGGTACAGTTCATTGACTAAAAACTCCCATAGCATATTTATTATATCTATAGGTCAAGATATCCCTATAAAATATTAGTATACTTTAATTTTATATATTTTGTATTAATTTCAACATAATATTCTAAAAACACTTGATCTGAAGGACGAAATTTGAAAATATTAAAAAAGCCTATTTACTTTATCTAGTTAATCAGGGAAAGATTTGAAATAAAATATCTTAAAATCAAAAAAATAAATCTATATTTACGATATATCAAACTAAATGTAAATTTAATAAATACTTTTTTAAGTATGAAAAACTTTTGAGCTTTCCATGATGATGATGATGTTCTCCTAGCCGATATCGGCTGCGG
Organism: Brenthis ino; assembly: GCA_921882275.1. NCBI lineage: Eukaryota > Metazoa > Arthropoda > Insecta > Lepidoptera > Nymphalidae > Brenthis > Brenthis ino. The sequence continues at coordinate 26,446,276 of OV170229.1, read as the reverse complement.
CGGCCAATCTCATTGAGACTAGCCAACTGCGCAGGAGATATTATAGTGCACAAGTGTACGCGCAGACACAACGTGCACTCTCTATTCCTGTCACTCTCATACTCCGGTGGAACAACTGCTCGACACGACCAGTGAGAATTAAGACGCAGGACCGACGGCTTTACATGCTTTCCGAGGCACGGGGGTGAAACACCGCCAACTTCCCAACTCCGGGCTGTTACTGAGACTTACTACACAGAAAGACTCAATAACTAAACTTGGCCGGACCCGGGACTCGAACCCAGGACCTCCGGGTGTGCAGCCGTACATGCTAGTCACTACACCACTGAGACAGTTACATACATTAATTGCGTCAGATTAGGACAAAAACTTCACTCAAAGCTCTGATAAGCAAAAAGAAGAAGAAAAGCTGTAATCCCTTTGTCTTTGTATGAAAATTCCTTTGACGCAACGTTTATCTTTATCATTTCAGTTTTTAAATTTCCTTGACGGTTGTGGCTTATTGTTTAGTTGCTTGATACTTGTGGTAAAATCTATATCATTATGGTCTTTTGTACACCGTATACTTAGCAAGTATAGGAAATAATGGGACTTAATCTATGACTTTCCAAATATAAGTATTAGCATCCATACTAATCTAATATATAAAATTTCCATGTCACAATGTTAGTTACCGTACTCCTCCGAAACGGCTTTACCGATTTTTACCAAATTTTATATGCGTATTCAGTAGGTCTGAGAATCGGCTACTATCTATTTTCCATACCCCTAAGTGATAAGGGTGGCCCACCTTAGGGACGAACCCGAGCGGAGCGAGGGTGAGTCGCTAGTATTATTATAAATATGAAAGTGTGTTTGTTTCTTTGTCCTTCTTTCAAGTCGAAACAGTGTGACAGATTGGTGTGATTTTTTGAAGGTAGTTGCAGAGCTATAGAGGAGTTTGCCGCGGGAGATTATCTCATTCTCACGGAAAAACACGTTTTATAATATATGTCTATCTATTTCATATTAACCCTAACCCTAGAGACGAACCCGAGTAAAGTGAGGGTGAGCCGCTAGTAATACTATATATAAGAAATGAAATTCATTCCATATGACCTTGCTTATTACACTGAGGGTCATGGGGTCAATCCTAAGATATAAAAATTACATCGCATTTATGGACCAGAGGCAGCTTAGGTAGATTTTGACCACAGAAGTTATTTAGTCGGAAAATTACAAAAAAAACCCAGCTTTTGACAACAACGCCATCTATCCGGTCTTAGTAAAACTAAGAATCGTGTAGGTGTCCCCTAAGTACATTATAAAAAATCATCGATAATTTAAAGCCGTCTAAGATAAAAAATATTATAAGACAAGTATTAATTATTTTATAAATCAATTAAGAATTTTATAAATCAAGATTTATAAATAATAATGACGACATCATATAATGCTATTCTGTAAGTTCTTCTATGTAATTCAACAGCTGAATGCGCAAATACGTGTATACTTCATACATCGAATTTTAAATATTTTTTCTTAGTAGTATGCTAAAAAGTATGGGCTTAGAAAACACGAATTAACTCGTAGTGTCAAACACTAAACCACTCATATTAAAAATAATAAATATTACCTACTGTAATTTTAAAACTTTATAAGTATTGAACTTTAAGATTTTAAGATTTTTTCTAAGTTTATTATAATATTTTTATTTTATTTGTAAAGCATACTAACAATACACATATAACATTTCTGATAATCTTATTAGTAATATAAATCAAGTACCTTATATGTATATCTATAACAAGTGTAAGTAGCGTTTACTGTAGACAATAGTTAAAAAGTAATAAAAGTTAAAAATTAATTACTATGTAAAATTAAATTGTTATGTTTTCTTTTTAAAGTAATCTAATAGCATAAGTTAAAAAACAGAGGGTGAATCGTGAAAAATTTTAGTATTTGGTGTCGATTTCTGAAAATTTCTGAAAATTAAATTTCTTTTCAGTACATATGATAGCAATAGCAAATAAAAACGATAATAAATGCAAAAGTTAATAAACTGCTTAAGCATTTACTCAAAAAATAGTTTTGATAATATTCAAATAGAGTAAGTAACAAATAAATGATATAATAAGGGAAAAAACGCTTTTATTATTTACAGCGACTCAACAGCTCAGATGTGCGCGTCATTGAACATTGCGACCTGTGATATTTTCTTAACATACAGGTTGTTAAAATATTAGTATATATTTTAACACCCTGTATGTTAAGGAAATATATTAGTATATTTTCGGTATCCAAACTATAGTAAAATAGTTAAAAGGTCATTTCCTATTATATTTACTAAAATGTTTATTTGTCTGTTCATTAAAATTAATAAATCAATTATAAATGTATGTGATTTACGCTAAGCTACTTATGACGCTTTGATCAAAATATATCCATTAATGTGTTTTAACAGTTTCATGAATAATTACAATATTATTATTATTATTATATAATATTATAATTTGGAAGTATAGAAATAACCAGCATTTTGAAATAGATAAATACAACACTTAATGATTATAGTATTTTAGTAGTTATTAAAGTAAAATATTGTTTACAGTGAAGTAAGATAACATAATTTATGTAAACATAAAAATATTTTTATATAATCTTTGTTCAAATTTATCACTCTGTATAAAGACAAATTGAAAGCAATGAAGTTGAAAGCGTAAGTTCTCAATCATTCAAGTTAACGACAACTGTAAAGAGGGGATTTCTTGAAAGTAAAAAAAAACAGGAATGGATGGGGCAACTTTAATAATATCCAAATTAAGCACTTGATTTGTCAAATTAAAGGAAATAACGAGCCCTATTACAAGCAATTAGATGCAATCTTTATTTAAATAAATAAGTAGTCCGCTGAAGATTCGAATAAATAGAATCAAACCATTTTTTTATTATTATATTTATCTGAAAATAGTTTTCTTTTGTGTATGTTCACTATTTTTACCTTACAAATAAAGAAACAAGAATATAGTGACTGCTTTTTAAAAAAATCTGTTTAAAAAAAAAACGCGCTAAGCTATGACTTCGGAAACCGTAGCTTTTATCACTAGGTAAAGGAAAATATTATCTTGCTAAAATTAAAAATTAGATATTTTTTCCAACTATAAGTAAAAAATGCCGCATCCAAAATCTATCTCTTTCATCACTTATCTACTTCACGAAGCAATAACAACTTAATAGTGTAAGAGCATGTGATTGTCGAGTGAGCCGCCTAATGGCAACTCTTAAACAATTTAGCGTGCTTTATGTCAATGTTTTTCCTTGATTTTTGTTACAATTGTTCTTGGAAATGCCTTAAGTGTGTGTATTTTCCACGTAATTGAAGTTCACAATTCTTACAGTTGCTATTTATATTAATCATTCGTAGCGTAACTAGATAAGTTTCGAAACTACACTAATATCTTACGAGAGTCAGTTGATATGATTGGATTAAAATAATCCTATGTCCCGTTCCGTTACACAAAAATTATCTTTACACAAAAAATTAAGTCGTACTGATCGTTTTACTTGTTCTTCACACAAAACACAAAGAGTTTTTTGAAGTTATACTTCTTTTGGCACGTTTGGAAAAAAATATGAGAGTAAAATTTTTATGATGCTCGCGCGTACGGACATCCAAAAAGCGACATGATGAAGTTGGCTGCATTCCTTTTATAAACACAGAGTTGTGACACATGGGATGAAATCTTTAGCTATTTTTATTCTGTTACGTCAAATAAGTATAACTTCTTACATGCGTACATAAGTACACACTACAATATATTTTTTTAAAGATATATTAGTTTTATCCACATTTATACACACATAAATATATGTTAGTCACATTCTTATACTTATATTATGTTAGTGTATTGTTTAGAATCTACATTATGAAGGTAAAATGATATTACTCTGACAAAAAAGTGTTCTAAATAAAACTATCTTTTCGGATTTTGTCGCGGATTTATTTGTATTTTTGTGTGTTTATTTTGGGAAACAAAAATACAAATAAATCCGCGACAAAATCCGAAAAGATAGTTTTATTTAAAATGTCAAATATTCGCGTAAATCTAAGAAAGTAAAAAAGTGTTCCTTAACCTACCTCAAAAAGGAGGAATTATATTCAATTTAAGACGTTCTTTTATTCTTTTTTGCGTATGTTGCGGAAGATCTTCGCAAATTTAAAACCAATATACATTTGTTTTTTTTTTGTGTACTTTTAGTACTTTGTTTTTTTTTAATTTGTGTACTTTTTAGGTACAAATATATTTCTATAACGTAACACATTGTAAAGTTAAACTTAAAAGTATTTAAGCACTTACTGCTAAAAGTAATGGAAATATTAGATAACACTATGTAAACTAGACATAAACAAATAAAAAAGATGTCAAGATAAAATTTTACTGTCTTACTTATGTATTAAAAAGGTTGAAACCTTTAAGAAAGAAGCAAATATAAATATTAAATTACAAGTAATCTGTTCAACAAAAGACCAGATCCGTCTGATAAACTTTATGTCGCCTTTTGGTTAGCTTTTGTCAGGCTCGTGTAAACGAATTGAAAGGCTTTGTGAACGCTGCGGTTAGTTCACGTCATTTTACTGTGAAATTCTATAAGCTATTTTGTGATATTCAGATTGCTGACTACGCATTCATTCTTATAAGAATTCAGCAGTATATTTATATAACCAGATATATAATTTTTGCTATGTAATAGTTGTTTTTGCCTGAGATTCTAATTTTTACAACAAAATTTAAGTGAATTATCTTTATAATATAATTCAAATTTAATTTCCAACTTTAAAACTAGTTATTGTTCATATGTTTATTATAATTTAGTCTTATATTTAAAAAGTTAAGTTAGCATTTCACCATTATTCTATATGAAAAAGGCATTTTGAGTTAATTTTCAGCGTTTAAATAATATATAAAAATTTACAAACAGTATTGAATATAAAATCAGAAATGAAAACAAAGTTAACAGTTAATCCCGTTGTTATTGACAGTCAGACCCGAATCGTTGTGACGTGACTTTGTGAATAAACAACACCGTACACTGCCATTTGCACGTAAACCAACCGATACCAAATAACGAAAAATTCGATGCATTTCCAAGTTAAAAACAGTTTTCAGCGAAAATCTAACAACTTGATTGACCGCAACAAATTTATCTTAGCCATACTACTCTTCTGCGGTTTTAATTTTAAAATCTTTAAGTTCTTTAATTATTACAGATTTTGGTCAACTTTGTATTGCGCATTTCTCATTGCGATAACAACTTGTGCTACAGTTTACTGTTGCGATAAAACAAATTATTTACAAATTTGGTCTTCAAGCGAGTATATTTTATCTGTTTTCATTTTAATAATCTATAACAGTAAACTTTCCACGTTTTCGTTCAAATTGTATGAAATTGACATCTACTTAAGGATAAACTTAAAGCAATATTACAAAAACAAGCAGAAGGCAGCCATCATGATAATAACACTTTGGATAGTTAGGATTTCTTTTACCACTATTCATTGTCTCTGCTACAACTGCTATTCTAGTATAAGTTTCTTCACAATCTGTCTTTTTTCATCTTTCGCCCTCGATTTGAATAGAGTGTGGCGTTTTATGGTATTGGATATAATATATCATCGTCTTCAATTACTTCGAAAAAGGTTAGAAGAATCGGCTGGATGCACCTATTATCTTTATGTAAACAAAAACAAAACTTTGAAAGAAGATAATATTAAATTTTGTAACAATATATACAAAAACATTGCTGATATAACTGATCTCATCACTCCGGAATTGCATGCATCTGTAAGTACTCGTATATATTCTTCATAAAACGAAAATTTGTTATTTTATATTTAATATAAGCAAATATTTGTACTAGCCAAGCAAATCTGATAGAATATAAAAATTTGTTTATCTAACAACTTTGGTAATATGTTTAAACTTCAGCATGGATTTTGAACATTAAAAAGTAAAATAGTTATTACGTAATATACATTTTTTTGATTTGGTATATATATTATTTATATAAGTACCTAGGTATAGTTTTATATAATTTTTGGAAGTAGCAAAGAATTTCCAAATAAGTATAAAAATGAGGGAAAAATTACTTATATTTAACTACGTCTACAAATGTAATTTTACAAACTTGATTGTTTCAGATGTTTGCTAGTATTGTATGCAGCGTACCAAAATTAGTTGTCAATATTTACCACATACTTCTCGTAGTTAAGGGTCAAGTAAGTGTATTAAACTAAAACTTTCAACAATTAATTATTAAGCTTTTTTTGAGACAAAAATAAGCATAATATACCGTGATTTTTTAACTTATATCAGGAACCTTTTTTCTTAAGTTTTTGTGTTTTTCCTTCCAATAATAGCCATTTACGATCCACAGATTCAAAAACTTCACTAAACTGTTGTATCTTTATAGGAACCTGTCGAATCTATAGGATTTCTTATAATGCATACATTTCACGTATGTTTCCTTCTGTTTTCACCTTGTATTTTAATAGAATTGCAGTCAATAGAAGTTGAAAGGATACGAAAACTTTTGATTAATCGTCTTATTGAGGAAAAAGGTAGTATATTTAATTTTTGCTGTTTAAGTTAGAAGCATTATCATACTATTAATTCCATGAATTCATATTTCAGATCCAAGAACTAAAGAAAATATAAACGATTTTCTCATGTATACCAATTTAAGAAATTTTACAGATAAAATATGGCGATTCATACCACTAAATGTAAGCTTAGCTATTGAAATAGCTAACTTGTGTATATCTACAACAATAGTAGTAATTAATTACACAAATTTGTATGGTAATTAAATGTAAATTAATTACAATCACAATTAATATTGTAATAATAAAAATGTTTAAAATAAAATAGTTGGTGTTCTATATTGTAATATTAATTTGATATTACAATATATGACGACACGTTTGGCTCAGTTTGTAGTGATCCTACTTGCTGTGCCAGCGGTCGCGGGTTCGAGTCTCGCTGGGGGCATCATTCATTTGTGTCTTGAGCACGAGTGTTTGTATGTCATGTCATGTCAGTCATGGATGTTTATATTTATAACATGTATGTATTTAAAGTGAAAAAAAAATGTTTGACGATATATGTAATATACATTACATTAAATTTTAACAATTTCCTTAGAAGAAACTTTTTTAGTCTCAAAATTTGAGTTTCATTTACTAAACCCACTGACACCATTCATTTCCTAAAATTTTAGGAATACAAAACCTCCACATTATTCGCTTTACGTAAAACCATAAATATAACTATTTTATGCCTTAAAACAAATTCCCATCTTAAAATACCTCCTCATATTATATTTCCCCTAAGCTCCATAGACGGTTAGAAGGGACAGTTTGACGAACTGATTGCACATCGGTTTAACGATTTAGCTTTCTTTGAATGTCGTTTCTTGAATAAAAAGTTTGTAAATAACTACTTAACATAAATGTAAATAATTATGTTACGAAACAAACTACTGCCTTGACATGAGTTAACACGCCATCAAAATGTATGATCCGCGTTACGCGGAGTAAAATATATAGAAAACTAACGCTAATAAATTATCTTAATATATAGTGTACCTTGTACGTGGACTTAGCCGTGAAAGCGTTGCCGGGCCCGGAATTCTTAATCTTGCGTAGGCACTGATCACTAGGTATGTTTATGTAAAATATGTTGTTTGGACAGTAACACACAGCACCATCTAGTTCCATGGTAGGCTACGAGGCTTGTGATATCAGATAGATATCAGATAGTTCATACACTACACATATATAACTTTAAATACATACATATTATAAATATAAACACCCATGACTGGAGTACAAACCTTCGTCATCACACAAATAAATGCCCCCAGCGGGACTCGAACCCGCGACCGCCGGCACAGAAAGAAGGCCACTACAAACTGAGCCAAACGCATCGTCATATAAATATATAAACCATTAATTAATCTGACCGAAATACTTTATTTTACTTTGTAACCGACACAATTCAAAAATGAGCTCTCGTCACACCGACCGAAGAATACCGAGCGCCATTGACATCTGTCATTTCAAACCTGACTTAAGATAATACCATATATAAAAATACTAAACAATATTAGTAATTTTACTAAGATAAAATTGTCTTGTGTTATGTAATTTTCGATAAATCTAATTGTAATAAATGTGTAAATTATATCGTCTTGCACCTAAATACGAAGTGACGTTAGTTTCATAAAACTGTTTAATTCATTTCGTGTTTTTCGTATTTATCAGATTGTTTGAGGATTTCAGAGCACATAATAGATTATTATACAAGGTTAATTGTTGCAGAGTCTTATTAAAAGAAATTAATTTAACAAGATTACTGGTTTATTACTGTATTGTTTTTATATATAGTATTTCTTCTGCTAACTTATTATTATGTTAAAACAAGTTAATAAATAATGAAAAATTGTAGCTATTTATCTTCTTCTATATATCTTCTAAGGAATATACGAGAAATTCATTGATAATTGTGCTTGCTTTAAAAATTTATTTAGAAGTTTAGTAAAGAGTGCTAGCGATATTTGTTTAGATTAAAAGTATACATATAAACCATCGTAGAGGCGCCATAATGAAATCGGTCGACGAATGAATTTTCAATACAAAACCAAGCAAGTAAACTGAAATGGCAATAAAGTCATAATATTCATATAATTAAATAAAAATCATGACCTTTGAATTTCCCAGAATATATTCCAATTTTGTTCAATGGCTTCTTTCATACTAGAACATATAATAGAAAGAGACACGCAACGCGATATTTCAAAAGAACTACGGTTATGAAGACCTTTAATGCAAAGGGGAATCCTTTTAATTTTCTGCAGACGGTATATCGAGATCTATGTACGTTGACCGTTACCTATATGAAATACGAGTACATAGCTTTCACGTGACTCAATCCCTCTATTTGTTAAGGAAAAACAAAAAAAAACAACTTCCAGGCACTAAAAAGTAAAAAAGTATGTGTGTTTTTTTTTGTATCGGTGATGTTTTTATATATTTATGATTTTACACATATTTACTTTTCAAATTTTCTCTGCACTTTCTCTTTCTGTCCCGCTACTTAACACTATTTCCCACATACATGGATTGGCTGGAAGAGATCTCTTATAGAGATAACTCCACCTTTGTAAACGTGACTTTCAATGTTTATTTTTGTATGACAACTTTTTTGTGCAATAAAAAATATATATTAAAGTCAACAACTGTAGTAACATAACACTCAAATTTTATCATAAAGACTGCTATCTTATTTTACTTAAACCACCGAATGACATGAAAGTAATTAGCACTCAGTGATACGCCGTAACCTAACGACGTAACGTCGACGTTAATCCGTTATGCGTTTAACGCCTTAAATACGTTATTAGCGCTAAACACGTTTACTGCGTTCCTAGCGTTATCTACAGACGCGTACTGTCGTTTAAATAAAAGCCGCGTAAGTAAAATACGCTTTGATAAGGGATATGTGTGTAAAGCAAATTTAATTTAATATGTCACTTACATATACGAGTATTATTATTATTATTAGTAACAAAGATGTTTTTTTGTTTAAAATTAAAATTCACCCTTATTTTTTACCACTACTTATAAATTTTATAACACAGACCCGGTGGTTTAGTGGCCAGCGTGGCCAGCTGCAGATCTAGAGATCCTGCGTTCCAGTCCCGAGTTGGGTCGAATTTTAGTGATTAAGTTTTTCTATCAAAAAAATCTCAGGTACAGCCAAAAGTTGAGAAGTTGACGGTGTTTCACATCAGAAAGCTCGTAAAGCCGTTCGTCGGTCCTGCTCCTTATTTCGCCCGTCGTGTCGCATAGTCGTCCTATGGGAATGTTAGGAATAGAGAGTGCACGTTTTGTCTGCGCGTACACTTGTGCACTATAATATCTCCTGCACAGTTGGCTAGTCTCAATGAGATTGGCCGCCGTGGCCGGAATCGGTCAGAAAGACATGATATATCCAGTTTCATGTAAATATCCAAGTTATGTATCACAGTAGTAACATATCACCGCAACGTAACGATCCTAAACCCCTATCTTTAAAATTACTAGCATTCTCCCGCGCTCCGAACGCGTTGTTCGATTATATATTATGTACTATATCTTTAAAAAAAAACCTATTACTCTGATGTAATTCACTGTAAAGTTACATCAAAATCCGTATCTATACTTTTTGCTCGAAAAAGTAAGAAAAATACATATCTATCCATATATCCATCCTTACAAAGTTTCGCGCTTATAATATTAGTAGGATTACTAAGCAATAATATTATTAAGAGTGATATAAAATAGCAATCTACTAAAAAATAAATATAGATTTATAAAAAGTTTTCTGATTTAATGTCATCTTAATATGTTTGCTATTACAAGCTATTCTTCTTATTCTAAAACACAAGTACATAAACAGCTATATACAGCTATGTATATAGCTGTATATGTAGCACAGGCTTTAACAGTATAATTTGTCGCAAATCATAAACCAAGACTCTATCATTAAACGTATTATAATAACTTTCATGTTACAAATGCTATGAAATAATGTCGAAAGTCTCTCACGACTCATTAGCAGATTTATCTTAGGCATTCATAGAACGAAAACTACAATGGAAATGGTACATACAATTATATTATATAACTCTTTATACAATTTTAGTAGTGACAAATAGTGGAAAACAACTAGCAATAACTGGTGATTTGTAAGACAGGTTTTTTACTCAGTACAGACGCAAATCTTTGACAAAGGCTTTCATTACTATTATTTGTAATTGCCTCAGTGATATAGTAGCTAGCATGTACACAGCGGTCGTGGTTTCGAGTCCTGGGTCGGGCCAAGTTTAGTTAGCCCGGAATTGGCAGTGTTTCAACTCCATGCAATGTCTCGGACAGCAAAAAAGCCATCGGTCCTGCGCCTGATCTCTCACTTCAAAGAAAATGAACATTAAAACAAAAATCTACTTCCAAGATTTTGTTGTAACAATTCACGTTTTCAAACAAAATACATAAGAAATATACGCTTAACTCTTAATACATAAAAAAATATAAAACTTCTATTTTTGTTCTACGTCAAGTATATTTTCTTGATGAGTTGTAAACTCGTTGATGTGGCATTTTATCTTGTCGTCGAAACAAGCAAGTTTTAATGGTGATTGAAGGGGTTCTATATTGTGATGTATCTCGTGTTTTAAGGAGGGGTGAATTTATATAAACGTTTAGTACTTATGCGTAAATGCGTACTATGTTTAATAACTTAAGTTAAATAACATACAATTCTTATTGCCATTTTGCTTAATTAACTTTATTATTTTAACTTTCATTAAAGAAATTCGTTTTTACATAATGAAAATAAATGTAAGATCTTTTTAAAATTAAATATTGTGAATCTCAGGAAGTGCTGTTTATTTTTTTTAATTTAAATGAAATGGGATAACTTTGAAAATAATTATTAAGATGTCAATCAATTTAGCAAATAACCCCAAAAGTTACAATATGTTTAATGTATATAAGAGATCCCTATGTCTTTTCGTTACGTATCATGTACATAAAGTGAAATCTAAATTATAATTAAACCTTAATATAACCTTTTATATATATATATATATATATATATATATATATATATATATATATATATATATATATATATATAAAATACGCAAGTGTACTAGTAAGTCAAAGGAAGATATTCGCTTGGCTTTCTAAAAATAATAACAGAATCCTTATCAAAATAATTAAGTATTTCGCATGGTAAAAATTTGATTCACATCTTATATCTGCAATCCTCTAAGGATTATGCCAAAGTAAACTTTAAAAGACATTATAAAAACTACTCGAGAGCACCAAATAAAAACTTTATTGATACAATGAATAGAAAGTGCTGCCACTGGGGATGTAATATTGTTAACTAACCCTCGTCCCTTATTTTGCTTGAAATAAAATATTTTTCTTCTATCAAATTCAATATAATTTTCGATTTATTGATTCGATTAATTGGATTAATACAAGCACTTTTGACTCGTCAATTTTCTTTATAGAGAATCAAGACAATTTTATTTATCTTCGAAGAAACTACCACCGACTCGAAAAACAACTCCGCTGAAAAAAGAAATGCTGACGAGAAACTCAACAGTTGCTCTTTTAAATATCGGGTTATATTTTATTTATTTTATCAACACGACATTATAGATAGCATGCATATGAGTCAATACATCTCAATTCCATTTCTATAATTTAATAAAATAAATTATAAAAGTGCAAAATTATCTATAAGTATATTTTTAAGAGTACCAATATTTAAAAAAATATATAAGCTAGAAGTACAAAAAAACTAATAATTTTATGTCCTATATATTATATAGGTTAAAAAAGATAAAATATTATTATATATACTAGTATAAAAAATATTTTTTTTATATGTATTTTGTACAATGAACAAACATACAAATATATATATTTGACCATATAAATAGATAATGAAACACTGAAATCCGGATATTACCAACTTCAACCGGAGCCTTGGTATTACGCTCTCATTGTCAGATAAAAGAAGGGTCGTTTTAGTTAAATCGTCTCTTTCACGCTTTCTCATTTTCACTTGAGTGGGTTTTTGACCGGATTCAAAAAGGAGAGGTATTCAATGTATTTTTTATGAGTATGAGTATTATAGCTTCGTCAATTGTGAGCCGATTTTCTTTTAAATTAATTAATCCTTATATCTCAAGTGTGATATCATATTCGTATTCAACCCTTTTTAACGTCCCACTGCTGGGCACGGGCTTCCCAATACAAGGGGGATCAGGCCATAGTAAATAAATAAATTCACCACGCTGGCCAAGTGCGGGATGGCGGACTTCACATGTCTTTCGAAAACTTACTACATTCTCTCAGACATGCAGGTTTCCTCACGATTTTTTCCTTGACCGAAAGACAAGTGGTAATCATGTTGGAAATGATTCGCACTTGAAAATATCAGAGTTCGAGACCCGGGATTTGAACCCGCATCACTCGGTTTCCCAAGCAAGCGTGTTACCACTGGACTACCACTGCCTTTAATCTCATAAAGTAATAATTAACAACTAGGTGATTCTGAAGTCGGTGTACTTACCTTTTTGTTAAAAAGTAATTATTGTTTGTATTTGTATATGCAAATGCTATGAGTTCAATTTTATAACGGTTTTTTTTATATTCATCATACAAAACTCTTTTTAAGTGCATCGCCATATAAAGTGTAGAATGACATAGAAATATGTTAAGTACTATTTGTATTGCTGACTAGAAATGCTACAGTTTATAAGGCAGATAAAAAAAAATATATAATTACATGATAAAAACCATATTAAAATTTACTAAATACATTAGGATACCGATTAAGTTATTTATAATCTTTACATTAAATATTATAATATAAATTATATATACATAAATGAAATTGAAATATACTACTTATTACATTATTATTTGCCAACACTTTTATGAGTTTGTGAGGTTGTAGGGGGTAATCTCTGGATCTACTAAACCGATTAAGATGAAATTTAGTAAGAAGATAGTTTGGGAGCCTAGGAAGGACATATGATACTTTTCATCCCGGAAATCATTCCTTAAGGCGGTGAATAGGGGATGAAAGTTTGTATGGGGAATCAACCTAGGGACGAACCCGAGCGAAGCGAGGGTAAATCGCTAGTATAGAAAAAAGATAAAGGAACAGGTAAGTAAGATTTTCAAACATATCATGTTTGCTTAAATTTAAATTCAAAGTTATGCAAACTGTGTTCTTTAAAAGATTCTATTAGCTTTTGTTTATAAAGTACAAGCTCGTAGTCAGCAAAAATTAAGTCCAAAACATGTTAGCCGTACAATCCCGTAATGAAATTCGAAATCAAGGGAATACAAAACAATTGTACGCTGCAAACGATTTTATCCCAATCGCAGAAAGAAAGTAACGGAATAAACTTGCCTGAATACAGATGAATCTATTATTGTGGAGATGTGGCAGGAAAATTGACCAAGCAAGCTTGGTTAAAAGCCAGGTTTTATATGTTTATATGGCTAGCTTAATTACAATAATGAGAATATAATATACTAGCAGAACCCGCAGCTTTACCCGTGTTCAAAGTACAAAAAAACAAAATCTTCTTTCCAAAACATTATTATAAGGGCTAGGGCCTTTTTCAATAATGTATGGCAGTAAGCCCGATTTGTTAACGTTTATGATTACTGCTCCGCTCCCTTAGGTAGTAGCATGATGATATATAATATATCCTCAATAAACAGACTACCTAATGGAAAAATAATTTTTTAAATCGCATTAGTAGTCCCTGAGATTAGCACGTTCAAACAAACAAACTTTGCCTATGTATATTTATATAATTGTATACATAATATATTTATTTTTACAACACATTTTTACAAGCTTTTATTTAACTTACAAAGTTTGTTAATTGGTATGTTTGTCTAGGGAAAATTTTGTAAGCTGATTTAGAACCGATACCTCTTATCCTCTTATGTTTGTTTAGTTTCGATGACAATGATTTTTATGATAATTACGACTAGATTCTTAACTTTCACTAAATTTTATCTACGATCATAGCGATCGATAGAATATTAGCCCGTGAGTACACATAACCCTCTGCCAAAAGCTAACAGACAGACTGACTGCGATGTAGTCGCGTCGTTTACATACTATTTACAAAAATAAGAACAAAAATGTATACAAGTGCACTACTCTATCCAATTGTTTGCATTTGCAAATAGAATTTGCTTATAAATATTGCTTTCTGTTCAGCAATGAACTACAATGAATGATGAAAATACTACTGTAAAGGTAGTTCTTTTAGCTTATTGAATTACAAACAATGTTTATACAACAATATTCTAAATCTAAAATAATTATTCAGTAGCATACATTAACCCTTCTTTCCTTACTCTTTTCTAATACATTTCTAATCTGTACTTAATATTATAAAGAGGCAGAGTTTGTTTGTTTGTTTTAAGGCGATTTGAAAAATTCTTTTTGCATTAGATAGCCTGTTTATCGATGAAGGCTATAGGCTATGTATCATCATGCATCACCAAGGGAGCGGAGCAGTAATATAATATACTAGCGACTCACCCTCGCTTCGCTCGGGTTCGTCCCTACTTAAGTTTTAACATTTAGTAACAATTTCTCAGAGATGAGATATTTTCTCGCTGTAAAAAGTATCCTATATCTTACCCGGATAACCAGTTGTCATCATACCAAATTTCATCAAAATCCCTCCAGTGGCTTTTCCGTGATGCGGTAACAGACAGACAGACAGACAGCCAGACAAAATTTCTAAAAACTATAGATTCAGCCACTGTATCGATAATAATATGTATTTTAATAAGATTTTCCAAAAAATATTTAATGTACAGATTTGGCTTAGTTACAATTTTATTATAATAATGTATAGTATAATATATAGTCTATCTATTCCATACTAACCATTAAAACATACCTAGGGATGAACCCGGGTGCAGCAATGGTGAGCAGTTGTAACTGTAAAAATCTCGTAAGATTCGATTTTAACTTACTTGTAATTGTCACGTATAATTCAAAACAATATAATGATTTAACCATCGAGCTGATCTGATGACGGAATTTAGAAGTGATTAGTGGAATTTTTTAATGGCTTCTAGTAACGAGAGTTTTAGCTCATACGATTTCTTTCATATATCATTATAGTTTATCAAAAAAACTTTTATTTATTTTTAAAACTGTATATTTAAAGTTTTATCTCTTGAAGGTGAACTTCAACTAATATTGATGAAATCTATACTAATATTATAAAGAGGTAATGCTTGTGAATTGTGAGTTTGTGAGGTTGTAGGGGGTAATCTCTGGATCTACTAAATCGATTTAGATGAAATTTGGTAAGAATATAGTTTGAGACCTTAGGAAGGACATAGGATAAACTTTTTGTTGTTGTGAGTTGCTAGCTTATTATTATTAAATATGGAAATGGAAAGGACTTTGCTTATGTTTTGTCCATGAACGAATTAACCACTAATATTATAAACAATAGAGATATAAGTACCTAATTATATAATACAAATACAGCTACGCGATACAATATTATGTAAATACGCGTATCGATGATCCTGCTAATAGATTCCGTTCGGCTGATTTGCATCATCAACCGAATCAATTAGGAATATTATAGCGTTTAAATTTGTATTGCATTATGGTGACTGATATATTATATTATTTATATTATTGTATGTATTTATTTATTTTGGAAACATTGTTTCCAAAATATATAAGATATCAAAACATTAAAAAAATCAATAACAGTTTCAAATTTTACAATAATATTATTTATCAAAGTTCAGAGAGAAGATGCCAAACATAACTAAATAAAAAAAAATACGTGCGTGTGTACTTATGTACGCACGTAAGAAGTTATACTTCTTTGGCGTAACAGAACAACAATAACTAAAGATTTCATCCAGTATGTCTCAACTCTCTGTTTGTAAAAGGAATGCAGCTAACTTCATCATGTCACCTTTTGGCTGTCAATGTGCGCGCGCATCGTAAAAATTTTACATTCATATTTTTTTCCAAGCGTGCCAAAAGAAGTATAGCTCCAAAAAAGAAACAAACAGAGCCTATAACAAATTAATAAATAATAATAATATATAGTATAGTCATAGACTATAGAATTACTACTGTCTGTACAATATTACAGTAGAGCAAATATCACTGAAATAGCTATCTTTCGTAAAAAATTACAACGTTTTGCAACGAGCAATTGTATTTTGTAGGTTTTTTTAAGAGATATAATATAAGATTTCTTTTTATCTAATACGGTAGGTATTTTCAGAAAATATAAATAAAACCTTAACATTCTTCCGCACAAATGTCACCAAAACCCAATAAAGATAAAATAAACCTATATGAAGCGTTATTTTTATTACAAAACAGTCAAAATATCACAATTTTATTTACGAACAATATATTATACACAAAGATCGCACACATTCATCACCCCACTCAGTCATCCGTCAAAAAACCGCTCACCGTATTTTATTGTCTAGCAACACCGGGAAATCTCCTGCCCGCTTCGGTATTTTCATTATTGGAGATCCATATATTATTTTGATGTATTTTTTTAATTTATTATTATAACAAGGAGGAACTCAATTCTAATGTCTTTAGGTGTTTTTATTATAATATCTTCGGAGATTGTGACCTTACAGTGACCAAATCACAAAAAAAGCGAGACTGAGACTCTACACAACATTATAAATATGTACATATCTTATATATTTAAACGAGAAATTCTTGTATATATATATATATATATATATATATATATATATATATATAATCTGAATCTCGGAAACGGCTCCAACGATTTACATGAAAATTAGCAATCAGCATCAAAATATTACGAAATATACAAAAGAAAGTAAAAGCAAAAGAAAAAAAGCAACATTTTATACAGTCATGTCATCTGGAAGCAAACCACAAACAAATGAAAAATAAAATTAATTTCATAATATAAAAATTATATATACATACATACATATATGGTCATTTCATACGGAATCCTCGTATACAGCATAGGGTTTTTACTTAACTGTCTTTTTATTTTTTCGTGGCAACACTAGCGAGTAGCGAGAGATATGTTTTAAACATTAGAAGCGTAGGGCTCTATTGGAAATCGCTTTATTTGATATGATGAATCGGTTTAAGGTTTACATGTAGGAAACACGAAGGGTGAACGGTTAGGAGTAAGGACCTTTGTTTAATAAAATACCAACATATTTTTTGTACTTTTTACCTTAAAAAAAATTACATAACTTTTACTAAAAAATGTTTTTTTACACCACAAATTTAGAAAAAACATTTTACATCAATATTTACTATTATTTAATTAAAACTGACAAGACAGACAATGAAGTGATTGATCCTATAAGTTTCTTTTTCATTTTAAGGTACGGGACCTAAATATATTAAAAAGCTTTGTATAACTAGTTTTTGCCTGAAACTACAAGCTTATGACAGATACGTCGATAAATGTAGCCTTTGAATTTATTAAGGATATAAACTCCCCCCCAACGTGCGTTCACCTTGTCGTGGTGGGGGGGCTCAGTAGTGCTCGGCAATCCAACCGGGCGCGAAGCCAAGAAACGCACAGGGAGGTTGCCCACTTCGGTGGGCGGTGGGAGGTGGCCCTCTTCGGGGGCGGTGTACCATGCGGGTTGCTCCTGGTACTTCTCTGATAGCAGAGTGGACTGTGGAGCAACCCCATGGTTGTGGTGGTCTGCTTTGGCGGACCGACCGTCGGGGCGTCGTAGTTGAATGCGTAAGCGATCCTGCGACGCCCCATTAAGACGGGGGAAGGTTTTTTGTTGGGTTTTAGTGGGTAGTACTGGCTGTATTACGCCGGTGAGTCCCACACGTCGTGCGTAAATGCATTTCCCAACGTTAAAAAAAAAAAGGATATAAACTATTTTTCCCCATTCCTTATTTAACTCAAAACCTATTGCTCATTATTATTATAATAATATTAACATTATTGATATAATAATATTAATATGGTGTGATATATAATAAGACAGTGGTAGCCCAGTGGTAACGCGCTCGCTTGGGAAACCGAGTGAAGCGGGTTCAAATCTCGGGTCTGCATGTCTGATATTTTCAAGTGCGAATCATTTCTAACATTACAACCAATTTGCCTTACGGTGAAGGAAAACATCGTGAGGAAACCTGCATGTCTGAGAAAACCTAGCAAGTTTTCGAAAGACATGTGAAGTCCGCTAACCCCCACTTGGCCAGCGTGGTGGACTATGACCTGATTCCCCTCGTATTGAAGGAAGGCCTGTGCCCAGCAGTGAGATGACGTCCCAACAACAAGTGCTGAATACAATAAAATATTAATAACAAATATATTTTTGTAATTTTAAATTAACATATTATGCACGTTTCTGAGTTATTAACTAAGACCTAATAGTTTAATAACTTTAATCTAATACTGAAGCTATTTCATGATTTTTATTTTCATGACCTTATATATGTAAGGTTTCTGAATTTATAAAATAAAGTTTTTTACATACCAACTAGCAATACACTCAAGTATAGCATGTAACCTATAAGAGTACGTGTACCTACATAGTAATCGCACATAAGAAAATATATTTCAACTAGCGACTTCCCCTGGCTTTACTCATCTTTTCCTCCTTATGCTTATATTTCACTCTTGTCCATAATCTATCTGTGTGGTAAGTTTTACTCAAATCTGTCCAGCCGTTTTGGCGTGAAGAAGTGACGAATATACACACACGCCTGCAAATATTCGTATTTATAATAGTGGTTGGTGGTGAAATAGAATTACATATAATTAAGTATTGTATATAGCTAATAACAAAACATGTACCTAATAATCTCGAATAAAAGATTATATTTCAATATCAAAATTACCCTTTTACCTATAATAAGCGGATTACCGAAAAATCTTTTACAGCGAAATATAAATTTGAAAAAGATATTTTGAAATGAAAACCGACCACTTCCTTTGCAATAAATCAGCGTAATCCCTCGACAGTATGAAACCTTTACATTGTTAAATGATATATGGAATACAAGTACTATTTTCATTTGTAATAAGAACTATTTTTGCGTGCTTTTTCTTAAAGATATTTTCATACGTTTATTTGTCAACATGCCAAAGTAGCCCTTTGATTTTCATGTATCGTCCCTTTTCTATACAAATGGGGAATAAATATAAGGGTGAGTTTGTATTATTTTAATGTTCCTAAAACGATATGTTAGTCTAAGCTTTACATATATTTATAAAAAAAAACAAGCAATTTATATATGTATGTATATTATAATTAATAATTTTTTGTTGGTTGTGGACGAGCCTAAAAAGGAAATAGGTGCGAGTTCGATTCACATACAGGCTTTTTCTTTTTCGCCATGTTGAAATTTCTTCTACTATATTATTTTGTTTATTACGAATCATCGTAATTAGTGTAGTTTATTCAAAAATTGCATCATATTGCAATTTTTATCATGTTCCATTATTATATACAGAAGTATATCTTCTGTTTTTTAATTGTTTTCACTGTGAAGGAGAAACACATTTTCTATGGAGTATTTTCGATTTGTTAATTGAATACGGTCCGGCAGTCTGTCTGCGAACCGATTTTACGTTCGAGGTTGAGGTGAAAAAGAAAATGAACAAAATCAATGCATCTCCTACATTGATTACATTTTTTCACTGTGACTTCACTAGTCCCGATCCTTTTAACTGAAATTAAACTGTTAAGTGGTTTGGGGATGTGCAAAAATTTTTTGCTTTTATGTTTGAATGCGTTAACACCTCCAGGCAAATTTCTAAGAAATTAATTGAAATTCTAAGAAATCTATTGTTAACTGACACGCCGGCGTGTCCGCGGTCGTTGAGGGATTACCTAATCTCTGAAACTATCGGGAAATATATTTTTTGCATGTATTCAGCCCTTTTTAACGTTCCACTACTAGGCACGGGCTTCCCTTCAATACTAGGGGATCAGGTTACAGTCCACTACGCTGGCCAAGTGTGGGTTGGCGGACTTCAGATGCCTTTTTAAAATTTGCTAGATTCTCATATCATAATATGCAGGTTTTCTCATGATGTTTTCCTTCACCGTAAGACAAGTGGTAATCATATTGGAAATGATTCGCACATAAAAATATCAAAAGTGTGAGACCCAGGATTTGAACCGGCTTCACTCGGTTTCCCAAGCGAGCGCATAACCACTGTGCTACCACTGCCTATGAAGTATGAATGAATGTTATAGACTATCTATAATCACGCTACGATCGTTAAGAGTATGCGCACGCAGAGTATTGAGTACGCATGTAAAAGTTAGTTATAAATTATAATATAAAAATTATTTTATCATGACAAGAGAGTGAGATTGTGACTATAAAACAATAAACATATATGAATATATTATTATTATTTTATTAATAATTTTTGAAACAAATCACATAGCTACCATTTTTTTATTATATATTTTAACTTACATATTAATGCACATACAGATAGCGCGAAAACAAATGAATCTCTAAATTCCAAAAACAAATACATAAGCCTAAAATTGAAATAAATTTGAATTTGGAATTCCTAACTAAGCGCCAGATATAGATATTTTAGATCAAAGTAGCCAGTTCGACAAAACGCCAATTTCATATGTAAGGATCTAATATTTATGAATTTTTTATTTTTTATTTTAACAGTGGGCACGTAAACACAAATAGTATTTTAAACGTTATATTTACTTTCATACAGAAAGGATCCCATTTTATTACAAAAGTTAAGAGTTAGAAAAAGCCCTCTCTGCTTCTACGCTAGTATTAGATAGGGGATATACATATATTAAATAGTTATACAGCGATAATTAATTATTTCCTCTGTTGTCTTATCCTAAGTTTCACTTTATAGTGCTGCCACGTACCGTATGCCGCAACCGGAATAAAAAAATCTCAAAAAAAAAGTATCAAAAGTCTCGCTTTTCCCTATTTATTTCATAAATTGTAGAAAATATTCTTTAGTTTAATTTTATATATACATAGGTATTTCGTAAAATGAATCGGACAGGAGATATTGTCTGAAAACTGCTATTGGGCGCCATTTTCCAATATGGCGGCGCGAGCGGCAAAGAGGTGGTAAAATTGAAATTCGGAAAGAGCACTTCAAAATCTATAAAATCTATATCGGAAAACTTTGTAGGTTGACCAATTGATAGAAAATCCACGTATTGTGATATAACCATAAAATATGTTTTCTGAGTTACCATGAATTGTTGTAAATAGATTATTATCATGTATGTACTTATAACAACTCAGATAAACCAAATAAATATATAAATTATTTTTCAAGAGTATAATCTGTCTATAAATATTATAAAATTCTGAGTCAAAAATGTACATTAAAATTTTTTTTGTCTTCTTATCATGACTATTTAGTCATTATTATCGATACAGATAAATCGCATGTATAATAGAATTCCACAATCGATTTTGAGCTTGCCATTTAATCAATTTAAGTCTGAAATTAAAAATGTATTAATGAATAAGGCTTATTATACTGTCACGGAATACTTTGCAGATATCAATGTGTGTAATTAATGTCCGGTTGGGTCTCACGTAGGATAAGTAGATAATTATTGTATTACAATATTGTACACAATTATTATTTTAAAAGAGCAACTGTTGAGTTTCTCGCCGGTTCTTCTCAGCAGAACTGCATTCCGAGCCGGTGATAGCTTCCTCACGGACTGACTACACTGACATTTAATTTAAATATAAAATGTAAAATTGACGATTCAAGAGTGCTTGTAAAAGTCTATTTGAATAAAGTATGTATATTTTGATTTGATTTGACAAAGGCCAATTCTAAAAAATCTATTGTTTTTAGAATTTCTGTCTGTCTGTTTGGGAACGCATCATGAAAAAAACACTGGACAGATTTTGATGAAATTTGGTATGATGATAGCTGGTTATTCGTGTCAACATATAAAATACATTTAACTGCAGGAAAATATCTCATCTTTAAGAAATCTATACTAACTGTTAAAACGTTAGGGACGAACCTGAGCGGAGCGAGGGTGAGTCGCTAGTTTAAAATAAAAAGAATGCTTATTTACATAGAATTTAATAATATTTTCAGTTTATGTTATTTTAAACTCTACTTCGCATCTGCAACTTATAATCATGCACGTGTTTCATCGTCACTACGAACTTAACTCTTAATGGATTTTCACATTCGTAGCTGGTAGGTGGCTCGATGTGGTACTTGTGTATGATGTTCGCCAACGTCGTCTTTAGGAAAATCATAGCGTGGCGAACCCCTGTGAAGTCATATAATTAATAATAATTAAAACACCTTTCTAAGATTTATGCAACCTACAACATGGTAACCCTATATTCTATACATATAATAAAATTCTGAGCCGGATCTGTACATTCAATATTTTTTGGAAAGTCGTCTTGAAATAGTAATTATTGTCGATACTTTGTTTGTCTGGGGCAGCATCACGACAAAACCACTGGACGGATGTTGATGAAAGGTGATAGCTGGTTAACCGGGTTAACATATAGGATAGTATAACTTTTTACTGCGGGGAAATATCTCGTCTCTGAGAAAAATACAAAAACTGGTTAGAATAAAACCACGCTGAAACTATAAACATTTTAGCAAGGTAACTTACAAAGTAGGTCAAAAAATAATTATAAATAGCTTCTCTTGAAAAAAACTACATCTATAGCGATATTTTATACATGAAAATAATTCGAATAATGAAAAACGCGCTAGTACAGGAGACAACTCAGGGGCACAATTCCGCAAGACAACTGCAGGTATACCGTCAGGGCCACTGGCTTTGTTCACGTCGAGGTTCCGAAGAGTTTTTAGGACCTCTTGCTGGTGTATTCGTATATCTGGCATAAAGGAGTCGCATGTTGAAACAGTGGGTGGTAATTTTTTTCCAGCATTGAGACGTGAGTTTTCTGCAAATAGAGACGCTAGAAGATTAGCCTTGTTAGTTGCAGAGACAGCCAGTGATCCATCAGATTTCTGCAGAGGCGGCACCGAAGAACGGCAGAAGTTCGCTTCAACCGACTTTGCGAAGGACCAGAAAGCTTTATTAACACTAGAGTGTGTGGCTAGCTTACGCCCGATGTGGTTAGTTCGGTTGAAACGAGCTTTTCCCAGGACCCTCTTGTAGGACTTGGTGGCAATATTGAATTCTCTTTTTTTTCGTTTTTACGTCCGGTGCATTGAGAGCACGTGCGTCCGCCCATGCTATAAACGCCGATTGCTTACGAGCTTCTACAGCAGCACACTCAGCATTGTACCACGGAGGTGTCTGGCCATAGGGCGAAACGTCAGAAAATGGTATAAAATATTCCATTGCCTGGCGTATCACATCCGATATAGCACTCTCACTGCTCGACGGATCGTTGGTAGAGAAATAAACTTGCCGCCAACGGTAAGATACAAAGAAGTGCCGCATCTCATCCCAATCTTCTGAACTGTATCGCCACACCCGCCTCTTTATTGAGGAGTCTGGAGCAGGAGGGTAAAAGTTGGATACAGATTTCACTAGACAGTGGTCTGAGGTTCCCAAGGGAGACGAAACTGAAACCGAGAACCTATCAGGATCAGTTGTTAACAGAAGGTCCAAGCAGTTGGGTGTGTGTCCATCAACATCCGGTATCCGAGTGGCTTCCTGAACTAACTGAGAGAGATCTGGCGATAGTGCGAAATTGCGCGCCTCTCACCCAGCATGATCAGTTTTAAATGGGAACAGCCACTCTTGGTGGTGGGCATTAAAATCTCCCAGAAATACCAGTTGAGCGGTTGGATATCGATGTTGGACGATGTCAGCTTTTTCGCTTAGGTAGGTCTCCTGGTCAACGCTATGTGAACGATAAACGCATGCATAAACTGTTCGCTCGAAACCTGTGTCAACCAAGCACCACAGAACCAAGAAGTTTGGTACCTCCAAATTACGAAGACGTTGGTAGCAGATGTTACTACAAGCGTACAAACAGACCCCTGTCCGAGCTTTAAAATTATGCTCAAGCGAATACCCGGGGTACTCAAGATATGCTACATCCGCTGGGCTGTGAATTTGCGTCTCCGTGAGAAAGAGTAAATGTGGCTTAGCGGTCTCGAGGTGGTGATGGACCGCATAGAGATTAGAGTGCAATCCTCGAATGTTAGAGAGGTGCACTGAAAAATTATATATTCTATTTTTGAACTTATTATAGAAAACAAAGTTTGTGGTTGCGAAACTGACAAAGCATATATATATGTAGCAAGGTAACTTACTAAATAAGGCAAAAACTATTAAAAATAGCTTATATTGAAAACAAATAACAATAGCGCTATTTTATTTGGTTTTTGGTCATCTGAACGCGGGCGGAGCCGCGGGCAATACTAGTAACCTAACGATAGAAAAAAACGATAGAAAAAAATTGCTTAGAAACTATCACCCTCGTTTTTATATTTCAAGATGAGAACTAAAATTTACATTGATTTTGTAAATTGAAAATCGTTTCGGGCAGTAATAACTCATAAATAAATTTTTCTCTATATAATATTAGTTTCGAAGTGTAGACATACTAAAAATATTCTTTTGGTGCGGAAATTGCAATATTACTACATTAAATATGAGATTAAAAGAGGAACCTTTGTGGCATTGCCGGACCGCCATTTTTTATTTAATCTTGCGGTGCAGAATGAATCTGGTACATATAAATAAGTAAAATATAAGTTTGGTTATTGATATTAGTACCAATGTATCTATTAGTAAAATAATTAATATAATAAAAACAGACATTCAAAAAACACTAAAAAGTAAAAAAATAACCGATTAGTAGTTTTCATTTACTATAGATACCTAATCAAATACTATCGAAGTCGATGGGCTTTGATTTGTATCGGCTGGCACTGACTTCGAAAATATTTGATTAGGTATCTTTAGTAAATAAAAACTGCCAATCAGTTCTTTTTTACTTTTTAGTGTTTTTTTCAAGTCGATTTTAATTTTTTTATTAAAAAGTTTTTATTTTTCCCTTTTTAGTGTAGACATAGTAGTAACAAAGTGTATTCAGCCCTTTTTAATGTCCCACTGCTGGGTACGGGCCTCCCTTCAGTACGAGGGGAATCAGGCCATAGTCCACCATGCTGGCCAAGTGCGGGTTGGCGGACTTCACATGTCTTTTGAAAACTTGCTAAGTTCTCTCAGATATGCAGGTTTCCTCACGATGTTTTCCTTCACCGTTAAGACAAGTGGTAATCATGTTGGAAATGATTCGCACATGAAAATATCAGAGGTGCGAGACCCGGGATTTGAACCCGCTTCACTCGGTTTCCCAAGCGAGCGCATTACCACTGGGCTAACAAAGTAAGAAGAAAGTATTTTAATAAAATATTCGCTTAAGCTGTTTAAGTCAGTTTGATGCCAATATTTATATGAAGCTAAAATTCGCTTTTATTACTAACACTAAATATTCTGGGTCTAAAATCCAATTCCCGTATTATCTACTATTAGCCGTTGAAGAGTTTCACCTATCGATCTTCTGACCTTACCATCAGATCAGGTCGATGATTATGAACCACTGCACTATTAATGGAAATAGAAAGAAACACTTGCAAAGTTTCAAGGCAATATGAAAATTAGAAGTATGTTAAATTCATCATTAGCTATTTTTTTAAATTAAAAGTGGACCAACTTGAAAGTATACACTTTCAAACAAAACATAAATTGTCCAAATCGGTTAATAAGTGACGAAGAATCTCCTCCTATTTGAAGAAGTTGGTTGAAAATTAATTTTGTAGTTTGTGAGTTTATCGCCTACAAACAAATAAACCTTTCTTCTTTAGAATATTAGTGTAGATAGATCACAGATGTATAGACGTACTATTTATAGATGTTTTTGTTAAAACGGAAAATGCAATAATATGAATTTAAATATGAGATTAAAGAAGGAACATTTGTGGCAAAAAATTTGGTTTCCAGCAAGAATATCGAAGGCCACCTTTTAAGGGGGAGTGTATAAATTTCATTAGTTGGTTACGGGTTTCAATAAGAGTCTGTTGATAACTTTAATGCACCATAAGGACAAGCTTTACTGGACGGCAACTAGTATAGTTATATTAGCATTAAGTGTTGTGACGTATGTCGTGTCTTCGATTCCCACTTCAAATAACTTTTTATTTGACTATTTTCTATATATTTTTTATTATTTGCACATTTATCATATACAAAGTTTAATTCTTGTTGTTTTATTACTGAATGAAACCTGGTTTTATAACCACAATTTAACACACTGTTCAATGTCCGCGTACGTGAAAATCACTATAATATTATCTTAATTTGTGATTGTGAATTCATAAAAATGAATCGCTGATTGTGTTGGTAAGCGCAAATTTCTAGAGCAGCTGAACCGATTTCGCTAATTCTTTTTTTAGAATATTTCTTGAAGTACGAGGATGGTTCTTACGGAGAGAAAAATTTAAACAATTGCTTGAAAAAGCTGAAAACAACACTTTTCAATATAATAATTATCAATTAATAATATTACCATATAAAATATTTGTAATAATACCTACTTAAAAGTCAATTTGAACTTTAATACCATACCATAAAGTTTAAGTGTTAGTGGAGAGGTTTCAGGAAGGCAAAAAAATCGAGTGACGTTAGTATCGTATAAAATATTTGTCAATATTATTAACAAAAATAAAATTTATATGACTAACGCTGGCTAATAACTTTTAATATTTATTTAAAACGTACCTAGCGACGAACCCAAGTGAAGCGAGGGTGAGCCGCTAGTTGTTTATAAAGCAATATTAGTAAATTTCAACGAGGGAGTGGCTATACAAATGATTATGAAGTTTGGCTTTTATGGAATCCTATTGTAGTAGTTTGATCAAAACATACATATGCCTAGTCGTAATCAAATTCAAATATTAGCACTTACCGGCACAATTTCGAGTACCATAACTGAACGGTATAAATGCATACAGTTGCTGCGGCGTTACGTTTAGAAACCGCTCCGGCTGGAATTCTTCCGCATCTTTGCCCCAGTACTGCGGGTTGCGGTGTATGCCCCATATATGGATTACAAGATGGTCCCCTTTACACACTTGCAAACCTGAAGCTGTAACAAAGTATTCACTACAATATTTAAAAATTATTTATTTTACATTTTTTCAGATTTACTCACAGTCTCTTAACTTTCCATCATTTCAGAAAGAAAATGCATCAATTCTTGGAACGTCAGCACGAACGGTATGATCATAACTACGGGATTCTTTTATCAATTTTGACGACACGTTTGGCTCAGTTTGTAGTGACCCTACTTGCTGTGCTAGCGGTCGCGGTTCCGAGTCCCGCTAGGGGTATTTATTTGCGTGATGAGCACGAATGCTTGTAGTCCAGTGCTCACACTCGCTTCGCTTGGGTTCGTCCCTAGGTACATTTTGTTTTTTCAGTGGAACCCTAATTATTTTACTGAAATAAAAGTAGCCTAAGTTACTTCTTATAACATCAACTACCTGCCAGTGAAAGGCCCATCAAAATCGTCCTAGCTGTTTCGGACATTAGCCGGAACAAACAGACAGACAGACAAAAATGTAAATAATTGTGTTTTTCTTATAAATACCGTGTATAATTCTATATGCACATAGTAAAAAGCTGTTATTTTGACATTATAAACGGATACTTAAATTTTATTTATCTGTATTTAAAGTTATATACATATGTATGGTGTATCAACTATCTGGTATCCATAACAACGGCCTCGTAGCTTACCATGAAACTAGATGGTGATGTGTGTTAATGTCACAAGATATGTATTTATTATTTATTATTTTTTAATGTCGTATTGAAGTACTTTAGTATTATTAACTAATTGATTCTTCCAAATATTTTTATATTAAATCTCGATTATTAGAAAACGAAATTAGTTCTTTCTCTTTATTCAAAGTTTATGCAAATACAGACGTATTTATTTATATAGTTATTTATTTCGTTATCAAAAATGGACTACGAACCTAATCAATTTTTTTGTATCTAAATTTAGAAAATAGTGATCATATTTCTAGTCTAATTTTGTCAAGTGGTCAATTACAATTTCATAAATAGTTTTATTAAAATCTCTTGGACTGGCTCAAGCTTTTCCAAATTGCCTTCCTGAGCTTTATTCTTCCATAACGTTATTGTGTTTGGAATCTCAAGAGTTTATCTGTTCAGTTTAATAGATTTTCTTTCGATTCTTGCATACTTGAATTTATTTTATTAAAAAAAAAACAAAAATGTCTGATAAGTTAGTTTAGCACACCATATTTTATCTTCCAACAAATAAACAAACTCATAATTTTTATTTTGTTCAAAAAACATTTGCATTTCGTCTTTTAATCCCAGTACACGCGAAAAGACTTTTCCTCTGGACAACCTACCAACAGAGGCATTAAAATTGAGTTTAGGGGATGATGGCCCCTTGGATCGGTCTGTCTTCTTGGCGAACATATGGAAAAATGGAGCATCAAAACTTACGTGAAGTTAAGTAATTATTTTGGGACCTTTAAAGCGTCTGCAAAGCAATACGGCCGACGGAAAGTGTCTGGGAGTATTGACGACTTATTTTTAACGATATTATCTAAAATATACGTGCAAATTAGCTTGGAGAATGTACGTGAGGTAAGTAATCTTTTGTGGTACCTCGATTACCTGATACCTGGAAATTGGCCGTCTAACCAAGTTAGCAGGTAGGCGTACGATCTTAGTACATACTAACACTACCCAATCGTCCACATTTCGTTCGTTAGAAAATACGTGACGTCTGGCGGCCCTGGGATCTTGGACTATAATAAGCCGAACGATAACGCACGCGTGATCCTAAATAATGAACTGACTTGGAGCGAATGGAACCGATTAAGACGAAATTTGGTACGGTATATGGTATTTGGATAGTTTGAGACCCTGGAAAGGACATACGATAGTTATACTCAGAAAATCATCCCTTAATGGGGTGGAAAAGGGGGATGGAACTTTGTATGGAGAATCAATCATTTCTCAAGTAAGGATGAATTAACTTAAAAAAGGACCGAAACTGTAAGTTTTAGGCTTATACATAAAGTCTTTAAAAATAACGTACTAGATGTTAGCCTGTTAGTTAAAAGGATCACATTCATACAATCTACTTTATAAGAAACAATTTGGATTTACGAAAAGCCGCTCCACGACAGATGCTAGTGTTGAGCTATAGAAAAATATTTTTGAGGCTTGGGAAAGGTCACAAGATGCACTTGGAATATTCTGTGACTTATCCAAGGCCTTTGATTGTGTACATCATGAGACGCTGATCAGGAAACTGCATCACTATGGTATTAGAAATAAGGCACTCGACCTTCTGAATTCGTATTTAAAAAATAGAATACAGAGGGTTGATGTAAATGGTAAGAGATCTCCTGGAGCTACATTAGATATGGGGGTTCCACAAGGGTCTATTATTGGCCCATTCCTTTTTCTAATTTATATTCATGATTTGCCATTTTTTGTACAGGACAAACATGAGATAGTATTGTTCGCTGATGACACTTCACTTATTTTTAAAGTTAAGCGCAATTCGCTAATGTACAACGATGTAAACGATGCTCTCTCAAAAGTTGTCTATTGGTTTGATTCAAATAATTTATTATTAAATAATAAAAAGACTAAATTAATGAAATTCTCAACACCTAATGTCAAACTTGTTGATAATGGTGTAATATTAAATGGCGAAGTGTTAAAACCTGTAGAGTCCACAAAATTCCTAGGTATTATCATAGATTCGAAATTACAGTGGGCCCCCATATTGAGAGACAAGCGAGTAGACTCACCTCTGTAGCGTTCGGGGTAAAAAAAATAAGACTTCTTACTGATGTAGATACAGCTCGCATAGTATATTTTAGTTATTTTCATAGTATTATGTCCTATGGTATCTTACTATAGAAAAATGCAGCTGTTATTAATACGATTTTTGTCCTGCAGAAAAGAGCTATTCGTGCAATTTATAGTTTAGGTCCTAGAGTGTCATTAAGAGATAAGTTTAGAGAAATAAAAATATTGACTGTTGCTTCTCAGTACGTGTACGAAAATGTTATGTATGTCCGTAAAAATATACACGAATTTCCCAAGAAGTGTGACATGCATAACATTAATACTAGGAGCAAACACAAACTTGTAATGCCTGTGACTCGTCTACACAGAGTCAGTAAATCTTTTTATGGACAATGTATAGGCTTGAACAGCAGGATCCCAGAAAATGTTCAAAATGCTTCTATCGCCAAATTAAAAAAAATTGTTAAAGAACGTTTGTGTGCTAAAGGCTATTATACAATAAATGATTTTATAGAAGATGGCACACCTTGGGAATGAAATGATTGCCTCCAGGCTACTTCAAATTTATAGAAATATTGTAAATTTTAATTTTACTTTAAAAAAAAGATAAGTTAATATTGGTCCCGCTGAGTTTCTTTCGCCAGTTCTTCTCAGGTCTGAGGCTTCTTCTTTCCGAACTGGTAGTAGACTCATGACGTTCAGTAAAAAATTGTAATAATTTAATGCTGAATAAAATATTTTGATTTTGATTTTGACATTAGCCGAGTTACATGACTGTAAAGACTTAAGCATTGTATGCGAGTTATATCATTGTCCTCTCTTCCTCTTACTTTGGAAAGATGGAGTAGAAAAATGTGCCAAAAATAGAGATAGTGGAGTTTGCTAACTATTTTAAACGAAAATTAATGTACAGAATTTTTGTTAAAAATCTTTGTTGTTTTTTCAAAACATATTTAAGAAATACGAGCTTATATGGCAAGTGATAAAGAATGTATGTATTGTGAAAACATAAAAAAAATGTTTTAGTGTGTAAAGAATAAAGATGTTAGTAAGAACAACACAATACTCGGAGGTGCGGAACCCTCGATGGACGAGTCAAAATCATACTCACACATTTGAAAATCATTACAGCTATCAAATTATTCTCAGTTATAACATAAAGTCAAAGAGTTGGTTTTTTAGTAGTTTGAACGCGGGCGAAGCCGCGGGTACTGTTAGTATTTATATTCCATACTAAACGTCATAAGCTATCTAGTAATCGTTAGTAATAATAATTAAAATAACGTCTTAAATTACACTTTACCCGTAATAAAAAAGCATTATAGTTTTTATTATATCATTTCTAAAATTTGGCGGCACACAAAAGTGCTATGGCACAGTAAAATAATTATTATTTTTTAATTTGAAAACTGAACAATCTAAGACAATCACTAATACAGTATATAATCTTGACGATACTCATAAATTTAATTCACTTACGTAATTCGAAATCTTTGTCACTATATCTTATAATGACGGGCACTGGCGGGTAGAGGCGCAGAGACTCCTTTATAACTGCGTCTAAGTATTCCAGTTTGTTGATATCGTTTAGTGTTATTCTGCCGGAGTCACCGACCACTGAATGGATTCTGAAACGTAATATTGGAAGTAATACCGCTCATCACTCACGACAACCGAATCTCGCAACCAAAATTATCAAACATGCAATACACAGTGCTACTTTGGTAATTTATTCTGTCAACTTTGTATATCTGAAATGTTTTATAAATAGAAGTACCTGGGCGACCGAGCTTCGCTCGGAGTTTTTGGTCAAGAAAAAAACATTAAAAAAAAACTAACTAAAAATTTGAATATATACAAAAAAAAAACTAAAAGTAAAATCTTTGTATCCGACCGGGATACGAACCCATACACCTGTGGTTGTCAAACTTGCGCCTTGGTCGCTTGACCACGATGCTTATGTCCTTGCGTGAGAATTAGTAAACATATTTTGCGTGGAATAATGCGAAACAAAACCACATAAAAATTGAAAACACGCATTTTCCCAGACATAAAAATAATCTTGATCGATTTATCGCCCCCGAAACCCCCGTCTTCTGAATTTCATGAAAATAGTTGGAGTACAAGTATACGTTAACTCATAAGACTTCTCTCATTTTTGTAATTATTTTAAAAAGTACAATATTATCTAATATTAAATATATACTCACTCTTTGTAAATCTTTTCCTGCACATCGCGATATTGTGACAATAGAATCAATGTAAAGCAAATGGCGATTGTCGAGGTGTCGGTAGAGGCCATGAGCATCATAAGTGACTCCTCGAGCAACTCTGTGTCCGAATAACCTTTGTCTCCCCCGGAATACTTCATTAACAGCTCTGTGTAGGACTCCGTTTTATTGTTACCTTTTGCATCGAAATAAATAAGCTTATCTATAATATTTATATAAATAATAATTACTGACCTATATGTTTAGCTCATATATTTGTACAATATTAAAGTACTCATAGTAAATAGGTTATTATAAATTGGCTGTCAGTCCGTTCCCACAACCAATTTCGACGGAAATTTCACAAAGCTAATGTGTGAAATTTTCGTCAAAACATGTGATAAAAGTAAATTATACAGTTTTAGTGCTAAATAAAAAATTAAGAAAGATTTTTTTAGGACAAATTACTATTGATTATAGATTTATTAATCTATATATATTGTTTATGATTACATTGTACAAATATATACGTCATTGCATAGTATGTCTTTCACATAAAAAGGTACCACGTCAACCTTTGCAGCCGATCCAGTCGTGGAGAAAACCTGACGTACCTTTTGATACGGTACATAGTGATGTGTTAGGTCCTCTCCCCGAGTCGAACGGACATTGGAGCACATACATACATTGTACATAGATTGTGGTCTTTTACTTTATTTTATTATATATACTCGTAATATATATTTTACATCCTAAATAGCGGAATCCCGGTCAATAAATTTTCTAAAAATATTTAATGCACAAGTTAAAGTACGTTACACGAACAAACTTACGATTTTCTTGGTGAGTAGACTTTAAAGCGTTCTTTCTTCTTTGTATTAACTGAAATAAACATAGCTTATTCAATTTAAAATCACATTAACATAATAATACGAAAATCATTGAATATTTCAAAGTTTTTACTTTTGTAACGAAGTCATGAATTATATTTCGTGCCTTGACTTGCTTGCGATAAACTGGCATCCATCGGTAAACAGCATCGTTGTGCAACCAAAACTGAAACGGACGAACTGATAAATTGTTGTAGTACTCGATAAACGCTTGTCGAAAGGTATGTTCCGAATTTTCTTGCACGCATTCTCCAAATTCTGTTTCTAAAATAAAAACAGTATTAGTTAATATTATATTGTAGATGATTACAATAATTGAATAGTTTATAGTCTGACTTACAACAAGATACCATAGACAGACAGAGACAAAAATGTAATATCTCACTAAAAAATAATATCCGGCATTATTTTTTTTAAACAAGCGATCTTAAAAATGGAATACGTTTTCAAGTTACGTAAAGTACCTTAGTAAGAAAATATTTCTTTATTGTCAGAAGGCAGAAGCAATAAGACGAGACGTTATGTCTTTCAGTACAGAGAATAGTAGGGTTGACTCGTTTTTTGCCCAAACAATCTGAGTGAGATGCAATTAGAACTTTTGTCATAATCTCACTTGTACAGTAGTTTGTACATACTTATTACATTTACAACTAATAAAACTTTGAGATATTCCTTGCATATATTCTTATAGTCAATACTTTTGGAACATTAATTTAATTCTTTAAAAATTGTCAGTAAGTCTGCCCGTGTGGTAGCTACCACCGGCTCGGAAAGCAGTTCTGCTGCGAAGAGCCGGCGAGAAACTTAACATTTACTCTTTTAAATAATGAGTTACATAATTTATATTTATAATAATAAATTCACAGTATTACAAACAATTCATGACTAGTCAGTACAAACCACGTACATTTAAACGACGAATAAAGAAGGCGCTTAACGTACACACCGAATTAAAGTTAGTTACAATAAATTAGGAAGCTCCTTTATGTCCCCCCCAACGTGCGTTCACCTTGTCGTGGTGGGAGGGCGCAGTATTGCCCGGCAATTCAGCCGGGCTCGAAGCCAAGAAACGCACAGGGAGGTGGCCCACTTCGGTGGGCGGTGGGAGGTGGCCCTCTTCGGTGGGCAGTGTACCATGTGGGTTACTCCTGGTACTTCTCTAATAGCAGAGTGGACCTTGGAGCAACCCCATGGTTGTGGCGGCAGACCTGCCGTCGGGGCGTCGTAGTTGAATGCGTAAGCGATCCTGTGACGCCCCATTAAGACGGGGGAAGGTTTTGTTGGGTTTTAGTGGGTAGTACTGGCTTTATTACGCCGGTGCGTCCCACACCTCGTGCGTAAATGCATTTCCCAACGTTAAAAAAAAGGAAACTCCTTTAGGTAGGTATTGAGATTAGAAATGTTTATTTTACTTTTCCGCTTTCCGTTTCCTTGTTCGGCGGTTTAAAATTAATAGAATTTTCTTCTTTTAATAGAATATTAATTTTAAGTAAAGTACTAACCACAAGAGGAGTTCAACGAGCAGGAGTAGACGAAATCAAAACACGAGACGTCACCCTTGCCGGCGACTCGCGCGAGCTGCTGCACTAGCACGTTGCTGTTACGTTCAAAGATTTCCATGAAATTGTTTGTGTGCTTCGATGCAGTGGCATGACAAAGGATTCTGCGCCGATGACGCCACGTGTCCACTGCACAACAATAAAATCTATATATAAATAGACAAAGACAAACTAGTTTAGTACCTCTTCCTCCTCTGTCTGTCAACCGATTTTGTTTTTTTTTGTTTAGTACCTAGCTATTGACGAGCTTTGGTGCTAACAATAAAATATATTGGGAACACACACACACACATATATATATATATATATATATATATATATATATATATTTATATATATATATATGTATTCAGCCCTTTTTAACGTCCCACTGCTGTGCACTGGCTTCAATACGATGGGGATCAGGCTATAGACCTTATCCGCCACGTTTTTATATATGTATATTGAAAAAAAACACTAAAAAATAACTGATTGGTAGTTTTCATTTACTATAGATACCCGTTTTTTTTGAAGTCGGTTTTTATTTTTTCTTAAAAAGTTTTTATTAATTCTGTTCATAATTGTATATTTTTTATAAATGTAACAAACGTATAACGTTTCTCTACTACATTCTTTGACACTATAATTTTCAAATAGGTACTTTCCGTATATTTTATTTCAGGTCCTACACATTGTTATTATTACGACTAGAATTCAGTAAGGTTGCAACACTAATATATTATAATTGAAAACTAGTTGTCCTGAAGGCATGTCTTTTGTAGTTTGATATACCAGATACGGTTTAAGTTTTTAGCGAAACCCTAATTCGTTTTCTAAAATAAAACTACACTTACACTAGGTAAGTTACTCCTTATAACATCAGCTATCTGCCAGTAAAAGTCCCGTAAAAATCAGTCCAGCTGTTTCGGAGATTAGCCGGAACAAACAGACAGACAAATAGATAGACAGACAAAAAATTAAAAATTGTTGTTTTCTTCTAAGTACCGTATATAATTTCACATGCATTTACTATAAAGCTGTTATTTAGACATTACAAACGGACACTTCAATTTTATTTATCTGTATAGATAAAAATAGTTATTGCTATTGTGCACTTTTCTGTAGGCCTTTTTAAAACTTACAATTTTCTAGTACTTTTCTTTGTATATTATATAAGTCTCTTACCAGAGGAGAAGATGGAGCCGTCGCCGATCAGGTGATGTGCAAGTCTGGACAAGGGGCCCTTGTCGAGATAAGATTTTAAAAGCAATTTTGCAGCTTCAGGATCAGATATACCTAGAAATATTCGTATAAAAGAAAAAAATAAGTAAGTATTTTAACACCTCCAGGTAAATTTCTAAGAAATTAATTAAATTTTTAAGAAATCTATTGTTAACTGTAACGCCGGCGTGTCCGCGGTCTTTGAGGGAAAATACGATTTAAATAATAAATGTAAAAGTAATGAGAGCTTTAGAAGCCAACCTCACTTAATTAAAGCAAGTATACAAAGCACGACTAAGAATAATTAAATACTCTCACCATAATACAATGTATTGCCGAGCCATACATTGACGATGCCATGTTTATTTTTGTAAGCCTGATACGCTAGCTCTTTAAGTCTATTCATACGATCTAAAAAAACACAAACAAAATTGATATATTATCATTATTTGATATTGAATATATTTAACATTCAATAATAGATAAACTTAAAATTTTATAGAAATTAAATTCTTCTGCGCTATCTTTTTCTGGAGAATAACACAGAATTAATCTGATTGAGAAAATATTATATATATATATATATATATATATATATATATATATATATATATATATATATATATATCAATACATAATCTGAATCTCGGAAACAGCTCCAACGATTTTCATGAAATTTAGTATACGAGCGGTTTTGGGGGCGATAATTCGATCTAGATTAGTCTTATATCTGGGAAAACGCGAGTTTTCAAATTTTCATGCGATTTTCTTTTGCATTTTCACAATATTTTCATTGTCATTTGTTACTTCTGGTGGGTGGGAGGCGACACTGTGCAACTGTCTACATTACATCGTGTCCGTATTTATTATTCCAGAATTATTAAAAATATTATAACGGAAATAATCTAAAGAAAAGTATTAAAAATTAATCGATAAAACCTATGGGTAATATGTAAACATCACCAAATCTTGATGTGTTGAAGAACAAATGAGCTTTTAAAAATTCACCTACCAAACAAATACAAAAGTGACAAACATAACATATAGATACTATCAGTGCAAACCCATCTTTTCTGTGTGTGATGACAATAAAGCAAAATAAATTTGTGAAGTAAAAGCGTAAAATATTAAAACATAAGTTTATAACCTCAAAATTTAATACTCGGTATAAAATTGTAATTCAACTAGGTATAATAGGTGATCTTTTTCTATCAGCTTTTCTACTTTAAACTTCACACTTAAAATGGAGGACATAAAAAAGTTGCTAATAAACATGCAACAAGAAATAAGACAGCAGAAAACAGAAATGTTAGAAATGAAAGAAGACATTAAAAATACAATCAACAATAATATACTTAAATGAGAAATTTAAACACTTAGAAATAAAAAATGAAGTTCTTGAGAGAAAAATCCAGGAACAAGGTACCTCAATAAATAATTTAGAAAGACATATTAGGTGCAAGAACTTGGTTATGTTCAGAGTAGAAGAAAATGAAAAATCCTATCATGAACTAGAGGAAAAAATTATAAATACAAATTTCAACATTTAGTACGACAGCAATAATATTGAAGCTGTTAGAAGAATAGGGAAAAAAAGTGTGGAGGTTAGACCAATCATAATATCATTTAGTACAATAGGCCTGAAACTAAAAATTCAGAAAAATGGGAATTGCTTATGTGGCACTCAATATTTACATTAAAGAGGCTACCCAATAGAAGTCTTAAACAAACGCAAGGAGTTACAAGTTCAACTAAAGATAGAAAAAGACCTAGGCAAAACAGCTTTCATTAAATATGATAAACTAATTATTGTGGATAATAATAAGAACACTTCTCGCCAATACTCAAATAAAAGAAGTTGCCTGTATCTCCAGAAACGCATTACCTCAATAATAAACAGAAACTAACAAATAAACAACATACAAAGAAAACCAAACCTGCTAATATTAAAGACTTTGTATTACAAAAACCAAAATTAACTTTCAACCACACAAATGATAACCAGGAACAACTAAAAACAACACAGCAAGATACAGTATAGTAAACAGACGTACAATGAACAAAGATATATATATATTCATCAGAAAAACTTCTAGAATTAAAAGCAGCATTTTCTACAAGATATCAAAAGAACACAAAGATAAAATTATAAAGTTTATATGCATATCAGAAACAAATTATATATTGGAAACAAAATTTGAAAAGAAACCCATAGCAATCATACAAGGATAATCTCTTACGGAGAGCTCTATGCAGGACTACTTTGGAGGAGGCTTTTACCCGAGAGGGGTCTATACATGAAACCTAATAGGAAATTCACAAAAGACATTTACTAAATAAATACATTTAAATATGAAATTAAATACCTAATTTAAAACTGTTGTCAGAATTAATGTATGGAAAGAAGTTTTATTCATATTTATTATTGTGTAATGTTTAGTATTTACTCAATTGAATTATTTAATTTATTGTGATTGTTTATTTATTTATTTGTTAATGATAATTTATATATATATATATATATATATATATATATATATATATATATATATATATATATAATGTCATGTAATTGCTCATAAGCTAACAACAAGTTGAATGTAACTAAATAGGTTATCACAACATACAATTTCATTTCAAATAATATTAAAGATTTTTAAAATAATTTAATTCCAGATTACAAAATTATTAGTTAAAAATGATAAGTTAATAAATAGTCACTAACCAAAAATTGAAGTTAAATTAAATCTAATTAAATAAGTTATAAATATGACCTGTTAAAATACAATGTTAAAATTATTAATTAAGTAAGAGTAATTATAATTTAAAATTATAAGTATGCATTTATAGAATAAATAAAGCTTCATTATTATTATTTCTTTTGTATTATTCCACGCAAAATATTATGTTCGACAATTTCGCACGCTCGGATATAAGCATCATGGTCAAGCGGACAAGGTGCAAGATCAACAATGTCAGGTGTCCATGTTCGAATCTCGGTAGCGTAGAAAGTTTTACTTTTATTTTATTTTTAATATTTATTCAAGTTTTTAGTTAATTTTAAACAAAAAGACACAAGATTGACAATCATAGGTGTCCGGGTTCGAATCCCGGTCGGATACACAGGTATATTTTTATTGTTTTTTTTTTTGTATTTATTCATGTTTTTAGTTTTTTTAAAAGAAAATTGTACTTTTTAACTAAAAACTCCGAGCAAAGCTCGGTGGCCCAGGTACTATATATATATTATATATATATATATATATATATATATATATATATATATATATATATATATATATGCATTTTTATTTGCTTTGATTCCCGGTTCAGGTAAGCTTTTTAAAAAAAAATTAAATGCAGTTATTGTTATTTTCAAAAATAAAAGAAAGTTTCCTTGAGTAAAACTTGATATCTTCAATATTTAAGGTACTTTTCTTTCATGTCCTTTCGATTTGTTCCACCCTGTGTGTATATATATATATATATATATATATATATATATATATATATATATATATATATATATATATATATATATATATTGTATATGATTGACTGATGTATCAACGCACAGGCAAAACCCCTAAGGCTAGAAAATAAAATTTCGCACACGTATTCATCATATGACGAAGGCATTCATTAAGAAAGGATTTTTTCAAAATTTAACCCCCAAGGGGGTAAATTGGGGATAAAAGTTTGTATAAAACTTTTTATTCCTAGGACATATTTGCAAGAAATTTCGTATGAATTGAGTGCCTCAAAAATAATGAATTACGTTTTTTAGCGTTTTTTAGAGTTCTTTTGTAGTTTTACCGCGCTCGAAGCCACGGGTTTTGCTAGTTCTGTATAAAAGAATAATTATTTTTAAAAAGTAAAACTTTCGGAGTAGGACAACTTTTATGCAAGCTTTTGTCGATTCTTTAAAATTAAATACAAAACAATCTTACTACTATAAATAAACGTGAAAGATCGATCGATGTTTGTT
This sequence comes from Brenthis ino, assembly GCA_921882275.1. Taxonomy (NCBI): domain Eukaryota; kingdom Metazoa; phylum Arthropoda; class Insecta; order Lepidoptera; family Nymphalidae; genus Brenthis; species Brenthis ino. The sequence goes on along the minus strand of OV170229.1, from coordinate 26,405,954 downwards.
ACTCGTTCACGCCAAAACGGTTGAATGGATCTGGATGAATTTTGGCACAGAGATAGATTATAGTCTGGAATAACACATACTATAGCTACTTTTTATCCCGGAAAAATATACGATTACTGAAGGATACATTTCTTTTTGTTTTTCTAGTAGTTTAATATATTGGTCTATTCTTTTTTAAGTTTTTTGGCTGTTTTTAAGTTTTTTGTTGGCTGACAATAGATAATGACAATTCAGTTTCTTCCTATTATAATATTATTTAAGCCTATAAAATCTTCGCCTTCGGCTTAGGATGTAACGCCAATTATAGGTGTCACTATAATCCCCTTTATTACTTTAAAACTATTGAACTAAAAGTATATGTTATCGATGTATATGTAATCGAATTAATGTACCAATGAAAAATGAAAAAAAATTAAAAATGTTCCAAACAAGTTGGAAGGCATTTCTAAGAAAATGTTGCAAATGGTCACCAAATTTGAAGCGCTAAGAATTGACTTTATTTTTGATGGTGTGTAATAAATGCTATGCTAGCAGTCTTATAAATCATCTAATCATTACCCAAATATTATATATAAAAATTAGCTTTTATACTATAACGTAAGTAGAATTATTATTTCATGAAATGGGTGTCTGGCAAGGGTTTGCCATAATGTTAAGTGTCTGGCATTGAATGACGTGATTTTTAATAATATTCTGAAGGTTATACCAAAAAATCACACTTTATTATTTGACGAATTTAGATCGGTATTTTACACACCTTTAGTACCGTGTACTTGCCAAAGCCACCATAGCCTGAACTTTATAATGGTCCACCGTTCTTATCTGTGTTGGGAGCATACGCTGACAAACTTTCAGCTTTTATAAAATGACGAAGGTCTGGCGTTCACGGGCTCTTAGGCCATAAGAAATCTAGTGTGAACTGTAACGCAAGCGTGTCCGCGGTCGTTGAGGGATTATAGAAAAGTTATGACAACAATTTAATTTTAATATCCATTTGAAATACCAACCTTCACTACTCCCAAAAAAATGATGCGCGTGTCCAATGAATGGTATATACGAAAATTGTGTTTTTATTTCTTCGTGTAATTTCGGCAACTTCTTACTTTTTATTCTTTGAGCTGACACTACAAGAACTATCACAAGTAACACGAGTATGTATTGCAACATCTTTAAGTCTGAATAAAATGCCAGAATCTAACTAAACTAAAGCTTTAAGTATTACTAAGAATACTAGCGAGAGAGGGGAGACCCTGGTGCGTCACTGCAACATAACCTCGGTTATAATATCGAAACTCGAGAGCATGAGTTGACATTGAACCTAAAACTTGGAGACAGAAAGCGGACGAGCTGCCTTGCCTACTAGGTACATATATTATAGAGTCAGCGTAATCTATGACTCATTTTTACCCATTTGCTACTCCTGCTATATGGCAATACTCCATTTGGAAATGTTCCTCGGAATTGTGACATCATGCATCCCTAACTATTAGAAACGACATCATCGGCGTAAGACATTCAAGTGTATATAGTCCTTCCAGTTTTTCCCGCTTCTAAGCACAGTGTTTGAGAACTCTATTATGAATTTGAATTTGATGACAAAATTAAAACGCCTGCTGTTTTGTCAAAAAAACTTTTTAACAAAAACATAAAAACCGACTTCAAACAAAAGCACTAAAATGTAAAAAATTACTGATTGGTAGTTTTCATTTACCATACATACCTAATCGGTTGAAAAGTACTTTATGCGGAGTGCGTAAGTTCGCATTTGTATTAAGACAAGTAGATCATATGATTATTGAATTTTATTCTTTGGTTTGACTAAGCGTTTGCCGACTCAACTTTTTGAGGAGATATTTATCATAGATCGAGATCTAGCTGCAAGATTGCTACGTTCATAGCGTATTTGATCAAAAGTGGTTGCCAGTGATTAAAGATTTTTTTGGTACATACATGGCAAAGATAGATTAAAGTGAAAGAGAGCGCGTTAGTTAACTGTTTGTTGACATGGTAACCGTTGTTATCCGTCTGACAAATTATATATTTCCTTCTTTTCTTTCCATTGTGGCCACTTACATAGGTAAAGGTATTTTATCATACACAGATAAAAAAAGCTTTAATTTGATATAATATAAATGATGAATATACACCATGAACGTATAAATGTGACAAAAAAATCTTTAATGACTGGCAACCACTTTTGGGACCACTTTTACATCGGCAGACGTAGTTTATCAGGTACAGAAAAAATTTAGCTATAATTTGATATATCAATGATGAATATACGCCATGAACGTATAAACGTAACAAAATATGACCTGCTTACACCTGGCTGCGAAGAGGTTGCGGCCAAGTACGCAACGGCAGCTATCACTTTTCAAGATCTCTACGTATATTTTTGTGAAGTAGAGTATAATTCATTTTAATAACAAATGCATCGTTTTTGTTTCAAAAAGTCAATTATTATTTAGTTAATTAAACGTACTAGCAGGCACATTTTAAAAGGCACCCCGGCCAAAACATATTGTCCCTTTTATTATTGTATTTGATATTATTATTATATATATATATATATATACATATATATACATTGTATGTAAAAATTGATTTTGATTAAATACGCTATGTACGTAGCAATCTTGCAGCGGGATCTTAGTCCATCAGAAAATGTGTATAGCAAACTAAATCATCGCATGTAATCTCGCTATCCTTGTCATGTTGACAACCACTTAAACTCCTCTCTTTGCAATTTATTACTATAATAAAACTGTAGAGGTCGTATGTCTGTACATAGAAAAAAAGTTGCTAAAAACCGAGTCAAGGAGGTGTAAGAAGAGAAATAGAACAAATCCAGATTTTTCAATTTTTTTGTTTCTCTGTCTATTTATCTGATTGTACGAGTTACTCTCTGAAACTATAAGACTGATTTAAATGAATTTTTGCATGGTGGTACCTTATATCTCCCGTCAACATTTTAGATGCTTTTTATCCCGGAAAATTAGTTCCCGTGGGATAGTTAAAAAACTATAGTAACTTATACAGCTTAGTACACAACAACTTACGCACCTAATTTAGTAAAATTTGACATGCTGATACCTTATATTACCGGTCAAACAACAGGTTACTTTTTATCCCGGAAAAATGAACGGTTCCCGTCGTATAGATCTGTTTGTGCTTTTCTAGAGGCGAAACCGAACGAAGCGAGGGTGAGCCGCTATTTTGCAATAAGACTTAAGTTCAAGCTTATAAATACATATATGCATAAGCCCTTAAGTCCTAAAATAATAACAAAAATCTTATTGAGAAAACTCTACTAGTGCTTGTAAGTTTTACTTAATTATTTTTATTTGAAACTCATTTAGAATGCGTGGTTTGTGTATTTTAAACACAACTGCATCTCATTATATTTTTTGTGAGACGCGCGTTTTTATAAAAAGCGCTAATACCGGTCCTAGGACTTTGACTATTGCATCTTACGATAAATAATATTTTTAATAATACTTATGAATAAATTTAATTTATTTTTACAATTCAATGAACTCTATGCTCCGCGAAATAATTTATAAAATTTTTGTTTAAAATACATTAAAAGAGAATCTTTCTTCGCAATGTAGTGAAGACGGATTCTGAGAAATTCAACGATAATACATTTTATTAACGTGAAACTAGTGACTCAAACCTTAAGTCAAAGTGTAGCTGATGCGTTTAAAGTTTTGATCGCAACAATTAAACATGCCAGATTTTCAAGACACAGATGCAACTGTTAGCTCTTTAGAAACGTTTAACAACCTTTTTGACATAATAAATTGAAGATCACTTTCTGGTCACGGGCTTAAACATAGTTTTAAAAAAAATTGAAACCAGATTTTTTTTTAATTTTGTTTTTCTTGGTTCTTGTTTAACTCCGTCATTACACTCAGTGTTGCTATTATTCTCCTGAAAATAACATTGAAGATTAGTTTCAAATCTAAGAAAGACTGTCTCTATTTGAAATAGATACGTATGTATTTACAGCTAAAACAAAAATATCGAACCTAAAGATCAAGTACAAAAAATATTAGTCGATCCTTACCAATTTACGTTTTTGTACCTTAAGAGCTTGAGGGTCTGCAATAATTGTTTTATTGAGTAACTCAAGTAATACACAAATCCCAAAATTTGCAGAGGCTGAATTTTAAACGTGCTTTAATTCGACCAAAATATAATGAACTGAACTTTTTTAATGCTAAAGTTATTCCCACAAGTCGAAAAAGCCGAACCTACATTACATGGTAACTGTAATCGTTCAATATTGTTTATTTTGTCATTTTCTATAGTATCTTTTAAAGATGTCCACGTTTCTTCGGGACGAATTATCTGCGTTAAAAAAACATCTTAATTTCAGGTTTGATAAATAACGTAATTATTTTAATAGTAAAACAGTAGGTACTTACTGTACAAACTGGTACTTCGGTATTTTAAACAAAATAAGTAAAATATATTACTTATATAAAATATCTAAATTTTACCGATTTACATTTATTTTCATCAAGAAGAAAAAAACTTTCTAAATTAGATCAAAAATTGATTGCCTCCATTTTGCACAGTACTGGCCATCACGGTTTGTCAACATATTTGTCATTTGAACATCTTTTATTAAATATAATTATAATTTTGCTACTACTTACTAGTAAAAAGTGATTCCTGGACATTTTAATTTTGTATGGCTCCTGCGCCACTTCATAACACATGCTGGCATGATGATTCACAGCTGTAGTTCACAATGAAAAAATTTTTATACGTACGCGAAATTTGACAAATTTAACATGTACTCGCTTGTAAGAATAAAGTCCGGCTGATGACGCGTTGAACACGATTTTTAAGCCCCATCTACGTGGACACGACTTTTGTTGGGTCATTTTTTTAACGCAGTTACATTTCCTGACTTATTACTTATTCGTAGACCTTAATTTTCAACTTGTTTATTTTTCGGAATTTTGCCTTTACTTGTACTGTAAGACCTTGCTTGAAACCAAAATTCACATTTCTAGGTCAACCGGAAGTACCCTATAGGTTTTGGGTCAAAAACCCCTATATAGTAGTTCCCGTTGACCTAGAATCATGAAATTTGGCAAAAAGCAAGGTTTTACAGCACAAATAAAGGAACAATTCCAAAAAAAAAAGAAATGAAAATTAAAGTTAAACAGATCTCCTACAAAATTGTACGGAACCCTCAGTGGGCGAGTCCGACTCGCATATTTTCATAATTTTGCGATTATTCGTTAATGGATAAGGCAGAATAGGAAAATGCTATTTAATCATCATGGAACCTTTTCTCCTGAGAAAGGAAAAGTTTTTTTTATTACTATCATTGCTATTGCTATTATATTTCAAAAGCCACTAGGTATTTTTTTTTCAAATTTTAAAAATTTACTGTTTTCAGATTTTTCCCTTTGTATGCACACGATTACCCATCTGTACCTTAAATTTCACCTTTCTAGGTCATATGGAAATGGGTTAGGTTTTAATACTATAATATGTCAGTCAGTCAGTGATAAAAGTTCCGATTTTAAGACGTTAATATCTCAATAACCATTTGACCTGTATTTATAAAAATTGGGGATTCTAGTAAATCTAAGGAGATTTAATAAACGAATCAAATTTCATGACTTTATGTTAAATAGATTTTGAGTTATTACAAGGTGAAAATTGGCTCGAAATGGTTCGTGTACACACAGTGCTGCGTCGCAAGTTCCTTTGGCTTGAACTTGGCTGGACACGCTACCGCGTATCTTGATGTATATCGTCGACTTAGTGCTTATTTGTTCAAACTACCTATATTCGTGGTAATTTCAAGTAAAGTTTTTTTATTGTATATTAAAAACAAAGATTTATTTATAAGATTAATTTAAAATACAGATAAAATACAAAGTAAAATATATATTTAATATTCTATATATATTTATAAAGTCAATTATTCTGTATAAAAAACTGTTTCGGTGAGTTGGTCGATTGAAAAAATAAGCTTTGAGACGATGATATACAGGTTTATTTTATCTGAACAATTTCATGCCTTTATCCATATAAATAAAAAGTAGAGTTAAAGATTATTTTTATCTCGTATTTAAGTTTACGCGAGTTTATTATGAATAATTAGTTTTATTGTGAATCAAACACAAAGGAAAAAAACTGACAACACATGTCAAAATAAAAATGTATTCAAAATTTATTGAAAAATATGTAATAAAATAAACTTTGATCTTTTAAGAATACTATTCAAATGTCTTAAATGATATTCAGGTTGAAAGGATCAAGAATGAATACGTCTTGGAAAGGTTGTCAAAGGTTGGTAAAGTCATGGTTACATTCAGAACCTCTATGTTTTGACAAATGTTGGGACGATTGGATAACATATAGTGGATTTCATTTTTAAATTCTTCGTCTGGTGACCTCCTAGTCCATCTTTGCATATTTCTAAAAAAATATGTTTAGAATAGCCAGTTTGTGCTCCATAGCACAGCTTATTAGTATTTGATCTCGTTTGTTAATTACGCCGTACCCGTAGGATTTAGTAATGAGATGCTCTTCAGGTTTTGGTTGTCTTGTTTCAGGATTTAGTTTTTAGATCTCCATTCCATATGCAGTCCTTGTGCGCTGCCTTTACTGCTTTATTAATTTTCATTAGAATGTCACCGTTTTCCTCTGTACTTGCTTGTTCTGTAGGTGCGTAGACTTGTATGATTGACAGCTGTTGAAATTCATCATTTTATATTCAGTAATACTACTCTTTTCGTTAGGCCGAAATAACTTTCTATATGATTTTTGTGGCGTTTGTGTAACAAAAAGCCTATGCTGTAAAGTTTAGTTGTATGACCTGTATGGCAGAGTATGAAATTTTTGTATTCTTCTATCTTATTTCCAGTGTGCCTAATTTCTGATAAGCCTGTTACATCGTATTTTATATTTTTTTAGTGCTTCGTTTAATTCAAATAAGCGCTCATATGATGAGAATAATTTGACAATGTACGCCATTATGTATAGTTTTCTATGTAAGTTAATTAATTTCTGTTTTGGAAGGTTGTAGTCCTTCCTCGGTAACCAGCCGGGTTGGAAAATATGTTTTTGTTTTTGTTAATTTACTTTAAAGGTATCTTTGTAAGCGGGGCGCGATAATTATTACATATTCTTATTTTTATCGTCCTTATTTTTTGTTGAGTTACTTTGATTTTTGATGGAAGAAGATATCGAGAAGTTAAGCATGCCAGGTTTCAAAACTCTCAGCTCTTTCAAACTCAAGCTGCCGTATAATATTTCGGTTTCTTCAAGAATAAAAAAGACAATATTCCTCCGTCTTGTCCGTGTTTCCAAAAATTATAACCATTTCTCCTGGTTATGTAGTTTACTTTGCAACATGTAAAATTTTTCTTCCATATTTTAAATCTTTCTTCCATTATATTATTTACATTTGTATTACTTTTTCAGTTACCTTAATGCAAAATGATTGTTTTCTATTCATCTAATTCTTTTTAGATTTTTAAAAGAGCAATTCATTATTGACTTCTTCTTATTTTTGTATTTATTTAATTAATGCAGGTTAAATTTTTATGAAGGAAACTGTTTGTAAACTACATGTGAAAATAAAATACATGTTTTCGTACTGCCCCGTTGCTAATGGCGTAAGTTTTTTTTTGTTAGGTATTACGTATTAGGTACGTAATACCTAAATAAACGTAGGTATTAGGTATTAAAACCACGTACGTAGATCTGTACATTAAAATATGTGTCAATTATTTTTTACGGATTTTTATCGATTAATCTGCAATAAAAGAAGACATTAAAAATCAAATTTGAACTCGGCCTAATCCCAAAATCGACAATAAAGCTATAAATAACAATTCTCAGCGAACAGCGGTCGAGATATAAACCAGACCGGTGATTAACAGATCGACGGTTAATAGAGCTAGCGGTTTTAGGGTTGCCAAAATAATGGATTGAAATAACTTTTGGTATACCAGTTCCCAGTAAAAAATGTAGGCCTTTTTTTAAAATTAAAAATATGCCATGATAGTATATTGCGGTTCACAATGCAACGCACAAATTCTCAGCTTAGTAGTTACGGCACGTAACATAAATTATAACTTTAATGGCTTAGCGTATTTGGTTAGCGTTATAGGTACAATTTATTACAAAACAAGCCTTTAGTATTTATCAATAAAATAACCTATCTCTATTAAAACTTCGTAAAAATCCAATATAACGGGAAAAAGGAATAAACAAACACACATTCACTTACATTTTTTAAATAAGCCTCCTTTTAAATAAATTTCAATGTTTTATAAAACTAATACAACAATAAACTTCTTCTATAGTCTATTAGTGTCTAGCTTGCTTTATTACATTTACACTTAGGTTTTTTTAGAAAAAAATTGACAACGTCAAAATAAAATTTATGGTTTAATCAAAATTTATTTTAAAATATATCCGAAAATAATATTAAAAATGTATGTAATAGTATAAAAAATGTTTTAAAAGAGATTACAAGACTTCCGCGACACCATTCAGACAAAGAGAGACCTATTGTCTCATTCCCAAGGAGGGTTGACGTCAGGCAGGCGGCCGGTCGTAAAACTTTTGCCAAATCCTTTCAGCAGTACAGAAGATGTACTGCGCCGACCACAAGTGATTGGGAAATGGGCAGGGAGAAGGAGAAGAAGAAGCACTTAGGTTGATGTGCTATAAATAAAATAAACACTTTAGATAATATTTAATAAAAACTTTATATTTTCTCTGCCTCTACGTTTGTATACTTTAAATAAAACATATATTAGATACATTGTTGAAATTATGAAATTTGCCAACCCTAAAAAGCAATTGTAGAATGACTGGGCATAACTCAGCAGTTGCAAAGGCATTTAATCATGTTACCGATTGCGGTGTTGTAATGAACTTTATTATACGAGTAACATGATCTAAATGTATGCATCTTGTAGAATTTTACAATGTGCGTGTATATATGTATGTATTTAGCACTTTTTAGCGTCCCACAGCTAAGCACGGGTTCAATACATTTCTTGCTTCAATACATTCCTTCAATGCATTTTCCTTCGCCGTAAGTTACCTAGGTGGTAATCATGTTGGAAATGATTCGCATATGAAATTATCAGAGGTGTGAGACCCGGGATTTGAACCCGCTTCACTCAGTTTCCAAATTGAAAGCGTTGCCATTTTAAAATTCCATTATAAATATCGAGAATAAATTACACCCTTAAGAAGAAGAAGTAATACAATTTGATCTGCTTGTCGCCTTATAATGTAATATTATTAGAATGGTAAAATTGTAGATATATTACATATCTATTATAAAATAATAATGAATAGAATGGAATCTAAACCTATCGTCACAAAACTGGTATTAAAATCACCAAACCTAACGTTCAAAAAAAAATCTCTTTGATCCCTCTTACAATATACAAAAGCTTATTAGCTTCGAAGTTATAACAATTTTATTAAAGAAAATTCACACTTTTTTCCTTACGAGGGGATATTTCAAAGAAATCTGCTATTAATTACTGTCGTCGCCAAAGGGGTTGAATCTTTAACCCTTTACCGCAGCAGGAAAAAAATAGCCGAAAGGCATTTTCATGCACTCCTAAACTCTTTAAACTTATTGTTTTCTTTTGTGTAAATGTCATTGAGAAATGGTGATTATTAGTGTTTGATGTTTGGTTCTGAGTGGGCTATTACATTTTCTAATTTTAATTTTTTTAGGTTACAGTGACAGCGTTAAATTCTTCATTTCTTTAAACCTTTGTGAGTTTCAAGGGTTTTCTCATAAAAAAGGTTATAGATCATTCATCAATCTCTTTTTGAATATTTGAAATTATAAATAACTTTGTATTTGGAATAATATATAATTAATAGCGTTTATTCTTTCTTAAATTATATATTTACGAGGAAACTCTGTTAATTATATATATATATATATATATATATATGTATATATATATATATATATATATATATACATATATATATATATAATCATTTATTTCAGGCAATATTTACAAAAGGATCTTAAAATATGTAAACAGGGATCCATAACATATATACCTTAAACTAACATATATATTAATTATAAAACTTAAAAACTATTTAACACGTAGTGCAGACATGTGAGCTGTGTCAGCGGGCAAACGACCTCGGAACTTCCGAAACACGACGCCCCGCGGCCAGAAGTCCTCCTTCATGAAGGTTGGCAGATGATGAGTCGGCACTCTCACTCAAAAACGAATTGAAACTTGTTTTGTGGCGAGGTACCAGCCGCTCAACCCTTAATTTGAAATTGAACCTCTTCTGGACGTAGTCTACGACATCCTCGACCTTCGTATATGTAGGTCAAAATATGCGAAGCGGACATGGTAAGGATCTCTCTGTGAGTGGTCTACACTCTACCTATCCATTGTCCATGTCTATTTAATCCAGGCACAAGAGAGAAGGCACAAGCATGAAAATTTTAAAAAACTATTTGTTCATTTATACATTTATTGGCCTGTATAAAAAGCAGCACCTAAGGAATATATGTATGTATACACATTATATTGAGATTAAGATTATTTTGTAACGATTGGTTATTATATCTGGTAGGTAGGAACACATAAAATTGAATTAAAAATCTGTCTGTTACAAATTGTTGCTGATACTAGTACTATATTATATAATGCAGCTACCATTATATATTATACATAATAACTCGACCAAGACAATCTAATCATGTAAGGTAGATGTTCAGTATATTATACAAAAACAGCATCATATTAAACAGCAGGAAGCTCGATACTAATCTAACATTATAGTCAATTTACTACAACTGTTTACATTTGTATTAGGTCCCCACTGAGTTGCGGGTTCGTAATGGTTGTGTGGAAGAGGCGCGTGCTCACAAACTGTTAAAAGTAAGGATATAAAATTAAAGAATGTGGGTCCGTTACATCGGCTTAGACAGTAATAGGTAACAAAGGGTTGTAGAAATAAAAACATCTATTTTAGGTGGATATTTTGTTTAAATGCCGGATGTTAGTACATATATTTCTTAATGTAGCAAGCTTGTAGAAAAAAATGTAATGTAAAAAGTCCATATACGTATCGTAGACATAATATGTATCACTGTATCAAAACCAAGTAAATTAAGATATGTATGTACTATATCTTAATTTATATGTTTTTCCATAATCAGTAATATTTTTGGTAACTGATTAATTTGTTTTAATATTAAAAATCAACTTCTTTGACGCTTTAAAGCCATATAAGAGAATTGAATTGAACTGAATTGAGAAAAATTACAAATAAAAAAATCACAAACGTACAAATAATAATAGTATACGTTAATTTCACTGAGTTAGATATCATTTTTTTTTAATTCAGCTCACCATTTAGAAAAACTTTGCTTATAAAATTATTCCAATATCATAGATGTATATAATATGTAACACAAGATATTGGTTCACACATCATTTGTTCGCGTCTCGTGTTTCTGCAGGTCATTTGTCAAAAATTTTGGTGTCAGTCGGCGTGATTTATTGTCAGCCAAGCAATTGGTGTAATGGATACGTGTATCGAGTTGCAATCTGACTACTATCATATATGAAAAAGTTTGGTTGTGTATGTTTGACTCCTTCACACTTAAACGAGTAGACTTACTGAATGTATTTGGATGAAATTTTATGCACAGATAGATTATGATTGGGAATAACACATATGCTGTTGTTAGGCACTTAGAGCCGCGCCCTACAGCGAGGATAAGTCGCTAGTTGTTCATATTTTTATTTACATGTGATAAATGATTTTGATTAGAAAAAAGTAGTAAAAAAATTTATTATTTTACTTCAAAAGTAAATAATTATTTTACAATTAATAATAATATGAATAAAAAAAATAATGTATACATAATATATGTATTAACCCACACGTTCTTATTATATATTGATAGGTGAATGTAGGTACTAACAGAATTTTCACAATAACATAATTTTTTTAGAGTTACAATAAGTACCCTTAAATATCTATAATGATATATAATTTGTAAAATTATTAAGTATTAAAATATATAAAATAGCAAATACCACAGCATTTACTCTACACACAATATTTACATCGAATTTATTATGTTACTTTTTACAAAATACCCCATTTTGAATGTAGTTTGAAAATACAAACTTCTTTTTAATTAACTGTATATGTGTTTTCTATAGCTATATAATTAAGTGTGTTTATAATTTTCATGCATTTCTTTTACTGTTTTTACTGTAAATATACCTCTATTCTAGTAGGCAGCGGTAGCCCAGTGGTAACGCGCTCGCTTAAGAAACCGAGTGAAGCGGGTTCAAATCCCGGGTCTCGCACCTCTGATATTTTCATGTGCGAATCATTTCTAACATGATTACCACTTGCATTACGGTGAAGGAAAACATCGTGAGGAAACATGCATGTATGAGAGAACTTAGCAAGTTTTCGAAATGGCCTGATTCCCCTCGTACTAAAGGGAGGCCCGTGCCCAGCAGTGGGACGATAAAAATGGCTGTATACAGATACCTCTATTCACCATATATCATGTAATCATTAGAAGATAACTACATATCCTATAAGCACTAGATAAGATACACATTGACACGTAATTGAAAACCTTATCAGATATATGACACTAATTACATGTCGATAATCCAACTATAATTAACCCACAATCAGGTTCCATTGACATAACGGATAATCCATGCGTGTAATTAGTGAAATTCTCATATTGATATTAGAAACAATAGGTAAGCTATATAATAATACAATTAACAGAATAAATATTATATTAAACGATGGCCCAGTGGTTAGAGTTAGAGTTGGCTAACTTTTTTTTTTGATTGTGTAATACACAAATTCTGATTTTAATGCCAATTATTGTACTAGGAAGTTTCTTTTAAGCTACCAATAGTAATGTTGATAGTTTTGAACATGATATTTATTAAAAAAAAATGTAAGATAATAGAATATTTTGAGTGAATTAAACTTAGCCTTCTTATTTATAATACATTTAGTGTTGCTATAATTAAATTCAAAAACTTAACAAAGACATTTAATTTATATAAATATTAAAATAAAAATAACCTTTTAGTTTTTAAAATTATTTGTATTGAGTCGTGAATGTTTTAATGACATGTATATAAAAGTTTTAAAAGATAACTCTTTGGTTAGTCCATACAATAAGTTAAAGTATGCTGTAAAGAAAAGTACCTATGTATACTAAAATCATAATTATCTTGATAGTAACATAATCTATATATATAATAAAATTGTAACCAAGCCGAATCTGTACATTAAATATTTTTTGGGAAATCTTATTTCAAATAGACATTATTATCGATACAGAGGCCGAATATTAGAATTTTTGTCTGTCTATCTGTTACTGCATCACGGTAAAACCTTTGGATAGATTTCGATGAAATTTGATATGATTATAGCTGGTTATCCGGATCAACATATAGGATACTTTTTACTGCGGGTAAATATCTAATTTCTGAGAAAAAATACAAAAACTGCATTTTAAGAGTGTACTAATATGTAAAACGTTTTTGTCATCTGAACGCGGGCGGAGCCGCGGGCAATGCTAGTAAGATATATAGCAAAAGAAAATATGTTGGTTTAAGCATGTTTCTCTTGATTTAGATTTTATAGGTCCGAAAGTCATATAATCTATTTCTAAGTAGAATCATATTCATTTATCTCTAATCTTTCTAAGTGATTCTCATGCATTATTAGAGTTAATCTCAAAAAATCTAAATCACAAATAAAAGGTACTCTAACTTTAAAATAATACCAATTTACACTAATTTCTAAATAACAATTGATATTAAAATGAAGTAGATAATCTGATTTAAGATTTTAATAGAATTGCAAACGATGTCGTCGAATCCATTAATATAATTGCATAAACCAATTAACTGGTAACAATACACTCTCCATTTACGCTTCAAACCCTGCATATATAATGTTGGGCGGTCTTTTTGTCCGGCACTGTCCATTGTCGGTCAGTGTCGCAAATGTAATGAATAACTTAACACCCTAAATAAATTTAGATAATTGAAATCCTGTTTATTGAAAGATAAGGTAGTGAGAGTTAATGAAAACGTCATTTTGTAGGTAGGTATTTTTTGATCCTTGTAAACTTATATTGATACATACTATATCGATGAATTATAACATAGTTATTAATAGAAACGCTTAACGTAGGACCCGATTTTTCTATTTCTTATATCCAATTTAGGAATGGTATATATTGTAAATACAAAAATATTTCTCACATCCATTGAGCTTATCAGTAGTATGAAAACTAAAATGTACCATTTATTTTAATAACGTATTTAATAGTCAAAATTAGTATATAATAAAAATATATGTACGTTTATGTAAAATGAACAAGTAACTCAATTATGTGATTAAAGCTGGCGAAAACATTTAAAACAATAAGCCACTACTATTACACATTCTGTTAAGAAAAGTATCTAAAAATGGCAAAAGAATAAAAATATCAAAATATAATATGTTTCATTTGAACTTAATGCATACCTATAAATAACGAAAACATCTTACTTATTACTCTTTAGTTCCAGATTTATGGCTCGACACCCCATTTGTTGACCGCTAGAAAAGTCAAAGGGAAATTAAATTCACATTTTTCCACAGTAACTAACCCTTGAAATGCGTGTCAAATTCAACGCTGTTTTATTGCACGGAAAATCGTAGAACGGACCCACGTAGTGAATTGGCTTAAGTTAAAAGCCAAACGAGTTCTATTTAATAAAATATTGTTAAGTAATTTTAATGTAAGTAGAAATAATAAAATAAAGTATCTACGCGAACGATGTCTATTTGATAATCAATAATTTAAGAATAGTAATATTTTTTACTAAAACCTGTGTTTTCTATCAAAATAAAATTTTGCGTTTATTTTGGTATATGTACTTATTTATAATTTGTTATACAGGAGAAACGTATGTTTTTAATGAATTATAAATATTTTTATAGTTTTTACTTATTTAATGCAAAATATGTTTTACCTCGTATAAATATAATACTAGCGGCTTACCCTCGCTTCGCTCGGGTTCACCACTAGATAAACAAAAACAAATCTATCCCTCGGGAATAGTATATTTTTCCGGAATAAAAAGTAGCTTGTGTGTTATTTCAGACTATAAACTATCTCTATGCCAAATTTCATCTAGATCCGTTCAGTTGTTCTGGCGTGAAAAATTAACAAACATCCATACATACTCACAAACTTTCACATTTATAATATTTATATATAGATATACAAATTATACAAATGATTAAAATATCGCTTTTACCTATGACGTAATCTGTTTCTATATATAAGAAAATCATTTCAAAGGAAACACAAAAGCAGTAAAAAAAATATCACAACGTCCTCTTCACATCCATTGAATGACCAGTTCCTGACGGTAAATTTAGAAATTTTCTATTACAAGGGGTTGTGATGGCCCCTTTCGTTTCGTCCACTCTGTATTCTACTTTATATAGGCTATTATGGAAAATAGAAAGGCATTTCACCCTTTTTTATTATTTATTGTTAACTAGTGCAATATCAGTAAATCATTGTTTGTGCTTCATTACCTTGTAATCTGAAAAAATATTTTCACTTTTACTTAATAATTACATTTAGTAGTATATGCTTCATTTTTTATACCCTTTAAATAATTTTAATAGAAGATTTCAAAAGCAATTTTAAATTATTTTTAATAAAACTAACGCTCAAAATTTAATATGCTTATTAGATACATGTTATCTATTAAATAATGTTTAAACAAATAATACATATAATACATATAAAATAATTTATGTAATATATAACATATAGTACGTTATTAAAAATTATTAATAACAATTTTAGATTAATAAATAAATTGAAATAAGTCTGGCACTAAAATTTTACAGTTTTAATCGTTCTCATGACACCGATATAAGGTAAATTCTACATTTACTCTACACCCTTTAAATCCCAGATTATTTTGCACACAACGCTTTAACCTAATGAGTGCAAACCTGCGAGTCCCATTTGCTTACCAACCCCTAATTTGGCTTGCGTTTTACGATATCTAGAACAATATCTGTCAATTTCCTTGTCAATAAATTATAGACGTTTATAGCAAATGACATCATTTGATGGTTTGAGGCGAGGTTAGTAATCCTCGGCCTGCGAGACCCCATCTGCACTTTAAGGGTTAAATTGCGACAGATAGACCATTTGCAAATAATAAGACGCAATGAAAAAATAAATTAGGAGTTTGGGAAATAACTGCTTTTTTGTGTTAAGAATCGATGAATGAATTCAATTAGATATTTAGTCGTTTTTACATTTGATATTATCCTCATTTTCAATAATAAATTCATTAAATACAGTACACAAAAGCTAAGTAAACATCAAAATTTGGTGGACATCTAATATGTCGTAACACATCATTAATCTCAGATGTATGTGACATTTTAATTATCTAAAACACCATATATTTGCCATTCTTCCGGCCCTTGCCCTATGGGATGTAACGTCTTCCTTACGAAACCCCTAGAAACAACAGCGATTCTGAACTTTCATTAGTTGTAATAAGGTTAAAACAAAATGTATGAAAATAGATATTTAATAGTAATTAATATTGTCCTCCTTATTGCTTTACGCCTTGGGTTTTATTGATCCTTTTCATTATCTATTATAACATTATCACTTGTAATCTTATAACTAAAATGTTGTAACTGCTAAGCCTAGCTTTTCGTTGATGCAAAATGGCATATTAATAATATATAATAAAATAAATTTGCACAAGTGTATACTCCATATCAATCACCTTTAAAAAAAATGTTTTAATTTACCTAATTTGTAAGGTTCTAAACAAAAAATTAATGTAAACAATATCATATCTGAAATATCACAATGATAGACCGTGTAAATAAATCATATTAGAATTTATTTTAAGTTATTTTACGAATGGTAAGGTAAGATAGCGGTTAAGTAAAAATAACCCATATGAATAAAACTATTATTTTCACCAAAACAATTAAAATTTAAATTATTTAGATTTTTTCAGTATTTCCATTCTACTGAAAAAGTTAAAAGGTCAGATAGATTTACATTTATAACAAAAAAAAATGGATATAATATAAAAAATCCTGTATCTTTTCATCAAGTACTTTAAGAAGTACATCCTCTCGTTTCTTTTCCGGTAGTCCTTGAGTACTCTCTCTTGATAAATTCCAAGACATTTCACAGTCTGGTGACCGCTTCAGTAATATGAGCACAATGGTTACTATTTTAACGTAAACCATGCTCATGCTACTATACTTGTTGTTAAGAAGCTTAACTTTGTTTTGTAAATTTATTATTTGGCTCTATTTTGTTTAGGAAGTTAATATTTTTATATCATCTATACTAATGCTATACAATGCATTTACAATGTTATTATAATAATCTCGATACACGATGATTTTTAGGTTCCGTACAAGACAAATTGCACCGGTAGATATGATGTATATCTCAACTCAGCATGTCACACTCATTTTACTCCGACTTGTCTCCAAGTTGAATGAGAATAAGAATTAAGTTACAGACATTAGCGCACTTCAAATATTTTTATGTGCGAATCATTTTCAATATTACTTACTATTTGTCTTACGGCAAAGGACAAGATCGTGAGGAAACCTACACTTCTGAGAGAACATATTAAGTTCGTAAGACAAGGCGTGAGGTCCACTAACTCGCACTTGTCCGGCGTGGTGGGTTATTGCCCAGTCTCCTCGTATTGAATGGGATTCCCATGCCCAGCAGTGGAACATAAAAAAGGCTGCTTACAAATTACAGAATGCGAATTCAAAACACAACAATCTTATATAAAAAATTTGATAAAAATGCTGGTCATCGCTATTTCTTCTACATTTAAGGGTTATATTTTCATTTTTTTACAAATTATGTCCATTAGTGAATGATCAACCCATATCATCTGTCTACATATATTTTCAACTTATGTTTTATTCAGTAGGCGCCTATAATGCACACAACAGCGGTAACAAGTTTTGTTCGAATAAAGCGATCCCAAGTGACACAGATACAAAAATTTTACAAGCTTAACTTTTCCGTAAATTTCACTAACATTTTCCAATTAGGAACTTTAATCCAATGGAATAAGGTATTGAATTACGAAAATCCAAAGTATAAGCAACGAAATAAACTTTGCACTAGTATTCTTTTCGAGGGAAACCGGTGATTCGTCAAAGTCGAGTATATTTATCGTTTTAGTTGAATTTTATCGAACTAATAGGTTCGGAGATAAATTTACGATTGCAAAAGGAATTGTACGTAGAAAGGGTTGTTAGGATAGGATACTCTTTAGAATCAAATTTTATAGTTGAGATATTATACAAATAATAAATAATAAATATTGTTTTTATTTTACACACTGCATAAATTGACTTTCAAGCTATTTATTTTTTACCAACTTTTAAAAGGAGGTCTATAGTTTTTCCCCTAAATTATTTCTATTGATATTATAGTAAGCACTATATCAAATGGCACTGAGCTCCTTATGAAAAATTCTTACAGATTTTTTTTTTATTTAATATAATAAACTTTGTGTACATACACAAAAAAAAACTCATAATAAAATAAAACAAATTATATATCTACACATAGGCTTATTGAGTGGAATGATATGAAATCTAAAAAAATCTAAACCGTCTCTTAGCTATCCAACCGAACAAGCCTAAACAAATCGCCGCGGGCAGCGTCATAACCATGCAAAAATAAAAATAAATTGCAAACATTATACTCCAGCATTCGAAAAATATGGAGAATCAATTTTACGCTCCGCTTGATATTGTTTGATGATAGCTTTTATATTTTTTGCACATAAACGTCCTAAACAATCGCGTTCTTTTGTTATGAAATTGTTTTAAATATCTTAATATTTGTATAGCATAATCTTGTTCTATGTACCAAATGAAAGCCTGTGTATTACTCCACAGTCCAAGTCATGGTCCATATTATGTAAATTAAATTTCATCGAAATTAACCAAGCCCTTTGAGCGTAAGGAGTAACAACCATACATACATACAAAGTTCAGCAATTATATAGTAGTCCTACAATATAAATAAGTCAAGTAGTCCTATAAAATTATCATTTTATGGTAATTCTTGACATGCAATAAATGTATTTTCGTGATTTTTAGGACTTTACGTTGTTACAGCGTAAAGAAGTAACAAACATACTCACACACTCATTCATCCACAACCTTTTGCTTTTAATGGGATGATAAAGACCTTGTTTGTTTCATTTTACGTAACCTAGTGGATAAAACATATTTTAAAATATTATAACTGATTCGCAACTCACCTTCGCTTCGCTTCGGTTTTGCGCCTAGACAAAAACAAATATATCCCACGGAAACCGTACATTGTACGGGATGATATATAGCCTATAGCCTTTCTCAGTTAACAGGCTAATGCAATAGGAATTTTTTAAATCGAATTAGTAGTTCCTGAGATTAACGCGTTCAACCAAATAAACAAACAAACTATTCAGCTTTATAATATTAGTATAGATATAATACAATGAGGCATTAAACTACTATTAAAATTAATTTTAGCTCAAGAAATAGTTAATAAGATATTACCATGAGCGAATTGTCTCTAATTCGTTCATGGATATTACGTTTGAAAGTTAGTTAGGGTATTGTATTCAGCCCTTTTTTATTGAAACCGAATAGGTACATAGTGAGTGGGTAATTTGCATACGATCTTGACTATGAAGTAAGGTAACGGAATAATGTTGAGGCACAAGTCTGTATTTACATTGTCATAATATATGGTAACTTTATTAGCCGTGTCGTCTTTACTTCGTCTCCCTTTATACAATATTACTTCTCTTAGTGCTCGATACAAACCATGAGTAACTTACAAGTAGTATAATAATAAATACTTATTCTCTTTACTAATTTTCGTCTTCTATTATAAATAGACAGAGTTTGTTTGTTTGTTTGAACGCACTTATCTCAGAAACTACTTGTCACGGTGACTAATTTCACTAAGTTTAGTCAACTGTGCAGGAGATATTATGGTGTACAAGTACGCATAAACACAAGTGTACTCTCTACCATGCCTCATCGTGCCTTGTCCCAGCCCACAGATTACATAGACAGAGAAAGCCCACAGGTAAGATCTCTCACTGGTCATGTCGGGTTGTCATCCTACCAGAATGTGAGAGTCATAGGAATAAAGAGTGCACTTATGTATGCGTGCACACTTTGCACTATAATATCTCCTGCGCATCGGCTAGTCTCAGTGAGATTGGCCGCCTTAACCGAAATCGACCAGAACATCATCACTATATAATTAAATACATAGCTAATTACGTACGTACTTTAATTTACAAGAATACATGAAACAGCACACTGGGTAAACTGATGACTTAAGCAAGTGGGACACTTCTTTATAATATGATTTTAGAAAAAATAAAACCTAAATATACATATATCTATAATAAATCTCAGTTATATAATCAAATAAAATATTATTAACGTGCTCACAACATAATATGCAGCATAAGTCGTATTAAATAACAAAAGTTTCGAGTAAGAAATTCCAGATATCGTAAGTTTCGTCTTAAAATGACTTTTGCATTTCTAACCATGACTTACGAAACTACTTTAATGGAGATGGTATTAATCCAATCTCGTAAACAAGAAAATATAATGGTATTGAGAATATTCTAATGACTTACCCTCACTTTCTTTGAGTACGTTCCTTGGTGCATATTTGATATTTAAAAAAAAACTCAATAATAAAAATAAAAACCGACTTCCAGGCACTAAAATGTAAAAAATAACAAAACGGGGGTTTTCATTTAGAATAGATACCTAATCAGATATTTTCGAAGTCTCTTCTCTTGTGATAAAATAATTAAAACAAAAACTAATTGACTATACAGGTAGTAACTATAAAATATTAAAAACATTATTAATATGCCATATCTATTTCTTCATTCAGGAAGTATGTGCATCCTGTTACTGTCAGTATGAAGTTTAAAATCGAAGTAGCGTTTCGAAGTACTCAGCAAGTTATTATGCAAAATGCATGATTTATGTTTTGCTACGTATCATATTATCTGTTATTTCGTCGTTCTATTTAGTAACATATTTATATTTTTTTACATTTACCATCATCGTTACGATTTATCTAACTAGCTCTACTTATTTCTTTTGATGACATAAATATGGTATCGATATCCCATAAATAATATTTCCCATGAATAATATTGAGTTTATCTCATTTTTTGTATATAAGTTCATAATGTGTGTGTGTGTGTATATATAAGTTCAAAAAGTGTTGAAAATAGAGCAGGTACTCAAAGAATAATATGTAGCTACTAGATATCGACTTCAAGGATAATCTAATTTTTACCTTAGAATGTAATAATAACGTACAAGTAGTTATTTTGAAGTCAATGTATTTTTAGTTTAATAGTAATTATTATTGCTATCGGGGGGCACGGAGTGCCCCCTTTAAACACAATTAGTGTTTAGCCTATAACGCAAGGAAAAACTTAAACATCATGCAATTTCAATCCTGTTTTCGAGATATACAAACTGCATAAGTAACTTTGTATTCCTATACAAATAGATATGCGATATATGGGATTACAAAGTTATTTTTGCAGTTCATACATATCATTTTTCGTCACTTAAACTACCCAAATGTATAGCAGGGTAAATAGTGGATATGCTGTAAGTGTTAGCGACGACTAAAATGTAATTATCAATATTGTAAAGAGTTTTAAGAAATAATATATTTAATATATAAATTAAAACTTATATGTATAAAAGATCTTAAATATAAAAAAAATATACAAGTAATCGAACACTCGTGTGTTCCGTAGCGAGAGTCGCCCGGGGGAATTCGGGTGGTATCCGTAATAGGATTTCCCAACTATAAAAAAAAAGTACAGAGCCCTCGGAGCGTTAGTTTGTCTTCTACTATATATATTTAGTCTAGTAATGTTAAAAAAAACACAGGAAAAACTCATATATTATTTTATTAACTTAAATATCCAACTTAAAATATATCTTTCTCAGAGTTCCGTTTGTTATCACTAAGTATTTAATTTGTTAGTCAATTTCTCCACTTTAACGACGTCAAGGAACGCTAGAAGGTTTAGGCATTTTTTAAAATAATAGGTCACAATAACATAGCACATAATATAAATATTTTGATATAAATAAACTTCATCATAGCTTGCCTTAATTTGTGCCGTTATGTCAAACATAAATTTCGTTTAAAAATCATAAAATATTTTAATTAAATTTACACTATTTTTTCCTTACATTATTTAAATTAAATATTATTTTTTCATTTCCCGATATCTTACTTTTATTTTTTTCACCTCATTCATATATTCTTATAAAATTTATAATTAATGGTAAATTAATTATACAATAGTTGCACTGTAAAAGGGGGTTAGGTTAGTGTTTTACCTGTAGGTATGTATGTTTGTACGTCCGATCCTATGTTCCCTCGTAATTACTAACCTAATTTCGATTGGTCTATTTATTAATGTTTATATTTGCAATTATATGTATTAGAAAAGTATTTTTAAACGCGAAAATAATATTTTAAGCTTTTTTAGTAGCTGTATACATTTTTATGCATATACAAATGGGTACATAAATGTAATGTGAAGCGTGTATAGTTTATACCTACTAATATTCGATTACTGTTATTTATAATGAATTGATTAAAATATATACCTAATTAAGAAACAACTTGACGATTACTTAATTTTGAAACAAAGCTCGTACATTTTCTTTTACAAAGTATGATGTTGATATGAATTAGAAAACCTTCTCAACATCTCATTGCTCGTAATTGTACCCACCTACTAGAACATGGAATATAGAGGTCATGAAATATCAATCTCTTCGAAAATTACTTTTAAAATGGAATGGAATACAACTTTCGGGATTTAACTACGATGCTGCAGATAGACACATAAATCTACACGTCTTATTAAACTTATGTAAGTCGAATATCAGTATCGGGGTAGGTATTTAGGGTCAACAATGAAATTAAAATATTCGTTAAATTAACTATACATATTTATACTTAATGCATAAGATAGTAGTATTAAAGTCCAGGAGTCCGTAATTTCCCAATACAATAGACTTAGATTTTTTATCATCCAGACTTGTCAAAATTTGTTACCTATATCAAAGCCTCTGAAAAAAGCCCACAGAGACAAGGAGTGGGCTTTTAAAAAGTCCTTACCTGACACACAAGAAATAGTACAAGAAAAGAGAAAAAGAAGAAATATTTACAAAAAGAAATGAGATCCCATCAAAAACATTCTGTAAAAAAATTGCAAGTCTCGCAACGCATTTCTTCTACCGCAAAAAGCTATGAGATGTAATGTAAAACCAAGTCGGTTAATTTATTCATTACCTATCTATGGAAGCATCTATCCGACAACTTTGTCATAAATCGTTACCGAATTAGTTAAGTTACAACATTTTATAGTGACCGTATTAATATTAGATATATTTATTTCTTTAATTAATAGAATGACTTGGCCATCGCACATGATAATAGAATCTACAAATAAAAAAATTTACCTAAAATTAGCGTTCTGAGTGCATTATTTATGTTAGTGTATGCATAAATTTGAGCCGCTAGTGCTATGTTCAGTTCATCTCAGCCCAAACACGTCCACAGCTGGACCCCCAAAAAGTTCCACGACAACCAGTCTTGTGCTATCCGCATCCAGTGGGCTCCAGCGACTTTGACCAAGTCGTCCGTCCACCTTGGTCATGATATGTTTAATTAGGACTATGTAAAGTAGTAGACTCATATGTGATTATGTTTCCGTGCGAGGGACAAGTCATTCTATTAATTAAAGAAATAAATATATCTAATATTAATACGGTCACTATAAAATGTTGTAACTTAACTAATTCGGTAACGATTTATGACAAAGTTGTCGGATAGATGCTTCCATAGATAGGTAATGAATAAATTAACCGACTTGGTTTTACATTACATCTCATAGCTTTTTGCGGTAGAAGAAATGCGTTGCGAGACTTGCAATTTTTTTACAAAATGTTTTTGATGGGATATTAGTATACTCGTATGCATTAGTTAGTGACAAGCCGTTTAAAATATGACAACAAGTCGTCTAAAAATACATAATCCTTGTATTATCCTTCATCCATATTCATACGTTCCTTTCATAGATAAAACTTTCAAACTGCTATACAAAAACTAAAAATAACTATCAAATCTCAATAGTTTTGCGTATGAAAATATTAAAAAACCTATAAAAACTGCATTTTAATGTCACAGTACGATTAAGTTTACGTACACAGGTACACTGTGCACGTTAAACATTTATATAGACTATAAAATTGTTCCTAACTGTACCACGTTAGAACTAACGGTTATAGTTAAAATTTTAACTGCGTTACGTGATCGCTTGTGCAGATAACCTTTTGGTGAATGGAATTATGAACCAGTTAACGGATTTCTAAAATTCTTTTATAGTTTTATCGTTTATTCACTTGTAATACCTGATAGTTTTAGTTAGATTTTAATTGCTTCTAGTTTTGAAACTATAATATAATATCATATATTGATGAATATATTATATAGATTTAACCCTTTTTACTACATGGGACATATTTTATTCTTATAATAATATAAAAACTCATTCGGGCCTTTTTTTCGTACTGCTACTGGACAAATGCTTCTCCTTAATGCTAGGAGAATCAGGGCATAATGCACCACGAGTCAACCAAGGGTTGGACTTCAAACTTCTTTCAAAAACTAGTTAGGCTCCCTCATGCATATAGTTTTCCTTCACCGTATTATATGTTAGTCGTAATGATATTGAAAAATAATTCGCACAATAAAAAATTCTGAGGAGCGCAACTCGGGTTTGAATTTTTATTTGGTTTTCCAACGGAGTGCATTGCCTTACCGATTGGCTTCTTTTGGGTTCCGATTGGCGAAAACGTGATTTATTAAAAGATCAGTTAAAATGTTGTTAGGTAATTAGATAGACAAAAATAATATAAATATAACTATGTTTTCGGTTTTTTTTTGGAGAATTATTTTGATTTTTGATTCCCAAAGTATTTGCATAAATCTAAAAAAATATAATATTAAACAGTTGTTCTGTTTCTTAATAATATGTAGATACAGAATCTATACATATAACAAAATTGTTACTAAGTCGAATCTGTACATTAAATATTTTTTGGAAAATCTAATTGAAATAGACATTATTATCGATACAGAGTCCGAATCTATAGTTTTTAGAACTTTTGTCTGTCTGTCTGTCTGTTACCGCATCACAGAAAAACCACTGGAGGGATTTTGATGATATTTGGTATGGTGATAGCTGATTATCCGGGTCAACACATAAGATACTTTTTACCGCGAGAAAATATCTCATTTCTGAGAAAAAATACAAAAACTGCAATGTAAGTATAAAAGTAATAAAGTATACTAATATGTAAAACCTAAGAATTTATTTTTTGGTTATCTGAACGCGGGTGGAGCCGCGGGCAATGCTAGTACATAACAAAAATATCAATTTTACATAACATTGTAAATACAAAGCGAATAAATTATTTTCAAATACAAATAAAAAATATAACCTACCTAAAAATATATTAGAAAACATTATGCGTCATTCAAAATTTGAATATTTTAATGGTCTAATACATTATCTGTACAAATATACAAAACGTAAGCGACGGAAATATCTTTTTATTTGTCAACGTCAAATCCCCATAGCTTCAAAGTTATTTGAAAAAGAAGATTTTTTTTTTCGCAAATGAACCGTAGAGCTCGGTTCTCTTATTAGATTAACAGGTCGATTTACAATTCTGTGTGTTCACGTATCTACATGTTTATTTTACGGAAATGAATAGCAATTTGTAGAAGGGTCGCTATTGTTGACGCTGCGTTATATTTATGTTTGAAACGTTGCTCGAGGAAAAGGTTGTGTCACATTTAGGTTTCTAGTAATAGTTTTCATAGAGAAAATATATAATAGATATAGTATGCTATCAGTATCTTATATCTTTAAACGAGCAATTCTTGTATATATATATCATAGGTATGTGTGTATGTACACACATACATATGTATTTAGCACCTAGAGACGCAGCTAAGTGAAGAAAAATTAAGTATTTAGTATAGGTTATTAAAAATATTTTCTTTGTATGTAGGTACCTCACGTTTCAGTTTGCAACTTTGTTGCATAGTTAGTGTTAAGTGTCGAATCTCACCGCACATCAACGCGCCACGTGCTCCCGACAGGCAATACACGCGCGGACCTAGCAATTTGTGATACAAGTTCTATACGGTAATGTATACACTTACTACAAGTTGTATCGACTTTTATTAATATGCGGTCTTTATTTACTATTATTAAGTAACTGCAGAATGGTTTAATATTTATTTATAATTATAACCTAAGAATATTAAGCTTTCGCAATAAACAAATGGTAAAGATATTTTTCTTTGATTGTGTTTTTAGTATAATTACACCAAAAATAGAATAATGTTGTTATTCTGAACATCTTCATTCTTTTGTTAGCTGTTATTGGACTAATTTTTTAATATTATATTTAAATACATAATATAAGTTAATGAAATAATAGCTATTATTATACATAAAAATTAATGTTATTACGATAACTACATATATAAAAATTATATAAACGCATGTGTGCAAATTGCTTTAAGTATTAACTTGCAACTTAAGACCAGCCGTCTTACAAGTTCATATTAAATTAAACTGAGACCTAAAGTCATTAAGACCCGTCGAATACATTTGCACGGTAAGGGTTAACAATTTAGTGTGTGGTCACTATATTTATTATAGCGTTTGTGTAAGTCATAATAACTGGTTTTTTCTATCCATATGAACTCAATACACAATAATACTTTGCGTAGTTTTAATATATGGAGACACTTACGGCGTTTGCTTGAAAAAATTTTACTAATAAGAAGTTACTACTTTTACTAATAAACTAACTTTTTAAATAAAACTGTATTTTCAGATTATTTCGCGGATTTTTTTGACTTTTGGTTTCCGATGTTTCGCGTGTAGCATAGCAACACTATTACTACCTTTATAGATAAAAAATATTAATCTGAATTACTATTATTTCGATCTACACAGTATGAATTAACTACATCTAACGGTCTGTTATGTTTATGTTTGTTGTTACATTTTATTATGTTTATTACAGGATCCCACGATGATGGTAGTACCCAGCCAACGACAACACACGCGAAACGTCGGGAACCTAAAACCAAAATAATTCCGCGAAGTAATCCGAAAAGATAGTTTTATTTAAAATGTCAAATATTCGCCTAACTTTAAGAAAGTATTAAGCTAATGACTTTAAGATATTGCCTTATAAGCTAAAAATCATGAATATATATATAGATAAAAGTATGGATATTAGAAAAAAAAGTTTTAAATAAAAGTCCTAGATAGAATAAATGGATCTTTAAAAACGGATAGATGCATTTTATTGATTAAAGTAATGTTTTAAGAGTTATCGGCCGAGACAGTACAACCGGTTCATTAAATGGGCCATAAATCGTAAACGGTAAGTTTTACAAAAAAAAAATTAGAAAATAAAAGATGCAAAATTTTATTCTCTACAAAAACAGTTTTGATAACTTTTGCCCTAAAATGCATAGTTTCCGAGATATCGGCCAAAAACGTTTCTTCAAGATGGCGCCTGAAGCTTCACTGGAATCTGTCAGCATTTTGTGATTTTATACTCAGTAAGTGATCCTAAGCCTTATAAAATAAAAAAATAGACCGGAAATTTAATGAAAAGTTAACAAAAAAACGTCTATTTTTACTATAGTATATTACTATTAAGATATTTGTAAATTACCGAATATGTTTGAATTTTAAATTATAATGAAGGGTATGGAAATATACTTTTAATTAATTTTTATAAAGACTACCATTAAATATTAGAAACATAAAAAATATATAGTTTTTTGTGCTGGAATGGAGTTCAAAATTAAATTTGAATATGAAAATAGCGCAGGTGGAGAAATATTCGTTCTGAATAATGCGAAAGCACAACATCTGTTCCTCGTAATGCTTCTACGTGCAGATCAGAAAAATTAAGCAAATTCACTTCCAAGGAAAGAATGACGTAACGTAAAAGTGAAAAGCAATCTCCTCAAGTAGTACAAATACCAATTTTATACAGATAGTATACAACCAAAAAAATAATTTGGTAATTCAGCTGTACTTACGATGCTTAGTGTCAAATCTAGCATTTACTATATATTTTTTTTCAAATCAAAATAACTTTGGAACCAATAAAAATTGCTGAATATACATGGTGTTAAATCTTAAAGTTAGGTATTGAGTTCCTCAAACTTCCTGCCAGCATTGATCCATCAGTGATGTTACACACTGTATATTTTATATAATAAACCTAGATAACTTTACTAAAAGAAGAATATGCTTTAAGAAGCATTTACTGATATACCTCGATGATTAAAACGATCGACTATAAACGATATCTGTGCAAAAATTACATCGATGTACTGTTTCTTTACTGAAGTAATAAGGATATAAACTATCAAACAGTTTCGTAATTATAATATTAGTATTAAATGTAATATTTTAATTATATACATATGTATGACACTTTATTAGACTTGTATTCAGCCCTTCTTAACGTCCCACTGATGGGCACGGGCCTCCCTTCAACATGAGGGGAATCAGGCCATAGTTCATCACTGGCCAAGTGCGGGTTGGCGGACTTTACATGTCTTTCGAAAATTTGCTAGGTTTTCTCAGACAGGTTTCCTCACGTTGGTTTCCTTCACCGTAAGGTAAGCGGTCATCAAGTTAAAATGATTCGCACATGAGAATATCAGACGTGTGAGACCCGGGATTTGAACCCGTTTCACTCGGTTTCCCAAGCGAGAGCATTACCACTGGGCTATCACTGCCTTAGACATACGCGTCTCTTCCTTAACCATGATTGATGTAAGACATGCGAAACGTCGGGAGCCAAAAATAAAAAAAACCGCGAAAAAATTACGCAATAATATTATTTTGTTAACTTATATTTGAAACTATTATTGAAGTTATTTATAGCTCTATAATTAATCTAAGAGCTAAACTTTACTTTAGACTCTATTTTCAAAGCTGGCGACCTTATAAATATTTTAATTACAAAATATTCTTCTATTCAGTCAAAATACACAAAAAGTCTGTATAAGTTTATAAAATGAGCATGAAAGTGTTAAAATAGCCCATATGATCCCCTAATCATTTTTAATATACCCATATACATTATACATTTAATATAGAGCGTTTATGCAATTGCCGTTTTGTTATATCGGAGTAAATTTGCATTCATTCGAGGTCTCATTTCTGATGTTCAATGGCACGTATGGGATATAAATATTGTCTTTTTTTGTTTTTTCATGGCAGCATTTTGCGTACTGCCCTCCGGATATGATTATGCATATCGCTTAAATGACGTTTAATTTGGATAATTTCTTCAAATTTTTCATCGCCATTTTTGTGCTACTTACATCTACGTTTTATTGGCAGAAGTATTTCAGTGAAAAGTCCCAAATGTTAGTTTAAACTAAAATATTAATATATATTGAACCTTTTATTCAGAAATATTGTTTTAAGCCATAATTAATATTTATTGATACTTGCGGATAAATAAAAAGTAAAAAGTTTAGATTCATTGAAGCTTTGAATAATTAAGAAATTATTTCTCACTTCAATTATTTTAATTTTTTTGAGCGGAACCCTAATTCTTTTACTGAAATAAAAGTACCCTAAGTTACTCCTTATAACATCAACTACCTGCCAGTGAAAATCCCGTCAAAATCAGCCCAGCTGTTTCGGAGATTAGCCGGAACAAACAGACAGACAAAAAATTTAAAAATTGTGTTTTTCTTATAAATACCGTATATAATTCCATATGCATTTAGTAAAAAACTTTAATTTTGACATTACAAACATACACTTCAATTTTATTTATCGGTATAGATACTAAGCCACAGATTTCTTTAAGCCTTGGTGAAGTTAAAAATAATATATTTACAACAATCCTAAGAAATCCAACGCCTAAAACACCCTATCACTTATTTTTAGTATATAAATTCGCACCACTGACCTCCATGTACAAGTACCTAACCCTTCAGATCTCTTTCAATTATTCAGAGGACTTTTGAACGGCAGAAGGGTAAGGCGTGAATGTGGGGTTTTTTAATATAAGTATTTTTACATAGGTTAAGTTGTATGGAATTTTAATCAGATTAAACTTAGAAAAGTAAAACATACATATTATGAATTGTTAGCCAAATAACACGATATGTATGACACATACATTTAAAATATTTACTGGTACAATTCACGTCACCAATCTATACTAATATTATAAAGACGAAAAGTTCGTGAGTTTGTGAATTGTGAGCTTGTGACGTTGTAGGGGGTAATCTCTAAATCTACTGAACTGATTCAGATGAAATTTAGTAAAAAGATAGTTTGAGACTCTGGGATGGGCATAGGATAATTTTTATCCTAGAAATCATCCCTTAAGGGGGTAAAAATGAGGATAAAAGTTTGTATCGGGAAGTAAGCTACGGACGAACCCAAGCGAAGCGAAGGTGAGTCGCTAGTTTATTATATACAGATGTAAAGTAGATTGATTGGAACTATGTTGAACTTCCCAAACCGTTTCAGACAACAACTCACCAAAGTAAGAATAGAAATGCATACGCGTTTCTAACAGATAGTTGTCTAAACATATTATTTATAAAAGCTATAAATGGTGACGTTCCAAACTTTGTATGGAAAATACAATACTAGCCAAAAAAAAGAAATTGTTTTTCAGATTTTGTCATGGTTTTTTTTTAAATTCAAAATAATTTTTACTCCCGACGCGACGTTTCTAATGAACGAAATAAAAAATAAAACTGCGACAAACATTGAAAAGACAGATTCATTGAAATATCTAATATTCACGTAAATTTAAGAAATGATTACTGGCCAAATTTACTTCAACCTTGATATTGGCAAAATAATTAGTCACATATTTTGACCAATTTTATATTTAGCAATTTAAAGAACAAAAAGCCTTAGTTTCGGGAATACTCAAATTAACAGACAGCGAAGATAGCACTTATATGTCATGAAATATAAAATAAATTCTATTCGAAATAGATTTAATTTTGTGAAGTGCTTTTGCATTTAGTATTTCAGTAAGTCGATATGAAAGAGACGTTTCGCTTTCCCTATAAATAAATATACATAGAAATACACGTGTAGTTCTCTTACATAAATATATACTGTGTTACTTTAGCTGCAGCAACCTTGCTTGAATGTCATGGACAAGAAGATTTTCCATACTCGTCTTTGTAAAATTTTGCTAAAGAAAATAAATAATTTGTATTATTATAATGAATGACATCTGAACTATAATACAAAAAACTCAAAGTTTCCTTTTGCTTAAAATCCATACTAGAGCTCCATTAATCAACGTATATACTTGAAGTTGACAAGTCAGATACTTGAAGTTGACAAGACAAGAACTGACAACTGGGGCTGTCATACTCCCGAGCATCGGAGAGCACGTAAAACCCTGCGCCTGACCTTTAACCAGTCACCTTTTTTCACGTAGTCTCAATAATAATGAGGCAGTAGTATACCAGTGTTGACGTGCTCGCTTGAGAAACGGACTGAAGCAGGTTCAAATCTCGGGTCTTACCACTAACTTTACTGTGAAGGAAAACATCGTGAGGAAACCTGCATATCTGAGAGAATCAAGCAAGTTTTCAAAAGGCACGTGAACTCCGCACTTGTTCAGCGTAGTAGACAGTTTTATAATTTGAATAAAGCTAAATAACAGAAAAGCGTATAATTACAAAAAAAAAACAAGTTTTCTTAAAATTTTATAACTAGAGCGATAACGAAGACTTAAATTTTCTTCTGTTTATAGCCAAATACCCTCTCTATTAAGATATTTTTTTAGAATAATTTCGAATTCAAGAGTCGAATGGGAAATATACTTTTCAGGAAAGCCAAGGCCAAGGTCACATGCTACGATCTGTAGAAAGCTGTAAAAGGAAGCTGCTCAAGGTTTATCTCCCGCAGAGATTGAGAATTTATACAAGATGAAAGAAATTAATATTATGTCGTAGCCTTGTTCAAGGCCAGCTCTTAACAGTCTGCACATTAAGTAAAGTTTTCAAAGGAATAGAGAACATCGTGCGACGGCTTATTCAAAACTGTATATGATCCATAAAATTTCTAAGTTTTGCTTTATTTTATTACTTTAATGTAAATTCATGGAACAGACTTTAGTTTTTCATACAATTAAAATGTAAATAACAACCAAAGCAGCCCACTATAGACATTAAAATCTTTTACCTCATTTTCTCATTAAATGTGTATTATCTTGTGTATTATTAAAATTAGTAAAATTACATGAAAAGTGATCCTAAATTAAGGTCGACTTTTCGACTCCCTTGGAAAGGTGAAGTAAGTTTAAACCCTGATTTTTGTTGCCAGATTGTTAATTGCTAATACTGTAAAGGAAAAGTATCATAAGGATACCTGCATGTCTGAGAGAAGCCGATTAGTTATGAATGACGATACGAATGTGTTCCGCCAACTAGCATTTGACTGAGGAAACCTATGCTCAACAATGGGAAGTTAAAGGGGCTGAAATATTTTGTATGTAAGTTATTAATACACTTAGCTATTTTGTCAAATTTTTCCACTTCTGTATGCATATATATTCTTTATTGCACAAATTTTTATTATTATATTTTTTATTTTAACAATTATTTAACAACCCATGTATTGTTTTGTGTTAATGAAGATTATTTTACAGTAAGGTTTTGAAGTCGATTATTATTGGTGAAGTTAGTTAATGACGTCAATCTTCATTCCACTTGCGTGGTGGTAGAGTACACTATGTAGATAATCGTGTTACAGATATTTAAAATAATGGGCTTAAGGCATTTCGAAATAATGCAATATTCTCAAAATGTTTGATTACTAATAAAATCTGAAATAATTGATACAAAACAAAATGAGACATTTTACATTATATGTACTATAGATTTTATAGACATGTCAGTTAAATAAACCTGTAGGTACTTGAAATCATAAATTTGCGTATAAATGCTTCGACATACAAAAATCTTAGTTATAAACAGTAAGTTAGACTACTGATATACAATACGCGAAAATTTGTGTGTCAATCTATGTATGTATGTATATATGTATGTGTGTGTTTATGTTGGTTCCTCAGATTTGTAATAAAAATTTAGTACATACATACATACATACATACATACATACATACATACATGTACTTTAACCTGGAGTAACACGCAGGCTACACTGTTAGGTACCCAGAGCTAAACGAACACAAGTCGCTACTCATTCTATATACCTTACCTACCTTAATATCGCAATGAAAAAAAAATGAACTAGACGTATTAACAAAAGTTAATATTGCTTATTTACCTACAGCAAAATGTAATACCGCGTTTGTTACGCGCAGATGACATTGCATCGTTATAATATGAGCTTTATTAAGTCCCCTACGTATTTAAACCTACATATATCGAGTAACAAATGGATATAGATATGTATGTATGTAGATAGGATGTTAGACTTTCATTGCTTGCACATTCTATATATATATTTTGTATCTGTGTGTTGACAATTTGTGGCTTTGTCACGTAACATACATTTTCAACCGACTTCAAAATGGAGGAGGTTCTCAATTCGACTGTATGTTTTTTTTTATGTTTGTTACCTCAGAACTCCGTCATTTATAAACCGATTTGGACCATTTTTGTTTTGTTTGAAAGGGTATACTTCCAGATTGGTCCCATTTAAATTTCAAAAAAAATATACCACCCCTAAGGGTGGAAAAACAACTAATGATGAATTTAACCTACTTCTAATTGTCATATTGACTTGAAACTTTGCAAG
This sequence comes from Brenthis ino, assembly GCA_921882275.1. Classification (NCBI taxonomy): domain Eukaryota; kingdom Metazoa; phylum Arthropoda; class Insecta; order Lepidoptera; family Nymphalidae; genus Brenthis; species Brenthis ino. The sequence goes on along the minus strand of OV170229.1, from coordinate 26,371,854 downwards.
TATTTCTATTTCCGTTGATAGTACAGTGGTTCGGTGTTGTTGACCTGATCTGATGGCAAGGCCAGAAGGTGGATAGGTGAAATTCTTCAACGGCTAATAGTAGATACTTTGAGTTTGGGCTTATTTTGTTTGATTTGACAAGCCTAACACGTTAGAATCCTTACTTTGCTACTACTGTCTACACTAAAAAGGGAAAAATAAAAACTTTTTAACAAAAAAAACCGACTTCAAACAAAAGCACTAAAAAGTAAAAAATAACTGATTGGTAGTTTTCATTTATTATACATACCTAATCAAATATTTTCGAAGTCGGTGTGCTTTGGCTAAGTAATTAAAGCCTACCTATTAAATACATACCTAATCAAATATTTTCGAAATCGGTGCCAGCCCATACAAAGCAAAGCACACCGACTTCGAAAATATTACCTCCCCTATCCAAAAATACCACCCACTTCTCCAGGGCCGCGTCCCATATACTAAACTTGTGTCGGTTCATGTCAATTTATTCATGAGTAGCGCTGAACAGATTTTGATGAAATTTTACGTTATGAAGAACATACTCAATTTTTCATGCCCATCGCTTAACACGCGGGCGTAGTAGCATATAAGCAAATTTTATTTTAACACTTTTATTTTTCACTTGCTGAAAGTAGCGTATTCTTACGAATACTGTTATAAATGCAATGTGTCTTTCTTAGTTTATTATTTTGTTACTCTTTAACGCAACAAAAGCGCTAGCTATGTGATGACGTGATTTTTGCAGAGATTGTTAATGGAACAGAGAATGCCATATATAGAGATTGGCACTTCTATGACCATCAAGTGGTTCTCGCAATACCTATTACTCGATTACCAAAAAAATTACTTACCCACCAATCAATCCCTCATGTCTTTTTCATTCTATATATGTGCCATAGCGAAGTAACCTTTGCTGAAACGGAAGGTCTTGGTGCCAATACCACAAGCTTTACAAGAGAATTGAATTGAATATAAAATATCAATAATGTTTGAGAAAATACTATTTTACAATAAATGAAAAAATAACATGATTACTTTACTATTGCCCTTCATATAAAAGATATAAATTATATTATATTTATAACTTTGAAAAACAAATATCTGCAATAAAAAATCATGTCACCATAAAACGAGAAAATCTAATCCTTTTTACTTTTTTAATCATTAACATACATAATCTCCATAATACTTAAAAGCGCTGAGTCATCATCATCTCGACACTTCAAGAGTCATTGAACTCTTAATCCCTACTAGTGCAGTCACCCAACTACGCTCACGCACACGCGCAGCCCGCACAATGCGCACACACGCACACACGCACACTGACCCAGTTATTCCCCATTTTTCTGTAATTACTCACCGCTGCTTTGTTGGTTCCCTCTAAGGTATGAGGTACGACCACGGTAAATATGACTTAAAATATGCAACATGTAAACTCGTGCTAAAGTGAAGCTGTGAAAGAAAATCTATAACTACACTTAATACAGAGTGGTAGTGCGATTGAGGTTTCACGTGGCTATTTTTATAACTCTATAATGGAAAGTGTTTGAAATGGAGCACAATATCATCTTATAGATGAAAACTTTCTTAGATTTACTCGAATACTTCACATTTTAAATAAAATTACATTATCCAAATATCGTAAGGTACTTTGTGCCATTTTTGTATTTTTTAAAATCAATGTACAACTTTGTGGGTAGGTGCTGTCCTATTATATGACCTTTGAGATATCTAAAACCTAAGTCTCTCACTTGACCATGATTGCTGTAAACATTCGAAATGTTGCGAATCAAAAATCAAAATAAAATCGTCAAAAATTTGGAAAGATTTTAATTAGTCTATCTGTATCTACTAGATAAAACAAACCTTGATTGACTGACAAACAAATGTCGGGAAATGCATTTACGCATACCACCTGATCCCCAGGTGGTGATGTGGGGCTCACCGGCTAGAAGAGCCGGTACTACCCACTAAAACCCGACATTCCCCTCCCCTCCGCCATTAATGGGACGCCGCAGGATCGCATGCGCATAACTACTACGGCGCCCCGGCGGCAGGTCTCAGGCGGGCGGTTTGGTGGTCTGCCTAAAAAGGCAGACCACCAAACCAATGGGGCTGCTCCACAGTCAACTCTGCTACGCCAGAGAGGTACCCGGAGCAGCCCCATTAAACCTAACCACCGCCCACCGAAGTGGGCCACCTCCAATCGGCTGCAGAGGACAGGGAGAGCGGCAACGAAACACCGACACTCCTCTTCCCCTGCAGCCCCACCGCGTCCGCCATCAAACGGTGGCGGCCCCGTCTAGGCCGCGGAAGGTACGGAGAACGGCGCACCGAAATACCGGCACTCCTCTCCCGCCGCGGCCTACTCCTCGGCCGGATGCGGGCCTGCGACCACAGTCCCGCAACCGGCACCCATCATCCGGTTGTGGGACCAAACGGTCCCACCACCGGTGGCCGCAACGTCTTCGGCTCGAGGCCTAGACGAGCGGCCCCACCCAAGCCATTTGGTCCGCGCCGGATTTCTCCGGTACCATCCGCCGCCTTAAGCGGGTGGCATTCCCCTATCCGCCACCTGGGGACGCGCCCGGTAGGAGTTGGCTTCTCCCCCGGGAAACAACACACTGCCTAAATCGTCACTCATTAAAACCCCAAAAGTATGAAGAGTAACTAGGATTGGTCATTTTACCGACCAATCTCCTTCGTGTCTTCTCCATTTTCAACCGACTTCAAAAAGGAGGAGGTTCTCAATTCGACTGTTTTTTTATGTTTGTTACCTCAGAACTCTGTCATTTATTAATTTGATTTGGACAATTTTTGTGTTGTTTGAAAGTGTATACTTCCAGATTGGTCCCAGTTAAATTTCAAAAAAAATACTACCCCTAAGGGTGGAAAAATAGCTAATGATGAATTTAACCTACTTCTAAATGTCATATTGACTTGAAACTTTGCAAGTGTTTCTATTTCCGTTGATAGTACAGTGGTTCGGTATTTTTGACCTGATCTGATGGTAAGGCCAGAAGGTGGATAGGTGGAACACTTCAACGGCTAATAGTAGATACTTTGAGTTTGAACTTATTTTGTTTGATTTGACAAGCCTAACACATTAGAATTCTTACTTTGCTTCACTGTCTACACTAAAAAGGGAAAAATAAAAACTTTTTAACAAAAAAATAAAAACCGACTACAAACAAAAGCACTAAAAAGTAAAAAATAACTGATTGGTAGTTTTCATTTAATATACATACCTAATCAAATATATTCGAAGTCGGTGTGCTTTGGCTAAGTAATTAAAGCCTACCTATTAAATACATACCTAATCAAATATTTTCGAAATCGGTGCCAGCCCATACAAAGCAAAGGACACCGACTTCGAAAATATTTGATTAGGTATGTATAGTAAATGAAAACTACCAATAAGTTATTTTTTACTTTTTAGTGCTTTTGTTTGAAGTCGGTTTTTATTTTTTTGTTAAAATGTTTTACGTGACATAGGCGAAGTAATCTGTGCTCCACTGACACGGTTTGAAGCCATTAGCAAGAGAATTGGATGGAATAAAATGTAACTCTATAGCCCCTTATATAACGAAGTTAAGCAATGATGAATGATTTTTTGACAATTCTGAGTATAAATAAAGAAAAAATCTTGTAGAAAAATTTGTAATTTTTGAAATAAGAAAAATAGGATATGATGTTTTAATTTTAGTTTGATGATATAGTAATGATGTTTTAATATTCCGAAGGGACAGGATGGATTTTTATTAAACTTTTACTGTTGCTGAGTTACTTCTTAAGTTCGTAAGAACTCGATATTTAATTAATATTTTTGTTAGTGTTGGATATAGATTAATAAACAGGTTATTTTTATCGACATAATGATAAAAAAGTACTCTTGACTGATTTCAGGTTATATGGGACAAAACTCTGATGAAAAAAAATCGACACTCGCTTAACGTGCTCTCAGAGACGCTGGTGAATACACTGTACACACATATATACATACATACATGCATACACATCACCGACTTCTCAACTCCGGGCTGTTTCTTAGTATTTCGTGACGAAAAATCCCAATAAATAAGAATATTTTAACCTGACCTGAGTCCTAAACCTAGGATCTTACGACCTGCAGCTCTACATGCTCACCACTAGACCAACGACGCAGTCATTTCATCGATCAACATAATAACTAAACTAAAAAGCAAGCCATATTCCTAGTTTCAGTAGTTTCAACATACCGAATAATACTTCAGAACGGGGATCGCCAACACCTGTACATCCCTCCAGAGCCTGAATCTAGGGGAGTATGAAAATCATCACGCTCTTATCACTTCATTACACTCAAAAGAGACTAGGTAATGCCTAACACAATATATATTTAACTAAAAACAGTACATTCATATACATATTAATTATAGATTAGAATAACAAACTCGTGACCTCTTCATCAAATTTTACTAATGTAGGTAGTTGCGAAAATAAGTTTGGTCTCCTTCTTTAACGTAGTAACAAAACAACAGATATTGTGTTTGTGTGTAACAATATACATAGACTTATTAGTGATACAGACTATAATATATCTTAAATCAGTATACCAAACAAGGAAAGAGAAAAGGTGAATAGTACGTTATTTAATGGAAGAAAGGACGAATAGATAATGGCAAATAATAATAAAATATATTAAAACAAAATAATAATATTTTACATATGAAAACAAGTAGGTACTACATCAACAAAAGAGAAAAACATACGCAGAATAAACATCGTCTGATCTCAGCATCCTTTCAAATGCTCGGTTAAAAGCCTCAAAAGCCACACATAATACATTGAAACAACATAACCGGAAGCCTAATTCAATAAACACTCAATCAAACATGGCCATCGATATAGAGAATTATGAAACGACGCTTTATTAATATTAGGTAAAAAATGAATTATCTGTAGTCTATACATATAATAAAATTCTAACTGAGTCGAATCTGTACATGAAATATTTTTGAAAAATTTGAAATAGTCATTATTATCGATACAGAGGCCGAATCTATAGTTTTTTAAATATTGGTATGTTTGTCTGTCTGTGACCACATCATGAGGAAACCACTGGACGGATATTGATGAAATTTGCTATGATGATAGCTGGTTATCTGAGTCAACATATAGAATACTTTTTACTGCGAGCAAAATATCTCATCTCTGAGAAAGCTTTACTAAACCTCAAAACGTCGCTAGTTGTATAATATTTCTATATATTAAGCGATTAGTTTTAATTATGCTAAAATAAAACTTTATATAGCAATATACAGAAAACATTTTCAAACAGTAAAAAAAAAACAAAATATTTACAGCATCCTTCCGTTGTTAACATATCTAGTATAATTTCATCTTAACCCTACCATGTGATGAAACATTTTCCATTCAAATGAATAGACTGTCCCTTTGATCTTTACCAACCTTTGGTGCATTGAAAATTTTAATCGAAACTTTATGATCGCTGACGCTTTATCGCGATAACCAGTTAATTGAGCGTGTATGAAACGGAATATGAAAGCTTTGATAATATACAAATGATTAGGGTTGTCGCATATTTTACGATTATAGTACTAACATATTATATATCTATATAAGTTACAAATATACTTAATTATATATACAAAACATATGTACACTTAGTTATTATTGTACAAATCATGTCCACGTGGAATAGTGGCAAGAATGCTAGCTGTCACCAGTAGAGGCGATAGCACGAGGTGTTGTCTTTTAAGAAACGCTTAGCACTTTCCTTGGTATTTAAAGTGAGCCTGTACTGAATTCTAGTTTTGGCCTGCGATTTTGCTCATGTTTTTATTTTTATTTAGTCCACTGGAAATGTAGCAGTTTTTTAAAAGAACACTTAGAATGTAAACTTGAGCTATATTTGGATCCATTGGACTGATTAAAATATTGTTAAAGTTCCTTAGTTGTCTATTACCTGTACAATAAAAAAATGGAATTTAGGCATTCATAAGTAAAAAGTCTAATAGGTATAATTACTTTTATCATAAGTATTTGAAAACGATAATCTTAGAGGAGCAGTGGTTGTCAACCTTTACTTGTTAGTGTAACCCATTAGTGCAGAGTAGTGCAAATAGTGGTGCATTTTTAAAATAGGGTTAAGTGGGACGCAAAGTATAATTAGCTTCCCCACACAGCTTCCTGCGATGTATACCATAAAATTACTGTTTGTTTCTAATTAACATCTCATAGATTGCAGCGCGTTTATATTTTCAAAGAAAAACTTTTAAAATCAAGTAAAAATACAATGTTTAAAATATAGTTGAATAACATTTTTAACTGACTTATGTCAAATGTATTTAAATTGTTTGTATGTTTACTTAAAAATCTTTTATCATGATTTTAAAATTTAGTTATCACTTTCATCATTTGTATTTGGGTGTTAAATATTTGTATAGAACAGTAGATTTACCAAGGATCTCTCACAAATACCAAGTTTTCGTCAACCGAGACTTTGAGTACAAAATTATTATTTTTATTAGCTTTGTAATGTAACCGGCGCTTAGTATAATTAATTGCACTATTAATAAGAGTCATTCATAAGTACGATGCTGATAGTCTTTAACGTCTCACAATAAATTTATATAATATACCTATATAATAATTAATAAAGCTACTTTTAAAAAAGTGAAAATGAGCTTTCCAAGTTTGATTAATAGTTCTAGAAATAACAAAAAAATAAAACAAAAAATAAAATTTTAACTTTATATGTATACAGTATATAGTATAATCTATCTGCATAAGGATCGATGGCTTTATGTGCCCTCCGGAACGCGAGGGTGAAACACCGCTAACTTGTCAAGTCCGGGCTGTTACTACGACTTTCTCGATAGAAGTACTCAATGACTGAACTTGACTCGACCTCGACTCGAACCTAGGATTCACATCTGCGACAATACATGTTAGCCACTAGACCACCAAGGCAGTTAATATACATATAAATAACATCTGCCAAATACACCTTCTTCTTTTATAATAATATTTTCCAAAACCCTTTTACATTGAAGGCCTTTTTTAACCTGAATGAGATTGAAAGGTGTTTGATATCTTATGAAATGCATTACCTTTTGGTATCCCAATTCAGTTATTCATAGAATCGCGATCCATATCTCGGCTTTCAGTGGAAAATTTATTAACATAACTATTTCAACGTGGCACATCTCATTGTAGTGTCCCTCTTTCAGTTTTTTTGCTGACGCTATTCGGTGCGTGACATTGCATAATAGCGGTAAGGTTCATCCACCTTACATTTAGAAATAATAAAATAGTACTTGAAAACAAGTACACGCAACTTGTTACTATTTTTTGATGAAAAAATATTATTATTTAAGTTTATGAATCAATAAAAACATTCAATTTATATTTATAATATGTATATATTTAAAGTTATATAGTGTATCAACTATCTGGTATTCATAACACAAGCCTCGTAGCTTACCATGGAACCAGATGGTCCTGTGTGTTAATGTCCCAACATATTTATATATTTAATTCCTGTTGTAATCAAACCTACGAATATTTACCATTTCACGCTGTATTAATAATAAATAAATAACATGATATAACTCATACTATTTGGTATACAATAAGAGAGAGTCAGCAGTCTAGAAACTGGATGAAACTGATATTTGAAAATTCTATTTTTGTAATTAATAATCGAACCTGTTACTATTGAAAACATAAAAAAACATTGCCTGCGGCTCCTCCCGCTTTCAGATGACTAAAAAAACAAATTCTTAGGTTTTACATATTAGTATACTCTTACATTGCCGTTTTTGTATTTATTCTCAGAAATGAGATATTTTCCCGCAATAAAAAGTATCCTATACGTTGACCCGGATTACCAGCTATCATCATATAAAATTTCATCAAAATCCCTCCAGTGGTTTTTCTGTGATGCGGTAACACACAGACAGATAAAAATTCTAAAAACTATAGATTCGACCTCTGTATCGACAATAATGTTTATTTCAATAAGATTTTCCAAAAAATATTTAATGTACAGATTTGACTTAGTTACAATTTTATTATATGTATAGATAATAATTATCACTAAACATACCAATAACTAAAATGTATGCAAAATACTGTAAGTAAATGAAATAGTTTCCATAACAAGCCAACTTTACGAGTTTCGAGTTAAAAAGCCAATGCATATGCGTATTGTTTGACGCCGCGAAATGACTATTCGCGAGTGCATATTTGTAGTGCACCACACAACCCATCGTTCTTCCTTAACTAATAAAGTGAGCATGATATTTTAACCTGTAAATCTATCGTATATAAGGTTGTAATTCGTATGTAAAGCTTTGATTAATATATACAAACTTAGGTGAATACTGTAGCTTGATAACAGCTTTTGGCGCGGTGCGTTAATGGATTTCAAGCACAACATTGTTTTCGAATACATCGAAACAAATGGAGAATGGACATTTGCAATCAGAAAGGGTTTTTATTGACGAAGGGCTAACTATATAAGTATGTAGAGGATATTAAAATCAAACTATTAGTGTGATAATTTTTGTTTTTGTGTGATATTGATCGTTTAACTTAATTTATATATTAATTTATAGATACTGGCCTTGCCTTTTATATTTAGTAGTGACTCGTTTCCCTGTCATCAAGGCCTTTTGTATTTATAATATTACATACAAGCAACGCCACCTTTTGGTGAATTTTATTACTAACTGTAGTCTATTTATAAACTAACTTTGTGCCTTTTATCCAACTAACAACGGCTTACATACATACAAACTTTCGCAATTATACTAGAAGCGTTATTTTAGAAAGATTTGTCCATAAATTACATTTTTTTTTTAATATATTGGGTCGCGCCTTAAAATTTGAGATTCATTGAAATAGGAAGGCGATTCGTATTCAATAACATTTTAACCAGCTGTATTAACATAGGAAGTGCTTACGCTATAATATATTCATAATTTTAATGTCATTTTATATTTCATAATAAAAAGTACAGGTAAAATCTTTTTTTTTTGTTTCGCATATTTTTTCATATCATCATAAAGTTGATTACTTATTATTCAAGCTTTGGGCAAGATTTTTTACAGTGTCGTTATGGAAACGTCGACGAATAATGTTTTTCAAAACAAATATATGTAGTAAAAAAATATGAACATTAAATATTCGTTTACTTTTATAGGGTTACCATACTCAATTTATGAAAAAACAAAATGTATACATTTTTTTAGTTGTCGACAATGTCGGAAGATACGATAAAATACTTTATTAACCCAAGACTGATTTATAAATCATCGACAAATATTTGGTTTTAAGCCCCATTATTGTATATTCATTAATTTTTAATATAAATAAATATATATATATATATATATATATATATATATATATATATATATATATATAATTTTTGAAATTCAAAATATGCATTTTTGACTACCTTCTTATATTATTTTTGCATAAACATAATCAAATCAACCTATTTATTGTTTAATCGAAATATATTTTTTCTCTTTCTTATAACACTGCTACAAATAAATAAAAAGTTCACGCTAGTACCACCCTTTTACCACGCAAGATTTAGTACCTATATTAAAAAAAAAAAATTCACTTTTAGTGTAGTCCGATTCTCTTTGGATTTATATACATTATTTTATACTTTTATTCTATAAGGTTTAAATTTTCTAGCAATTCTTCCTGCTTTCTATGAAATTTTATAATTATTCTAACCCTTTTCCTTACACTACAGAATATATAACTACATATTTCTTTAGCAAGAGCACAGCATTGCAGATCAAACGACCACCGAGCAAAGTTGTCTTGTAACTAACATTTTATATACCGGAATAATTATTAGAAAATATAAATGATCTTTTCTTTGTATGTAAAAGGGATAGTAACTTTTAGATATAAAATATGTTTTACTGGAAAAGACTCTTCCATAGTATATTACATTATATTTTTATATGTATATATATATATATATATATATATATATATAAAATGAATCCCTATTTCCTTGGTCACGCCATCACGCGTGAACGGCTGGACCGATTTAACTATTTTTTTTTTGTTGTGTTTGTTATTGTCAGGTGAAGGTTCTTATGAAGGAAAAAAATTAAAAAATTGCGCGGAAAATTATAAAATTTAAGAATACTTATTTAAGAATACTTAACAACCATATTAAAATGTATATGGCTAATGCTGGGTAATAACTATTTATATATATTTAAAACGTACCTAGCGACGAGCCCGAGTGAAGCGAGGATGAGCCGCTAGTATATATATGTCGTTATTTTGTACTATGGACATTTTTACAGTGTGCGATCCTTTCCTTTATTCTCATACTCCAAGTGACCATCTTAAATGTAATAAATATCTTCCCCTGACAAGGGGATCGAACCCAGTGTTTAAACATTTGCAACTTTACATTATTAATAAATATTAAACAGATTACATTAGATAATATAATAAATATTTTCTTAAAAGAAACACAAATAAACCTGAAAAATAAGCCATAAGCTTCTAGCATTTTAATTCTCTGTCAAAGGGTGCATAAAAGAAATTCAAAGGAATGTCGCCGGATGTACAATACGACCCCAAGTTGAATGCACTAGCAAACACAGGGTTTGCGGGTTTCTATGTTAATATGTTAGTGACATCTTAGGGTTCTAGGCGTAGAGACGTCACACTACAACGTCTGACCTGAGGGAATAGCGGTGTGTTGAAAAAGTATTAATATGAGATATTAACCCTTCTAAGCATATTTCTCTTAGAATTAAATAGTAAAATGATAAAATTATTAGGCCCGTTAAAACTATTTACATTAAAGTTATTAAAATTTCTTTTTCTGTAGAAATGAAATACTTTCCTAAGAGGTACTCAATTAAATGATCAGAAACCTGAAGTTGTTTTTTTTTTAGTTTCTTTTAAGCTTTAGTCATACTTTTCTATCCATTTTTTTTTAATACATAAAATGTTAACAAATCTTCTTATATATATATATATATATATATATATATATATATATATATATATAAAGTTATTAACACACTCAGAATGTTAGAAATTTTATTTATGAACGTATACATTAGATGCTATGTATGAATATCTCAGTGATGCGTGCCAGATCAAATCATTAACGGATCGCCGATGTCAACAGATTAGCATATTGTTTGTTCATGCTCAAATATACAAATTAAGGATTGAATCAATGATCCTATTTGACTTAGGGTTAGCTTTTACGACTGTTTCAGGTAACTTGAAATAACTAACTACAGATGTTCTTCTTATATAATTTTCTTAAGTATTTAATAAAACTCTTAAGATTGGCTGACAGAATCAAACCTAAACACCTGGGTCGATGATAGGATCTTTGATAATTCGACTGCTTGCGGTGAAATAGACGATTTGACCCTTACTAGTTGAATTTTTCCAAAAAAAACCCTAAAAATTCCTTATTTAGACTACTATGAACATTTAAAAAAGTCCAGCCATTCTCAATTTTTTAATATATAAAAAAAGGAAAAGGAAGAATATGCTTGCAAAGCTAGAATAAATAGAATAGAAACAAATAAAAACGAAGTTTAAACATTATTCATACAATAGATGGAGCTACTTCAAACAATTTCATTACCTCATTATTCGTATAACTTCTCAAGACGCATTAGCAAGTCACATACGAAGTTCGCGATACCATCGACTCCTTTGCGTCCAATTTACACAAATTGTTCAGACTGTAGGGAGTTGAGGCAAACTTAAGAAATATCATTAGTATGGCAATACTTAGTACTCCGAATATTATATCCCTCTTACTAGTCTACTATAGGATTGTAATAGGGTCAATGTTGATAGAAAATATTTTGTTATTGATTATGAAATTATTTTTGAATAATGAAAATAAAGCTATTTTTATAACGAGTTGTTATGAGCAATAGAAATGCTCATAACGACTTAACTCAAGCATCATCCTTTTTTGAATATTTAAATTGGAGCTTAGTTCTGTCTATAAAGCATTGTGATGTCGCCAAACAATTCAACCAACAACAACAACAACAACGACAACAATTAATACTAACAATAACATAATAACAATTAATACTAGAAATCCCACCTCTTAGAATCGAACCAACGACTTCTATCACATTATATAGTTATTAGTACCACCTATGTTACATTGTTCTACAGCAGTTATCATTACATTAGAGAAAAACACCATTACTTATATGAATATCGATCCATGTCAATGATTAATTATTTTAATGGACATCATAATAAGCCCAACAAACTAACAATTGCTTCATACAAAGCAATCGACAATACAAGTGTTGGATTTCGAAGATGACATGGTTTTCCTTTATAAATATCATCATGTTCATCCGGTTATTATTTGGTTTCTATTCCAATATATTTCAAAAGAATAAAACGATGTGTGTAATTGCTAAAATTTATTGTATTTCCGTTATAATACTTTCTTGCATATTCAGTGTACATACTGTAAACAGCTTCAAACGCTTAAATTTTTTACCTCAGGCTATAAATAATACTCAAAAAATTATTTTATTCTTCTTACTAACTATGGTGTCATTTATAAGTAACAGTGAATATTTTTATGAATTTTTGACTGGATTAAATGCCATAAAACATACAACAATGAGTAATGCGAGATCACAAAACAAGGATGTGCTAATTTCATCATGTGTATTTATTATTATATTAGCATTGAATGTAGAGCGATGTTTAGACCTCTACTTTAGATTAGATGTTAACAATATATTAGAATATTTTTCTATGACTTTTGTTTTAACTGGTGTCAGTTTATGTTACATTATAAAAAACATAATGTTCGAATTGATGTGGAATAAGATTAAGTCACTGAGAAAAATAATAGAAACAATTATTTTCTCACACAATATTAGTAAGGTCCAACTAAGACTTTATGGCATACAACTGAAAGATTATCTACTCTTATATAAAAAGCTAATGGACAATCACAAAAAATATGACACGTTAGCGTCAAAATTACTCGTAAGTTTATAATTATTATTTTTTACTAATTTTTTTTGTTGATATTTACATAGACTCTGCCGGCCATCAATAGGCAGGGTTCAGTGGAACTCTCACTAAAATCTACAGCGGAACCCGTCACTACAATGCAATAGGGCGTTGTAGGATCGCTTGCGCAGATACTACAACAACCATGCGGAATATTTTTTATCACTGAATTTACATAAAGTCTACATAAAATAGATAAAACATTTTTTTTGCCAAAAAGCCTTAAATAAAAGAAAAAAATTAATAAACTTGGAACTAAATTGTTGACTTTTAACTTTTACCTTAAGTACTGTGTTAATGTGTTATGTATATATTTTTTTTAAATAAAATATTTATTATTTACAGATATGTTTCAGCTTGCCCTCTTTCATATTCTATGTACTCAGTACAGTTTTGGATTTTGCTACAGGAAATTTAAATGTAAGGCAATTTTATAGTATTATTTAATATCTTTCACAGGTTACTGTATCAAAAGGTTCTATGGAATAAAAAGTTCTTTGGAATAAAGCAACAATTATTTTATATACATTAATAAAATTCTAACTGAGTCGAATCTGTACATTAAATATTTTTTTCTAAAATCTTATTGAAAAAGTCATTATCATCGATATAGAGGCTGATTCTACGTTAATATAATTATATTTTAAAAATAATTCAAAAAAGTTTAGTTTTGTGTTTCCCCTTTTTTATTGATAATAATTAATTATAAATATTTTTCATTTACAGAGACTAGATATAAACATTTTTACGTATACAATATTGAATGTATCTCTGCCAATCATCCCGGCGATACTCTCGGAATTAGTTATATCTGAAGTGGACAAAATCAAATCTCACCTAAAGAAGCAACTTCTAATTTGTCCAAGTAAATAATTATTTTAAATTCTATAGACTTATACTGCTTCAAATAATTTTGCGAAATGATGTAAATATTTAGATATTTCATGTTCAACTGATGGCTTATATGAGGCACTGCAATTGTTAAAGAAAATAAATCGAATGAAAAAAAAAACATTTTAAAAACACACGTTCTTAAGTCGTCGGTCCCTAGTGTTTTATGGGTTTAGGCTATTCTACACTATAATAACTTTAAAAAATCGACTTCCAGGCACTAAAATGTAAAAAATAACTAATCGGGGGTTTGATTTAGAAAACATACAACAGTAACGCGGAAACATCCGCGGGTGAAGCTAATATGCGATTACTATCGCAACGCCTATATTTGATTGATGCAACTTAAATTTAAGGGATAATAATGAGATGACAAGGCGAGATGCAATTCTATATATTAAGGAAAGTGCACAATACCTGCTGATGCTGTGTAGCTTATTTCCATGAAGATCGATCTAATCAGATATTTTCGAAGTCGGTGCCAGCCCATATATTTCGATACGTAAAATACATATTTATCTATTAGATGTTCATATCTTAAAATATTGTATCGGAATATACATAAAAAAAGATTCCCATGATTTGAGAACCTCGTTTTTTGGAATCAAGCCGAATTTCCAGAAACGACTGTCTTGACGCTGAAAAATTAGGAGACTCGAGCTGAAATAATGGAAAATAAGAAGAACAAAGAAGACATCAGTAGTTTTTTAGAAAAGCACGCATAAGCTTTTTATATTTTTATATAATAATATTGATAGAAATATGTATATCCTAAGCTAGATAAGTAACTCAGATTCCATTTCATTTTGTTCCAGGTGTCCCTCTTCAACAAAGTATATACGACAGCCTTTATTACCTTGAACTCAGGCCATTCAAATACAGTGTTCTACGTATTTTCCATGTCGACATCAGCTTGCCTTTAGCTCTCATTAGTTTTTGTACAACTTATTCTATTATTATTGTTCAGTTTACGTCTGTGTTAGGATAGCTTACTGGAATATATATTTTTTGCATATATTTTTCAAATAATACAAGTAATCTCCACTTGTAGCATATACTAAAAAACATATCTTTCAGAACAGTTGAATAAAAAGTTTTTTTGTAAAGATAAAATAAAATTCAGATAATTTGCGTAAAAAAATATTAATTAAATATTACATTATAAAATCAATATTAAAACATCTATAGGAATTAAATCTTATTCTTATTATTTGAAAATAAATTACTTAATATATGTAAATTAGTTTCTACAAAAAATTTGGTTTAGCTTTCTTCAATGATGCTAACACTGGCGTATAAACTTCTTTATTTAGCGTCTGCATTTTACATAGTTTTAAATACATTTTGTTACTATAACATATTAATAAAATACCTGGAAATAGAAAAGCAAAAACAAAAAACGAGTCTTTTGTTTTTTTTTACCCTGATAGTAAGTAATTTGCGCAGCCACAGATAATACACTTTGAACATTCGTAAACCACTTCGGTAAGAGCAGCATCAGTTAAGTTAAGGAAGTTGGACATTATAAATGTTATCTTTTTCTTTTAAATCTTAACAATTCATATAACTATGCACCCAATATTCCTACCTTAATAAACTGGACAGTATTTCAGTACATATCGTAGCAATTACATAATTATTTTCATACTCAAAACATAATGGTTACTTGGAACATAATAATTTTCTATACATCCATTAGATTAATAATTATTGATTATAGTATATTTTATTCAAACATAAAATATCTCATTGAAACACTTAATTTTATTAAACTAATTACTCCTTTACATAGAAAAAAATAGTAAATTAATAGCACAGGCAATATGCTCAACTTGCATGACTAATTTAAATTAACAAGCTAATATCACTATGTAGTAACATCAGTGGAATCTTCCAATTTAATCATCACCCACTGTCAGTTATCTATATTACTGAAATTTTTGAACATATATTAAGAATTGATAACCCAGTGAGTGAAACTCGACCTTGGTTTGTTTTGACGAGACCACGTATATTTAATGACGAGAGCCTGATAAAAGTAATCCTGTAGGGTTGAATTAATTAAAGTCTTAAAAAATTATTATCTCGGTTCAGTAAGAATTAAGTGATAAAGTTCTAGAATCAGTAGAAGAACTCTTCGACAACTACTAACTAATCGATCCTCCAAACTTAGACTTATTTGGTTGATTTCGAAAAGAATGTTTAATATTAAACTTGGTGATGAAGAACTTACGAATAGCCTAGTTTATGACCAAGTCAGACCAGGAAGAGATGCGGAAGGTATACAAATTCCTCTATCTACTAATAAATTCCTCGGGCTTAGAATCATTTGCTTTATTTGGAAGAATATAATATTACACTATTGAGTAGACTTTATGATGGATATAATATTTTTTATAAGGAAGGAATAATTTTATAGACATAGACCAATTAAAAATTATCATTTCACATACAATATTCGTATATGGTAGCAGCAATGTCAGTATAGATGACAATGCATGGTTAGCTGTGTGACATCTTTCTAAATCCAACATGGCGGAACACCCAAGATAGCGGACTAGTTATTCTTAATGCACTCCTACAATATGGATATCAAATGAAAGAGCTTGCTGAGAATAACTCAACAAATATAGTGACGACTTCTAAAAAGTAAAAAAAAAATAAAAGTAAAAAAAATATATTATATAAATTGTGTAATAAGTTGATATGAAAACGTTTAAAGGAAAAGTTTTTTTAGATATATTCGTTGTATTTATCATCCCAATTATTACAAACTAAAACTTAAAACTAAATTAATTATTACACCAAAAAAACGTGTGTGTGTGTACCTTGTACGTACATAAGAAGTTATATTTCTTTGGCGTAACAGAACAAAAATAGCTAAAGATTTCATCCCGTATGTCACACCTCTCCGTTTGTAAAAGGAATGCAGTTAACTATTTTATTGTTAGTATGCGCGCGCATAGCAAAAGTTTTACTGTCATATTTTTTTCCAAACGTACCAAAACAAGTAAGTATAACTTAAAAAATTACAATCTAAAAAGTATACTAATTTTTATGTAAGTTTTGTCAGTGTTAGGGCGACTTTATCACTTAAAGTGATCCCTTCCAGGCACGCTATCTTAAAAAGAAATAATCTTTAATTTAATAAATTTTGTATTAGAAAATTTTTGGTAATTAAAAACTCGTAATGACTAATGGTGGTCGTAATAACTAGTGGTATTAAAATATTATTTATTTATGTCTTTACATATAACGTAATTAGAACTCATAAAACTACAGGCAATTACAAGTACTTTACGAATTGATAGCTCAATTTACAAATATTAAAGCGATAGATCAGTCGTTGATCATGTCCGAGACCAGTTTAAAGCCTGTCGTTAAAAGAAATAAAATATTTCATACAAAACCTATTTCTCAGCCTATACCAAAATCTTTGAAATATTTCTTTGCTTTTGTTCTATATTTCCTTTTTATGGACTATGGGATTGTGACTTCTAAGCCACGAAAGCTTAAAGTGTTTGTAAAGCTTAGCATACTTATACTAGGTGTTTCCTCAATAACATGCAATTTTATATATATTTATACACAATTTGACCCCCTTTATTATGGATGGTATACTAAGTTTAGTATCGAATACTTAGCGTATGTGTTTATATTGGTACTTACGCCAAAGTCTAAATCATTTTATACTTTTTTGAAACGCTTGAATTCAGCCGATGTTAGACTTGGGGTGGGGTGTAGTAAGTACTATATCGACATCAAGATCCTATTATTCTGTATAGGATCGTTCGTTGTAAAATTTGGTATGTCTGTTACTTTTTGCTCAACGCTTGCCTATCAATGTCCATACCGATTTTGGACAGGCTATATCGTTACAATACCTTTTTATGCCTTAGACTATCCCCTATTCATTCTGTCCATGGCATTTCATGCATCATTTTGTAGATTACGACAGCTACGTATGCTAATAGAGAACAGTAAATTTCGAACATTGTACTACCATCATATATATAAGTATTTAATTGATTCTACCGATGGTATCAAAAAATCTATGGATCCGATTGTAAGCTCAATACTTTTTTTTTTAAAGTTCATTTTCCTTTTTCGTGATTAATACTTTTTATTAACATTTCAGTATATCATAACTTCGCTTTCAAACATACCTTATACGATGTATTCAATATATTACGTCATTAGAATAATAAAAGCAGATGAGGTAAGACTTATATTCAAATTAAATCAAATCAAAATATTTTATTCAGCATTAAATTATTACAATTTTTTACTGAACGTCATGAGTCTACTACCAGTTCGGAAAGAAAACGCCTCAGACCTGAGAAGAACTGGCGAAAGAAACTCAGCGGGACCAATATCTTTTCTTAAAGTATAATCTTTTTTTAAAGTAAAATTATAATTTACAATATTTCTATCAAGTTGAAGTAGCCTGGAGGCGATCATTTCATTCCCAAGGTGTGCCATCTTCTATAAAATCATTTATTGTACAATAGCCTTTAGCACACAAACGTTCTTTAACATTTTTTTTGAATTTGGCGATAGAAGCCTTTTGAGCATTTTCTGGGATCCTGTTGTACAAGCGTATACATTGCCCATAAAAAGAATTACTGACTCCGTGTAGACGAGTCACAGACATTACAAGTGTTTTGTGTATTTTTACGGACATACATAACATTTTCGTACACGTACTGAGAAGCAACAGTTAATATTTTTATTTGTTTAAACTTATCTCTTAATGACACTCTAGGACCTAGACTATAAATTGCACGAATAGCTCTTTTCTGCAGGACAAAAATCGTATTAATAACAGCTGCATTTCCCCATAGTAAGATACCATAGGACATAATACTATGAAAATAACTAAAATATACTATGCGAGCTGTATCTACATCAGTAAGAAGTCTTATATTTTTTACCGCGAATGCTGCAGAGCTGAGTCTACTCGCTAGCCCTTCAATATGGGGGCCCCACTGCAATTTTGAATTTATGATAATACCTAGGAATTTTGTGGACTCTACAGGCTTAAGCACTTCGCCATTTAATGTTACACCATTATCAACAAGTTTGACATTAGGTGTTGAGAATATTATTAATTTTGTCTTTTTATTATTTAATAATAAATTATTTGAATCAAACCAATAGACAACCTTTGAGAGAGCATCGTTTACACCGTCGTACATTAGCGAATTGCACTTCACTTTAAAAATAAGTGAAGTGTCATCAGCGAACAATACTATCTCATGTTTGTCCTATTCAATGGATAGTTCCAAATTAGCGAATATGTGCTTCTAACCTCATCACGTTGAAAAAGCTTAACAAATACGAGTAGAATTCTGAATTAACTAGATAATATAAAAAATACTGTTTGTTTGTTGTATTATAAGAAAATTACAAATATACAAGTCATGTCCTCGTGGAATAGTGGCAAAAATACTAGCCGCATTTCTCCGTTGAATGGCAATGCCAATTCTTTGAACGAAAAATGCGCCATTTCTACTGTCACCAGTAGAGGCGATAAGACGAGGTGTTATGTCTTTTAAAAAGTGCTTTGACTATATGGGCCATGGGTTTCTACAGCAAATGCAATAAAATCATAATTTTGACTAAGGGTGGCATAGTGGAACCAGCGACAGGTCATCAGGTCTCTTACCATCATCTCGACTTATTCCACATGGCTCAATAAGAGCAGGAATTTCAATGGTGGCAAGAGCCCTTTTGATGGTATCGTTTAGGAAACCATGATGGAAAAATCTACCTGAACTTCTTTTGCAAAAGAGTCCATGGAGTCTATAACAATCAACCTCTTTTCCATACGGGCATCTGTGCTCAGTGCACAGCGGTGTTCCCAGTCGAAGACCTAAAGCTATACGAAAACTATCATTATATAAAAGTGTACCGAGATTAGTTGAAGGTAGGACGTGCGGCCAGTACTCCGATTCTTTGGAGAATGACGCTAAAAGTCTGGTATGGCTAACGTCACTCAAAAGATTTTGAGCCAAATTTTGGAATGTAGAATAAATCACTCTTCAACTTAAAATAGCAACTGCTGAGTTTTTCACCGGTCCTTCTCTGTAAAACTGCCTTTTGAACCATTGATGGCTTCCACGCGTAGTGCCTACATTGATCCTCTTTAAATTAAATTATCGATTTAAAAGTGCTATTTGAAAAATAATTTTTTTGTATAATATATCCGTATCATTAACATCTTTTTTTATCGACGTATTTAAAGCATCATAAATATTTCTTCTAACCTAAAAACAGTGCTAGAATTAAAAAAAACTTAAATGTAATAAAAAAAGAAGATTTAATTTACATACATTTTCATTTAATTTTACATTTATTTTTAGAATAATCCTTTCATACATATGATCGAAATGCTTGTACCGTGTTTATCATTGGTTATCTTGTTCATACCCGCGATGGCTGCAAGCACCTTTGACAAGGAAGTGGAAAAGATAAAAATTGCTCTTCACAATCTACTGCTAAAAGAAAAAGGTATATTACAATAACGTATCCATACTACGATACTAGATTTTTGTTTATAATATTTAGTGATACATATATTATAAACAAAAGTCCCCTGTCGCGCTGAGCTATATTTCTTCATGCTAATTTCAGAAACTACTGCACTGTTCTTCCTACTGGTTCAACCCGTATAGTTTTAAATAGAAAGAATGCCTCTTTCGAAGGAATTTAGAAAAGCTATAGTCTATAATTTATGAACATTTAACAAATTTAAGTTACCAGAATGATTATATATTATTATGAATTAAGTCGTAAAAATCGCAGTATTCGACAATTTCACATTATAATTGCGAAAAGAATCCAGGAAAGTCCTTAGTATATTATAAATATAATAGTAACTTTGTATGTTACATTCTCTCGCTTATGCTGCTGAATAGATTTCGATGGGACATCATGAGCACTAGCACCTAGTCCTAGTGCTCACGCCTATGTCCTAACATAGGCCACCTTTTGTCCCGTTACCACCAAATTCATATTAAAAAAAATATCAATATTCATTATTATAAAACAATAGTGTTTGAAAGAAACCATTTCTAGTTTATTTATAAAATAATAAATGTGTCAGAAAAAATAAACAATTGTGGTAACGATAAAAATTATACATATTTAATCACTTTATTTGTCTTTTCAGATCAGCAAGAAAAACGTGATTTGCAAAGGTTTATTAACTATGTAAAGGTTCGACCTTTTAAATTTTACGTATGCAAAATTGCTCTGGATGCAAATTTGCCTTTGAAAACATTAAATTTGTGTTTTCAATACATTATCGTTATATTACAAATTACTCGAGTATTTTAATACTCATCATTTTAATATAATAGAATTTTTCACACGCGTATAATTAAATCACATAAATGTCTAATACATTAGTTATAGTAAATAATAATGACATTTTCTTTCATTTTACTTATCATAATAACGATTGTCTCTTCATAAACGTGTTTTATCCGTAGCATCAGACAGTCTATCGTAATATAAATTTCCTAAATAAATAGATTGTAATACAAAGAGAATTAAACTTTTTTAACGTTTAATACATTTACGCATACCACCTAACAAGAAAACAAGTACTACCCATTAAAAACCAACGAAACCCTCCCTGTCTTGATGCAGTGTCGCAGGATCACTTGCGCACTCAACCACGAAATTCCGACGGCTAGCCTGCCAAGGTAGATCTCAAGAACCAAGGATCCCCTTGCTTTCACGGTCTTCGTTGTGAGTTTCTTTGCTTCATGCCCGGCTGGATTACCACTGTATGTATTGAAACGAAACAATCTATATATAATATAAAATTCTGAGACAAATCTGTACATTCAATATTTTTTTGGAAAATATTAATGAAATATTCATTATTATCGATACAGAGTCCGAATCTATAGTTTTTAGAATTTTTGTCTGACGATCTGTCTGTCTGGGAACGCATCACGAGAAAACTACTGGACAGATTTTGATGAAATTTAGTACAATGATAGCTGGTTATCCGGTCAACATATAGAATACTTTTTATTGTAGGGAAAATATCTCTTCTCTGAGAAATCTATACTAACCGATTACACATATCTAGCAAGCGTAACGGAGCGAAGGTGAGTCGCTAGTATCAAATAAAATTAATAAATAAATAAATTTTTACAATGACATCAAATTGGTTACAGACCTGAGACTAAATAATAAAATACAGATTAAGCCAATGCAAAGTAAATGTATGTATGACAATATTCATATCTTAAAAAATTGTCGGTTGGCACCGACTTCGAAAATATCTGATTAGGTATCTATTCTAAATCAAAACCCCCGTTTAGTTATTTTTTACATTTTAGTGCCTGGAAGTCGGTTTTTTTTTAATTTTTATTTTTCCATTTTTAGTGTAGCATAATAAGCAGGTAATTTGTAAGAAGAAAGTTTTTTAATAACATATTCGATTAAATAATTTATTTAAAAATAATGTATTGTAATAATATTTTTCAATAAAATAATATTTTGCAAAAAACCGCTCAACTGATTTAGATAAAATTTATATGGGACTACTTGGGAAGTATACCCCTTGAAACAAAAAAAAATATTTTTAAATCGGTTCAGGCGTCTTCTAGTAATCGGTGAATATACATAAAAAAAAAAAGATTCCGCGAATTGAGAACTAAATTAAAAGTAATCAAACGAGATTGTGTTTGTGGGTACTCCTCCTGCATTGTTTACTATTGGTATTTTACAACGATTGCTTTTGCAATTGCAAATTGCAAACGACAACTTATTAATTAGGCACCCATACAAGTGTGTACCATTTATTAAGTTTTGATGAATGGTGTACCAATTTTAGTAATATTGCTTCGATGTCCAGTAGTAAGACTTTTAGATAATTTATATTTTATAAATTCGTTATAAAATAAAAGTTAATATCGAAAAGTTAGCCTAAAATGGTAGATTCAAGGCAGGTTGATCTATTTTATAAGGATATTTAATTGAATCGAATAATTTCTATTTTGTTCTACGAGTATATTTGACCAGCCTAATGATAACTATTAATATCTCATTTCGAATAGCAATTAGGAGAATCGATACAAAATGACGGCGTCCTCATTACTAAATACTTATAATTAGTTAATTTAATAAATTTAGAATTTGTATCATAATATATATGATCAACATCCAAAGTTTTATTGCACAAGGTCTTTATAATCGTCGTTTGGACGATAAAAAACTTGGTCAAGAAGGAAGTGATAAGAATGATACTTCACCGCTTAGTTTGGCAAAGGTATGTTTAATTTTGATAATGTTATCTACTTAATAAAATTGACTGACTAATTAACTAAGTTTGAGACTTGCAAACTAACTGACTGATAGACTAAAACAATAATTATAAAATATTAATTAGTAGAAGACTTCAATTTTAATTCTATGAATTGCACAAACTTAATATGATAAGGTTAATAAAATATAGTTTCTTAAGTTACACCTTGCGCACTCATTTAAATGATTATAAATTTCATATTTTGACAGCATCAAGGAATATTTTGGATTAAACGAATCACATAATGAAAATGGTAGAAGACATCCGAAACCGGAACCTTACAAAACCAAGTTAAAAACGAATCGGAGACTAAATGTTTGCATATCTGCGTTAATGTCGATATTAGGAATACTGCTATGGACTACAATGCCTTTCGCAATATTGGACTCGCCATTCGAGATATTTAAAGAAAAGAAAATGTTCACAATCTACAAAATAATGAAATCGTTTCAAAGGTATATGCCGATGATGGATAGACTAATAATTGCGTGTGGAATACTACTAGCTGCCGTCACAATGAACACTATCGCAGATGCCATCAAAAATACAAACATCAATTTAAGTCCATGGGTTGAAAAGGGTAAATATAAAATTGTGAAAACTCCTCAAATTTTAGTGAAAATTCCCGAAAGAAAACGTTTTAGTTTTAAGACAACCAAATTAACAATGGCAAGTCAACACGATTTCTATAATAATAATTTTTAAAATATTTATGAAGGTTTTAAATAAAGTTGTTAAAAATTTATGTACATTTTATTTATTTATCAAGGTTTTAAATAAAGTTGTTAAAAATTTATGTACATTTTATTTATTTTTCTCAGCTCTAAAATAAATTTTAATCTTAACTTTGTAATTAATATTTAAATGACTTCCAAAAAGGATAAGTTTCTAAATTCGTCGAAATCTTTTTTTTTAATTATGTTCACCGATTACTCGAAGACGCCTCAACCGATTTGGAATTTTTTTGTTTTGTTTCAAAGGGTATACTTCCCAGGTGGTCCCATATAAATTCAATCGAAATGGATCGAGCGGTCTTTTGAAAAATCTACAATAAATCATTTTTTTAATAAATTGTTTAATCAAATATGTTATTAAAAAAACGTTCTTTTTACAAATTACCTGCTTGATACGTCTACACTAAAAATGGCAAAATAAAAAACTTAAAAAAAAATTAAAACCGACTTCCAGGCACTGAAGTGAAAAAAATATTTAAACGGGGGTTTTCATTTAGAGTCGATTTTTTTTAACTTTGGGTAATACGCACGAGGTGTGGAACTCACCGGCAAAGCCAGTACTACCCACTAAAACCCAACAAAACCTTCCCCCGTCTTAATGCGGCGTCGCAGGATCGCTTACGCATTCAACTACGACGCCCCGACGGCAGGTCTGCCAAAGCAGACCACAATAACCACGGGCTTGCTCCAAGGTCCACTCTGCTATCAGAGAAGTACCAAGAGCAACCCGCATGGTACACCGCCCACCGAAAAGGGCCACAACCCACCGCCCACCGAAGTGGGCCTCCTCCCTGTGCGTTTATTGGCTTCACGCCAATATTTTAAGATATGAATATCTAATAGGTAAATAATATGTATTTTACATATCGAAATGTATTAGATTTGCTTTGTATCGGCGGTACACTTGTTACTTTTATAAACATAATGAATCTGCTAGTATAAAATATAACGCGGCTTACCCTCGTTTCACACAGATACGTTCCTTTGGCAAATTTTATATCCAAGTCCATATGTACTTCAGGTCATGGTTCATCTGTGTCCCAAATTTCATCCAAATTCATCTAGCCGTTACATTATGAATAAGTACCAAACACACACACACACACACACACATACAAACGTTGCATTATATTAGTATTGTAATAATAATAACATTACTCAATAATAATTCAAATTACTTCATGCTAACTTACGCATATCTTGATTAAGATGGTTTTTTAAGTTGTTGTACAACGTCTATTTTACATATTAATCGAGCTACCATTTAAAAATGAGAATGTTTGTATGTTTGTAACACTGAAATGGCTGAATGGTATTGTATCAAATAAACAGTAATACACACACAGACTGTTGACGTGAACTAACACATAAGCTACTGTTAGACACCTAGGACTGCCCCCGAGCGAATCGAGGATATGTTGGTGTAATAAGTAAAAAATATGCTTCATATTTTTGACTCTTTTAATATTTGTAATTTTGCTCATATTGCTACTTTAAGAATAGATAGTAGTAACGACGACGGAAGTAGCTAGTTTTATGTTTTCATTTAATATAGTAGCAATATAGTTGATTAATCAGGTGTAACTTAGTGCATTCGTCATAGGTACTATGTACGGACTACTTTACTGTTGTTACAATTTGCAAATATTCTAAAATAAAGATACGTGCTATCCGAGTATAGCAATTAATTAAGGATTTCAGTTGCTTCGACGATATGATGCATGGAAAGCAAATTCCAAAACCAGGATGGATTAGTAAAAAAAACAAAAATATGAAGATATCCAAAAAAATTAAAATTTTCTTTATAATCATTAAAATTATTTTTATGTTAGATTTTGGCTTTCTAAAATATGTTTCTCCAAAACAGGAAAAATTGTCCAAAGTTCTTACTTTAATTCAAAGTATATTCAGTTGTGCTGTGATACAAATTATTTTGTATTTTCATTTCGATATAGAGCAATTATTTTGGTATACGCTTTACTTGATTCAGTCTTTTATTAGCGTTCTTATTCTACTGTCCAAAAGAAAACATAATAGTCTGTGCACGTTGTTTGAGAATCTTCTCTCTATTGATCCTGACTTAGATTTAAATGTTAGTAATTCCATAGATGTTAAAATTATAGCCTACACCATATTTACATGCTCTTACAAGCTGTGCTTATGGATTTTGCATTGTTATTATTTTCCCACACTTTGTAATTATAATAGAAATGAGCATTGGTTACTTTTCTACATTTTCACCAGCGTGAACCTTCCGTTGATGATTTACTTTTTTCTGTTTTATTCTGTGTACATTCGTTTAAAAAAACTTAAGAAAATTATTGGGGGAAGCTATTGTGATATAATATCTTCCCATATTTTATACAAATATCTTTTAGACACCACTGAACAAGCCAAAGACATATTCGATTATCTGGTACGGTTTGTTACAGAAATGTGCCTAGCATTTATATTTTTTGCATATACTTACTGTACGTTTAATTTGTTTTAATTTATTTTTAGTTCACATCCACATTACTGGTAAACGTGCCTGAAGTTATTACCACAATATTTTATGTAATACGAGAAATTAAAGTTTCATCTGTATGTATTTTTTTAATAATGTATATTTACTTTTCTCGACTAGATAACATAAATGTATATTAGTAATGTTTTTAAACAATTTAAATAATGATAATATTTTGAGTTTTTATCCGACTGCGGCATATCTTAATGGAGAGTTATGTGTTTTGAGTGTGTATTAATTACATTGTAATCGCAAATTCGTAATTTAGGAACAAAAATAAGAAAATATTTATTTAAAAAATTATTGATTTTAAATTACTTTCATAACAATAATTTCATCATTTCTATTAGCGACTTACCTTCACTTCGCTCGGGTACGTCCCTAAACTTATGCTATTGCTGATTTCTTTGTAGGCCTTTTTAAGACCTACAATTTTCTAGTACATCGGTTTGATGTACCTATCTGTTAAGGTTTAGCCAGCATTAACCATATTTTCTAAGGATGACTCGATAAAACCAGTTATTGTATTTTCCCGTGGAAATGAATTAGAATGAAACTAGTTTTATTAGAATTAAATAAGTATTTACTTATTTTTTAATTTAAATTACTGATTCCAGACTGACGCATTTCATCTTTTTTTCGTTTACATAACACTTTTGCAATATTTACTGAATATATTTTTACCGGCCGTCTATGCATCAAGACTTGGAGCAACGGCTAACGACATAAAAATTATTCTAAATGACAAACTACTTTTTACAAAAGGTGAGTTTTCCGTTGCCAATCAAGTAAATTTTTAAAATTCAGACATA
Source organism: Brenthis ino (assembly GCA_921882275.1). Classification (NCBI taxonomy): domain Eukaryota; kingdom Metazoa; phylum Arthropoda; class Insecta; order Lepidoptera; family Nymphalidae; genus Brenthis; species Brenthis ino. The sequence continues at coordinate 26,344,482 of OV170229.1, read as the reverse complement.
CTTTGTACCGTAGGTTATATTTGAACATCGTGACTAATAAAAATAATAACACATTTAACAGGTCAGAAACAGACGAAGGAAATAAGAAGATTTATTCAATACATAGAAACCAGACCGTTTCAATTTCAAGTTTTTGATCTAATTCCATTAAATTCAAAGCTACCACTAACACTAATAAACGTATATATAACATACATTATTGTAATTCTACAACTGTCTCATTTGTATTAGATCTATTTATAAGTACTTTTTATCGCGACTCCGCTCGCGTGATAGTGATACAATAAAAAGTAGCATACCTATATAGTAACCTACAATATAAGCCTTTTTTTAACGTTGGGAAATGCATTTACGCACGACGTGTGGGACTCACCGGCGTAATACAGCCAGTACTACCCACTAAAACCTTCCCCCGTCTTAATGGGGCGTCGCAGGATCGCTTACGCATTCAACTACGACGCCCCGACGGCAGGTCCGCCGAAGCAGACCACCACAACCATGGGGTTGCTCCACAGTCCACTTTGCTATCAGAGAAGTACCAGGAGCAACCCGCATGGTACACCGCCCCCCGAAGAGGGCCACCTCCCACCGCCCACCGAAGTGGGCAACCTCCCTGTGCGTTTCTTGGCTTCGCGCCCGGTTGGATTGCCGGACACTTCTGAGCCCCCCCACCACGACAAGGTGAACGCACGATGGGGGGGGGGAACCTACAATATAAGCCTATTTCAACATCAGAAATTATACTTACTTTAAAATATTCATAGGAAGGTGTGTTATTAAATATAAAATACAGAAATAATTAGATTTAAACCTTGTTAAATATGACATATTTTTATAGTTAGTACTTAGTTCTGTTCATATGCACGTGATGTTCACATCTTAGAAGATATCATTTGTCTAATTGTATACCTTAGAATAATTATAATTAAGCCTGTTTATTTCGTTTGTATGTCGGTTTTGTGAACTTATAAATAAAAAAAGACCAAACTAAATTGTGCATTGTTTTTACAACAAGTTCAAATTCAAAATACATATTTTATTCAGCATTAAATTATTACATTTTTTTACTGTCCGTCATGAGTCTACTACCAGTTCGGAAAGAAAAAGCCTCAGACCTGAAAAGAACTGGCGAGAGAAACTCAGCGGGATGAACATTTTTTCATTATCTTTTTCGATCACTTCATTCCCAAGGCTTGCCATCTTCTATAAAATCATTGATTTTATAATAGCCTTAAGCACATAAACGTTCTTTTGAATTTGGCGATAGAAGCTTTTTGAACATTTTCTGGGATCCTGTTATATAAGCGTACATTGTCCATAAAAAAATAACAGACTCTGGGTAGACGAGTCACAGGCATTACAAGTTTTTGCTATGGATGTCACAATTCTCGGGAAATTCTTTTATATTTTTAAGAACATACATAACATTTTCGTATACGTACTGAGAAGCAACAGTCGATATTTTTATTTCTTTAAACTTATCTCTTAATGACTTCTAGGACTTAAACTATAAATTGTACGAATGGGTCTTTTCTGCAAGACAAAAATCGTATTAAAAGTAGCTGCATTTCCCCAAAGTAAGATACCTTATGACATAATACTATGAAAATAACCAAAATATACTATGCGAGAAGTAATAAGTCTTATTTTTTTACCGCGAACGCTGTAGAGCTGAGTCTACTCACTAGCCCCTTAATATTGGGGCCTGCAATTTTGAATCTATGATAATACCTAGGAATTTAGTGCACTCTACCTTTTGACACTTCCCCATTTAATATGACACCATTATCAACAAGTTTAACATTAGGTGTCGAAATTTTATTAATTTTGTTTTTTTGTTATTTAATAATAAACTATTTGAATTAAACCAATGTACAACCTTTGTGAGAGCATTGTTTACATCGTCGCATATTAGTAAATTACGATTCACTTTAAAAATAAGTGAAGTGTCATCAGCGAATAATACTATCTCATGTTTGTCCTGTACAAAAAATGGCAAATCAATAATATAAATAAGAAAGAGGACGGGGCTAAGGATAGATCCTAGTGGAACCCCCATATCTAATAGAGCCCCAGGAGATCTCTTACCATTTACATCAACCTTCTGTATTTTATTATTTAAATACGAATTCAGAAGCTCGAGTGCCTTACTTCTAATACCATAATGATGCAGTTTCCTTATCAGCGTTTCATGATGCACACAATCAAAGGCCTTGGAAAGTCACAGAATATTCCAAGTGCATTATGTGATCCCTCCCAAGCCTCAAAAATATCTTTTGCTAGCTCAATACTAGCATCTGCCGTGGAGCAGCTTTTCGCAAATCCAAACTGTTTCTTATGAAGTAGATTGTGTATATTGAAATGAGTCAACATTTGCACGAGTATGACTTTTTCAAAATTTTTACTAAACGTTGGCAGTACCAAAATTGGTCTAAAATTATTAGGGTCTAAGGTTCTACCTAATTTAAAAATAGGAATGATTTTACTATGTCATTAGATCAGGAAACGCACTATGCCCCATACTGCTATTAAGTATAGTAGCTAGATGTGGTGCAACAACATTAATTACTATTATTAATTACTATTATTATATAATATTATAATTTGAAGTATTACTTCTTACATGCGTACATAAGTACATACACACGTTTTTTTTTTGTTATCGACTATTATATTTATTGTACAATAAAATAATAAACTTGTGTATATCAAAGACGACTGATATGTTTAACCACTTAATATTTAGGATTCTAGACTAGTTTTCTACATTTTAGTGCCTGGAAGTAGGTTTTTTTTAAGTTTTTATTTTTCTATTTTTAGTATAGACATAATAAGCAGGTAATTTGTAAGAAGAAAGTTTTAATAACATATTCAATCAAGCAATTTATTTCAAAAAATAATTTAATGTAGATTTTTTATAAGGTTCGGTTCAGGTATATTCGAGTAATCGGTGAACATACACAAAAAAAAGATTCTGACGAATTGAAAACCTCCTCCTTATTGGAAGTCGGTTAAAAACGGTAAAGATTGTAAGTTTGTATGTAGGGGGTAATCTCTAAAACTACAGATCAGATTCTGAAAATTCTTTCACTAATAGTCAGCCACGTTACTGCCGAGTATACCTATATACTATTACCTATGAACTATTAATTATTGTAATGAAAATTTGTTTAGTGGTGGAAATCATATTAACTTTAATTGAAGTTGGTAGCCAATAAAATGCCTGAAAGGTCGCAGTAAAAGTAAGCTGTTAATAAATTTAAAAGCATTTTTTATTAATAATTCATGAATCCATTTCAGTCCCATTTTGAATTTAACTTATTTAAAAATAAACTGAATTAATCAAAAACATCTCATTCTATTTAGGCAAATACTTTTTTACGCATTGTTTTAAATATTATTTAGAACTAGCGACTCACCCTCGCTCTACTCGGGATTTCTCAGAAATGAGATAATTTCTCGGAGTAAATTTCATCAAAATCTGTCCAGTAGTTTTCTCGCGATGTGAAAGACAGAAATCTAAAAACTATAATAATTATTCGGTCTGTGTATCGATAATAATTACTATTTCAATAAGATTTTTCAAAAAATATTCAATGTAAAGATTCGAGTCAGTTAGAATTTTACGAGTATTATAGGATATAGAAAAAGATAGACATTATATTATTTCGAAAGTGACATATTAAAGATTGGTGCCAGTTTGCATAAAGTCTATGAAGTTTATTAAATCGTTAGTAGCCTTTGTCAATTACGATAGGAACAATTATATTAAACGCTAGTCGTCGCTATTATACAATAAACTATTAAGTACGCGAGCGAAACCACAGAGAAACGCTAGTATTATCTTAAAATATTAAAGCAATTTGTCTGACTAAACAAATCAACTTTAGAAGTTTCTGAACCATCATAACGTAACGTTATATTATTATTTATAAAAGAAACAATACAAGTACTATAATGATTTTAGTGAAACCACGTACAGCCGCTGGTACTTTAAAAGATAAAAAGAAATCATATATATTAAAGAAATTCTTCATATTATTGCAAATAGTTTATGCCATGGATTTCGGATTTATCAAATATAATTCCTGGAAACATAGATTTTTTGTTCAATCTTGGGCTCTCGTTTATGCAGTATGCGTTAACTATACATGTGTTAGGCTATTAGTCAATGAGATCATCGCGAAAATAGCCTTCGGATATGCTAAAATTATATTTCAAAATATATCTTCTATTATAATCTTATTACTTACTCCGCAACGTCAGTCTTTTTGTTGTTTTCTAGAAAATTTACAGTCTATCGATTTTCAGATGGGCATAAATTCCTGTAGTCATTTTAACTTTAAGATTATCTTATGTTGTGTGACTTGTTTTTCGTTTAAATTTCTAATATTTGTAATATATAAACTGCAAAACAGAGACGACGTGACGAAACTATGGGTTCAAAGTTTATTCTATTTTGTACCTTACCTCTCATTGGATTTAGCCTTTGTTGTTATGTCGTTCATGTTCTATGCTGTGCACTGTCGGCTTGTAGCTATACACAACTGTATTCATCATAAAAAAATTGAACCCAAGAAAATGCAAAATATGTATAAATCGCTGATTGATTTCACTGAAGCCACCAAAAGTTCATTTGATCCAATAGTAAGTGACACTTTTTAACATCAAATATGTACCTACCTATTGTTATTGAAAAATTGATTCTTATAAATGTTAAAATATTAGTGGGTTATTTATTGTTGGGATACAATTTATTTATTTTAACTATATTACTGCTCGTATTACACATACTTGCTGTAGTTTCCATTTGTTAAATCTCTATTGTATGTATGTATTCAGCTCTTTTTAACGTCCCATTGCTGGGCCTGGTCTTCCTTCAGTACGAGGGTAATCAGGTCATAGTCCACCACGCTGGCCAAGTGCGGGTTGGCGGTCTTCACATATCTTATGAAAACTTGTTAGGTTTTCTCAGACATGCAGGTTTCCTCACGATGTTTCCTTCGCCGTTAAGACAAGTGGTAATCATGTTGGAAATGATTCGCACATGAAAATATCTGAGATGCGAGACCCGGGATTTTAGCTCGCGTCACTCGGTTTCCCAAGCGAGCGCGTTACCACTGGTAAAAAGACACTGTTTTTGTTTTCAGATTGTTAGTACTTTGTTTCTCAATATGCCAACCGTGTTGTTTATAATATATGAAATAATAAGAGAAATAAAAATCGAGAAAGTGAGTTTAATAATAATATAATATAATAATAAGCGTTTATTTCAGACAAGAAGTCCATAAAAATCATCAGTTGGAACATAGAAAACAGAGATAACATGCTACAAAATTATCACAGAAATAAGCAAAGAAAAATAAAAACATTTAAATATTAAAAACATTTAACATTGAAATTAAATAAATCATGTATGTCAATATACTAATAAGGCATGTCAATCAGTCAATTTAAATTAATAACAATTAAATTACATTACGTCAAAGGTTGGAATATGTCATAATTAGAAAAAAAATAAAAGCGAGCTTAAAAGAGAATTTTATTTTTTATACATTAAACAATTATATTATTGATAAACATAATATAAAGAAGAGTAAAGCAGAAGTAGAAAAAGTATTGATTAACTTACGGGGTTAAAGTTTAATCCCTCCACGACCGCAGACACGCCGACGTTACAGTTAACAATAGATTTCTTAGAAATTTAATTAATTTCTTAGAAGTTTACCTGGAAGTGTTAAAATAATGCTTGTACAATGAAAATAACGAGAGCGTGGGCTGTAAAAATACTCAGAGCTCTAAAGGTCAGCCGACAAATACAGACTTTTATGTTCTAACACACTGCCTTACAGTTTACATTATACTCATATTGAGCCAATTTTATTTTCGTAAGTTGTCATTCTATTGGTTGTCGAAGAATAGAAATCTTTAAAAAATATGGGAATGACGAAGTATATTTCCATGGTATAAGAATTTTTGTCATTTCATTGCAATTTTTAAGACTTTTTCTCTTCAACAATAATTGTGGAATTACATCTGCCTAATACAGAGGGTATACAAGAATATCATACAGGATTTGAACTCTATACATCAAAAAGACAAACTTTTACAAAATAAAACGGTAAAAGAAAAAGAAATTTATATATAAGCAGTGTTTACTGTTTTACAGAATGATCCACGACACTACGTTATGGAGAGTATGACTTTGGCGTTATTATTAATTATAATATTTGCTCCATCAATATTCGCCTCTTCTTTACACACAGATGTAAACAAAATAAAGATAGCTCTGCACGATATGATGCTAGATGAGAGAGGTCAGTTAATATACAAATATACACGTAGACACTTTAAAAAACTTTATAACTCAAAGAGAACAACAAACTTAAATAATTTGTGTAATAGCTGCTACCTAATATTTACATGAAGAAGTAGCTTATTTCATTGTATCTAACAACCTATGCGATAGGTTATAAGGTATGCATCTATTCGTATACTCTATTAGCCTGATATGAACGCAATCCAAAAGCGAGAGCAAATTCAGGTGCAGAGCCTACTACTTTACTAGAAACTCAGATTTGTTTTAAAAACGCAAATATCACAAAAAGCAGGGAACCAACCAAGGCATCACTTTATTATTTTTGTCTACCCGCCCTGTAGTAAAATTGAAAATGTTATACAAGATTTGCATATTATGGATGATTTAAACTTCAGTGTCTTGACTACAAGTACAATTATTTAATTTTCAAATTTTAATCTTTCTAGATCGAAATAAATTGCAAGATATGCAACAATTCATCAACTACGTAGATGCTCGTCCCTTCAAGTTTCATGTAATGAAAATCATTCCTATGGATGTCACCTTGCCTGTTATATTACTCAATATATGTACCACATATCTTATTATCATGTTGCAACTAACTCATTTGTATTAATAGTATAATTTATGTCCAAAAGCAAGGTAAGCAAACACTATAATAAACGTCCCTCTGACAGATTTTGGCCAAAACAGCCAATGACAAATGTGTATTCTTTTCTCTCAAAATCAAAAGTGAAGGCGCATGACTGACGGTATAACTAACTACTCTCCTAGAAACGGAACTTTAAACCATCAACTTCTTAACTCTGAGCTGTTACTGAGGTTTTCTTGAACCAAAAGTCCAACAACTTTTCTTTTTCTGCAAACACCATACACGAACCACAGTCCCTTTACCCCTAAGGGGGTAAAAAGTGAAGAAGTAAGAAAACACACACTTTAACAATTATAATATTGATAAATATTACTGCACCAAATAGAGTAAGCATTACTTGCGTGAAAGTATATGTATTTTATTTAATAATTAGAATGTTATAATTTTATTTAAGAGATCATTTTACACGTCAGGCGTTTTAATTTAATCCAAGTATATTGTTATATTGTCAAAATGTATCTTTTTTTATAATTTTCCTTAATGGATGAAGATCCGGCTGCAAGATTGCTACGTTCATCGAGTATTTAATCAAAATATTTTTTTATATACAATAATAAGAGGATACAATAATAAAATTTAATTAAAAATACTGGCGGGAACATTTGAAAAGGCAACCTGGCCAAAACATATTATCCCTTTTATTATTGTATATAAAAAAATGATTTTGATTAAGTACTCGATGAACGTATCAATCTTGCAGCCGGATCTTAGACCATAGCCTTATTTAAGCTAAATTAAGATACACATAATCCTTTCTTAGATTTACGCAAATATATGACATTTTAAATAAAACTATCTTTTCGGATTATTTTGCGGATTTATTTTGATTTTTGGTTCCCGACGTTTCGAATGCTTTACAGCAATCATGGTCACGGGAGAGACTAAAGTTTTAAGCGTCTCAAAGGCGTTATTTACATACTTGTTACAGAGAGTGCCTACCCACTATTTTACAAAAAAGATTAAAAAAGGTAAAAAATGGCATCAAAGTACCGTAGGTACAATATTTGTTGATTTTAATTCTAAATCCGTGAAATAATCCGAAAAGATAGTTTTATTTAAAATGTCTAAATTAAGGTAATTTTAATTATAAGCTAGTCTGTCCAAGCGAAATAAAAAAATGTTTGAATTTTGACCTAATAATTAATCTTCCCGTTTCCCAATGTCCTTCCCTCTTTGTGCCTACTAAGATGATGATGTAATTATATAGAAAAATATAATAATTTAAAATATGAAAGACTCAGAAGCTCATAGCTTCTCCAACTATATTGTCTTATTATTGTGTCTTCTTGAACGTAGTACAAACCAGTGATAGCGGATAGTAAACAAATATTGATTGCAGAATTTCTTTCGTCTTTTTACTGATGATGTGTCGAAATCAATTTAACTGGTTAAAAGGTTACCTCAGATAAACAAACAGATATAAATTTAATATTTATTCTAATCAGTCTGCGGTGATATTTCGTAAATAATAACAAAACATTTGATTGAGCCACAATTATCCGTTCAGTAACTATTTAGATATTTAAGACGATCTATGTGGTTTAGAACTGAAAGTTCCACAAATAAACAAATCATATGATGATGATGATGTTCTCCTAGCCGATTCCGGCCACGGCGGCCAATCTCAATGAGATTAGCCAACTACGCAGGAGATATTATAGTGCTCAAGTGTACGCGCAGACACAAGTGCACTCTCTATTCCTATCACTCTCATACTCCGGTGGGACGACCACTCGACACGACCGGTGAGAGTTAAGGCGCAGGACCGACGGCTTTACGTGCTCTCCGAGGCACGGGGGTGAAACACCGCCAACTTCCCAACTCCGGGCTGTTACTGAGACTTACTATACAGGAAGACTCAATAACTAAACTTGGCCCGACCCGGGACTCGAACCCAGGACCTCCGGGTGTGCAGCCGTACATGCTAGCCACTACACCACCGAGGCAGTTAACAAATCATATATGTTTAAGCCGACTCGATCAATATCACCTAGTAAAAAATCTCTTCGAATGTGCATTCTCACAGTATATTTTTCTAACATTCCTGACTACAAAGATATTGATTGAACTACGTTTACCCGTGAGAGCTAAAATATGGTAGTACCACTTAAGTTTAAATCTACGGATAGTTAAAAAAATCGACCAATGAGATAATGATTTTAGGACAGCCAATTTATTTAAACACAACCTAATCTAAAGACTGTTAGGTAGTGTAAGTTTAATGCAATTTGTTTTTTTTTGGGTTTTTTAAGAATCATAGATAAGTTCTTCGCATTATAAAAACAATATTCATTGATACTAGAAAAGAACCAAGCATAGTTCCTTGTGGAACACCTTTCTCGTTTTACTTGTAAAAGTGACCAAGTGACAATTACTAATATTTAATACGAGATTAAATAATTAATTCTTACTAACTAAAGAAAAACTTGCTTACTTTTATTGACTGGATTAATAAAACTCGCTGAAATTGATAAAATTTCACGGTTCTCACATGAATGGTATACATACCACACAAAAAGGGAGACTGATTTTATACCTATTCATATGTTCGAATAGATTCAGCTCAGATCATAGATTTCGCTGATTAGCAAACCTATATTCGAAATATACTTTTTAACCGACTTCCCAAAAAAAGGAGGAGGTCCTCAATTCGATGGAATCTTTTTTTTTATGTATGTTCACCGAATACTTGAAGACGCCTGAACTTTTTTATTATTTCGAAAGTCACATATTAAAGGTTGGTTCCAGTTTGCATAAAGTCTATGAAGTTTATTAAGTCGTTAGTAGCCTTTGTCAATTACGATAGGGACAATTATATTAAACGCTAGTCGTCGCTATTATGTATAATATTTCTTGTTCTTTGTGTTTGTTGTGTTATTATGAATAATATTGATTGTAATCTATACATATAATAAAATTCTAACTAAGCCGAATCTGTACATTAGACATTTTTTTGGAAAATCTTATTAAAATAAACATTATCATCGATACAGAGGCTGAATCTATAGTTTTTAGAATTTTTGTATGTCTGTCTGTCTGTCTGTCTGTTACCGCATCACAAAAAAAATCACTGAAGGGATTTTAATAAAATTTGGTATGGTGATAGCTGGTTATCCGGGTCAACATATAGGATACTTTTTATCACGGGAAAGTATCTCATTTTTGAGAAAAATTACAAAAACTGCAATGTAAGAGTATACTAATATGTAAAACCTAAGAATTTGGTTTTTGGCCATCTGAACGCGGGCGGAGCCGCGGGCAATGCTAGTAAACTATTAAGTACGCGAGCGAAACCACAGAGAAACGCTAGTATCATCTTAAAATATTAAAGCAATTTGTTTGAATAAACAAATCAACTTTAGAAGTTTCTGAACCATCATAACGTAACGTTAGTTTGGTATTTTAGTTATTTATAAAAGAATACAAGTACTATAATGATTTTAGTGAAACCACGTACAGCGGCTGGTACTTTAAGAAAGAAAGAAAATTCATACACATTAAAGAAATTTTTCATACTATTGCAAATAGTTTATGGCATGGATTTTGGATTTATAAAATATAATTCCTGGAAAGATAGATTTTTTGTTAAATTTTGGGCTCTTTTTTATGCTGTATGCGTTGACTGTACATGTGTTATGTTATTAGTCGATGGGATCAACACGAAAATGGCCTTCGGATATTCTAAAATTGTATTTCAAAATATATCTTCTATTATAATTTTATTACTTATTCCGCAACGTCAGACTTTTTGCTGTTTTCTAGAAAATTTACAGTCTATCGATTTTCAGATGGGCATAAATTCCTGTAGTAATTTTAATTTTAAGGTCATCTTATGTTGTGTGACTTGTTTTTCGTTTAAATTTCTAATATTTGTAATATATTCATTGCCAACTAGAGACATGACAAAAGTATGCGTTCAAAGTATATTATATTTTGTACCTTACCTCTCATTGGATTTGCCCTTTATTGTTACGTCGTTCATGTTCTATGCTGTGCACTGTCGGCTTGTAGCTATACACAACTGTATTCATCATAAAAAAATTGAACCTAAGAAAATTCAAAATATGTATAAATTGCTGATCGATTTCACTGAAGCCACCAAAAGTTCATTTGATCCTATAGTAAGTGACATTTTTTAACATCAAATATGTACTATTATAGAAAAAAAGTTTTTTAAAAATGTTAAAATATTTGTGGGTTATTTATTTTTGGGATACCATTTATTTATTTTAACTATATTACTGCTCGTATTACACATACATGCTGCAGTTTCCATTTGTTAAATCCCTATTGTATGTATGTATTTAGCTCTTTTTAACGTCCCATTGCTGGGCCGGGTCTCCCTTCAGTACGAGGGGAATCAGGCGATAGTCCACCACACTAGCCAAGTGCGGTTTGGCGGTCTTCACATGTCTTATGAAAACTTGCTAGGTTTTATCTAACATGCAGGTTTCCTCACGATGTTTCCTTCATCGTTAAGACAAGCGGTAATCATGTCTGAAACGATTCGCACATGAAAATATCAGAGATGCGAGACCCGGGATTTTAACTTGCTTCACTCGGCTTCCGCTCCATTCCGATCACTGCCTCTGATTTTAACATACACATAAAAAGTCAAATAAAAAGATACTGTTTTTGTTTTCAGATTATTATTACTTTGTTTCTCAATATACCAAGCGTGATGTTTATAATATATGAAATAATAAGAGAAATAAAAATCGAGACAGTGAGTTTAAAAGAAAATTTTATTTTTTATACACTAAACAATTATATTATTAAAAAACATATTATATAGAAGAGTAAAGCAGAAGGAAAAGAAGCTTTGATTAACTTATGGGGTTAAAGTTAAAATTATGTTTGTACAATGCAAATAACGAGAGCGTGGGCTGTAAAAATACTCAGAGCTCCGATGATCAGCCGGCGAAAGCGAACTTTTATGTTCTAACACACTGCTTTACAGTTTACATTATATTCACACTGAGCCAGTTTTATTTTCATAAGATGTCATTCTATTGGTTGTCGAGGAATAGAAATCTTAAAAATATATGGGAATGACGAAGTATATTTCCATGGTATAAGAATTTTTGTCATTTCATTGCAATTTTTAAGACTTTTTCTCTTCAACAATAATTGTAGAATTACATCTGCCTAATACAGAGGGTATACAAGAATATCATGCAGGATTTGAACTCTATACATCAAAAGGACAAACTTTTACTAACTAAACCTATAAAAGAGGAAAAAAAATATTTTAAACAGTGTTTATTGTTTTACAGAATGATCCTCTACACTACGTTATGGAGAGTGTGTCTTTGGCGTTATTCTTAATTATAATATTTGCTCCATCAATGTTCGCCTCTTCTTTACACACAGATGTAAACAAAATAAAGACAGCTCTGCACGATATGATGCTAGACGAGAGAGGTCAGTTAATCTATACATATAATAAAATTCAAACTAAGTCGAATCTGTACATTAAATATCTTTTGGAAAATCTAATTGAAATAGACATTATTATCGATACAGAGTCCGAATCTATAGTTTTTAGAATTTTTGTCTGTCTGTCTGTCTGTCTGTCTGTTACCGCATCGCGAGAAAACCACTGGAAGGTTTTGATGAAATTTGGTATAATGATAGCTGGTTATCCGAGTCAACATATAGGATACTTTTTAACGCGGGAAAATATCTCATTTCTGAGAAAAAATACAAAAACTGCATCGTAAGAGTATACTTATATGTAAAACCTAAGAATTTGGTTTTTGGTCATCTGAACGCGGGTGAAGCCGCGGGCAATGCTAGTATCAAATATACACATACACACTTTAAAAACTTTATAACTCAAAGAGAACAACAAACTAAAATAATTTGTGTAATAGCTGCTACCTAATATTTACATGAAGAAGTAGCTTATTTCATTGTATCTAACAACCTATGCGATAGGTTATAAGGTATGCATCTATTCGTATACTCTATTAGCCTAATATGAACGCAATCCAAAAGCGAGAGCAAATTCAGGTGCAGAACCGACTACATTACTAGAAACTCAGATTTGTTTTAAAAACGCAAATATCACGAAAAGTAGGGACAGGGAACCAACCAAGGCATCACTTATTTTTTTGTCTACCTGCCCTGTAGTAAAATTGAAAATGTTATACAAGATTTGCTAATTATGGATGATTTTAACTTCAGTGTCTTGACTACAAGTACAATTATTTAATTTTCAAATTTAAATCTTTCTAGATCGAAATAAATTGCAAGATATGCAACAATTCATCAACTACGTAGATGCTCGTCCCTTCAAGTTTCATGTAATGAAAATCATTCCTATGGATGTCACCTTGCCTGTTATATTACTCAATATATGTACCACATATCTGATTATCATGTTGCAACTAACTCATTTGTATTAATATTATAATTTATCTCCAAAAGCAAGGTAAGCAAACACTATAATAAACGTCCCTCTGACAGATACTGGCCAAAACAGCCAATCTCATTGAGATTCACGCAGGATGTATTTACAATGACAATGACAAAAGTGTATACTTTTCTCTCAAAATCCAGTGGGATGACAATTTGACCGGTGAAAGTGAAGGCGCATGACTGACGGTATTAACTACTCTCCTAGGAACGGGACTTTAAACCACCAACTTCTTAACTCTGAACTGTTGCTGAGGTTTTCTTGAACCAAAAGTCCAACATCTTTTCTTTTTCTGCAAACACCATACACGACCCACAGTCCCTCTATATACCCGTATATATCTATACTAAGGGGATAAAAAGTGAAGAAGTAAGAAAACACACACTTTCACAATTATAATATTGATAAATATTACTGCACCAAATAGAGTAAGCATTACTTGCGTGAAAGTATATGTATTTTATTTAATAATTAGAATGTTATAATTTTATTTAAGAGATCATTTTACACGTCAGGCGTTTTAATTTAATCCAAGTACATTGTTATATTGTCAAAATGTATCTTTTTTTATAATTTTCCTTAATGGATGAAGATCCGGCTGCAAGATTGCTACGTTCATCGAGTATTTAACCAAATTTTTTTTTTTATAAAAGGGTTGCGCAACGGCAGCTATCACTTTTCAAGTTCTCTATTATATTTCTGTGAAGTGGAGTACAATTTTTTTTAATAACGAGTTCATCGATTTTGTTTTAAAAAGTCAATTAATATTAATTTAGTGAAAAATATTAGCCGGCACATTTTAATAGGCAACCTGGCCAAAACATATTGTCCCTTTTATTATTGTATATAAAAAAATGATTTTGATTAAGTACTCGATGAACGTATCAATCTTGCAGCCGGATCTTAGACCATAACCTTATTTAAGCTAAATTAAGATACACATAATCCTTTCTTAGATTTACGCAAATATTTGACATTTTAAATACAACTATCTTTTCGGATTATTTTGCGGAGTTAATTTGATTTTTGGTTCCCGACGTTTCGAATGCTTTACAGCAATCATGGTCACGGGAGAGACTAAAGTTTTAAGCGTCTCAAAGGCGTTATTTACATACTTGTTACAGAGAGTGCCTACCCACTATTTTACAAAAAAGATTAAAAAAGGTAAAAAATGGCATCAAAGTACCGTAGGTACAATATTTGTTGATTTTAATTCTAAATCCGTGAAATAATCCGAAAAGATAGTTTTATTTAAAATGTCTAAATTAAGGTAATTTTAATTATAAGCTAGTCTGTCCAAGCGAAATAAAAAAATGTTTGAATTTTGACCTAATAATTAATCTTCCCGTTTCCCAATTTCCTTCCCTCTTTGTGCCTACTAAGATGATGATGTAATTATATAGAAAAATATAATAATTTAAAATATGAAAGACTCAGAAGCTCATAGCTTCTCCAACTATATTGTCTTATTATTGTGTCTTCTTGAACGTAGTACAAACCAGTGATAGCGGATAGTAAACAAATATTGATTGCAGAATTTCTTTCGTCTTTTTACTGATGATGTGTCGAAATCAATTTAACTGGTTAAAAGGTTACCTCAGATAAACAAACAGATATAAATTTAATATTTATTCTAATCAGTCTGCGGTGATATTTCGTAAATAATAACAAAACATTTGATTGAGCCACAATTATCCGTTCAGTAACTATTTAGATATTTAAGACGATCTATGTGGTTTAGAACTGAAAGTTCCACAAATAAACAAATCATATGATGATGATGATGTTCTCCTAGCCGATTCCGGCCACGGCGGCCAATCTCAATGAGATTAGCTAACTGCGCAGGAGATATTATAGTGCTCAAGTGTACGCGCAGACACAAGTGCACTCTCTATTCTTATCACTCTCATACTCCGGTGGGACGACCACTCGACACGACCGGTGGAAGTTAAGGTGCAGGACCGACGGCTTTACGTGCTCTCCGAGGCACGGGGGTGAAACACCGCCAACTTCCCAACTCCGGGCTGTTACTGAGACTTACTATACAGGAAGACTCAATAACTAAACTTGGCCCGACCCGGGACTCGAACCCAGGACCTCCGGGTGTGCAGCCGTACATGCTAGCCACTACACCACCGAGGCAGTTAACAAATCATATATGTTTAAGCCGACTCGATCAATATCACCTAGTAAAAAATCTCTTCGAATGTGCATTCTCACAGTATATTTTTCTAACATTCCTGACTACAAAGATATTGATTGAACTACGTTTACCCGTGAGAGCTAAAATATGGTAGTACCACTTAAGTTTAAATCTACGGATACTTAAAAAAATCGACCAATAAGATAATGATTTTAGGACAGCCAATTTTTTTAAACACAACCTAATCTAAAGACTGTTAGGTAGTGTAAGTTTAATGCAACTTGTTTTTTTTTGGGTTTTTTAAGAATCATAGATAAGTTCTTCGCATTATAAAAACAATATTCATTGATACTAGAAAAGAACCAAGCATAGTTCCTTGTGGAACACCTTTCTCGTCTTACTTGTAAAAGAGACCAAGTGACAATTACTAATATTTAATACGAGATTAAATAATTAATTCTTACTAACTAAAGAAAAACTTGCTTACTTTTATTGACTGGATTAATAAAACTCGCTGAAATTTCGCGGTTCTCACATGAATGGTATACATACCACACAAAAAGGGAGACTGCTTTATACCTTTTCATATATTCGAATAGATTCAGCTCAGATCATAGATTTCGCTGATTAGCAAACCTATATTCGAAATATACTTTTTAACCGACTTCCCAAAAAAAGGAGGAGGTTCTCAATTCGTTGGAATCTTTTTTTATGTATGTTCACCGAATACTCGAAGACGCCTGAACTTTTTTATTATTTCGAAAGTCACATATTAAAGGTTGGTTCCAGTTTGCATAAAGTCTATGAAGTTTATTAAGTCGTTAGTAGCCTTAGTCGATTACGATAGGAACAATTATATTAAACGCTAGTCGTCGCTATTATGTATAATATTTCTTGTTCTTTGTGTTTGTTGTGTTATTATGAATCATATTGATTGTAATCTATACATATAATAAAATTCTAACTAAGCCGAATCTGTACATTAGACATTTTTTGGAAAATCTTATTAAAATAAACATTATTATCGATACAGAGGCTGAATCTATAGTTTTTAGAATTTTTGTATGTCTGTCTGTCTGTCTGTCTGTTACCGCATCACAAAAAAATCACTGAAGGGATTTTAATAAAATTTGGTATGGTGATAGCTGGTAATCCGGGTCAACATATAGGATACTTTTTATCACGGGAAAGTATCTCATTTTTGAGAAAAATTACAAAAACTGCAATGTAAGAGTATACTAATATGTAAAACCTAAGAATTTGGTTTTTGGCCATCTGAACGCGGGCGGAGCCGCGGGCAATGCTAGTAAACTATTGAGTACGCGAGCGAAACCACAGAGAAACGCTAGTATCATCTTAAAATATTAAAGCAATTTGTTTGAATAAACAAATCAACTTTAGAAGTTTCTGAACCATCATAACGTAACGTTAGTTTGGTATTTGAGTTATTTATAAAAGAATACAAGTACTATAATGATTTTAGTGAAACCACGTACAGCGGTTGGTACTTTAAGAAAGAAAGAAAATGCATACACATTAAAGAAATTTTTCATACTATTGCAAATAGTTTATGGCATGGATTTTGGATTTATAAAATATAATTCCTGGAAAGATAGATTTTTTGTTAAATTTTGGGCTCTCGTTTATGCTGTATGCGTTGACTGTACATGTGTTATGTTATTAGTCGATGGGATCAACACGAAAATGGCCTTCGGATATTCTAAAATTGTATTTCAAAATATATCTTCTATTATAATTTTATTACTTATTCCGCAACGTCAGACTTTTTGCTGTTTTCTAGAAAATTTACAGTCTATCGATTTTCAGATGGGCATAAATTCCTGTAGTAATTTTAATTTTAAGGTCATCTTATGTTGTGTGACTTGTTTTTCGTTTAAATTTCTAATATTTGTAATATATTCATTGCCAACTAGAGACATGACAAAAGTATGCGTTCAAAGTATATTATATTTTGTACCTTACCTCTCATTGGACTTGCCCTTTATTGTTACGTCGTTCATGTTCTATGCTGTGCACTGTCGGCTTGTAGCTATACAGAACTGTATTCATCATAAAAAAATTGAACCCAAGAAAATTCAAAATATGTATAAATCGCTGATTGATTTCACTGAAGCTACCAAAAGTTCATTTGATCCTATAGTAAGTGACATTTTCTAACATCAAATATGTACCTACTATTACTTAAAAAATTATTTTTAAAAATGTTAAAATATTTGTGTGTTATTTATTTTTGGGATACCATTTATTTATTTTAACTATATTACTGCTCGTATTACACATACATGCTGCAGTTTCCATTTGTTAAATCCCTATTGTATGTATGAATGTATTTAGCTCTTTTTAACGTCCCATCGCTGGGCACCGGTCTCCCTTGAGTACGAGGGGAATCAGGCCATAGTCCACCACGCTGGCCAAGTGCGGGTTGGCGGTCTTCACATGTCTTGTGAAAACTTGCTAGGTTTTCTCTAACATGCAGGTTTCCTCACGATGTTTCCTTCATCGTTAAGACAATTGTCATGTTGGAAATGATTCGCACATGAAAATATCAGAGATGCGAGACCCAGGATTTCACCTCGCTTCACTCGGCTTCCGCTTCATTCCGATCACTGCCTCTGATTTTACCATACACATAAAAAGTCAAATAAAAAGATACTGTTTTTGTTTTCAGATTATTATTACTTTGTTTCTCAATATACCAAGCGTGATGTTTATAATATATGAAATAATAAGAGAAATAAAAATCGAGACAGTGAGTTTGAAAGAAAATTTTATTTTTTATATACTAAACAATTATATTATTAATAAACATATTATATAGAAGAGTAAAGCATTGATTGATTGATGATTATTGATTAACTTATGGGGTTAAAGTTAAAATTATGTTTGTACAATGCAAATAACGAGAGCGTGGGCTGTAAAAATACTCAGAGCTCCGATGATCAGCTGGCGAAAGCGGACTTTTATGTTCTAACACACTGCTTTACAGTTTACATTATATTCACACTGAGCCAGTTTTATTTTCATAAGATGTCATTCTATTGGTTGTCGAAGATTAGAAATCTTAAAAATATATGGGAATGACGAAGTATATTTCCATGGTATAAGAATTTTTGTCAATTCATTGCAATTTTTGAGACTTTTTCTCTTCAACAATTATTGTAGAATTACATCTGCCTAATACAGAGGGTATACAAGAATATCATACAGGATTTGAACTCTATACATCAAAAAGACAAACTTTTACTAAATAAAACTATAAAAGAGAAAAAAAAAATATTTTAAGCAGTGTTTATTGTTTTACAGAATGATCCACTACACTACGTTATGGAAAGTGTGTCTTTGGCGTTATTATTAATTATAATATTTGCTCCATCAATGTTCGCCTCTTCTTTACACACAGATATAAACAAAATAAAGACAGCTCTGCACGATATGATGCTAGATGAGCGAGGTCAGTTAATCTATACATATAATAAAATTCAGATTGAGTCGAATCTGTACATTAAATATTTTTTGGAAAATCTAATTGAAATAGACATTATTATTGATACAGAGTCCGAATCTATACTTTTTAGAATTTTTGTCTGTCTGTCTGTCTGTTGCCGCATCACGAGAAAGCCACTGGACAGATTTTGATGAAATTTGGTATGATGATAGCTGGTTATCCGAGTCAACATATAGGATATTTTTTAACGCGGGAAAATATCTATCATTTCTGAGAAAAAATACAAAAACTGCATCGTAAGAGTATACTTATATGTAAAACCTAAGAATTTGGTTTTTGGCCATCTAAACGCGGGCGAAGCCGCGGGCAATGCTAGTATACAAATATACACGTACACACTTTAAAAAACTTTATAACTCAAAGAGAACAACAAACTTAAATAATTTGTGTAATAGCTGCTACCTAATATTTACATGAAGAAATAGCTTATTTCATTGTATCTATCAACCTATGCGATAGGTTATAAGGTATGCATCTATTCGTATACTCTATTAGCCTGATATGAACGCAATCTAAAAAGAGAAAGTTCAGGTGCAGAACCAACTACTTTATTACAAACTCAGATTTGTTTTAAATACGCAAATATCACGAAAAGCAGGGAACCAACCAAGGCATCACTTTTTTTTTGTCTACCCGCCCTGTAGTAAAATTGAAAATGTTATACAAGATTTGCTTAAATGAATGATTTAAATTTCAGTGTCTTGACTACAAGTACAATTATTTAATTTTCAAATTTTAATCTTTCTAGATCGAAATAAATTGCAAGATATGCAACAATTCATTAACTACGTAGACGCTCGTCCCTTCAAGTTTCATGTAATGAAAATCATTCCCATGGATGTCACCTTGCCTGTTATATTACTCAATATATGTACCACATATCTTATTATCATGTTGCAACTAACTCATTTGTATTAATATTATAATTTATCTCCATAAGCAAGGTAAGCAAACACTATAATAAACGTCCCTCTGACAGATTTTGGCCAAAACAGCCAATCTCATTGAGATTCACGCAGGATGTATTTACAATGACAATAACAAATGTGTATACTTTTCTCTCAAAATCCAGTGGGATGACAATTTGACCGGTGAAAGTGAAGGCGCATGACTGACGGTATTAAATACTCTCCTAGGAACGGGACTTTAAACCACCAACTTCTTAACTCTGAACTGTTGCTGAGGTTTTCTTGAACCAAAAGTCCAACAACTTTTCTTTTTCTGCAAACACATACACGACCCACAGTCCCTCTATATTATACCCGTATATCTATACTAAGGGGGTAAAAAAACACACACTTTGGCAATTATAATATTGATAAATATTACTGCACCAAATAGAGTACGCTAGCATTAGTTACGTGAAAGTACACGTAATTAAAATGTTATAATTTTATTTAAGGGATCATATTACACGTCAGGCGTTTTTTTAAACAATATGTTTTAATTAAATCCAAGTACATTGTTATATTGTCAAAATGTATCTTTTTTTATAATTTTCCTTAATGGATGAAGATCCGGCTGCAAGATTGCTATGTTCATCGAGTATTTAAGCAAATATATATATATATATATATATATATATATATATATATATATATATATATATATATATATATATATATATATATATAAATAATGAATATATATATATATAAATATATATATTCATTATTTATATGCCAAATTAACACCTCCAGGTAAATTTCTAAGAAATTAATTAAATTTCCAAGAAATCTATTCTTAACTGTAACGCCGGCGTGTCTGCGGTCGTGGAGGGATTAAAGCAATTTTTTGTCTGTGCATGATAAAATGTACCTCTGCCTATGTAAAAGTGGCCGCAAGGAGGGGTTACCGATGCAAAGCAAATCTAATATATTTCGATACGTAAAATACATAATATTTACCTAATACTTTCTTAGATTTACGCGAATGTTTGACATTTTTAAAATAAAACTATCTTTTCGGATTATTTCGCGGATTTATTTTGATTTTTGGTTCCCGACGTTTCGAATGCTTTACAGCATCCATGGTCACGGGAGAGACTGAGGTGTTACATGTCTTAAAGATATAGTTGTTACAGACAGCCTACCCACAATTAACAAAATGAAAATTGCACCAATTACATTACAATATTTTTAACTTTAAACATTTTTTATAATTTTAATTATAATTGAATATGGAAAATTATTTATTTAATTTTTGCTATTATTTTTATAATTATTACAATTTTAAAAATATTAATTAGTAATCTATATTTAGTGTTGCCATTATTATATTTATAACCATAAATAAAAAATATAAAAAATATAGTATTAATTATTAAAGCCATATAATTGTTCTATGTGTAATTTAAAAAGTTAAAATTAATTACGGATAATCATTTTAATTTAGTTTGCTATTATTTAAAAACAACTTACTAAGCAACACTATTAATATATACTTTTACAAATGAAAAATATTAATCTGATAAGCTGTCATTTTGATCTACACAGTATGAACTTACTACATCTGCCTGTCTGTTATGTTTATATTTATTATTTGATTTTATTATATTAATAACAGGATCCCATGACGATGGTAGTACCCAGCCATCTTCCCTATTGAAATTTGGATGTTTTTTAATTTCTATGGCTTCTCGAATCATTCTAGGGCGATATCGGTTTTCTTTCGCCAGGATTTGAGGTCTATCGAAACGAATATAATGGCTTGGGCGGTCCTGGCTATGTTTGCAGACAGCAGATGTTGTATTGCGACGGTGCTTCACATCAGCTATGTGTTCTTTGACCCGGGTTCTAATGGATCGTTTTGTTTGTCCAATGTAAGAGAGCCCACAATCACAATCAAGCTTGTAGACTCCTGCATCTTGTAGAGGGATGTGGCACTTGACAGGTGGTAAGAACTGACTAATTTTCTTTGGCGGCTTGAAGTAAGTTTTAATTGAAGCTCGCTTTAGAATGTAGCCAATCTTGTCAGTGACTCCTTTCCTGTATGGCAAGACTGCAGGGACGCGCTCGACTGTGGCTGGTTTCACTCGGTCACTGTGACGCAGGCGCGGCACTTGCAGCTTGTTGTCACGCAGAACTTGCTTGACATGTTGCAGTTCTCCGGCCAGGTGTTGCTCGTCACAGATCCCGCGCGCTCTCTGAAACAGAGATTTTCCCACGGTAGCTAACTGTGAAGGATGGTGGTGAGATTCACCGTTCAGGTACCTATCAGTATGGGTCTTCTTTCTATACACAGTATGACTCAAGGTGTTATCTGGGTTACGTTTAACTAATACATCTAGGAAAGCTAAGGTTTTGTCCGATTCTAATTCCATTGTAAATTGAATTTTAGGATTTATAGAATTAAGGTGTTCTAAGAATACAGTTATTTTATCAGAAGGTAATATTGTAAAAGTGTCATCTACATACCGCTTGTAGAAACGAGGGGTCACGGGTGATGTGTTCAGAGCAGTCTCCTCGAAGTCCTCCATGAAGATGTCGGCTACGACGGGGGAGACTGGCGAACCCATGGCTACTCCATCCACTTGCCTGTAGAATTCACCATTCCACAGTAGATAGCCGGATGTTAGGCAGTGTTTTAAGAGTTCAATGTATTCTATTGACATGTTGTGATCTAGTAGCTTCCTAGATATTATTTCAATACAGTCTTCCACTGGTAGGCTGGTAAATAAAGACTGTACATCGAAACTAACCATTGTTTCATTGTCCATGAGTTTTAGGTGTTTAACTTCATTGACAAAATGGTAAGAGTCCTTTGTGAACGCTCTTGTTAATCCTCTGAGTGGTGAGAGTACTTTTGCTACTAGTTTAGCCAATTTGTAAGTCGGTGAGTCGATTTGACTTCACAAAGGACTCTTACCATTTTGTCAATGAAGTTAAACACCTAAAACTCATGGACAATGAAACAATGGTTAGTTTCGATGTACAGTCTTTATTTACCAGCCTACCAGTGGAAGACTGTATTGAAATAATATCTAGGAAGCTACTAGATCACAACATGTCAATAGAATACATTGAACTCTTAAAACACTGCCTAACATCCGGCTATCTACTGTGGAATGGTGAATTCTACAGGCAAGTGGATGGAGTAGCCATGGGTTCGCCAGTCTCCCCCGTCGTAGCCGACATCTTCATGGAGGACTTCGAGGAGACTGCTCTGAACACATCACCCGTGACCCCTCGTTTCTACAAGCGGTATGTAGATGACACTTTTACAATATTACCTTCTGATAAAATAACTGTATTCTTAGAACACCTTAATTCTATAAATCCTAAAATTCAATTTACAATGGAATTAGAATCGGACAAAACCTTAGCTTTCCTAGATGTATTAGTTAAACGTAACCCAGATAACACCTTGAGTCATACTGTGTATAGAAAGAAGACCCATACTGATAGGTACCTGAACGGTGAATCTCACCACCATCCTTCACAGTTAGCTACCGTGGGAAAATCTCTGTTTCAGAGAGCGCGCGGGATCTGTGACGAGCAACACCTGGCCGGAGAACTGCAACATGTCAAGCAAGTTCTGCGTGACAACAAGCTGCAAGTGCCGCGCCTGCGTCACAGTGACCGAGTGAAACCAGCCACAGTCGAGCGCGTCCCTGCAGTCTTGCCATACAGGAAAGGAGTCACTGACAAGATTGGCTACATTCTAAAGCGAGCTTCAATTAAAACTTACTTCAAGCCGCCAAAGAAAATTAGTCAGTTCTTACCACCTGTCAAGTGCCACATCCCTCTACAAGATGCAGGAGTCTACAAGCTTGATTGTGATTGTGGGCTCTCTTACATTGGACAAACAAAACGATCCATTAGAACCCGGGTCAAAGAACACATAGCTGATGTGAAGCACCGTCGCAATACAACATCTGCTGTCTGCAAACATAGCCAGGACCGCCCAAGCCATTATATTCGTTTCGATAGACCTCAAATCCTGGCGAAAGAAAACCGATATCGCCCTAGAATGATTCGAGAAGCCATAGAAATTAAAAAACATCCAAATTTCAATAGGGAAGATGGCTGGGTACTACCATCGTCATGGGATCCTGTTATTAATATAATAAAATCAAATAATAAATATAAACATAACAGACAGGCAGATGTAGTAAGTTCATACTGTGTAGATCAAAATGACAGCTTATCAGATTAATATTTTTCATTTGTAAAAGTATATATTAATAGTGTTGCTTAGTAAGTTGTTTTTAAATAATAGCAAACTAAATTAAAATGATTATCCGTAATTAATTTTAACTTTTTAAATTACACATAGAACAATTATATGGCTTTAATAATTAATACTATATTTTTTATATTTTTTATTTATGGTTATAAATATAATAATGGCAACACTAAATATAGATTACTAATTAATATTTTTAAAATTGTAATAATTATAAAAATAATAGCAAAAATTAAATAAATAATTTTCCATATTCAATTATAATTAAAATTATAAAAAATGTTTAAAGTTAAAAATATTGTAATGTAATTGGTGCAATTTTCATTTTGTTAATTGTGGGTAGGCTGTCTGTAACAACTATATCTTTAAGACATGTAACACCTCAGTCTCTCCCGTGACCATGGATGCTGTAAAGCATTCGAAACGTCGGGAACCAAAAATCAAAATAAATCCGCGAAATAATCCGAAAAGATAGTTTTATTTTAATAATATTTACCTATTAGATATTCATATCTTAAAATATTGTAGGCTGACACCGACTTCGAAAATATCTGATTAGGTATGTATTCTAAATGAAAACCTCCGTTTAGTTATTTGTTACATTTTAGTGCCTGGAAGTCGGTTTTTATTTTTTGTTAAAAAGTTTTTATTTTTCTATATTTAGTGTAGACGTAATAAGCAGGTAATTTGTAAGAATAAAATAAATTTTTTAATAACATATTTGATTAAACAATTTATTTAAAAAAATATATTTATTGCAGATTTTTTTAAAAACCGCTCGACCGATTTCGATAAAATTTATATGGGAAAACCTGGGAAGTATACCCATTAATTTCTTCGAGTAATCGGTAAACATACATAAAAAAAAATATTCCGAGGAATTTAGAACCTCCTCCTATTTGGAATTGGAAGTCGGGAAACAAGTGCATCGAATTTGTTTTAAAAAGTAAATTATTATTAATTTAATTAAAAATGCTGGCGGGAACATTTTAATAGGCAACCTGGATAAAACATATTGTCCCTTTTATTATTGTATATAAAAAAAATGATTTTGATTAAGTACTCGATGAACGTATCAATCTTGCAGCCGGATCTTAGACCATAACCTTTATTTATATAAGCTAAATTATATAAGCTAAATTAAGATACACATAATCCTTTCTTAGATTTACGCAAATATATGACATTTTAAATAAAACTATCTTTTCGGATTATTTTGCGGAGTTATTTTGATTTTTGATTCCCGACGTTTCGAATGCTTTACAGCAATCATGGTCACGGGAGAGACTAAAGTTTTAAACGTCTCAAAGGCGTTGTTTACATACTTGTTACAGACAGTGCCTACCCACTATTTTACAAAAAAGATTTTAAAAATTCAAACATGGCATCAAAGTACCGTAGGTACAATATTTGTAGATTTTAATTCTAAATCCGCGAAATAATCCGAAAAGATAGTTTTATTTAAAATGTCTAAATTAAGGTAATTTTAATTATAAGCTAGTCTGTCCAAGCGAAATAAAAAAATGTTTGAATTTTGACCTAATAATTAATCTTCCCGTTTCCCAATGTCCTTCCCTCTTTGTGCCTACTAAGATGATGATGTAATTATATAGAAAAATATAATAATTTAAAATATGAAAGACTCAGAAGCTCATAGCTTCTCCAACTATATTGTCTTATTATTGTGTCTTCTTGAACGTAGTACAAACCAGTGATAGCGGATAGTAAACAAATATTGATTGCAAGATTTCTTTCGTCTTTTTACTGATGTGTCGAAATCAATTTAACTGCTTAAAAGGTTACCTCAGATAAACAAACCGATATAAAGTTAATATTTTTTCTAATTAGTCTGCGGTGATATTTCGTAAATTATAACAATTAGAGTTGGCCATTTCCTATAAAACGTTGATGAGCAACGATGTCATTAACCGATGCTGGCATCCGTTGCTGGATTATCGATGTAACGTTGCCCGCACCAATTACGACATTCGACAACTCACGAGTCACGCTTTACGCACGATGAATCGAATCGTCTCCATTCGTTTCATTTTTTATATATAGGCCTATTTTATTTTGTCTCCCATTACATAATTTAAATTATCTCAAAACATAGGTAGGTATAATTGCCAAAAACAATAGTATGTAGTAAATTCATTTAATTGCTTAGGTATTTGAAGTAAAAATGATTAAACTAGTTTATAATAACATCTATTTTTTATCATAACAATGTCATATTATCTACACTAAACAATATCGCATGATATTATACCGTTACTCGTTTACTAACTAAAGTTGTCGTTACATCGCCCGACAACGGTCAGCATCCACAACGCTATCGAGCGGCAACTAAAAAGGGTGACATAATCTATGCTGGCAACGGTGCCAGTATCAACGGTGCCGGCAACGGATGACATTTACGGGAAAACGTTGCTCACCGATGATGTAAAAAAACGAAAACTCCCATAACTAAATTAACAATACATTTGATTGAGACACAATTATCCGTTCAGTAATTATTTAGATACTTAAGACGATCTACGAGTATGTGGTTTAGAACTGAAAGTTCCACAAATAAACAAATCATATTTGTTTAAGCCGACTCGATTAATATCACAGTATACTACTAAAAAGATATTGATTGGACTACGTTTACCCGTGAGAGCTAAAATATGGTAGTGCCACTTAAGTTTTAAATCTGCGAATAGTTAAAAAAAACGACCAATAAGATAATTATGATTTTAGGACAGCCAATTTTTTTAAACACAACCTAATCTAAAGACTGTTAGGTAGTGTAAGTTTAATGCAATTTGTTTTTTTTTTGTTTTTAAGAATCATAGGTAAGTACTTCGCATTACAAAAACAATATTCACTGATACTAGAAAAGAACCAAGCATAGTTCCTTGTGGAACACCTTTCTCGTCATAGTTGTAAAAGAGTAAGTAAGTAAGTAATTCTTACTAACTAAAGAAAAACTTACTTACTTTTATTGATTGGATTAATAAAACTCGCCGAAATTTCACGGTTCTCACATGAATGGTATACATACCACACAAAAAGGGAGACTGATTTTATACCTATTCATATATTCGAATAGATTCAGCTCAGATCATATATTTCGCTGATTAGCAAATCTATATTCGAAATATACTTTTGAAATAACAAGTAGTTACAAAACATTGAAATTGTGTTCATTTCTATAACACCTCCAGGTTAACTAAGAAATTAATTAAATTTCTAAGAAATCTATTGTTAACTGTAACGCCGGCGTGTCCGCAGTCGTGGAGGGATTAATCATGATGAAATAAGGAGCAAGCTTATGCTAACATAAACACGTAAAAATCTAAGGCGTACGCGTACTTATAAATTTTACATAAGCAGAGAGTTTAACGTATTTATAAGTTATGTATTTATAACAAATGAAGTACAATAATTCAAAGTTATTATATACATAGATTCAGATCAATAATAATGAATGAATTAATCTAATATTATTTTTACAGTTACAAAAGTACACTTTGTATTATCAACTCTACAAAATTATTATATTTTAAGATTACTTTGTCATATGGGTTTCATAAAATATTAAAAGATAATTGCTTTAATATTTTATAAAGCCTTTAATTTAGTAGTTTTCGTGACCAGTAGGTTTTATTTTTATATACATAGGTGAACCACTTCAAATCAGAATTTTTAAAATTAAATCTTAAAAATTTACGAAAATTGTATGCTACCGGTACTAAAATATACGATTCTTTTAAGTTTATTGTTGCTAGAAAAGTTTCTTCGATTATTAACTTCATTGCTGTTTAATGATCTTCCATCTTAAAATGAGATTTAATTATATATTTATTAAAAGACTTTAAATTCAAAATAAACCTCTTTTGTCCATTAGGTTTTTGTGCCAAGAATATTTATGAAATATACTGATCCGTAACTGGAGAACATACAGATATAGCTCCTAAACTTAGTAATATGTCAATATCTAATTTCATACTCGTACTTTCTTGTTCTGATTTACTCAACGTATATGTTGGAGAGGAACCTTGGAATAACCGACAGGCAAGTGGTATAGAAATCACTTCGCGAATCCATTTTAAAATGACTGAGTTATCTGTAATCAATAACCAACAATTATAAAATAACTGTAAACGGCCTGCGTGAACCTGTGTTAACGTCGATGCGTCGGATAGGCACGTTGCCCGTTTGTATTGACTGTTGTATTTATTGTATTGATTGTTGATGGGAACCGAGGAGGGCCAGTTTCCCGGCCGCGGTCATAAAGAAGATAGAAGGTTTCTTAACAGGAGAAAGCCCTTGTTTTTCTATAATTTTTGCCGCTTTAGTTTTTCCTGATAGGTTGGCACCGAAAACTGTCTCATCATGATTATTTTCGATAACGTTTAACAAAGATTTGACCAAACTAGGTGTTAATAATTTAATCCTAGTTTCTGTATTTTGATAGTGTAAATCACATAAAATACGAGATGCATCTGACAATATCTTTATGGATTGTATTTGATCACCACCTGTTAGGAATAACGTCAATGCCCTGTTAATAGCAGTAATCCCTATACCTAATTGTTGTTAACAATTTTCTTTTTTTTATCTCGTGTTTTAAGTGATTCAGTAATAGCACTTGATATTTCAGCGTTTAACAAAGGCGCTTTTAATCATTTACAATTACTTGGTACATGTTATATACGGCTTAAATATAAGATCTCGTGTATTCTTTGGCAAGTCCTTACGCGGTAATGGCAGCCACCTTTGCGCTAAGTTACTATGGATTTCCTCTCCATATTGCGGCACCTCATCGACGGCATCCCCGAGAGCTTGCAAGTATTCGAACGTTAGTTCAGGATACGATGCAACCCCTGGAGCCCCCATATCAATCTGGGGAATATCTACAGCTTCCAACCCAATATCACGTTCCATTCCCTCGTCGTCTATTAATACAGAGCGTGGTAAACTGCCTTCGTTTTGGTTATATTTCGATTGCGTTTCGACATCTGCAATACAAATAAAACATGTTTTAATACCTCCAGGTAAATTTCTAATAAATTAATTAAATTTCTAAGAAATCTATTGTTAATTGTAACCCCGCGGTCGTGGAGGAATTAACATACTTATTACGTCTTGACATTTGACTTTCGGCCTATATTCAAGAACGTATTCCTTTGTTTATCTCTCGGCTAAACTCAAGAAAAAAAATATACATACATATTATGTATGTGTATAAATATATTGACTCACTCACATAATTCGTTGGCTCACTATTATAAGGTTCTATGTTACAATTTTAGTACTTATTTAGTTTTTAATGCTACAAGGTTCTATGTGTCATTAGCTAAAGTTTTGCAAAAACAAACCACTAGATAGCGGCACTATAACTACAAAATATTCAATTTTACATAGTTCTATGTTGTTGTTTTTTACGATAACAAAATAACGAAGTTCTATGTAAAAATTACTAAACTTCATTAAAATTAATATAGAACCTTGTAATAGTAAGCCAACGAATTATATTGCGTAACGGTAACATTACTGTCACTTGAATTTTCATTGTATAATTCTACGATGTATACTTCTTCGATTATTTATTTCGTTTAGCTTTCTATTTTTTCTTTATAATATTTAAGTTTTTCCCCCTTAGTTCTCTTCGGCATTATAAATATGTACTCCTTTACTAGTTTTGTTAAACACTTATTACTGTTAATAGTTGAGCGTGTGCGAATGTTGCTTCGCAAGAAAAAGAATGAGACATGAACAGAGCGCATTACGGAGGTGGACGTAAATATGGCGGGTACGACTACCCTAAAAAAATTTTTTTTATTAATATGGAAATAAATAGATACTCTAAAATATGCAAAGTTGCCTTGTTGGATAAAAGTACTACCTGGTTAATTATATCTATATATAATTTATTTTTTTCTATTCACTTAACTAATAAAATATTAAGGCGACTAATGTAATTGAATGAAAACGAAATTGAAACAACTTCATTAACTTGATGTAAGTGCTAATACTATAGAGACATCGAAGTCGTAAGCACATAATAATGGTTCTTTTAAAAACAACCATGATTGAAGTAAAGCCTTTTAACAAAGTTAAGAGTGTTCATAAAATCAGAAATTCCGGCATATTAAAAAGCATGAAAATTTTCTTTATAATATTGCACCTTACATTTGGCCTAGACTTTGGGTTTATTAAACTAAAAACAACTCAGCATACAGTCATAGCCAAATTGTTGATCGCTGCTTACATTGTATTTGTTAACTTACAATGCTTTGTACTATTGATTAATGAGTCTGAAAATAGCCAATCTTTTAATTTTTGGTACTTGAAAGGTCTTATTGAAAATATAATTTACATTGCAATTTTAATGTTCATTCCACAGCAAAACTCCTTTTCTAACTTCATAGAAAATTTGGAGTCAATCGATTCAAAACTTGGTGTACATTCGTCTAGATATTTTTGTTTTAAGATAATCATTTGGAACTTCATGTCTCTTATTTCTAAATTTGTTACTACGTCAATATACTGCTTTATGTATGGAGATTGTGTTGTGAATCAATGGTCACATATTGCGTCGTTAATACCCTTTATGTCATCGGATTTACCTTTTATTGTAATATTTTTCACATTTCACTTAGTCCGTTGGCGACTTGCTTGTATTCAAAAATGTATTGAAAATAAAAATCTGGAAGCAATAGAACTTCAGCGTACATATAAATTACTCGTTGACTTTACTGAAACTGTCAAAAAATCGTTCGAACCTTTGGTAAGT
This sequence comes from Brenthis ino, assembly GCA_921882275.1. Lineage (NCBI taxonomy): Eukaryota > Metazoa > Arthropoda > Insecta > Lepidoptera > Nymphalidae > Brenthis > Brenthis ino. The sequence continues at coordinate 26,313,450 of OV170229.1, read as the reverse complement.
TTACAGTGTAAGTAATTAATTTTCCAGAATGTTGTTAAAAATTTGCTATGAAAGTTCCTGTATCATTAATTGTAAAAAAAAATAAACGAAAATATTGTAACCATAATTTTCAGGCAATTATAACTCTATTCTTTAACGTGCCGAGTGTGATGTTCATCATATATGAAGTATTGAGGGATGTTAAGATGAATATGGTAATATTTTTCGTTTGTATTCTTGTTCTTTTTCAAATGTTCTAATTGATGATAGAAGTTGAATTATTCCATTTCTGTAATGAACTCGAAAGGCACCATTTTGCAGAATCTCCACTTGATTTAGAAAATTGTCATTAGAATGGTTTTAGTGTATTTGTAGGGAGTTGGGACTCTCTGACACGGGTAGTCAGTATGTTCATAATGTAGGCGGAAATTGGGACAACACCAAACACAAATAATCTCATAATATAATCATATTTTTGTCTCAAACTCTAATATTTTTGTTTGTTATTTTGATAAAAGTTGTTATTTCTTGCAGATATCGTTAGATGAATGCGCGATGAAGTGTATCTCAATAGTATTATTCTTGATTGTAATTTTCGCTCCATCGATAGCCGCATCGTCGTTACCTACTGAAGTGGATAAAATTAGAATAACTCTGCATAATTCTATGCTGGAAGAAAACGGTGAGATTATCTGATCTTTTGTTGAATATTATATAACAACATTTTGAGTTTAATAACAATTTAAAGATTTATCTACAGTGATTTAAAAAAAATTGACACTAATATAAAAAGTAACGAATGTTATATATTTTTACAGATCAAAATAAATTGCAAGGCATTCAACGATTCATCAATTATACAGAAGCTCGTTCCTTCAAGTTTTATGTGTTGAAAATCATTCCCTTGGATGCAACTTTGCCTATTATTATAATTAATTTGTGTATTACATATCTTATCGTAATATTGCAACTCACGCATTTATATTAATATAGATTGTGTTTTCTTTTCTACATATGAATAATTTTCACTTATATTACAGATTACAATAAGATTAAAATTACGAATTTTGTCAGGTTAACTTATTCTTTAAACAAAATGAAAAGTCTAATTAGAATCGTTAATAAGAATAAAAATAGTCAAAAATAAACTTATAACTTTTGGCTGAAAAAGATATAGGTACTGATTTTAAATTAATTTCAAAGTAAATGATTAATACGGTCTAAGTGGTTTGATTTTTTGATGCACAACTTGTTATTTAAAAATAAAATTATTATGGATATCAATTCACAATTGGAAAAAATATCGAGTAACATAACATACACAAAAAAACGATTTGAGTACCTACTTCTTTTTTGAGGTCGTTCAATAAAAATTCAACATTAAAAATCAAATCAAAATTAAAAATAACATTATTGTCAATACAAGCTAGAACTATTCATGACTGTCACCTAATGGATGATAATACATACGAGTATATTAAACAACACTACACAGATAATTCTCTTATACAAAAAAGGAGACCCGGCGGAAATTAACAATTACCGACCAATCAGTCGGCTTCCAACCATATATAAACTCTTTGCAATGTGCCTTGAGAAAAGAATAGCACCAACTATACAGAACGAATAACCAGTGGAGCAGGCAGGCTTTCGACCAGGCTACTCTACTATCGACCACATCCGCACCCTCGAACAAATAGTAGAGAAACACAAAGAATTTAATAAAATGTAAAACAATGAAACACTTTTCCTGATATAATCGTTATATTGACAGTAATTAATAAAAAATATATACACAACAGAAAATCATACGTCCCACCCAAACGTCAATCAATATGTCTTCGTCGTCATACTTTTCCTGCCTGCCTGGCACCTGCGTAGACGAACACCACAGAGGTTGTATGAAGGCATACATGATGTCTTCAAATAAACTTCGTGTAAAACTAGACAGGTTAGGCCCAGAATTCAACATCAACAGAGGAGTCAAATAAGGAGATCCACTATCACCAAGGATTTTCATTGCAGTCCTTCAAAACATCATGAAAGACTTAGACTGGGACAGGAAAGGAATTGAAATAGATGGGAAATTTCTTAGCAACCTTAGGTTTGCAGACGACATTGTTCTCTTCGCAAATACTTCGAGTCACCTACAAGAAATGCTAGGGCAGCTATGTGAATCCAGTGAAAGTATTGGCCTGCAACTTAACACATTGAAAACAAAAGTAGCCAATGGTGCACAGAACGCTATAGAAATAAACCAAACACCCATTGAATACGTAGAAAACTACATTTATCTAGGAAAACTAATCTCTTTCAAAAACACGAGACACAAAGACGAACTATACCGGAGAATCAATATGGCTTGGAAAAAGTACTGGAGCTACAAAAAAATATTAAAATCAAAACTTCCACTAAGATTAAAGAAAAAAGTATTGGAATCGAATTTATTGCCCTGTCTAACCTACGGCGCTCAAACCTGGATTTTCAACGAATACACGGTGTCAAGAATATGTTCATGCCAGAGAGCTATGGAAAGGAGTATTTTGGGCATCAAACTCATTGAAAGGCAAAACAGCAATAAAATCAGGCTCAAGACCAAAGTAATAGACGCACTACAACACGCGCGATGTCAGAAGTGGAGATGGATGGGACATGTGGCACGAACCTCTGACGAAAGATGGACCAAACAGGCAACTCAGTGGGCGGGTCCAAGAGATGGAAAAAGAGCAAGAGGCAGACCAAAAGAACGCTGGATCGATTAGATCACTAAAATAATAGGCACAGACTGGATGGAATTGGCTAGAGATAGGAAAAAGTGGAGGCACTTGGAGGAGGCCTATACCCGAAATAATGACTAATCAAAAAAAAAGGTATAATTAATAATATTACTGTTTATTGAATCAAATTATTAGAATAATCAATCATAACGTTATATAAAATAATTTAAATGTATTCTTGGTCATGGAAACAAAGAGGCTTATAAATAAATAAAAATATTATACAACATGAATCTTGTTGTTTTTATTACCTTATATTTTACTATATACTATGTACATTGCACATATGTATATTGGGAAAACATCTAAAGATACCTTTATCTTCAAAAATTAAACTAAACGCCATGTTCATCTTGTCAACAAACGTTAAGCAGCCAAAGCCCGTACTTATTCGTACTTATTCATTGTTTGATGCGCTTTAATAAAGAAAAAAATATTACCTATAATAGTACAGTATAATGCAAAACCATATCTAATCCTTTATAGAAGATACACAATGTTTATTAATGTGGGTTGGATACTTAGATGAGTTGAAATGGCTGTGCTAATTAACTTGAAATCATAGGCCCTATCAGGAGGAATAAAGAACTTTAGTCCAAATAAATGTCAATAGATACAATTATATTTGTGATTTGCTATTGAAGTTTATATTAAATTAATAAAAGAGAAAAATAAATCCCTAGAGTTATAATGGTTTTAAAAGATAGGTAATCTATATAAAAGAAAGAAATATTTGTAGTGTGTTTTCACAGATGGCGCTGTTTATTTTTATGAGTTTTTTTCGAGGTTTAAAAACTGTAATGGTAATTGAAATTAATTACTTAATTAAACACACGCTATATTTTATTATATTTAATATATTTTAGTATTTATTAAATAAAAAATAATAATTAGACAAAGTTTCTTACAAACATATATCTACATAACAAAAATCTTAATTTCATTGACTGTCTCATTGATAGACAACGCATAGTCTAATCGCTGGGTCTAAAAGCAAAAAGAACAGATTATATCTTAAAAGGCTTAAATATGGGATCAAAGTGTGGAGGTTCTTAATGTTGAAAATATGGAAATTAAAAAAAGCTTTCCTATCTATGGCAAATATACATAAGGCATAATCGATATATAAATAGTAAAAACAAAATAGCTCAGTGCCTTTTTTTTCCTATATTTGTCAACCGATTTCTTTAGTAACTATTGACGAGTTTTAATGGTTACGTTTAATAAAGTTTCAGTAGGTGAGAAACCAATCATATACTTAGGGGTGCGTTTTTTTTCAAATTGAAATGGGACCAACTTTGAGGTAAAGCCTATCTAATAAAAAAAGAAACATCGAACTCGTACTACACGGTTAAACGAATTGAGAACCTCCTCCTTTTTTTTCGTCGGAAAAAAATTGACTCAGTTTTTTTTTCAAATAGATAACTAGGTAAATGCTATTTATAAATGTTTTGCTTTTTTCAATAATTATTGATGATTGTGGCCAAATTTTGACTACTCGGCCAACACTAGTTAATATAAATGTGTTAGCTGCAAAATAATAATTAAATATGTGACACAAATATTGAGTATCATAATAGGTAAAGTAACATCCATTGGAAAAATTTTCATTATATGAAACTTAAATGGTCGAGCTTCTACGTAATTGATAAATCGTTGTATGTCTTGTAATCCGTTTTGACCTGAAAGGATAAATTAAAAATTAACAATAGATTTCGTAGAACTTTAATAAATTTCTTAGAAATTTACCTGGAGGCGTTTTCCTCAATTTAGATAAGTATGTAAATTTTTTTGCTGTTGATAGAAGAGATCTAAGCCAGTAATATAATAACACCTAGGTGTGGGGTACACACATAAAAATCTTCTTACTTCTCATACAGCATCTTACCTCTTTCTTCTAGCAGCATATTATGTAGAATTATTTTTATTTTTTCCACCTGCCAAGATAAAAAAGACGCGGATACCGATGGAGCAAGAATAACAAAAGCTTTTAAAGCTACAGAGACACTCTGCATCAAGTAGTCTATTGTTTTTTGGTTGTTTTATTTTTTGGTTGTTTATTTTTTCTGGTTGTTTCTGTAAAAATTGAAACGTTTATTCAATACGTTGTAACTGTGACATGATATGCCTCTTGCCTGTAATTGCGCTGGCTACCTTATTACACAAAGACTTCATATTATATACAAAAATTTAGCATAATGTGTACAAAATATTAGATTAAACAGTTTTAGTGTGAAAGAAATAAAAGCTTGTAAAATGACTAACATTATACAACAAATTGTGAAATCTAATATTGTTTTTCGACAGTACATAATTTGCGAATTGCTTGTCAGTCACTAAGGTCTGGTTTGTTATAGACAGATTAAGATAACCATCTTTATAACCTAGGAGCTCGGACAACACTTTATCTACAATCGTTGGATTCAACTCAATTTAATGGTTTTTTCCTTGAGGATAAATTATTTCGTCAATGTGACGTTGAAAGCATATTACTAAAAGATCAGATTAGCCAAAAAAAATAATAGAAGGATTTTATTGTTATTACTCCATCAAAAAAAATGTTGTTTTATGACAAATATACTCATATCATAAAAATTAAAATCATACCACGGTATTCGCCTTTTTTTTAATTTTTAATCTTCAACGATTGTAGATTGACTTTTTTTCTATGCCCCTATATCGAATTAAACCCAAGAATCAAACTGATCAAGGTCATTTTTTTATTTATAAGAAATTGTATTTAAAACTCACCATATCCATTTTTATTTCCTTTATTATCTTATATATTAAAAACATAAAACTTGGTATGTTGACGAACAAAGTAATGGCAACCTGAAATAACAATGGTTTTGGAGATAATTTAAAAAAAAAGTTAGTACAAGCATAGAAATTAAATAGAGATAGGATATTAATTAATTATTATTTTTTTATAAAATAATAATAATAAGCCAAAATTGATAACAAGAATAGACCTTGAAGCTTTTGAAATTAATTGTCTATCATTTAGGTTCCAACCAACTTATCGATAAAATCGTTTAACTATAGGATTACTTCTCAAACAATTATTTTTTATGAATATTTAAGTATTAATTTAGTTATAATCATCACTTACTAAAATATTAAATGAACACTTGGCACTTTCAGTGAAATCGGCCAGCGATTTATATATATGTTGCATTTTCTTAGGTTTAAATTTTTTATCTTCAATGCATTTTTGTAAAGCCACTAGCAGTAGTTGGCTGCGTAGAATATGAACACCATAACAATAAATGGCAAATCCAGTGCAAGCAAAGGTACAAAATATAACGTTTGAAACCACCAAGTCATTATGCACTCTCCATTTCTTTGACAGTATATTGCTGCTATCGAAAATTTTGACAAGAAAGATATGATAAAACAAAAAATGATCTTCAAATCAATACTATTACAGGAATTTACACTTAGTTGGGTATCGATTGATTTTAATTTTTCTAGAAAATAACAAAAAGACTTATATTGTGGAGTAAGTAATAAGATAATATTGTACAACATGTTTTCAAACAAATATTTCGAGTACCAATATCTTAGTTCATTGGACATATCATGGAAGAACAGCAGCAATACACATAAGCTATTAAAGCATATAGAATATGCCGCGCCCAATAATTTAACAATTAATCTATGCTTCCGGGAGTTATATTTGATAAATCCAAAATCTACAGCAAATATTATTTGCAATAGTATGAAAAAAATTCGTAATGTTTTTGAGATTGGATATGATTTCATTTTCTCAGTCTCACTCGGTAGTTTCACTTGATTTGTTTGAGTAAGAAAAAAATATGTTATTAAGTAGGTATGTCTTGTCGATTTTTATGTTCAACGAATGATACAAAATAAACGTCCAATATAACTTTAACATGTTTAATTTTCATCAAATTAATTGATTTAATATTTAATGACCTACTTTATATTCAAAAGATATTATTTAGTATTAATACAATTGCTTTTACATTTATGAAATTATTGATCAATTTAAGTCATGAATTACGAAACTACTTTGGCTCTTCATATTGTCTGTATATTTTATTATTATTCACTTTTCTGTTACTCTAGTAAAAACATTCACAAATGTTTTATAGATATTTATACCTGATATATTTGTGTGAATATTTTATCACTTGAACATTATACTTTCTTAGATTTACGCGAATTTTTGACATCTATTTCTTATAAATGAAAATGAATGGTTAAATGTGTTGCTAAGCGCAAAACTCGAGAACGGCTGGACCAATTCGGCTACTTTTTTTTCAAATATTCGTTTTAAGTCCGAGGAACGTTCTTATGAAGAGAAAAATTGGAAAAATTTCACGGAAAAACATAAAAAAGCATATTTTCCTCCTTCCTTACTGCTACTTTATAATAATTATGAACGCACCCTTAAAATTAATATAAACTACATATTTCAATGTATGTGCAAATTGGATGCTTTCTCTTTCTACGATATACCTACAGTTTGACTTTCTTTGTTTGTCCCTTTTTCACGTGGAAACAGAGTGTTTGAAGTCATTCTTTGAGTGGAGATAGTTCGAGGGCTGGACATAGATAATTTACCGCGGGAGATTATCTTATTCCACGGAAAACATGTTATTTTTTATATACTATTCCATACTAACCGTTAAAACGTACCTAGGAATGAACCCGAGCGAAGAGACCCTCTCTAGTTGCTAGTTTTAGTTAGATTTTAGGTTCCCGACGTTTCGAATGCTTTACAGCAATCATGGTCACGGGAGAGACTAAGGTTTTAGACGCAATGCAAAAAACCGTAAATTTGAACTTCAATAGGTTGGAAAAAATTGTTAGTAGAATGTTTGAACAAAAAAGAGTAATAAAGACACATTATTTCCTGATATAACTCATATGTATATTTCATTTTCTTTTATAATATATCTTGATCCTCCAAATATAGTTTAATGAATCATTGACTAAATATTATTAAAATTTATTAATGTTTTCATTATTGTATTCTGATTGTTATTATTATTTTTAGTTTTAACTTTAATTAATCACCTACCTTATACCAATTTTGCCTTGTCACTTGTGCTCTAATTTATGTTATATTTTTAAGTGGAAACTTCGCTGGTTTATATATTATTTATATTTGATTAATTCTAAATGTTATTGTACTGTATGTTTTCCAAATATTTTAAAAATAAAAATAAATAAAATAAATATTGAATATAATAATTCGACTCAATGGAACTTTTTGTAGTAAATTTAATACTAAAAACGGTCCATTCATTCATTTTTTTGAAAAATATTTTCGCCACAGTTTGCAGGACAAAAAAGTGTTAAAAATCATATTTTCCATATAATTTGTATGGGAAAACTTAAAATTCGATGGAGAACCTCTTAGAATTGGAATTTTGAGCTCCGCTTTTAACAGGAGCTTTGTTGGGATATTTTCTGAGATATTTTGGGGAGGGAGCTAAGAAAAAATATATAATGCCATCACTATTATAAATTTTATCGCAAAAAAAAAGTATCCTCATCAAATTCTAAAGGTCCCCACTGTAGGGGCACAGCCTACCCATTAAGAGTGTAAGTATAGCGCTAAAAAAATTCAAATTATTCACGTTACTATAAAACTGCAAAACTAGTTCATAATGGCAACCCCCGACGGATATGTTTGAGTTTATCTCACGTTACATTTATTTCTTAAGTCGAGGGTTTTTAAATTATTTTATCCTTTTACAATTACTTTTTAACCGTCGTGGGTTTTTTTCAAAATTTTTAATTTTACTTTTTATAAAACCATTTTTCTCTTTTATTAATTTTACACAAAGTTCAATAGCACATCACAAATATGTATAATTGTATCTAAATTGACATTTGTTTGGACTAATCTTCGTTACTCCCGATAGGGATCCATAGGTGTAACTATATTATGATTTCAAGTTAATTAGAGTGGCCATTTCAACTACTCTAAGTATCCAACCGGCGACAATACACGTACCTATTTTGTGTATCTTCCATAAACGATTAAATTGATTTTGCATTATACTGCACTATAAAAAAAAATCTTAAAGCTTATGGAATTTTTTTTATAGTATTCTGAATTAGTGCTTGACTACGTTCCACCTGATGGTAAGTGGTAACGTAGTCGTAGATGGTAAGTCGCACTAATTCAGTAGCCATCTATTCACTCTTACCTTGAAGACACCCATGTTATAATCGGACGGAAACACCGACGCCGGCAGGTTGTTCCAGTCCTTAGCCGCACGTATAATAAATGACGTTGCGAAACGCTTCGTGCGGACGGATGGAATGTCCACGACATAAGGATGGAGACCAGCCATTCGTCGGGTTGTCCGATGGTGGAAAGGGGATGGAGGAATTAAGTCGTGTAGTTCCCTCGCATACTCTCCGAAATGTAACCTATAGAATACACAGAGGCTGGCAACCCTACGTCGGTGATCGAGGCTTTGTAAGTTAGCTTTTACCAGCGTAGGGTCACCTATAAGCCTGTGAGCACGCCTCTCAATTGAGTCCAAGGCTGACTGATGACATGAATAATGAAGAAGTACTGGCTTTGGCTTTAGATTTCTAATTTAGAGTAACTTTTAGAAGTAAAAGTACTTTATACTACTGACGTTTCGTAACAAGATGAACATGGCGTTTAAATTTGTTTTTGAAGATAAAATTACCTTTAAATGTTTTCCAATATACATATGTGCATTGTACAATGTACATAATATATAGTAAGGTATAAGGTAATAAAAACAATAAGATTCATGTTATCTATACATATAATAAAATTGTAACTGAGCCGAATCTGTACATTAAATATTTGTTGAAAATCTTATTGAAATAAACATTATTATCGATACAGAGGCCGAATCTATAGTTTTTAGAATTTTTATCTGTCTGTCTGTCTGTTACCGCATCACAGAAAACCACTGGAGGGATTTTAATGAAATTTGGTATGGTGATAGCTGGTTATCCGGGTCAACATATAGGATACTTTTTACCGCGGGAAAATATTGCATTTCTGAGAAAAAATACAAAAACTGCATTGTAAGGGTATATTAATATGTAAAATCTAAGAATTTGGTTTTTGGTCATCTGAACGCGGGCGAAGGCGCGGGCAATGCTAGTCTGTAATATAAGTAAAAGTTATTCATATGTAGAAAAGCAAACACAATCAATATTAGTATAAATGCGTGAGTTGTAATATTACGATAAGATATGTAATACACAAATTAATAATAATAATAGGCAAAGTTGCATCCAAGGGAATGATTTTCAACACATAAAACTTGCAGGAACGAGCTTCTGTATAATTGATGAATCGTTGAATTTCTTTCAATTTATTTTGATCTGCAAAAATATATAACATTACTTTTTACATTGTCATTTTTTTTTCAAAAAAACGTCTATGGATAAATCTATAAATTATTATATATTAATTCGAAATATTGCTATACATATAATATTCAATAAAAAATCAAATAACCTCACCGTTTTCTTCCAGCATAGAATTATGCAGAGTTATTCTAATTTTATCCACTTCAGTCGGTAACGATGATGCGGCTAATGATGGAGCGAAAATTACAATCATTAATGACACTATAGAGATACACCTCATTGCACATTCATCTGATGATATCTGCAAAAAATAACAACTATTATCAAAAATAAATCAAAAATATAAGAGACAAATACTCTATTATTTTTTTGTCTTTAGAGTTTAGTTTCGGTGGACTCCAATAACACCCCCCACCCCTGTTAACTCCCCCACGAAGCCAAGAAACCCACTGGGAGGTTGCCCTTTGGTGTATGGTGTACCATGCGGGTTGCTCCTGGTACTTCTCTGATAGCAGAGTGCACTATTTGAGTAACTTCATGCGTGCTGTGATCCGTTTCGACAGATCTGCCGTCGGGGCATCGTGGTTGAGTGCGCAAGCAATCCTGCGACGCCCCATTGAGACTGGAGAGGTTTTGTTGCGTTTTAGTGGGTACTGGCTTTTCTAGCCGACGCTTTGTCCCACACAATCACCTGCATTGTCTACAGGTGGTATGCTTAAATGCATATGCTTAAATCCAACATCAAACATAAGGCCAAAGTCTCTACAAATACACGAAAACCAGTCAAACGACAATTTTCTAAAACAAGTGGAGATTCTGGGAAATTGAGATCATTACCAAAATAGAATAATTCACCTTGTGTCATCAATTAGAACGTACGAAAAAGGACAAGAACACAAAAGAAGTATCTTACCATATTCATTTTAACATCACTCAATATTTCATATATTATGACCATCACACTCGGCACGTTGAAGAGTAATGTTACAATCACCTGAAAATAATTGTTACAATATATTTTTTGTTTGTTTTTTGTTTACAATTACGACCCAGGAACTTTCATAGCAAAGTTTTTTGACTACTTTATGGAAAATTAATTAATTACATTGTATGTATATAACTTACCATAGGTTCGAATGATTTTTTGACAGTTTCAGTAAAATCAACGAGTGATTTATATGTACGCTGGAGTTCTAATGCTTCAAGATTTTTATTTTGAATACATTTTTGAATACAAACAAGTCGACGACGGACTAGGTGAAATGTGAAAAATATTACAATAAAAGGTAAATCCATTGACATAAAGGGTATTAACGATGCAATATGTGACCATTGATTCACAACACACTCTCCATATATAAAGCAGTATATTGACGTTGCAATAAATTTAAATATAATAGATATGAGGCACCATATAATTATCTTAAAACGAAAATATCTGGACGAATTTACACCAAGTTTTGAATCGATTGATTCTAAATTTTCTATGAAGTTACAAAAGGAGTTTTGCTGTGGATTTAACGCCAAAATTACAATGTAACTTATATTTTCCATAAGATGTTTCAAGTACCACAAATCAAAAGATTTGATCTTTTCAGGCTCATTAATCAATAGCATGAAGCATTGAATATTAACAAATACAATGAAAGCAGCGATCAACAATTTAACTATGTATGTATGCTGAGTTTTTTTATATTTAATAAATCCAAAATCTAAGCCAAATGTAATGTGCAATATTATAAAGAAAACTTTCATGCTTTTTGATACGCAGATAGTTTTAATTTTGTGATTACTATTTACTGTGTTTAAAGACTTCACTTCAATCATTGTTGTTTTTAAAAGAACCATTATTATGTGCTTACGACTTCGATGTCTCTATAGTATTAGCACTTTCATCAAGGTAATGAGGTTGCTTCAATTTCATTTTCATTCAATTATATTAATCACCTTTTTATTTCATCAGTCAAGTAAATAAAAACAAATAAATTATACATACAGTCTTGCCCTAAAGTGTTGTTACAAAGAAAAAAATTTTTTTTCTACTGCACGTATCATTTATTACTATTACAGTGTGTTAGTTTAATACATTAATATAAAACTATTAAAATATATATAAAGTTTATTCGAAGTGGCTTCCATTGGCTGAAATACAATCCTTTGAACGTTGAGGCCAGTAATCAATAGAAGCACGCCCTCTTTCCTTGGGAAAATTCTTCACTGCCAATCGTATGGATTGTTTTAGGGACTCCAAATTATCATGGCATTTAGAGTAAGCCATACTCTCTTAAACTGACCATAAATCATAATCCAGCGGATTAATATCGGAACTAGATGACGGCCAGACTTCAGCTCTGATGAAGTCCGGAACGTGGGTTTCTAACCAAGATTGCGTGGATCGAGCTTTATGACCCGGAGCCAAGTCTTGCTGAAAGAACCTTTCTTGGTTATTGAACATGGTGTTGTTAAGGGACTTAACTATACCTTCTCAAGAAGGGTATCTTGATGCACTTGTGCCGATTTTTGATACCTTTTTCACAAAAACATGTCTCAGTCACTCCTTCATAGCTAACACCCATCACTGAAGTCGGATAAAGCCCACGTTGTACTCTGTTGACTAATTGGGAAGCTTCCTTAGAGCTTTGAGCATAAATACGGTCATTTTGTTTGTTGAACATATTGCTCAATTGTAGAAATTTTCTCATCCGTATACAAAATTCTTCTGTGACCTCCCTTTGCGTACCGCTTAAGTAGTTGTTTTGATTTTACCACCCTATTACTTTTTAAATTATCAGTTAAGAAATGACCAGTACGTGTCTTATAGGCTGCAAGTCCTAAGTCATCTTTTAAAATACGCGACATGGTTCTAGGTGCTTTCTTCATCTCCCGAGATAAAATCTTTTGCTTTCGGACAGGATTTCTTCGAATTCTTTCCCTTACTGCTTTGACCGCCTTTTTCGTACGAACAATACATGGACGGCCAGATCTTTTTCTGTCACAAACATAGGAGGTTTCATTGTACCTATCTATAGCCCGGTAAACAAACATTTAACTAATCCCAAGCGTATGGAGAGTTTTAAAAATTGTATTTGGCTCCATAACTACTTTGTGTAATGTAATCACAGCGATTCGGTTCTCTTTATCACCCCACTCCATTCTAATATCACAAAATATTTTACATATGTCAATTATATATATAATCAATTATACTATGTACATTACACATATTCGCTTATGTATAATATATTTTGTACATTTTACAATTCAAATATTTATTAAATGACTTCTATGTTGCGCACAATATCAAGTAGATACAAATTTTCTCATTTATAACAGTAGTCCAATTTCAAATAGGTGTGTTATATGAAGTACTCGTATATTCACAGATTCTCACAAAATTGTCTTATACGAAATAGAGAATTGAAATAGTAAATTTATTGGTATCAATAATATCTTTGGTACAAGAAAATTGAATAATTACAGTTTTAGAATACTAACGTTATCTGAGCATGACCGTATACATAACTGCCTAATATCCATCCAAGGCCATAGTCAGTTCCAGTGTATGCCACCCACACGGAACGGTGGCGACTCCGGCTTTACAAGTCAGTCAGCAAAAGGATTGCAACAAATTTTCGCAACTTATCGGTAAAAGGCGTGTTTGTTTCTGGTCGGATGATCCAGTGTATGGTGTTGATTGCTAGTGATGATTGGGGATACGATCTTACAGGGAATAAAATGAAATTTCTAATTCTAGCATTCTTTTGAGGAATATATCCATACATATTCTTCCCCAAACTGTGCGACGTGTAAACGTTTCAAGAAAAGATGTGATCATCCAACCGGGGATGTTAACTGCTCAGCACGTAAATACGCCGAGGACAAGTATACAAGTATATAAATTCAATACATTATGATGCCTAAGAGCGCCTCCAATTACCTTAACTAGTCTGCACTTTAACACTTGCTTTTACTTTATTTCTATTTTTTTGTATTCTCTCCCTTGGATAATTTTTCTACATAATGTTCGTAGCAAATATCGAAATTTTAATGCATTAGTAGTTTTGTTACATAATTTTGACATTAGTTGGGACATTATTGTTTTAACGGAATGCTGACTCTCAAAGCAGATAAACCACTTACCATCTGTCGACAATTATTTATCAAAAGATGGTTTAGTAATCGAAAAAAAAACAAAAAGCTTGTCAATAAAAGAACCAATATTCCAGGAAACTCACTGTTTAAACATAACAAATCTTGAAAATGATGTTCTAAGCATTTTTACCCAGTTACTCAAATCTAAAGCCTTTAAATTATATTATTGAATTATTACAATATGTAAACAAAATATTTACGCACGCTGCTGACGCTGCATACACTTGTCTCACATTTACTAAATCTGAATATATGAAATATCTAAGTAAGTATTACCCTTGACACAGATCAGAAATCAGAATTTTTCGACATCATATCTAATTCAGACATCCCTTTGATCATAGTTATAGGTTTTATATACGTTTATTTTTAAGAGATTTATTGTACATTATAATAAAATTCTAAATTTATGAAGTATAATTTATAAAAAATGTATTACGTAAAATAATAATATCGACATTTCTATATGTCTAGTTATTATATTAATGTAAGTTTCATACTTGTCCTCTTATATATAAGTCTTAAGTTTTATCTTTGTCCCAGTAAGAAATGCATTGTAAAACCGTACCCTGAGACAGATTTTTAACCTATAAAGTTCAGGTAGGTTCCAAATTAAATATTGGAGCTACTCTATCTGTTAATAATTTATATTATATAACTTTGTAAAAACTGTATGAGAAAATTATTATTATATTATGTATTACTATATTATTTTACTATAACGTTTAAAACCGCCGAAAAACTAAGAAAATTCCTATTTGACTATGTTGATACTTTACCTGAGTTGGTATTTTCAACCGACTTCAAAAAGGAGGAGGTTCTCAATTTGACTGTATTTTTTTATGTTTGTTACCTCAGAACTCCGTCATTTATTAACCGATTTGGACAATTTTTGTGTTGTTTGAAAGTGTATACTTCCAGATTGGTCCCATTTAAATTTAAAAAAAAAATACCACCCCTAATGGTGGAAAAATAGCTAATGAGGAATTTAACCTACTTCTAATTGTCATATTGACTTGAACCTTTGCAAGTGTTTCTATTTCCGTTGATAGTACAGTGGCTCGGTATTGTTAACGTGATCTGATGGTAAGGCCAGAAGGTGGATAGGTGGAACTCTTCAACGGCTAATAGTAGATACTTTGAGTTTGGGCTTGTTTTGTTTGATTTGACAAGCCTAATACGTTAGAATTCTTACTTTGCTACTACTGTCTACACTAAAAAGGTATGTATAGTAAATGAAAACTACCAATCAGTTATTTTTTACTTTTTAGTGCTTTTGTTTGAAGTCGGTTTTTATTTTTTTGTTAAAAAGTTTTTTTCCTTTACGCTTACGTATTTATATGAATATTTTCTATTTTTGATATAAAATGGCTATAATATCGAAATCGGGCAAGATACGAAAATGCCTGACAAAAAATGCGCAAAAATTATATTATGTATTATTTTAGTATTGTTTATTTTCAATAATCATTAGTTAAGAAAGCTAGTGATATTAAGTGAAAACCTCACGTAACAATAAACATATGAAGCAGATATAGGTAGATCCTCGTTTGCCAACCCGCACTTAACTACGTGGTGGACTATGGTCTGATTCCCCTTCGCATTGAGTAGAGGCCCGTGCCTAGCAGTCGGACGTTAAAAATGGCTGAATAAAAGCTAGATCCTATAAAAATTAATGTTCTAAAAAGAAATAGATAGATACAAGTTGGATAGTAACATATTCTTTATTCCGGTGATGGTAAAATAAAAGTACAATATCAAAGGTGACGATATTTATTTCACATAAATTATACACACTATGTTCATAATTGAAAATTCATATTAATTCATAGAAAACAGTCAATTTTAGTATAAATGCGTTAGTTGCAATACTACGATAAGATATGTAATACACAAATTAATTATAATAATAGGCAAAGTTGCATCCAAGGGAATGATTTTCAACACATAAAACTTGAAGGAACGAGCTTCTGTATAATTGATGAATCGTTGAATGCCTTGCAATTTATTTTGATCTGTAAAAATATATAAGGTTACTGTTACGTGTCTAATTTTTAAACCGACTTCCAAAAACGAGGAGGTTCTCAATTTGTCGGAATCTTTTTTTTATATATGTTCACCGATTACTCGAAGACGCCTAAACCGATTTGGATTTTTTTTATTTTGTTTGAGAGGGTAAACTTCCCAGGTAGTCCCATATAAATTTTATCGAAATCGGTCAAGCGGTTTTTAAAAAAATCAACAATAAATATATTTTTTAAACAAATTGTTTAGTCGAACATGTTATTAAAAACTTTCTTGATACAAATTACCTGCTTATTACGTCTACACTAAAAGTATATAAATAAAACTTATTAAAAAAAATAACACCGACTTCCAGGCACTAAAATGTGTAAAAAATAACTAAACGGGGGTTTTCATTTAGAATAGATACCTAATTTGATATTTTCGAAGTCGGTGCCAGCGGACAATATTTTAAGATATGAATATCTAATAGGTAAATATGTATTTTACGTATCAAAATATATTAGATTTCCTATGCGTCGGCTGGCACCGACTTCGAAAATATCTGATTAGGTATCTATTCTAAATGAAAACCCCCGTTTAGTTATTTTTTACATTTTAGTGCCTGGAGGTCGGTTTTTTTTTAAGTTTTTATTCATAAAAATGTTTTTAGATTAATCCATGAAAAATTCTAATATATTGTTGTGATATAACGAATAAAATATCAGTTATTCTCACCATTTTCTTCCAGCACAGAATCATGAAGAGTTATTTTAATTGTGTCCACCTCAGTAGGTAACGACGATGCGGCTATTGATGGAGCAAAAATCACAATCACTAATGACACTATTGAGATACTCTCCATCGCAAATAAATCTGATCTTATCTACAAGAAATTATCAATATTACCCGTATGTATTACCAAAATAGCAAACAAAAACAATAATTTATCTCTAATAAAGATCTCAATGCCTAAACTGTATCTTCTCTCATTATGAACACACTGACTACCAGTTACAGTCGACAGAGAATTACTTCAACTATATGAAAATTAGTCGAATGACAATTTTCGAAGTAACGCAAGAACGAAAAAGTGCCATATGGTTAGTTCATTCTCATATAATGTCAATCTCCAACCCTCCAACTATCTCCACACAAAAAATCATGCCAATCCATCAATCTTTTTCGACGTGAAAGAGGAACAAACAAACAAACACTCACTTTTATAATATTGATATGGATATGAAGAATATATTTACAACACATATTAGTACATATATGTACTTAAATACTTATTATTCAACATCAGATATTATTATCAATTATAACAAACGAAAAAGAGTACAAAAAAAGTGTTTTTTTTTTCTTACCACATTTAGCTTAACGCACTTGAGCATTAGATATATTACGATCATCACACTGGGTACGTTGAAGAGTAGAGTTATAATTATCTGAAAATCAATATTACCTGTTGTTGTTATGTTTATTTTTTGTTTACAGTTACGACCTTAGGATCTTTCATAACGAAAATTTTTAACTACTTTCTGGAAAAATAATTACTTACACTGTATGTATATAACTTACCAAAGGTTCGAATGATTTTTTGACAGTTTCAGTAAAATCAACGAGTGATTTATATGTAAGCTGGAGTTCTAACGCTTCAAGTTTTTTATTTTGAATACATTTTCGTAAAGCGATAAGTCGACAGTGGACCATTTCAAATGTGAAAAATATTACAATAAAAGGTACATCCATTGATAAAAAGGGTATAGTAGACAAAACTTGCGACCATAGAACCACAATACAGCCTTCAGATTTTAAGCAGTACGATATTGTCAAAATAAATTTAAATGTAAGAGATATGAGGCACCAAATAATTATCTTAAAACAAAAATATCTAGACGTATGTACACCAAGTTTTGAATCGATTGACTCCAAATTTTCTATGAACTTAGAAAAAGATTTGTGCTGTGGAATACATGTCAGAATTACAATATAAATTATATTTTCAATAAGATATTTCAAGTACCACAAACTCATAGAGCCGAATGTTCCAGACTCATCACTCAATAGTACAAAGCATTGATAATTAACAAATACAACGTAAGCAGCGATCAACATTTTGACTATAACTGTATGCTGAGTTTTTTTATATTTAATAAACCCAAAGTCTAGGCCAAATGTAATGTGCAATATTATAAAGAAAACTTTCATGGTTTTTGATACGCAGGTATTTTTGGTTTTATGATCACTATTAACTTTGTTAAAATTCTTTACTTCAATCATTGTTGTATTTTATAGAATTATTGTTATGTGCTTACGACCTCAGTATCGCTATAGTATAACACTTTTGTCAAGTTAGTGCAGTTAATTCAATTTTCATTCAATTATGTTAATAGCTTCACTATATTTTCATTTGTCATGTCAATACAAACAAATTAATATCTATGATTCAAATCTATATACACGTACATATTATATTGTACATGTACATATATGTATTTTGTATATTTTACAATTTAATTACTTATTTAATGTAATCTATGCTAGGTGTTAGTTGGAACAATCTGGCCAATGTTATGTTAAATACATGAGTCTCACTGGAGATTAGCCGGTGCTATTTAAAATTAAATCTATAAAATGCTGGTTTTATAACTAAACAGTATGTATTCAGCCCTTTTTAACGTCCCACTGCTGGGCACGGGCCTCCCTTCAGTACGAGGGGGATCAATCAGGCCATAGTCCACCACGCTGGCCAAGTGCGGGTTGGCGGACTTCACATGGCTTTCGAAAACTTGCTAAGTTCTCTAAGACATGCAGGTTTCCTCACGATGTTTTCCTTCACCGTTAAGACAAGTGGTAATCATTTTTGGAAATGATTCGCACATGATAATATCAGAGGTGCGAGACCCGGGATTTGAACTCGCTTCACTCGGTTTCCCAAGCGAGCGCGTTACCACTGGGCTACCACTGCCTTAACTAAACAGTATGAGCTGATAAAAACATTTATTTGTTATACCTCCACAAATAAGGGACTAAATGCAAACATCAATAAACATTATGGTGAGAGGAATTCAAGGAGGGCATCAAATTTCTACAGTTACTTCCAAAAAACAAGAAATGACGTATGGAAATCTTAGTTAGGACAGTTCAATTCAACGAGGCCATAAAATATGGAAAGAAAGCAGTAATGCGTTGCAAACTAATATTTGTTTCGATAAACATTGATTGATTTGGATGATTAGAGGTAAAAAGAGAGACTAATTTGTCTGCTTTGTAAAGTCAAAGTAAGTAAGCCATAAAGACTACTGATTGAACTGACATCAAGTTAGTCCATTAGGATAACTACGAAATCTCTCCTAACATTCGTCTAAAATGGTTCACTTAGATTCATAGACTTTAAAAAATATATATTTATAACTAGCATTGCCCGCGGCTCCGCCCGCGTTTAGATGACCAAAAACCAAGTAAAATAGCGCTACTGTAATTTTTTTAAGATAAGCTATTTTTAATAATTTTTGCTTTATTTAGTAAGCTATATATAGTATCGTCGTGGTTTTATTTTAACCACTTTTTGTATTTTTTCTCAGAAATGAGATGTTTTCTCGCGGTAGTAAGTAAGTATCCTATGTGATGATTCGGATAACCAGCTATCTATATATATATACCTAACCAAATTTCAACAAAAACCCTCCAGTAGTTTTTGTGTGATGCGGTAACAGACAGACAGACAGACAGACAAAAATTCTAAAAACTATAGATTTGGCCTCTGTATCGATAATAATGACTATTTCAATAAGATTTTCCAAAAAATATTTAATGTATAGATTCGACTTAGTTAGAATTTAATTATATGCCTATACATATTAATCTTCAAAATTTAACATATCTACGCTGTCATGAAATTCTTCTCCGTCATAGATGCTACATATGATACTTCAGCAGGTTATAGCATCAGGGCATTCCTGGTCATCTTATTGTTTTTCAAGCAATTGAATTGTGAGGAGACGATATCAATGAAAAATAAAAGTTGTAGGTCTTTTCCAATTTAATCGTAGTGTTAACAACAACAAGAAATAAGTGAAATTATTTATACGTAGAAAACACAGACAATACCTATTAGTATAAATGCGTTAGTTGCAATATTACTATAAGATATGTAAAACATAAATTAATAATGATAATAGGCAAGGTTGCATCCAAAGGAATGATTTTCAATACATGAAATTTAAATGGACGAGCTTCGGTATAGTTGATGAATTGTTGAATATCTTGCAGTTTATCTTGATCTGTGAAATATTAACATTACGTTATATAGTACAATTTTTTATATATTTTCATTGTCATACAAACGAAAGTCATAACTCCTCACCACTTTCATCCAGCATTGTGTCATACAGAGTTTTTTTGATCTTGTCCACATCAGTAGATAAAGACGACGTGGCTATTGATGGAGCAAAAATTACAATCACTAATGATACTATTGTGATACTCCCCATCACATGTGAAGCTTGCTGCAAGAAATGGGAACTATTACCAAAGCTACAAAACAAAAACGTAAAATCATTCACCAATATACCTATATAAAAGCCTTTTTCTGAAAGAATTAGGTTTCCTCCAATTATACATTGTACTAAAATTAGAAGAAAATGGTGCAGTTTAAGCCAACAGTACCTATCTATGTTCTTTCTATCATCCATTTTTATCCATCATATTGTAATAGGTATTATTAATATTTAATATTATAAATCAAAAATAATATTTGTCAATTTTTGTCATTGATTCACGCATCATAGGAATACCAAAACTAATAGGAACTAATAGGAACTAAATAGGAAGAGCCAAAAAAACTGCATTTGACCCTGGTAACACGTAATGTACGTGGAATATTAACTAGAACAATCCTTTACAACAATGTAAGATGCAAGGTCTAATTTTGCATGGCAGACTATTATTTGCATTGTCAAGATGATGCTTATTCTGATTCTTAAAAGATATCCAAAGAGTTGGGTGTTTTATGTGTTTTAACTTACCGTATTCATTTTAACGTCCTTTATTATCTCATATATTATGATCATCACACTCGGTACGTTGAAGAGTAAAGTAATAATTACCTGAAAATGTTACAATATTTTAATTAATTTATTTTTTACTATAACGATCCAAAAACTTTACACAATTACATTTTTAAAATAAAATTTTACTTACGCTGTATAATCACACTTACCAAAGGATCGTAGGATTTTTTGGCAGTTTCAGTTAAGTCAATGAGTGATTTGTATATACGCTGGATTTCTATTGTTTCAAGATTTTTATTTTGAATACATTTTTGAATAGCAACAAGTCGAGAACTGACTAAATGAAATGTGAAAAATATTACAACAAACGGTAAATCAATTGAAAGGGAGGGGATAGTAGATACAATATGTGACCAAATATTTGCAGCACACTCTTCATTTCTTAAGCTGTAGTATGTGATTGTTGAAATAAACTTAAATGCAAGAGATATGAGGCAACAAATAATTATCTTAAAACAAAAATATCTAGTAGAACGTGCACCAATTTTGGAATCGATTGACTCTAAATTTACAAGATATGTAAAAAAAGATTTGTGGTGTGGAATAAATGCCAAAATTGCAATGTAAATTAGATTTTCAATTAGATGTTTCAAGTACCACACATTTTCCACAACGGATATTTCATTATCATTGCTAAATAGTGTGAAACTTTGATAATTAGCGAATACAATATAAGCAGCGATCAATAATTTGGCTATGATTGTATGCAGAGGTTTTTTATATTTAATAAACCCAAAGTCTAGACCAAATATAATATGCAACATTATAAAGAAGACGTTTAATGTGGTATTAATTAGGTTATTCTTGATATTATTACTGTCAGCCACATTATAAGGTTCCACTTTAACCATTGCAATTTTTTAAATAAATTATCTTCAAAGAGGTTCAACTATTTATTTATTCCGAGTGAAATTATACTGTGTATATTACACATCGGTTTGCTTAGAAGCACATTCGTCAAGTTGAATGTAAAAGTTGAATCGTTTAATTGTATTAATTGCTTCAATTATTTTATTAATACCTTAAAAGCAATATTCAAATGTGTTTTATTTTATGATATGAACATGTACATATATATTTTTTTTTAGAAGTTTATTGTTAAATTATGGGATTCGAAAGACCTGATTGACGGAAAATCTTTGTAAAAATCTTTTCATATTGATTTAATTTATAAAAAAATAATAAATGTGGAGTTGTATATAGAACATTTTCTGTTTCTTTTTAATTTTACCATGAGATTCCAAATTTTTTTTCTACTGTTTAACCGGAAGTAAATTTTAAATAAATTTTCATTTTTATTTCAATTTTATTCACTGCAAAATAAAGGTTTAATGTTTTATTTTGATTTGATTACTACACATATTTTGGATTAAAAGATTAATTTTTAACATTATAATTATACAAATAAGTAAGACAATAATACGTAATTAATAATATTGAAATATAATTAAGGTTTTAATGTGTATTCTTGTCATAACCAGTCGGTTTTGACAAGCAAACGTTAGTGTGTAAAAACTACGTACGTAGTTCTTTGGTGCCATTTTCAATGAGTAAGTATAGATACTTTGACATCCACACTAAACTTACACTACCTTACCTGAAATCTATAATGTTCTATGTCATCATTGAAAAATGCATTTACAAATAATACTGAGTATGAGAGCCTCATCAGTTAGGATATCTAGCAATGAGGAGAATACCTTAGATCTGATGATGTGCGTGGAAAGAAGAATCTTAAGAATTAAATTGAAAGTAATATTGTTTAAGAGAAAGTCTGACTCGGCCCGTTCAAGCTACAATTCGTCTGATTTTCTTCTTTCTGATTCTGATGATCTGATTTTTTCTTCTGATTTTCTTTCTTATTGCTTTTAACAATATGTATATTTACGTCACATAATTCAACATTTTGAAAGAATTTTGAAATTTATATTAATTGTAATTTTAGAATGTATATCAAACTCTTTTTATCTCTATAATGACATTATACGCGTTGGAACAATTACAATTAATTACTTTGTCCTTCTAGAATTTTCATGAAATATTCAAAAAAATTTAAAAGCATTAATATGATTAAATCGAACAACTTCATTTACTCGATGAATGTGCTACTACTATACCGGTTTAAAGGCTAACATAAAGCAAAATTACATAATTGAAAACATATTAAAAAATATTTATCATATATTTAATATTTAAAAAATGACACTAATTGAAGTGAAATCTCGTAATAATAACAACAGTTTTAGAGTCAAAAATAATCCGGAAGCTAAAACATTGAACGTTTTCTTTATATTATTGCATACAATATTTTATGTAGATTTTGGATTTCTTAAATTCAGTTCAGCTTACCATAGAATCTTGGTTAAATTATTGACAGTCGCTCACTCCATATTTGTTAATGTTACGTGTTTCCTAATCTTTAGCAATGAGAGGAACATATTCGTATCAGCGTCTATTTGGTACCTGAAATATCTTGTTGAAAATATCTCTCACGTTATAATTTTATTACTTGTTCCGCAAAATAGCTCTTTTTGTAGTTTCCTACAAAATTTGGCATCAATCGATTTCAAACTTGGTGTACATCCTTCCAAAAACCTATGTTATAAAATAATTGTTTCTTGCTTAGTATCTTTTATGATTAAACTTATCCTATCAGCATTATACTGTTTACTAAATGAAGAGTGTAGTAAATTTAATGTATCGTTGAAAATATTTTCGTTCATACCCTGTCTCTCTATTGATATACCTTTTATTGTTATGTTCTTCACCTTCCGACAAGCCCACAGTCGATTAGTTGTATTTCGAAAATGTATTGAAAATAACACAGTAGAGCTAAAAGAAGTACATTGTTTATATAAAACACTTTTGAATTTAACCACAACTGTGAAAAAATCCTTCGATCCCATTGTGAGTGTTAATTATGTTCAAAATGAACATGGTAAAACTTCATTAAAACGTTTTAATACTTTAATTACCGGTTTAAAATATTAGGATCAAAAATCTCATTATATCTTGTTTTAATCTAAAAAAAAATAGCTTATATATAATATTTAAATTATTTTTTTAGATAATTCTCACATTATTTCTCAATATACCATCTATGATGTGGCTTATATACGATTTAATTGAAAATTTGAAAATAGAGACGGTAAGATCACGATCATTCGTTTGTTTTATATAGGCATATGCCTTCAATACTAATGGGATCAGACCATAGTCCACCACGCTGTCCAAGTGCAGGTTGGCGGACTTTACATGTCCTTCGAAAACTTTTTAAGTTCTCCAGACATGCAGATTTCCTCACGATTTCTTCCTTGGCCTTAAGACAAGTGATAATCATGTTGAAAATGATTCGTACAAATATCAGAGGTGCGAGACCCGGGATTTGAACGCGCTTCACTCGGTTATCATTAGGTGTTACCACTGGGCTACTACTACCTTAGGCTTTCTTTTATGCCTGCTCAATTTATTATGCCAGTAGAATTGTAAGCAAAATCTAGTGCTATATAAAATTAACTTAATATAATAAAATTTAATTTTCTTCTTACAGTTATCGCCAATTGTATTTATACTACAGTCTATGTCATTAGTGTCATCGGTGATTGTTATATTTGGTCCATCAATATCTGCATCTTTTTTACCCACTGAAGTCGATAAGATAAGGATAACTCTGCATAACGTGATGCTGAAAGAAACTGGTTAGATCTTATGACCTTGTTGCACATAAATAGACATAAAGTAATTTACGTGTCCTTATTTAAGTAATTTAATATAAACAATAAATGAAAACCGGTTCAAAAGTTCGAGTCGGACACACACACGCTCATGTACCATCGTACAAGATATAACACTATGTACTAATCGATTTTTTTTAATTTGCATGGCGGCCATTTTGAAATTCACCATCTTAGTTTTTATTATTTGTTGTTATAGCGGTAATAGAAACACACTATGAAAATTTCAACTTCCTACCTATTATGGTTCATGAGACAGACAGACCCGTTGATAGACAGACGAACGGACAGCGCAGACTTAGTAATAGGTTCTCGTTGGCACCCCTCGGTTACGGAACACTAAAAGTAAAAATAGATTTTTTTAATCCAAACTTAATAATTTCTTATTTTTTCAGATCAGAAAAAAATGCAAGATATTCAACTATTCATCAACTACATAGAGGCTTGTTCTTTTAAGTTTCACGTTTTAAAAATAATTCCTTTGGATATCACATTACCTATTATGATAATTAATTTTTGTATCACATATTTTATTGTAATCCTGCAACTAACTAACTAACATTTATATTAATATCAATTTTAAACTCCATACAACACACCGTTTTTTTTTTTTTAGATTTGAATATTTAATGTACTCAATAAAAATTCATTCACTAAAGCGTTTCCTTTTATACATACATACATTTTCATTTAACCGTAAATAAGAAATAAAATATATGAAATTTAGAAATATGGAAATAGATGTTTAATTTTTTGTTTAATTTTTAATTTTAATTTGTATGAACTCGTCTCTTGATATTTTGGAAACGACTTGATGTTAATGATTATAATATAATAACTTGTTATGTAAAAAGATTTAAAAAAGAAA
The DNA here is from genome assembly GCA_921882275.1 of Brenthis ino. Classification (NCBI taxonomy): domain Eukaryota; kingdom Metazoa; phylum Arthropoda; class Insecta; order Lepidoptera; family Nymphalidae; genus Brenthis; species Brenthis ino. The sequence continues at coordinate 26,287,514 of OV170229.1, read as the reverse complement.
ATAATTAAATTAATTTTAGCTTAATTTTATTTCTACCATATTTTTTACAGTCAGATTCAAGTTCAATACATAGGTATTAGATATTATTTTTATGGACTAAGATCCCACTGCAAGATTGCTACGTTCATTGCGTATGTAATCGAAATCAATTTTTTATATACAATAATAAAAGGGACAATATGTTTTAACCGGGGTGCCTATCCAAATGTGCCCGCTATTATGTTTAATTAACTAAATAATAGTTGACTTTTTGGAATAAAAACGATGCATATGTTATTACAATGAATTATACTCCACTTCACAGAACTATACGTAGAGATCTTGAAAAATGATAGCTGCCGTTGCGCATTTGGCCGCAACTCTTCGCAGCCAGGTATAAACGGGTCATATTTTGGTATGTTTATGCGTTCATAGCGTACATGCATCATTTATATATCAAACTAAAGCTAATTTTTCTGTGCATGATAAAATACCTCTCACCTATGTAATAGTGGTTGCAATGGAAAGAAAAGAAGGAAAGAATATAATATTATATGTCATTTGTCCGACAATAACAACGGTTACCATGGCAAAGATAGATTAAAGTGAGAGAGAGTTAGCGCGTTAGTTGTCTGTTTGTTGCCATGGTAACCATCCAGGAACTACTAATCCGATTTGAAAAATTCTTTTTGAATTAGATAGCCCATATATTGAGGAAATCTATATCATATATAGTCTATCTATTCCATGATACTAACCGTTAAAACGTACCTAGGGACGAAGTACCTAGTGAGTCTCTAGTTTGATATAAATAAGGATCGAAGGATAAACTGGGTCCTGGGTTCGAGTTCGGTCGGTACAAGTTAAGTTATTGAGTTTTTCTAAGGAATTTTCAGTAGCGAGCCTATGTTGGGAAGTAGACGATGTTACATCCCTATGCTTCAGAGAATAAGTAAAGCTGTCGGTCCTGTGCCTTAACTCTCACCGGTCAATATCTCCTGCGAGGTTGGCTAGTCTCAGTGTGATTGGCCGCCGTGGCCGAAATCGCTCAGGACATCATAAATATATGTAGATTAAGTTTAGAAATAGTAGAGAACACACAATGTTTCGAACTTAATGAATGATGTATACGATAGATAGCTATTACATATTCTGTAGATATTAGATAAAAATATTAATTCAAAGTACATTACTTATACCTGACATACCTAGATGCGTATCAATCATCCATTAGAACTTAGTATTAGAAAAAACTTTTTAACAAAAAAATAAAAACCGACTTCAAACAAAAGCACTAAAAAGTAAAAAATAACTGATTGGTAGTTTTCATTTACTATACATACCTAATCGAATATTTTCGAAGTCGGTGTGATTTGCTTTGTATGGGCTGGCACCGATTTCGAAAATATTTGATTAGGTATGTATTTAATAGGTAGGCTTTAATTACTTAGCCAAAGCACACCGACTTCGAAAATATTTGATTAGGTATGTATAGTAAATGAAAACTACCAATCAGTTATTTTTTACTTTTTAGTGACATACAATTAGAAGTAGGTTAAATCAATCATTAGCTATTTTTCCACTCTTAGGGGTGGTATTTTTTTTAATTTAAATGGGACCAATCTGGAAGTATACACTTTCAAACAACACAAAAATTGTCCAAATCGGTTAATAAATGACGGAGTTCTGAGGTAACAAACATAAAACAAATACAGTCGAATTGAGAACCTCCTCCTTTTTGAAGTCGGTTGAAAAATTAGTAGCGAGTGTGCTATTAGACAAGTTTCATTTCTTTAAGCATCCATAGGTTGTTGTTCTATGGCAAATACTCGTAAAGCTAATATAATCATGGTTCGCGAAAAACCATGCCAACGTAAAACAGATGATAATAACACAAAATTATCAAAAACTTTATATATTTTTTTCATAATAATACGTATAACTCTTGCACAAGACTACGGGTTTATTAAATTTAAATGTTCAAGAAATAACAAAATATTTAATATTATATCGATTATTCAGTGTATGTTCTGCTTAGTCGCCTTATTTGTTATGTTGTTTAATGATTTTCCTAAAACCGTGGCGTATGCATATATTATTTTTATCGGTCAGTACTTATTTAACGTATTGTTCTTACTCTTTTGTGATAGAAACAAGACAATTTGGAGTTTTCTACAAAATATCCTTCAAATCGATTTTAAACTTAAAATTAAAAATACTTACATTGTTGATTTTGTTATTTTATTATATACTTTATTTATTATAGTTTCCAAGATAGTTAGAATTATTGCGTGTGAGTTCTTTAGCCATTTATGCCCGTTCACTTCGATCACATATTTTTATATATACTACACTTTGGCTTACACATTCCTTCGAGTGTTTACTTTTTCCTGATGTACTCTGTTTATTTTCGTTTAAAAAAATTAAAATCCAGCCTCGATAACAATTATGATGTAATATCTGGTCAGTTTCTTTATAAATTTCTTTACGACTGTGCAGAGAGAGCTAAAGATAAAATGGATTATCTGGTAAGGTAACTTCACACCAAGACAACACACACTTTAATGAAAACGAAAAAGAGTTCACTATATATTGTATGGTAATCATTATTATTGCTCTAAAACTCTGAAGTCAATAAAAGAGAAACAATATTATACTAATGTCCCCCTGACAGATTCCGGTTACGGCGGCCAATCTCACTGAGACTAGCCAAATGCGCGAAGATATTATAGTGCACAAGTGCACTCTCTATTTTACTTGCACCGGCAACTTCCCAACTCCGGGCTACTACTGAAAATATCTTAACAGAAAAGCTCAGCAATTGACTTAGCCCGACCCGGGACTCGAACTCGGGACTTTCTGATCAGCAGCCGTACATGCTAGTGACTAGACCACCGAAGCAGTATTGTAGAGTTTAAAGCGGAGAAGTAAAAAAATGTTGACATTTCCGAGTACCGTATCTATACGGTAAAGTTAAAAGTAATCATGACATAATTATCTGATTTTCATATAAGAAAATATGATAAAATTATTAAACAAAATCACGTAAGCAATATATTTTATTGAAAGTTTTTGTAAGCTCGTCCTAGATGATGGCAGGCGTGCGTGAACAGGCGTCGACCGCCGCGCTTCAGCACTGTCTAGTTCTTACAAATAAAATAATAGTATCCAGAAATTCATTCTAAAAGTCCATTCAGGGGAGTAAAAAATCAACTGCTAGGACGACATAGATAATAAGCTTCAAAGAAGCGCATATCTGTAACAAAAACATTTAATCTTATTACTGTATAATATAAGTAAAATAAAATAAAGTAATATTTTCCCTACAAGGTCTTTTTCTTTTATTTTATCTCAGAAGCTTTTGTTCATGTTATTTATATGATTTTCATATAAGACATACGACGAATATTATAAATGCGAAAGTTTATGAGGATGTTTGGCTGTCTGGATGTATAGATATATGTATGTTTGTTACTGTTTCACGCAAAAACTACTTAATGGATTTTAATGAAACTTTACAATAGTATAGCTCATATATAAAAATGACATATAGGCTACTTTTTATCCCAGAAAAATGCATTGTTCCCGTGGGATAGATTTGTATATATAAATAATTTTTAATAAACTCGTATAACTCGAATCAGGTATTCGTCATCTCTTACAGTCGTATAAAACTTCAGCTATACGACGTCCCGTGAGACACAATCTGATTTTTGTAAAGTCTGAAAAATTCATGAAGACTACTCATGACGGTGAATATGCCATTGACACTCTTACACACTGCTTAAAACACTAAAAACACGAAATCCCAAATTTTTTGAGAATTAAATCTTTTAAAAACTTTTGCATTTCAAGTCAATTTTCATTTTTTTTATTAAATAGAAAAAAAATAATCCATTTATGTCTAGAAAACACATACCTACATAAGAAATATTTACACACACATACACTCACACACAAATACAAACTTCCACACACATACAAACTTTCTCATTTAAAATAGTAATCCGATTAAATATCTACTAAAAATACCAGCAAAAATCTTACAATACATTCTTTGAATCCGTATGTAATACCCAAGTAAAGCTTTTCCGTCCGTAGCGCCATTAAAACACGCGGGATCAGGAAAATCTCGTCCGGGATTTTATAACTTGAATACATAATTTACGATGCGACTTCGCTCCCGAAGTAGTTCCCTTGCAGTGGAATCTGAGTTTATCCAGCGGTAATTACTTTCGAGCTTATGATTCACGTTTTAATAGATCTACTGGTTAAAAGAGATGACAGGATAAGTTATGTTAGAAATTAGAATTATCATGAATTCGATTCCTGCGCGACGTATTTTGTCTCGTTTTTGTACAGGTTTTGTAAACAGTTATACACTTCTTAACTAATACTTAGCGTTATATAGTTTTTTTTTTAATAATCTATATATTAATTATAAAAATGTTTAAAGCAAAAAGATATTGTAAGGTAATCGGTGCAATTTTCATTTTGTTATTTGTGGGTAAGGTTTCTGTAACAACTACACCTTCGACACATCTAACACCTCAGTCTCTCCCGTGACCATGATTACTGTAAAGCATTCGAAACGTCGGGAACCAAAAATCAAAATAAATCCGCAAAAAAAATATTCGAAAACATAGTTTTATTTAAAAGCTATAATATTTATAATTTTTTAGTTATTTTTCTTCTACTATGCATTTCAAATATTGAATCATATTGCATCGTTAATAAATATTTCTATTAGAAAGTATAATAATTTGCAGTAATCATCATGCAATCGTTTTCAAATTATATTTCTTTCATTTAAATTTTGCATTTCACACCCGATCCCAAATCCCAGTAGCGATTTTAAAACTGTCAGCTTGTAATCTCAATAAGATTGATGGGTCCATTATTGTATAGCAAATGAGAACCAAAATAGTCTGAACTGTTATACTGCAAAGCTTTCTGATACAATACACGGATCTTCTTTGTTGATAATTTACGTACAATGCATTTTGAACTGTGGTATCGATGCTTGCATTTATGAACAGATTTGGTTAGCTATTTCAAATGAAAATGTTGACAGATTTTATAATATAACTATATAAACACTTCACTCTGTGTTCGAATATAATTATACCACCACTATATAATTATTATTGTGAGTAAAACTTGTATGTATATATATATATATATATATATATATATATATATATATATATATATATATATATATATGTATATAGAAAATCGGTTGATAACGCGGTTGAAAACAGAAAACCTACTGAAAATTTCAAGAAATAAAAACACTCTAAGTATACTGAATTACTTTATTTTGACTTTGTTGTTTTAGGAAAAGAATTAGGGTTCCGCTCAAAAAAATTAAAACGCACCTAAAGCGAGAATAAGTCGCTAGTAGAAAATATATTTAGATATGATAATTTATTATACATGTATAAAGAAATAAAATAAAAAATAAATAAATATTATGGCCACAAAAATGTTCATAATTTTATTTGATATAAATATATATTTTCACAATTCCTACTGTGCCCATAACTATACACATATAAATACTAATATAATTGATAGCAGTATGATTTATAAGCAAAACTTTTACTTTCAAAATCGGTTAAATCTTTATTATCTGGCATTAAATTATATCCAATATAACATTACTCTGTACGTACATTCTGTCGAGTTTTCCAAAGCTGGTTATTCGGTATCCGTTGAATTATTCATATAATTTCATTCAGACGTCGTTCGACTTTATGTCACATTATTCACAATTTGCGCGAAAAACCTTAATTCGCGTGTGTCATATAATAACATACATATTTATTAAGTTTATTATGTATAAGTCAGTTTTTCACAGAATATGATGCGAATATTAAATTAGATATGAGATTTCGCGATACCTCATTTAAAACATCATACGAGTATAAAATTATTGAAATTTGATTCAATTTTATTGTTACATAACTAGCATCTTACCGTCGTCGCTTGAATCGGGTGCATCCCAATGTGCCTTTTATATATTTTATCTGTATAAATATTATAAATGTTAAAGTTTGTGAGTATGGATGTTTGTAACCCCGTTTGTTCCCGACAGAATGGCTAAATGGATCTGGATGAAATTTGACACAAAGATTATAGTCTGGAATAACACATAGGCTACTTTTTATCTCGGAAAAATGTACGGTTCCCGTGGGATAGTTCGGTCTAGTTTTCCTAGAAGCGAACCCGAGCGAAGCGAGGGTGGGCCACTAGTTATATTATATACAGATAACGCCTTTTGGCAAATGTTATTACTGTTTAAATGTGTACTAAATTTCATTCAAATCAACAAATAACGAATGTATACAAATAACATCTTTCGCATTTAAAATAATAATGTAATTAGAAGGATAATATATATTCTTATCATATTGCTTTGTGAAGTAAAATAATTATAGTAATTAACAACTAAAACATAAATATGGAACTTGTCAAAATGAATCAAATGAGTTAGGAACTCGAAAATATTACCAGATTTTTACGTGATTAACTAGTCTATCCCACGGGAATCATACTCTTTTTTTGGGATTAAAAGTATTTTATGTAGTATTTCAGACTGTATTCTATCTCTGTGCGAAATTTCATCCAGATCCGTTCAGCCGTTCTAGCGTGAAAGAATAACAAGCATCTATCCATCCTCACAAACTTTCACATTTATAATATTAGTATGGACGCATTTGCATGTCTTCTTTAAGTCGAAAAGTAAATATTTAGTACTAGAATATTACATGTAATGCATAATTTATTCATATTTTTTTCTTATTTCTGCTTGAGAATTGAAACTGAAACAAAAATATTACAGATATTTCGAAAGTGATAAATATTCCAATTTATTCTAAAAAAACTTATTTTCAACATAATCATTTTCCTTTTAATATAAAGTATAAGTAAACCTTAAAATTAAAATTTAAAGTACAAGAAGTTAGCAATTATAGGGTATGTATCAAAGTTAGCGCCCCTCGGCGACGAGCAGATGAATTTTCTGCCATCCATCATCTCGCTTGTCCCTCGAGTCCGGTGGTTCAAAAGTTAAATTACTCGTTTTATTACTAGAAAAAAGTATCACAATATTTAATATCTATAAAATATAATAATTAATATTTTATCTTTACCTACTATTTTAAATATAAGACTTATATATTTTGTGTGAACTAATATTATTCTAGGACACTTGTACTATCCCCCCCAACGTGCGTTCACCTTGTCGTGGTGGGGGGGCTCAGTAGTGCCCGGCAATACATCCGGGCGCGAAGCCAAAAAACGTACAGGGAGGTGGCCCACTTCGGTGGGCGGTGGGAGGCGGCCCTCTTCGGAGGGTGGTGTACCATGCGGGTTGCTCCTGGTACTTCTCTGATAGCAGAGTGGACCTTGGAGCAACCCCGTGGTTGTTGTGGTCTGCTTCGGCAGACCTGTCGTCGGGGTGTCTTAGTTGAATGCGTGAGCGATCCTGCGACGCCCCATTAAGACGGGGGAAGGTTTTGTTGAGTATTAGTGGGTAGTACTGGCTTTGCCGGTGAGTCCCACTCCTCGTGCCTAAATGCATTTCCCAACGTTAAAAAAAGGACACTTGCACTATATATACTGCTATAATATAATGTACTCATATTTTATGTTAAATTTCAAAGTACATAAGTTTTAACGACTTAATAGTCTTTCAGTTACCAATTTAATGTTGCATTTGCAAAATTTAAACATTTGCAAAGAAAGTTTTAGGTTGGTTAATTGTTAGTTAGTTTTTTGTTTGTTCTTAGTGTTGATTACAGCTTTCTCTAGACGCAATATTTAAAATGTAATAAAAGAAATATATAACTTGATTTGATTCGTCTGTAACTCTTATAAGCAAAACTACTTTCATGATACAATTATATGTAATAACCTCACTTAAATCATGTGTACTCATACGAGTCCAATACAAGTGCATTTAGTTAACGAAGTGTCGCGACAAATATTCATTATTATGAAATTAGTCAACATTTAATCTGCGTACGGCAATAAATTCATATCGAGTTTCAAATAATGCCTTTAGACAAGTTCGCCCATTGGTACATTGCGTTTCGAAATGAATAAATTCTAAATAATGATTCTTATAACTCTAAATTATATACTGTATAATTGTATTTAAATATCTACTGTATGTAATTATGTACTGTAACTGTCTCGATGGTGTAGTGGTAAGCATGTATGGCGTATTTAGAGGTCGTACGTTCGAGTCCCGAGTTCCAATTACAGTTATTGATTTATATATCAAAAATATTTCAGCAACAACCTAAAGTTAGATAGTAGCTTTGCTACTGATATGTTACGAAGAAATTGTAAAGGCTTCAGGTCCTGCACAAGATCTCTCAACGAAATTGTCGTTCCTCAGCTGGGATTTGGGAGTGCAACTGTGTCCGCACATACTTGTGCACTATAATATCTCCCGGCTAATTGGAAAATTGCTGGTCTCAGCGAAATTGGTTGTAAAAATATTATTTGTTGTAAGTAACAAAAAATACATCGATGTGACATAAAAGAAAATTCAAGGATGAGGGCGACTTATAGGTACATAGATATTTTCCAATCAACCGATAAAAAATAATTAAGGAACAAATGATATTTTAATTAAAGGTATAAAAAAAATATATGATTTAGTACTTATATATAATATTATTTATGTATATATAATAAATAACATATGTCAAAATATATGCTTTATAAAAGCTCTGTCTTAAACTAACACTTATCGACTCCATGTTTAGTAACTCCAGGCAACATTAATAAAGAGCTTATAACCGACACTGATATATCGACAAACGATTCGTACAAATGTCTGGGCGATTTATATCGGTTTTGGAAGTTGCATACAATATGATAAACAAAACGGTGCATTGGCTCATAATTTTTTATTATAGTTACTTTTCTAGCTATTATATATATATATGTATATATATATATATATATATATATATATATATATATATATATATATATATATATATATATATATATATATATATATATATATATATATATATATAAGTAAACAATTAATTGAAATATCAGCTAATATATCTACTAAACAAAAATACCAAATTCCTATAAATATCCATAGAAGCGTGAAAATTTGCACGAGAGTTTTTTTTTTATATAAAGGTAACGATTAAGAAAGGTTTAATGAAAATTCATTTTTTTTTGGGAATTTAATAGGGGATGAACGTTTATTAGAAATAGAAATGTGAAAATTAGTCTATAAGCCTGTGTTATATTGCCAATGAGAAAACCTTGTATATATGTATATTATTATTGCATAATGGGGTTAATTCAATAATTTTTAAGTAATAGCTGTTCTTTATTTTATAGCTCAAAGGCTTAAAGCATTGTTTAGTTTCAATACGTGTATTATGTAAAAATAGACATTAAAAAATCGTAATTACATAAAGCCGAGATAGAGTTTGGTAGCTTATAAACTAAATAAATTGAAAACTGTTTAAAACTTGTAAAAAAACGTGTTTGTGTATTTGTGTACTTATGTACGCAAGTAAGAAGTTATACTTCTTTGGCGTAACAGAACAAAAATAGCTAAAGATTTCATCCCGTATGTCACAACTCTCTGTTTGTAAAAGAAATGATAAATTAATAAAATAATGAAATAAGGCATATTAGGCATATTACAATCATATATTTATAGAATATCGTTTAAGGAAAGAATATAATATTATATATCATTTGTCAGACAATAACAACGGTTGCCATGGTAACAAACAGTTATCAACTAACTTCATCGTGTCGCTTTTTGGCTGTCGGTGTGCGCGCGCATCGTAAAAATTTTACTCTCATAATTTTTAGATAATTATTCGTTTAAAACCTTTTAACACACTTCTTAATAAACTTTTTCTTTTTTAAATTCCATGTAACAAAAAATAAAGTATAAGTTTCAAATATATCAAGGTTCTATACAATTTCTATTTCAATACAATTTAAATTACAAAGCTATGTTTAGACATAATTGATAAATGCATGCGGTGTCGCTGTCAATAGTGTGATAGTAATATACGGCCGCTTTGATTTACGATTTGACCTCATTACTTGCTCACTAGCCATGTTCTTACCCATAAAATATTATATACAAATAATATATTTATTTATTAGAATTATGCTTGATCAAATTTTATATATACTCTTTATTGCACATAAAAAAAAACATTTTAAATACATATTAAATATTAGCGACTCACCTTCGCTTTGCTCGGGTTCGTCCCTAGGTTGATGCCTCATACAAACTTTCGTATATATATATATATATATATATATATATATATATATATAATATATATATATATATATATATATTACTTTATAACGGAGATTTGAAAATGAGGTAACAAAAAAAAGAGACATTAAAAACGTGAACATATTTATATACAAGAACTACAAATATTTTTATTAAAAATAAAAATTCAACATTTCTCCAACGACCAATAATATATATATTCTTTATTGCACAAATAAATTATAAAAAACAAAATACATAGAAAGTGACGTGGACAAAGGTGGACTTATCTCTATAAGAGATCTCTTCCAGTCAACCCATGCATGTGGGAAATAGTGTTAAATAGCGGGACAGAAAGAGAAAGTGCAGAATTTTTGTTATAGTAAAGTATATAAGTATGACACATAAATAAAAGTTAAATATATGAATACATTAATATACATATTTGAAAATATATAAAACATATACATATTTTAATTACATACATATTATATAAGATAAATACATAAATACAATTATAGATATATAATATAAACATGTAATCTAATACATACCAAAACTATATAAATATATATGTACATATAAATATATACATAAACATACATATGCAAATACATGTTAAACAGAAAAATATATTATTCAAAATTGAGCTAGAAAATGCTTTTTTATGTTCGTTTTAAACACAGCTGTAGAAGGGCTCTCCTGTAGGATTTTATATAGTCTAATAGTAATATATCAATAATATATAAATAGTCGAACTCCTCATGTTTGACAGAGTCCGGTAGTAGGACTCTCGTCAAGCCTGAGGAGTCCGACTGGATGGATACCACCCCCTTATCTATTTCTCCCGCCAAGCAACAATGATTACATTGTTGTGTTCCGGTTTGAATGATAAGGTATCCAGCGCAATTACAGGCAAGAGGTATATCATCATGTGCTATGGTACCGCTTTCCATCAGGTAGGCTGTCTTTTCGTTTATCACTATAAAAAAAATATGTACACAAAAATAAAATTTCAAAGGAATACGCATATAGTACACATTTAAACATATCAAATTAAAATATACGAAAAAAGGACTGATAATAATGATAAAGATTCACATAAAAAATATCATCGATATCAAATAACAATAAACAATTACTTCGTAAATCTTAAGTTCTATACATAGTAAAAAATTAAAATTGTATATTATTGTATATTATTCAAATATGTACTTAATATATAATATAAACTTGAATTTCTTAACATAAATACACAAAACCTCCATCCAATTTGTGGGAGTATCGCTTACAATTGCATTGTATTCAAACGTCGCCATATTTACGTATCCTATTTGCTTCTATTTCGAAAAGTAATCTTTTTCAATGGAACGAAAATGTATTGACAAATATGAAATAGATATAAATTACATGAGAGATCTGAGGTAAATTATAATTTCATATATTTGTGCACGCATTAGTATACATTTTGACTGGCTCAGTGGTGTAGTGGCTAGCATGTACGGCTATGCACATCCGGAGATGGTACGTTCGAGTCCTGAGTCGTGCCAAATTTAGCTATGGTGTCTTTCTGTTAAGAAAATCCCGGTAACAACCCGGTTTTTTTCCCTGCCTCGGAGAGCACGTAAAGCCATCGGTCCTGCGCCTAAGCTCTTACCTGTCGTGTCAATTATCGTCCCATCGGACTTTGAGATTAAAAGGAATAGAGAGTGCACTGGTGTCTGAAAAGTTAACAAATCGCAATGAGGTTTTCCGCTGTGGCTGAAATCGATCGGGTGGATATCATCAGCGTACATTTTGTTATACATGTAAAAGTAAAATTTAATACGTCAGAATCCCAGTGGATGTGTTCCTTACTGTAGAGTGTAGATATCAGAATATTCAGAGTCAGAATATTCAGAGTAAAACAAAATATTAATGTTATCGTAATAACTACAATGAAATAAGCTCCTAAATTTAACCGTTTATTTTATTTATAGTGCAGTACTTTTTCCCGCGGCTCCGCTCGCATAGTCTATTTATGAATGACTGTTTCGAAGTAAAAATCGTAACACTATGTTAGGTAGCCTTCTTGAAGAGTTGGACTATTAAATACAAAAAAGTTTCTCAAATGAAATAATAAAAAAAACTTTTCACTTTTTCACCGATTAACTTTTCTTTTTATGTTTTTCCTGTCAACATATCGATGTTTATTTAGTACCAATGCTTTCTTATAAGATTTTGAAATAAATAAAAGAAAATAACTATGAATTTGCCAAACAAATATTTGAATAACTAAATGATTCAATTTATAACTTGCTTTATTTTGTATCAATAATCGTAAAAATGTAACACAAAACTTGTATAACATTTAAAAGTTATTTATAGTGGCTCAATGGAAGCGCAAGTCAGTTTCATTCGACTGAAACGCCATAAATCCTAAACAATTAGTCCACCTATATATTGTTTGGGAAAACTGGGCTGAAATTTTAAAAAATGAATATTTCCCGCTCACGTGCAATAACCTCTCGCTGCCGCGGTACAATGGACCATTGGGCGCCGGCTCTTTATTGTTGCTTTGGTACAATTCGTATACTACCAGCGATAAATTGTTTGATATGTAATTTAATATATAAAATATTGAAAAATTCTTAGTAATATTGTTAATGTAGTTTTTTCTTTTAGATATAATTGTTGAACCGCGTACTTTTATATTTTACAAATATTATTTTGATAGATTGAGTGGTTGTATAAAAGTTATTTAGCTATATGCATTTATTTTATTTTTATTTTATTTTAATTAGATAAAGAAAGATACACACAATATACAACATCATATAAAAACAAAAAGCAAATAAGACTCACAATACGTGTGCTCCTTCACTTATAGGAGACCACAGCTTGCTCATTAATTTATTTTACGTTATAACTAAGTTTAAAGTAAGAAAAAATTAACGTCTGGAAACAAATCTGAAACTATATACAGAGATACAAAAACAAAAAAAAAACAAATCATATTACAACACATTTAAACATTTCTACTAAAGTTACGATAAGAATTTAGTAATACTACTTTTGAATTGAAACATATTAGTGGAAAAGATATCTAATTTGAGTTTGAAAGCGCGTCACTAGCAAAGCCATTCATAGCCCTAGCCAGATGTTTTATTGCTAATAATATGATTATACTCTTGAACTTTGCAACAACCAAAAACTCATTATATTTTCACTTGTTCGCTTTTTTTCTCTTCATATATGTACCTTCCACAAAAAAAAACTAGAAATAGAATAGTCAAAACTGTTTTCGTATACACAATATATATTTCTAGGAATTTAAAAACTCTCATCATACTCTTAAAACCATGTCCGCTTATAACTTGTGCGTATTCGTTCTCGATATCGCCGGTACACACTAACTGTACATCAGGAGGACATCCGAGTGGACTATACGCATACTGGCTGTTAATTTTGCACGAAACGCCTACACTCTACTGGTTTATTCCTACGGCTATAGCCTCGGAGGGGTGATTTAGATTTGGAACTTGGACAATGGAAGACTTTAACTCCAATTCAACGGGTAGATGTGGTAAATGTCGCATATTTCAGGACGCTGGCTGCGTTATTGTTTTGATGATTAAATAACAGTTGTAAAGTGTGTTTAACTGATATATTTATTTGTTCAAATTCAGTTATTCTATTTTCGGTCTAAGTTTTTAAACATGAGTGTTGTATGATAAAGTAATACCAAAATTATTGTTTCTATGGCGAAATAAAAATGAAACAAACAAGGCAATTTAGCTTTTGTTTTCATATTCCATTTTTCCGTCTCAAAATTAAATATAATATAAGAAATATAATATAATAACAAATTTATAATATTTTCAATTTAATCTATAAGCTATTAAATTAGTTTCCTTAAAACTTTTATAGCAAAAAAAGATTAATTAAGGCTACATTTAAATATTAGCAAATTGAATACAACATTTTTAGGGCACAAAAGTAGAAATTCTATTTTAAGCTACTATTCCTAATAGAATATTTAATTCAAATAACACAGATAAACTATCATATGTACATGCAATTTCAATCAGGCGAGTGGTCATCCGGCGCCAGCTGGGGCTGTGACGGGTTAATTTCATATGCTAATACGCAACCTGCGCAAGTATTAAAATATGAGACACTACTATGAAAAGTCATAAATATCACGATTTTGTTGCATTTACAGTTTATGGAACTATATTTAGTGGCTTGATTTTATATTTTACCTTACATACATTTGTACACGTAATATTAAAAGATAGTAAGTTTTTCTGGACTTCAAGATATGATATACAATATATTTCAGTACTTAAAATTGTGATATGACCTTTCTGTTCTTTGTCTCACTATGTGATTACAAAAACAATGAAACTTCCTCAACTAATATGAGCTTAACTGTATTTTTTTCTACCAAATAGTCCAAGTATACCTTATAGTCTTTCCTGGGAAGATAATTTTATTTTCCTTGCACTCCTCGTCCAATATATTTGAATTTCTTCACTACAGTTACATGGTAACGCCCGTATATTTATTAATGGACAGAAGCTTACATTTGTTCCGAAGCTCTTTTATTTCACCGATTGTGTATGGTAATGCGATGCAAAATAAAAATATTTGCATGAAAATTTTAATATGTTTCCTACTTTATTGCTGCGCGGCGCAAATTTTTTCCATAATAAAAATGTTTTTTCATGTTTATTTATTTATCTTTTTGAATAAAAAATCACAGATAAATTGTTGCTGAGTACCGGGCTATCACTGAATATAAAAATTTAACTTGTTTGCTAAAAAGTAATTTTTGAAGTCTTGAAAATATAGATGAATTAGCGGCTCACCCTCGCTTCTCTCGGGTTGGCCTCTAGAAAAAAAACAAACATTTCCTATGGAAACCGTACATTTTTCCGAGATAAAAAGTATCTTATATTATTATTATTCCAAACTATAATCTGTCTCTGTGCCAAATTTCATCCAGATCCGTTCAGCCGTTCTGGCGTGAAAGAGTAACAAACATCCATTCTAAGAAACTTTCATATTTATAATTATTAGTATAAATAAACAACTAAATGTATATAAAACTTAATTTTTTTTAGATTAAACAATAACCCATAGACTTCTATATGAAAATCCTATCATAGCAAAAATACCTTTTATATTTTGACGTTAACTTAGAAAAGTAATTAATTCCAAAATGTTCTTTCCATTACAGTTAAAATTTTCTTAATGAATTGAGACTTTTAGCAAAATAAAGTATATTTTAGAAGATCTTTTAATGCAATCGCGATCTGAAACTACGCTTTATTTATCTAAACAATGATTAACGACACTAACGGAAGAGTTAACGATGTATTGTTAAGATTCTGGATTAATGAACTAGCTGTGGAACAATGGCTGATTAATTATATTTTTAGCTTCGTATTTCTTTAGCGTTTCGAAATTATTAATTTTAAATAAAATAATACTTTCTTAGATAAATTGTCGTCGATTTTAACTCCGAAAATCAAGAAAGAAATTAAATCTGTGAAATAATCCGAAAAGATAGATTTATTTAAAACTAAAATTATTCTTTTATCGTATTTTTGTGCCTATTATTAAAAATAGAATAAATCTTTTGTATTACTTCTTATTTTGACTTATTCTACAATGGGATAGGTACCTTAGGAAACCCCCCCAACGTGCGTTCACCTTGTAAGGTACCTTAGGAAAGCGGTGTTAGTGATGTAGAAATTATAATATATTTATCTTAGTGTATGCAGTTCCACAGCGTGACTGTGAATTGTCTTAGTTTTAACCAGCAAAATTTTCCAGATCTCTTTGTAAAATATTCTCTCTTGTTTATATTTACTGAATGTAATGCTGTCCTTTATCTTTTCATTGTTTCTCTTTGAATTAATTTAAAATCAAGGTATTCTGTATTTTTTTTCGTAACTTACATAATTGTATGAGTTTTATTTTCTTGGTGTAATTTATTAAATAATTTGCCTTAATATTGGTCTGGTATTTTTAATACAAAAGTCTTTTAAACAACATGAAATCCTCTGAACTTATCTTAATTTACAGATGTTGGAATTAATGAATATAACGATTCCATTTTCTTGTTTTTCAATTTACAAACAAACTGACTAAGATATCACATTTGTTTATATGGATTTTCATTTAGAACAACATGCTGTTCATATAGATTACCAGTCTATTAACTGTACTTATGGGCTATTCTCTTAGTAGTGTTAAAGCATTAACAAATCTATCCCAATATATCAGGAGCGGAATAGACCTGCAGCAATTACGCGTCAAACAAAGCGCGTATGTAAATATAGCGATATTACGCGTACGACAGACGGACGTATGTGAAAATTATACGAAACCACTATTTCGCATTATCGTTAAGGACAGTGTATTTAACAGTGTATTTACTTTGAAGAATTGTTACTTTGCTGCCTAAGAATGTGACACATTTATAATCGACTTCAAAAAAAGGTTTTACGTTCGCTTATCTACATGTATTTTTATATTTATTATTAATTTTTTCGTCAATTTTGAACAATTTTTTTTATAAAAAAAAGGTATTTTTTTTAATTAAAAAAGCATTTAATATTTAAGTATTTTGTTTTAGCAATATTTAATAATAAATGTTTATTATCATAAAAAATGCGATAAAATTGCGTTGAATAAGACATGTTTTATTAATGAGTCTACAAACATCACAGACTTTTGTCCGTGCCTTTTTATAAGCCTTTGTTTTATTTGGAGTTTTTTTTTTAAATGTAGGTTAAATCTCGCGTTCAAAATTGGGTATAAGATAATAAGACATGAATATGCTGTTCGTTAGTAAGCGCATTGTTTGAGAACAGCTGGACCCATTTAACTACACTTTTTTTATTTTTAATGATTTATGAATGAATTGAATAAAATTAAAAATATTAAGGGAAATATGAAGAAGTACCCGAAAAATTGAGGAATCCGGGAAAAAGTTAAAAGTACCTTCCTTACTATAGAATTTTTATATTACTATAAAGATCGCAAATAAATTGAATTTAGGACAGAAGGATACCTACAGGTCAGCTATTATAAAACTGTTAGGTTTTATTAGGATATTTAAAGTTAGTCTCCATGAATATATCCAATAATTAAATGTATCCAATTCATTGTCTCTAACGCTACTGCCTTTTGGTTGGTCATTAAGGAAGGATTTGAGGGGTCGAATATGTTCAAATAAACTTAGTTTCAGTCACTATTCGGAAGTCAGAGTATAGATGAGTAAGGCTCACACTGGATAATCTTTACCGATAGCTTTAACATGTTAAATAAGGTTTTTCATTACTCTAGTTAAACTATAAAATAAAATTTAATTGCTGTTTGTTCATAGGCACATGACTTGTGAAAGGTAGACCGATTTAGCTATTTTTTTTTTGTTTTCAATAATTTAATGATCGTAATAATTTGATGAAAACAAAGGTATCTTATAGGGAAAAAAATAAAAAAAATGACCGGAAAATTCGACAAAAAAACTACAAATGCCTTTTTACTATACAATTTTTATATTATATATTTATATATCGAAATTGGGACAGGAGAACATCTCTCGAGTCAGCTAGAATAAAATTGTTACATTTTTTTACGCGACACACACCCATTTGGGTAATTATAAATGTTGATTCGCTCCAAAACTAAGACTAACTAAAAATATTAATAAAACGTATCAAATGCACTTTTATTTTAAACAAAAATCAACTCTGTGACAATTTTCAGTATTTTTCACGATTCGACAGATTCTGATTTTACAATTTACACATAGTTGAAACATTCACCTTATATTATCAATTTAGGATGCACTCGCTAGTGAGTACCGAATAATATATTACACTTCGAGTATCGAATAGAATTTAGTGGGCGTCCTTGATATGTTCTCGCCGAGCTATCTCGTCTAAACACACGGCATCTCATAAATCATAGTGCAAGCTTAGATGACTTCATCGGTTAGAAATTTGGGCATGACGTGATCTTGATATAATACCTACACACAGGCAGCCTAAGTTCATACTAATCTATTTGGCAACACTACGAGTAGTATCGTCATCCCTTAAAGCTATATAGTGGGGGTACAGCAGCAGGTTCGAGATACTATATTGAATAGATCATTAGACTAATCTTAAATTTATTGTTTAAGTGATTTTTATGTGAACAATGTTTAAATAATTTAGAGTGCACAAACCTGCAAGAACATTGTAATAAGTTAATTTAAAAAAAAGCCTTAAAATTTAATAAGAAAAGTCTTTTATAAATGGACGTAGTTATGCAAAATAGATCCAACCACAAAAACTAACTTTTGAGAAAAAGGAGTTTTAGTAACATTGGTATATCAAAATAACAAGACCGTAGTTTTTTTTTAATTCCTTTTAAATATTGGGTATTCTATCTACTTTCTGTATATAAGTTGATATGTGGGTGCCATTACGACAGTAACTCAAAAAACGGTTTTCGTTGGCTGGATCCCTTTTGCATAACTACGTCCAAATGTGATTTTTTTTTGTATAGTGTATGTATGTTTGATATTTTTTCACGCTGAAACGGCTGGTCGGGTTTGAATGAAATTTAATACGTGACCTGAAATAACACATCTAGGCTACTGTTAGCTAGGTAATATCAGAGGTGCGAAACCCGGGATTTGAACCCGCTTGATTCGGTTACCCAGGCGAGCGCGTTACCACTGGGCTACCACTGCCTATTTTATAGTCATTAATTAGTATACAACAAATATTCAATAACAATATAAACTTTTATATTAAAACATAAATAATATACTAAAAGTTTTTTTAAATAAAAAAAGACAGCAAGAATACGAGTAGCAAGCGAGACTTTTTGGTGTCGTTCATTTGAAATAGATTCATTGCGCACACAACGTCGTAGCAACAAAAGCTGCAAATGCGGCCAAGCTGATTTATGAGCAAAATTAACATTTCTTATAAATAGTATCTAAATTTTATATTGCTCTAGTAACCAAATTATTTTTTTTTTTTTTGAAGTCTATCAAAATCCATTGAACCTCCTATAACAATAATATACGGTTATGTTTAAAAATTTTATTTATTAAGGTAGTCAAGATAAGATAGGTAAGAAATGAATTATGTAGAGCTTTTCATAAGGCGATTTATAGAGAATGCAATTTGAAACAAAGTATCAAGTTTAATGTGATTTCAGATTAAAAGTGGCGAGAAAACACTGAGTCGGAACTGCATCAAATGATTTACTGTCTTCATCTGCTTTTATATATATTTTATATTATATACTCTTCCTTTGTTCAAATAACGTGAATGTTTAGCTATAGTTTTAAAAGAATATGAAATGTTTAGCTCATTTTATAATACTAGCTGGTCACCATCGCTTCACTCGGGTTCGCCTCTAGAAAAACACAAACAGATCTATTCCACGGGAACCGATCATTTTTCCGGGATAAAAGTAACCTGTTGTTTGACCGGCAATATAAGGTATCAGCATGCCAAATTTTACTAAATTTGGTGCATCAGTTGTTGTGTACTAAGCTGTTTAAGTTATTATAGTTTTTTAACTATCTCACGGGAACTTTTTAATTTTCCGGGATATAAAGTACTTATTAAAATGTTGAAAATCTGGTTCAAATTCAAAAAACCTGAATTATCCCGAAATATAAGACACAAATGTAAAAGTCCAATCGTAAGTAAAAAATCAATAATTGTAAATGACAGTTTACTACATATATATATATATATATATATATTTTTGTTATGCATATTAAATTTACTAGAGTGTGATAATGAGTACATATTGGTATCCTTATTGTACTTCAGTAGTTATTGCTAATTATTTAAACAATATCATCAAATTAAAAAACAAAACAACAGTGTTCAACATTTTATAACGCTCACTGGTTTAGTGAAATCGTAGCAATAAAAGAACAGGAAGAACAACACTAATTAAAATATAATCCCATTCTTTATAATTGCTTCCATTAGCTAATAACTGTAATAACAGTTTGTACCGAGGGATTTTATTATCCTCACTGAAACAAACGCGAGTAATCCGTCAACAAACGAAGCTTTAACATAGAAAGAACGCAGGTGCTATTTAAAATAAGGAATTTTTAAAATACACTCCTTTTTATCCTTTTAAGATGTCCAGAAAGATTTATTTATTAAAGGTTTTTCAGAAGTTAGCCGTGTTGTTATGAAATATATCAAATGAGTCTTGTTAAATTAACATTTATATTACTGCGATTTAATTACGATAAAATTATCGAGATTTCGTGGATTTGTTTTCTGCGTTGTGAGTTTTATACAAGGGTAATAATTCTATTATACCTTCTATTATATATTTTTCTATACTATAAAAAAAACTTTTGTATATGTATGCTTATTATCATTTGCACTATGATACACAAATGATGAAAATATTCAGGATTCTTTCTTTAATAACCTACTTTTTAACAAAAAAAAATATTCTGACTTTAAATCTGCATTTAAATTAATTCCGTACGCTTTTTTTTAAAGTATAAGTCGAACCAATCTTTTCGTTCACGAAGAGATGGAGCTGTAGGACGTACCTACCTACAAATATTTTACAGGAGACTGGGACCTTGATCATGCTTGTAGTTAGGATCAAAGCTAAGCAAAAGCGAGATTGTAGATGTTTATATTTTAAACAATATAATATATTATATTCCATTGTTAAAAAAAATCTCTTTAAATAGTCAATACTGCTAAAACTACCGCTTTAAAGATATTGGAACACAGCGATAAAATATTACAATTATATCTCAATCTAGAATACCAGTTTAACCATAAACCATAAAAGCTATTGAGTGCAATCGTAAAGCGAATTTCCCGCTCGATCGCACATCGCTTCTAAAGTCTACGTATTCATGATGCTTAGTAACTTTTATGACTTTTCAAAACTAGAAAAACGGCATTATCGTGTTCTCAATTTCTCTATTTTTCTACCAAACATAATAACATAAAAACTATAGATTTAACTCCTACTACATTTCAAATATCATCAAAATATGTTTAATAATATATTCATGTCGCAATTTCATTATTTGTACAAACTTAAAAATATCTTCTCGTGATAATAATTAATTTTAAACAACAACACCGGTGTTTCACAACAGCGTAATTGTTGTTACTTTTATTAGGTTTCTTAATTAATTTTTCAAAATCTAGTCATATAGATATATTTCGACTATTATAACCGTATTTTTAGTATGCAGAACAATTGACTCATAGCTATTATACTAGGTACTATGCTTAAAATTCGTAGAAGATCTACGACGTAGCAAGCTCTACGCTCAACTCAACTGAAGCAAAATAAGTGATAAATAATGGCTAGAGCATTTTAAACTTGTTTTAACATTTTAAAAAATATTTTAATTAAAATGTCTTTTTTTATTCAAGTACGCAAATGTATTCTTTTAGTTCGCAATCACTTAATTAACGCCCATTTTATATGAGAATGCGCTGTTCGAGGAAAGGCTACTTTATTTTTGACCAACTAAAAAAATAGAGGGTATTTAATTTGAGAATATGTATTTTTGTATCATTTACGTAATATCGTACGTAAATCATACTAATTTACGTAGGCATTACGTGAGTGACACTACACCTCTACCTCAAGAGTGTAAATTGCTTTAAATGCAACCTTTTTTAATTACAGAAGTAAACTGTACAATAGGGAAAGTACTATGATGGTTTTTTTAATAGTTTTCATATGGGGCACGACCTGACATATCGTATATTATATACTAGAGACTCATCTTCGCTCCGCTCGCGTTCACCCCTCGTTACGTTTTAACGATGAGTATAACTCAGAGATAAGACATTTTCCCGCAGTAAAAAATGGCTTATATATTGACCCAGATAACCAGCTATCATCTTACCAAATTTCAACAAAATCGGTCCAGTGGTTTTCTCATTCCCAGACAGACAAACAAACAAAAATACTAAAAACTATAGATTCGGCCTCTGCATTGATAATAATGACTATTTCAATAAGATTTTCCAAAAAATATTTAATACACAGATTCGACTTAGTTACAATTTTATTATATGTATAGATAATTTATCCCTTTACCCCCTTGCAATTACATTATAAATATTATTTACAAAATAACAATATTTTCTGCAATAAATATATTTTATTACTGAAAATATTAAAATCACAATAAATTTCATATGATTTAAATCAAATTTTTTGCTGACTTCACAAAACGATTCAACTTCCATTGCAATAATAACCGGAAGCAGGTACGGCGAGAGCAGCGTAAATAATTTATGACTTGATGACGTATTATGATATATATGCTCTGGCTTGTGCCTCTACGTAATCTTTTATACGTGAGCCATAAATATAGGGTGCTTTCTTTTATTTTAACTCAAGCAAAATGGCGGTCGCTTATTACTAAATTAGAAAATTGCTGTTAAGGGATTTTTATTTACGGAATAAATATTTTCCATTTAAAACATTGAGAGCTACAGTTGCCAAATAAAATTCATAAGTTTGATAGGCGATGTCAATAATATGATAATAAGTATTTATTTCAGATCAATATATAATCTATAGTAATTAGATCGATAGATTATCGATTGTGTCAAACAGCAAAGCATGCATGGTGTTTCCATATTGCGTAAGAGTGCTCATTGGCAAAAGAAAAAGGGTACTCACAACTCACTGTATATTTACGAAATATATGTTATAATATATAAAACTAAAACTTATATTTAATTCATTGCTTATGTATATTTTTGTATGTTTTCAGTACAATAGAAATTACACATTAATAATAAGAAAAAATACTGAAGTATGTATTACTTTCTTTGTTTTATATTTATTGATTTAAAATATGCAAGTGAAAAGAAATCAACCTGTACAAACATATTGCTGACAAAAGCCGGTATCCAAATCTGTCGCCTCGGGCCGCGGGCGCCGCCTAATATGCTAATACGAAATGGAGTAACTGCGATTTGGCAATAGAATGTAAAGGTATCTTACATATATTTTTTCTGAAAAATGTTATTATTGGCGTTATATATAAGTTCTTATATATTATAATCAAAGTAAAAATAATTCGTATATACTTATTTCACAAAAACAAAAAATCTATCCCACTGGAACAGTACATTTTTCCTTGATAAAACGTAACTTATGTGCTATTCCAGACTATAATCTATCTCTGTGCCAAATTTGATCCAGATCTGTTCAGCCGTTCTGGTGTGATTGAGTAACAAACATTCAAACATCTAAACTTTCACAATTATTATATTAGTAAAACTAGCAGCATTTAAGTTTTCAAACCTTATATTACCATTCTTTATTGTTTAGTAGAACCCGCGCCTTCGCTCACGCTAAAACTACAGAGAAATTTTAAAAAGTAGGTTTCATAAGATTTTTGAAATTAGACAACTTATATCTACTTTAAATAAAAAAGAATAAAAAAATTCAAAGTATTATTTTTTACCCGAGTGCAGCGAAGCTTAAAGGTTATTTATGTATATCCGTCCGATCCTATGTTCCTTCATACTTACTAAATACTACCTGATTTCACAATTCTGAATTCATACATCATTAAATTCGTCTTATTAACGAGTGTTATGGGCTATATAAATATTATTAAAAATCAAAATGGCGGATTTGAACAGACGATTTATGTATCTTGAAAAAACAATGTTTTTTATTAACTATAATTTTATTTTATTTTAAAGTATTTATAAATAAATAATTGAAAGTATAGTGTGTTCTTACCATTACTTTTACGTTCGTCGCACCCGCTGTAACCCCTAACGATGAAACGAATAACAATGCTCAAAAGAACGCACGTAATACGCAAAATAAAAGATAAGCCAACCTTCAGGGCTTCTATTGGAAAGCTTTATCATTTGATTGGCTTTCAAATTGCTTTGTAAATATTTTAATAAAAACTCTATTTGCCTTTGAGATTGAAAGTCATAAAATATGATATATGATATTATGCTATATACAAATGTATGAAAAAATTGTAAAAATAATTATAATACTTTGAGAAATATAAACTTTAGGTGTTTTTTTTTATATTAACATTAAAGATATCGAATAAATTTCATTTTAATTTTCCTATTCCTATTAAACACTCGTAACCCAATATATGTTTCATATTTACATTACCAGTTATATAAAAATGCTTACATTAATTTTGAACCCACTGAATCTAATTTCTCAAATCATCTAAATAACCTCTCTTATTTTTTCCACATATGCAAATTATTAATCTGAAGATGATAAATGGTGTATACATTAAGCACCTAAGTACAACATAAGATTCTAATCTGCCTGAAAAAATATCAAAATCATGAAATATTGATTCCGTATGCTTATATGGCTAACGCTGGCGAAATCTTGAGGCACATCAAAAGAATACACTGCAAAATTGTAAATCTTAAAAACGCCTACAGACAAGTTCGCGATAGCACATGTCCTAAGGTCCACTCACAATAACAATTTTTATCTGTGTAAAACGTACGCCCGTAGGGACGTACCTAATAATCAAAATAAGGCTTTTAAAAAAATAAGATTTTTTTTTAGAAAGGTTGTCCGGAAAATAGTGATATGAGTTACATTAAGAAACACTGAAAGTGCTATTTTAAGAGGATTTTTATATAAACTCATTTATTAAAATTTAGACAAGATGGCGTCTGTCAGATCAGCTAGGTTTCAATAAAACACAAGGATTTTTAAAATAAATTTATTAGTCTACATACAGCTGCATGCATCTAACAGATAACAAAATTGCCTACTTACAATACCTTAACTGATATTAGATACAACAAAAATTCGGAAACAGTGTAAATTAATGCTGAAAATATACTGAGGTATAAACTTTAAAATAATAGTTTATTTTATAAGTTTATATAGAAAACTTCTTTCCCACGGAGTAATACTTGGATAAAAAAATAGCGTGCATAACAAAGAGAAAAAAATCTACATTTATTTTCTCAATTATCATATTAATATAGTATTTAAAGTCTTATAATACTGTCTTAAATTTACGCGAATATTTGACATTTCAAATAATACTACCTTCTCGGACTTTTTCGCGGATTTGATTTCTGTTTACGAACGTTTCCAATACTTTACAGCAATCATTAGTCTCACCCGTGACCGTAATTGCCGTAAAACCATCGAAACGTCGCGAACCAAAAATCAAAATAAATTCGCGAAAAAATCCGAAGATAACTATCTTTACTTCTTTACTTTAGTCGTGTCTTGTAAGCATTCATAATAGCAGCCCTCGTTAAATGACAGAAAGAGTAAGTTTACAACAAATTTCAATAATATTTATGTTGTAAATATAAAAAAAAACTATAAAAAAATCTCTCAATAAAAGAAATCAATAATATCCCTGGAAATGTAGGCTATTTTCATCAAAGCATAAAAATCCAACCAGAGTTGTTGAAAAGTAGTACCTACCGTTTTAAGAAACTCATTAGTTTATACCTCTATATACAGGATGGATTTTTAAGACGGGACAGTAAGGGCAGGTACCTTAAGTCCTTAACTGCTATAGTTACAGGAAAACGTTCCTCAGAATATTTTAAGTTGTTTAATCGTTTTTCCCTACAAAATGTATGAACAAGTTTTTGGCGATTTCTCTCATTTATGGTACTCATACCTTGAATTGTCCCATAGAGTCTTTTGATCTCTACATGAAATAGGATCGATTGCCATAAAAAAAATTTTTTTTTGGTATTTTTGCATTTTTTCGCTACTGTACATTTTTTCCAAAATCTGTGAATGCATTTCAAATTATCTCAAAAAGTTATGGATAGTTTCCTAGGAACGTTTTCCTGTAACTGTAGCAGTTAAGATACCTGCCCTTACTGTGTCGTCTCAAAAATCCACCCTGTATATATGTTAATAGGAAATACCTTTAATCACCCATGTATTGTTAAAAATGGTGTAAAAAAACTATTAGAAAATGGACGACAACTTTAAGTAATCAGTGTAATTGATACATTATCTTAACATTAGATGAAAAAAATATGTGACAATTTTTCCTTCTGGAAGAAGAAACCTTTTGTATATTTTTTATTAGTAAATTATTTATACTCAAACCCCGTATCAGGTTATAAGACCCCTTTCATTTACGATAATAATGAAAATATTAAAAAAAAACGTGTGCAAATATGCTGCAAATGGTTATCATTTTATTAAACGAACTAGCGACACCCTCGCTCCATTCGGGTTCGTCCGTAAGTACGTTTTGACGTTTAGTATAGATTTCTCAGAGATGAGATATTTTCCCGCAGCAAAAAGCAACCTATATGTTGACCCGGATAACCAGCTGTCATCATACCAAATTTCATCAAAACCTGTCAAGTGGTTTTCTCAAGATGCGATGCGAGACAGAGAGACAAAAATACTAAAAACCATAGATTCGGCCGCTGTATCGATATAATAATGACTTATTGACAATAATGACCATTTTAATAAAATTTTCCAAAAAGTAATGTACAGATTCGACTTAGAATTTTATTATATGTATAGATAAAATTTGAAGTTTTTTTTTCTCGTGTCTCTTTTCAGTTAACAAGATATTGACAAAATAAACTTAAATTTTAAATGTTACACGGCTTTTAAAATAAAATAGCCTAAATTATTGACATATCCATACTAATAATATAAATGTGAAAGTGTGTATGTTTGTTTGTCCTTCTTTCACGTCGAAACAGAGTGACGGATTGGCTTGATTTTTGTGGAGATAGTTGGAGGGCTGGAGAGTGACATAGGCTACTTTTTACCGCGGGATATTATCTCATTCCCATGGGAAAACACATTATAATACAACCCACAACAACTCATCATACCTATGTACATATATACATAAGATATAGTCTATCTATTCCATACTGACCGTTAAAACGTACCTAGGGACGAGCGAAGCGAAGGTGAGCCGTTAGTACAATTATATACAATTATAGAGAAAAAAATTTGAAATTTTGAAATATCGCACATATTCCATTACACCTAAGTTCCTGTGACACAAATAATAATAATAATAGATTAATAAAATAATTCTAAAACTAAGAGGTAAATATTTGAATAACCGTTACCTAAAAATAAAAAAAATATAAACAATTTTTATACATATATAATATAACTAGTTAAGTTGTCACGAATGGTTCAGTTGATATCGGATTTTTATATTATCATCAAAACAATATAAATATCATGTAAATAAAAATGGTTTCAAAACCAAATGTCCACTAACATTATAAAAATTTGGAGTAAATTTGAATGAAGGAATAATTTCTATAATTAATTTAATTAATATAAATAATTTAATTGATTCGATACTAAAAATTGTGTTTCTCATAGGATACTATATTACTTAGCAATATAATTTTAAGCGTTGTCTTTATAGGATATTTTTTTTTATTTATATATTTTCATGTAAAGTATGCGAAAACATAGGTAACAGCGAATAGCATTTGAAGGATCCACTTTTTTTATTAAAAACTCAAAGTACATTTTGAATAAAACTAGATATATTTTCGATTTTTTCGCGAATTAATTTTGATATTTGGTTCTCGACGTTTCGAATGCTTTACAGCATACATGATCACGGGAGATACCGCCAGTCAATAGGAAAGGATAAATTTTATTTAAAATATCATATATTCGCGTAAATCTAAGACAGTATCAACTAAAACTACATCAAGATTTTTGAAAATTTTATTTTGCATACTATAATTGAATTAATCATTTTCAAATAGATACACACCTTGTATTATTTCTATGCTAGAAACCCCACAACTGCGTTAAGTAAAAAAATTGGATAAAGCTAATATGACGAAAATGGGACACTAATGGTTCCTAATCGTTTTTATTTTATGATACTTAACCCTAAAATGGAATAACCAACACAGAAGCTTTTAGCTTTTAAAATTATTTTTATTACTATTAAAATATAAAAACTGTCTCCATATGACAATATTGTTTGTAATACGATATCAACTTAAATATTCGGTTATTTAAAATACTCCCAAGCATTACAATGTGTAATCTATATATGAAGTTAAAATTATTTACAATTTTAGATTTATTTTATTTTAATTTTTTGAAATTATACTTCTTTTGGGACGTTTGAAAAAAATTATGAAGATAAAATTTTTATGACGCGCGCGCACACAGACAGCCAAAAAGCGACATGATGAAGTTAGCTGCATTCCTTGTGACATACGGGATGAAATCTTTAGCTATTTTTGTTCTGTTACGCCAAAGAAGTATAACTTCTTACGTGCGTACATAAGTACATACACACCTTTTTTTATATTTTTCAGATTAATTTGTTAATAAAAAATCCATTTTATAACATACTTAAGTACGTTAATGGCCAATTGGTGCAAAAATATCTAAATTTCAAATGTAAAAGATACATAAACATCTTCTATTTTTCAATTATTTCTATTATTAAGCTTTATGTTTATTGCTTTATTTTCAGGTTAAGTCTGATGTTACTATCGATACATAAAAAACTCGCTAGATCTAGAAGATGAAGGTCAAGAGTAGGCCCATTTCTAATAAAAAAATAAAAAAAAATAAAAACCCAAGATACACAGTCAGCATCTCAAACGTGACCTCAAAAAAAGAGCGCACATCTTTTTATATATCAATACCTTTTATAGTTAAATTGATAAGTTTATTAAAATTATAAATTGTTTTAATTCCAGAATAATTGTATTTAGCATTAAATATTCATTATAATGTGCATATTGAAGGCTGATTTTTTAATCGTCAGATAAAAATAAATTATAATAAAAAATAACATAGACATATGAATAATAAACATAGCATGTATAAATAATTCAATTAACAGATTATATATAATTTAGCCGAATAAAAAATATCTGACATTTAAAAAATCACTATCAGCCATTTTCAATTTAGTTAAATATGAATGTCAAAATTACAATTTTGATATTTATTATAACATATATATTATAGTATGGACTAAATTGTAGAGTGAATGCGATAATAATGAAATTAAGTGCACCTATTTTAAATGCAAATAAAAAAAAGAAAAAAAACTGTTTCATTTGTTAAAATTAAAAAAAAAACAATACATCAATGGTCCTATAATAAGCTGCCAACTTCAACCGCTTTAAAAAAATTTAATTAGACACACCTATATCAAAATACACCAACATTAAAGGTACTGTTAAAAAAATTGAGTTGTATCATAAAACCATTCAAAATCAATACTTCGACATTCCATTAGCAGAATAAATTATATAAAAATGGCGACAATACATTGTAGCTTTTTCGTTAACTAAAATTAAACATTAATTTACATGATTGTGTTAATTTTTACATCCATTTGTATTCAGCCCTTTTTATCGCCCCACAGCTGGGCACGGGCCTTCCTTTAATACGAGGGGGATCAGGCCATAGTCCACCACGCTGGCCAAGTGCGGGCAGACTTCACATGTCTTTCGAAAACTTGTATGGTTTTCTCAGACATGCAGGTTTCCTCACGATGTTTTCCTTCACCGTAACGCAAGTGGTAATCATGTTAGAAGTTATTCGCACGTGAAAATATGAGAGGTGCGAGACCCGGGATTTGAACCCGCGTCACTCGGTTTCCCAAGCGAACGCGTTGCCACTGGGCTACCACTGCCTTAAAATTTAAAATTTATTAATTTATTTAAAAAAATATTTCAAGTAAGTTATCCATTCGGTACTTCTTAAATATTAATTAATTAATACTAACATTGTATCTCATTTCGTAAAATTTTGCTATTTATTCATATTAGAAATTGTATTTTTTTAACTTTGTATAATTATTATTATATTTTAAAGACTTTTTTATATAGGTTGGGACATTAACACACAGCACCGTCTAGTTCCATGGTAGGCTACGAGGCTTGTGTTATGAATACCAGATAGTTGATACACTACACACACACATATATAACATTAAATACATACATATTAAAAATATAAACACCCATGACTCGAGTACAGATATTCGTAGTCATCCTACAAATGAATGTCCCAGCGGGACTTGAACCCACAACCGCTGGCACAGCAAGTAGGGACACTACAAACTGAGCCGAACGTGTCGTCACTTATTACTATTTAATTAAACGTAATAAAAGTATGTCACCATCTTATAAAATATTCGCTTAATTTTAAACATAAGCGTGTCCAATCCATTAGAAGTAATAACATTCAATTAAATTATTATTGTCAAATTTTAAAGAAGAATTGAATAGATTAATTCTAAACTAGCTACGCCGTCTTTCTTCGCTCATATTACATAAAAATTATATCACTTGGTAAAAAAGCCCTTTGCTATCCTAAAAGCCCTCTCAAAATAAGTCCATCCTATTTGAAAATAATCCAGATTATTAAAAAAAATCTATGATATTTCATATGATGTTTTATGTAAAAAAAATGTACATTCACTATTTTTCTATTCTATCTATTAAAAAGAGAAGAAACTTAATACGATTAAAAGTGAAATATGTTCATGGTGTTTGTTCAACCCCAGACGCAAAAGAATGGTTTATAAGTTTAACGTATGTATGTGTGTCTGTCTGTGGCATCGTAGCGGATCGTAGCAAACGGATTAACCAGATTTTAATTTAGTCTTTTTTTTGTTTGAAAGGTGACTTTTTAAATGAACATTTTCAAACTTTTGAAGTTGGTCCCATATCAATTTAAAAAAAAATGAAATTAAAAATGGAAAATTTTATTTACATTTAAAATGACTTAAAATTCGGCTGACCCTTTTTCAAAGAATAATCATTGCAACTTACATTCAAGTCTAATTCAATAAAAGTAAAAAAAAACTATCCCATCAAGAACGTGAAGTTAGCAACTTATCCCACTAATTGTATTCCAGTTCCGAATTATCGTTGGGCGGTCGAGGGTTATTTACAACAGATTCAGGGTTAACCGAATGTATTGGGGCGGGATTCATTATTCTATTGTTCATTCTAGTAATATCTAAGACCGGCAAACGCAAAACGTAATCTTGTTCTAACCTGTCTATCCTAGGTCTTTCAGACCATGGTATGACTCTAAAGTCAGGATTCGAAGTGGTCGCTACAGGGTTAAGTCTAGGCATTCGTTGTGCTAAGCTTCTAAGTCTGGAATTTTCAGTTCTCGTCTCTGGTACGAAATTTTGCACTCTTGTGTCTGGTCTGTTTGTGAACATGTGCTGGTAACGGGTTATCTCGCAAGGGAGCAGCGGCCGCGCGTCTCTGCCTATTCTGTGTACGGTTATTTGTCGTTGGTTTTGGTTGTTGTCTATGGTCGGATGGACCAAGATGCTGTTTTGAGAGACGCGAGTAGGGGACGGGAAGTTCAGTGCTAGGAAATCTGGTAGCGGCACGCAGAATACGCCTAACTCTTCCTGTAACAAAGATGGTAAATGTTAAGTACAGAAAAAAAAACTCTCTCCTGGAAATCTAGAATGATTATACACAACAAAGGCAACATAGAATGTAATACTTTCTTAGATTTACGCGAATATTTGACATTTTAAATAAAACTATCTTTTCGGATTATTTCGCAGATTTATTTTGATTTTTGGTTCCCGACGTTTCGAATCCTTCACAGCAATCATGGTCACGGGAGAGACTGAGGTGTTAGATGTCTCAAAGGTATTATATAGTTGTTACAGGCAGCCTACCCACAATTAACAAAATGAAAATTGCACCAGTTACCTTACAATATTTTTTAACTTTAAACAATTTTATAATTTTAATTAGATGTATAATTGAATATGGAATATTATTTATTTAATTGTATATATAATAATAATATCCTCCTGATCGATTTCGACAACAGTGCGGTGGCCAATCTCACTGAGACTAGGCAACTTTGCACTCTCTATTCCTGCCACTTTCAAAGTACGATGGGACGATACTTCGACACAACCGGTGTTACTGAGAATTTCTTAACAGAAATACTTAATAACTGAACTTAGCCCAACCCGGGACTAGAACCCAGGACCTGCGGATCAGCGGCTGTATATGCTAGCCACTACACCACCGATACAGTTACAGTTATAATAAAATCTATATAAATTCTAAGTGAAATCTGTACGTAAAATATTTTTTGGAAAGTCATTATTATCAATACAGAGGCCAAATCTAATGTGTTTAGAAATTTTGTCTGTCTGTCTGTCTGTCTGGGAACGCATCACGAGAAAACCACTGGACAGATTTTGATGAAATTTGGTATAATGATACCTGGTTATTTGGTTCAACATATTATACGGTACTTTTTACTGCAAGAAAATATCTCATCTCTGAGAAATCTATACTACCTATTAAAACGTACCTAGGGTTGAACCCGAGTGTAGCGAAGGTGAGTCGGTAGTAGTATAATGACTTAAACTTACATTAGCATTAGGTGTTCTTTCCACATTTTCAGGTATATTTAAAAATGGCTTCCTCTCTATTTCACTTGAACCGTTCGTTGTTGATTTCTCTTTCTCCTCATGCAATGGCACATCAGGAACTACTTGCAAGTCTTCGGGGGGATTTGGTATTATAACATAACTTGCTATAATGCTGGATAACTGATCTAAGACCTGGAAAAGTATTATTATTTATTTATATAAATAAACACTCAATATGTGTAACTAAGTAATAAATTTAATAAGCCCTTGAAAATCAATACAGTGAAAAATAAATATATAAGTATTCGCGTCCAGGAATAGAACCTGCTACAATCTTCATAATCAAAAAAATATATATAAAAGCAGTACATACCTCGTCTGCCAGTAATCTATGCTTTGGGTCTTTAACCAATAATCTCTGAATTAGAAACACCGTGTTATCTGTTACTTGCACTGAATTGCCATCTCTGGAAAAATATATTTAAAATTTAACAATTAGTATGAAATAGATAGTCTATATCTATACATATAATAAAATTGAAACTAAGCCGAATCTGTACATTAAATATTTTGGGAAAATCTTATTGAAACAAACATTATTATCGATACAGAGGCCGAATCTATCTATAGTTTTTAGAATTTTTGTCTGTCTGTCTGTTACCGCATCACGGAAAAACCACTGGACGGATTTTGATGTTATTTGGTATGATGATAGCTGGTTATCCGGGTCAACATATAGGATACTTTTTACCGCGGGAAAATATCTCATTTCTGAGAAAAACACAAATACTGCATTGTAAGAGTAAACTAATATGTAAATACCTAAGAATTTGGTTTTCGGTCATCTGAACGCGGGCGGAGCCGCGAGGAACGCTATTATTGTATATACATAGATTTGATGAGTTGTTGTGGGTTGTATTATAACGTGTTTTCCCGTGGGAATGAGATAATCTCCCACAGTAAAAATTATACTATGTCACACTTCATACATACTACTATATATGATCTCCACACAAAAAAACACGCCAATCCGTCACTTTGTTTCGACGTGAAAGGACAAACAAAAAACAAACACACTTTCACATTCCGATTTGAAAAATTCTATAAATAGCCTGTTCATTGAGGAAGGCTATAAGGCTATATATCATCCCGGAAAAATGTACTGTTCCCATGGGATAGATTTGATTTTGACGCTAGTGTATATTATTTAATATCAGCAATAAAACATTAATTAAAAATACATATGTATTAGCATGATTATTTCTTTACATATGTTCCATGTTACCATTTAAAACTTACGGAGGTATATTATAATTGGCTGCCTGTATTCTACTAAACAATTGTGCAAGACTTGTATCACAGAAGGGAAACTGGCCATACAACATTGTGTAGAGAACCACTCCCAAAGCCCACATGTCTGATGGCTTGCCGAGATATGGCTTACACATCAAGACATCTGGTGATATATAGGCTGGAGATCCTGGAATAAAATTATAAAACATTATATGTTAATTTATGTGTAGAGTTTACCGACTACTTTTTTTTAAATATAGCTAAATAATATTGTTTCCCGAGCAAATGCTGCAACTAGATTACATCCCTATAGTTTTGAGATTTTCAAATCAAATTTCAAAAATCTTTCTTAGCTTTTACCAGCTCTGGGGCTAGTGGGAATGTATATAGGTCTTTATTAAATATCTTACCTCTTTGATCTTTCAATAAATCTCTATCACTGCCCAAATGAGTTCCAAGACAGAAGTTTGTTAAAATGACCCTTCCAGTTCTTTGATTTAGTACTATATTGCCAAGTTTTAAGTCTCTATGCACTATGTTTCTCTAAAAATAAAATATAAAAAAATATTTCTTTATTATTTTCATTGCAGACATTTTGTAAGACCTCACAGAGTAGAGTAAATGTTAGAACATATAAATATAAAACTATCTTTTCAGATTATTTTGCAGATTTATATTGAGTTTTGGTTTCCAATGCTTGGAATGTTTTACAGCAATGATGGTCACAGGAGAAGTCTCTCCCGTAAAAGATAGTTTTATTTAAAATGTCAGATATTCATGTAAATCTAAGAAAATATTATTAGACCATATAATTTTTTACTCAAAATTCAAAAATTTTAATTTTTTTACATAACAATAACATTTATTATTATTATATTAAAATACAGCCAACCGTTTTAGATAGTGATATTTGCTAGCTTGTATATAGATATGACAAAATAATGAATTTAATAATTACCTTATGCAAATTAGCCACAACTCGGACAATGTCATAAAATATTAATATAGCTTCCTTTTCTGGTACTTTTTTTACTTTAGTAACATATTGTTGCAAGTTTATAAGTTCACTGCCTTTTTCACTAAATTGATGTGCAGTCACAGAATCTAATACTAGAAACAGCCTTTGCCTAACTCGGCCTGTGTATACAAAGCCAGGACCATTCGGGTTAGGTACTTCTTCTAATGCATGATCCTGAAAATTAATATTTTCATAAAATTTGTTTGTTAATAATTATTCATAGTTAATGTAGAAATTATCACTAGCCAATTTAAATGAAAATAATAAAAATGAACTATAATTTCAACATGTATTTATAAAACTTGATTTTGTGTGATAAAATTAGTATGAAATAGTGCAAATTTATATTTGTACCTTGAATAACCCATGATGATGAATAACTCCATCTTGGTCTTTCAATAGGGACAACAATGAATACTCAGTGTGCAAAAGCATTTTCCCTTGTCGGTCATCCTGCGTTTCAGCTTGACCTTCAGTTCGAAGGGTTAAAATTTTTATTTGGTAATAGTCATCAGTCTTTTCCTTACGAGCTAAACACTGCACTATGCTTTTAACAGGACTAGGTCCTAATTTAGGTCCTAATAAATAAGGGCCAGCCTTTCGAACGTGTTTTTCTGGCACAGGAGTCCCTGGTGCTGGTACATCACTTTTGTTATAAGATATTTTACTTTTCCTACTGTTTAAACTTAATTTTTTGGAATTCTTGAGCACAGAACTCGAAGTTGAACTGGCATACGCAGCCACTCTTGCGATCTTCGGGCTCGGTTGCAGTAACAAAGGTCGAGTCCGTTTCCCATGGTTTACACTACAACTAGGCTTTTCTTGATCCATCACGTTATACTAACTTTATTAAACGTACTGTTAGCTATATTTAAAGGAGTGGATTTACTTAAAATTAGTTTTGTACACGTTAAATTCTAAACCATTATTGTTAAAGTGTACCAACGGTACAAAACTGAAATGAACTTCTTTTATTTACTTCGACAGATGTCCACTAATTTTTGTACTATCCATAGTGCTAACTTGTTACAATATTTGTTCTGGTAATATCGATTTTTTGGAAGTTTCGATATTCGATGACATTTACAGTTTACAATTTACGGAATATACGGAAAATAATAATTGAAAAATACCACCTATTCCTGACCTAGTTTAATATTTTACATTAAAATAATGCTTCTAATATTAATTGAAATACTTTTTTATATATATAACGCAAAAAAAATGAAGTTCAAGCAAATAATTAAAATTTTAAATTTAGATTTTATTATTATTTACTTATTGATAGCATATTTATTGTTATTCATTAATGGTTTAAACATTTAACTATTTAAAGTTAAATGGTAAAAAAGAACTAATTTGTTAATATAGATATTTAGGTGCCACATCCCTAATCCCTATTTTTAAAATTGCGCAGATTAAATAGCTTGACCACAGATTGTAATTTTTATGATTTCATTAGAATTTCTACAATGCTTTTAATAATTTATAATCACGATAAATAAACAAATTTTTTTTTTCTAACATTTCAATTCATTAAATTGGTTATAATAAATTCATTAAAACTGTAATTTTGCTGTTTATCTTCCATTATTTATTGTATTTATAAATGTGACGAGATAGTAACTTTTCTTGTGCAACACTAATCTATGATTAACAATTTTGACACATATTTTTAACCATGTTTTTGAGGAGACCTATGTAGTTCCCGACAATTTATTGTGACCATAGATGAATATTTGTGACATAATAACACATCTAACTGGAACATAATTAAAAAAAATAGCTGCTGTAAATAATATACATAGTGTAACAGCATGTGGAAAGGACTTAGATTAACGCAATCACAGTTAGCTAAACTTCATTTCAATGGACATAAACTGCAGCCAGTCGGAGTTCCTGCTCTAGATTCTGTATTGAATCAATGGTATGAATTTTGTAAGAAACCTCCTAAAGGGTTCGAAAAATATTTTCAACCTGGAGGTAGTCCAAAACAGACGAAAAAGCCTGAATCAGATGCATCACCACCTCCTTCAAAGAGTTCACCGCCACCGCCGAAACCGAGTTCGCCGCAAGACAAATGGAATATGAATATGTTCTCAAGCTCTGCTGGAGGTGGCAGAGGAACAGGCCGCGGTGGATATGAAGGTCAAGATAAAGAAAAATGGATGATGTTCGGTGCTTTAGGTGTCGTAACTTTATTAGCCTCAATAGCCTACTTCGAACTAAGATATAGAGAAATAAGTTGGCGAGATTTTGTCAATTTATATCTTAACAAGGGTCTTGTTGAAAAACTAGAAGTTATAAATAAAAAATGGGTTAGAGTGAGATTACAGGGCTCTGCTATTGAAGGAAAGATAATATGGTTTGCTATTGGCAGTGTTGATTCATTTGAAAGAAATTTAGAAAATGCACAAATTGAAATAAATGTGGACCCACCTAATTTTGTTCCAGTCATTTATAAGACTGAGGTAGAAGCTGCTAGCTTGACAGGGATGTTGCCAACCTTATTAATAATTGGATTTTTAATTTATATGATGAGAAGATCTGCAGATATGATGGGAAGGGGTGGTCGTAAAGGAGGTGGTATTTTTGGTGGGGTTATGGAGTCTACCGCAAAACTGATAAACCCAACAGATATAGGTGTGAAATTCCAAGATGTTGCTGGTTGTGAAGAAGCTAAAATTGAGATTATGGAGTTTGTGAACTTTTTGAAAAACCCACAACAGTATATTGATTTAGGAGCTAAAATTCCTAAAGGAGCCTTATTAACTGGACCACCTGGTACCGGTAAGACTCTCCTGGCCAAGGCTACAGCTGGAGAAGCAAATGTTCCTTTCCTTACAGTGTCAGGATCTGAGTTTTTGGAAATGTTTGTTGGTGTAGGTCCATCTAGAGTTAGAGATATGTTTTCTATGGCTCGTAAGCATGCACCTTGTATACTATTTATTGACGAAATAGATGCTGTTGGAAGAAAGAGGGGAGGTCGAAGTTTTGGAGGGCATTCAGAACAGGAAAATACTCTCAATCAACTTCTAGTTGAAATGGATGGGTTTAATACAACAACTAATGTTGTAGTACTGGCCGCTACTAACAGAGTAGATATTTTAGATAAAGCCTTATTAAGACCTGGTAGATTTGATAGGCAAATATTTGTACCAGCCCCAGACATCAAAGGAAGAGCTTCCATTTTCAAAGTTCATTTAGCCCCACTGAAGACCACAATAAACAAGGAGAACTTGGCACGTAAAATGGCTGCATTAACTCCAGGTTTGTGATTTATTATTTAAGAACGAATTTATAGTAAAATGAAAACTGCTTGCCAGATTTTCATAGGATTTCCTTTATTGTACAGGTAATAGGCTGTATTAAAACTAAGTAAGTTTCATATTTTTGACCTAAACTTAGAGCTACATTACTCCTTGCTATGCAACCATATTATATTGCATGAATTAATTATGAATGGAGGTTGCAAAAAAATTCAAGTTCATACAAATAAACCCAAAGGCAGATTCCAAAATTAAAAATATTTAATGTTTATGTTGTTCTTACATTAGTCTAGATTGTAGCAAAAGTTTATTTATGTATAAAAATATATTATATAATACATGTTTATAAATATATTCACCCGCCACCTCATTTTTACATATAAAAAATACACTATTTAAAATAATTACACTTTTTAAAATCAAAATAATTATGTCTATTTTCAGGTTTCACTGGTGCAGACATAGCTAATGTATGTAATGAGGCTGCACTCATCGCCGCTCGTGAACTAGCCAATGATATTACAATGAAAAACTTTGAACAAGCTATAGAAAGAGTAGTGGCTGGAATGGAAAAGAAATCCAATGTTCTCCAACCAGATGAAAGGAAGATTGTGGCTTATCATGAAGCAGGGCATGCTGTTGCAGGCTGGTTCTTACAACACGCAGACCCTTTGCTAAAGGTCTCAATCATACCAAGAGGCAAAGGCCTAGGTTATGCCCAGTATCTTCCCAAAGAACAGTATTTGTACAGTAAAGAACAGCTCTTTGATAGAATGTGTATGACACTTGGTGGAAGAGTCAGTGAAGAAATCTTTTTCGGAAGAATCACTACGGGAGCTCAAGATGACTTGAAAAAGATTACCCAAAGTGCCTACGCCCAAATCGTACATTACGGTATGAATGCTAAAGTTGGTAATGTTTCATTTGAAATGCCCCAACCCGGTGAAATGGTAATAGACAAACCTTATTCGGAAAAAACCGCTGAATTAATCGACTCTGAAGTTAGAGAACTAATCAACACAGCACACAAACATACTACGGAGTTGTTGACGAAACACAAGTCGAACATCGAGAAAGTCGCGGAAAGACTTTTGAAGCAAGAAATTTTGAGCAGAGATGACATGATCGAACTTTTAGGTCCTAGACCATTCCCAGAAAAGAGTACTTATGAAGAATTTGTTGAGGGAACTGGATCATTTGAGGAAGATACTACTCTACCAGAAGGTTTAAAAGATTGGAACAAAGAGAAGCAACCTTCCACCCCTCCTCCAGAGAGCATACCATCAGGATCTAGCCCCACTAAAAATTAAGTAATTTTACATGTAATTTTTTGAGTTTTTAGTCAGTTTATGTGAAATAAATAGATTACCTCCTAAGTCTTAAAAGGTTTTTTTTTTAATTTTTACGATATTTGGAATAGGATTTAATAAAGTCTAAAAAGAAATAATAATAACTTGGCAACCATTAAAATTTAATTAACCAGATAATCTGGAATCAATTGCAAACAATAAAATTCAATACATAATTTATTGCATTTCTTTGATAAATAATCGCTTTAAATATGTAACGCACTTTATAAAATAAATAATTTCTGTTAAACGGTAGTTTTTGTTCCGCATGACGAGGAGGATTTAAATAATTTACTACAATTTCAAGTACCCAATATATTTAATTGGCCACTGGCTGAAATCAAAAATTTTTACATTTACCTCCCCTCAAGTACTGTCAGTTAGGACGAGCACCTGCGCGCTACGACCGTTATCTCAAGCGCGTATCGAACGCGCTCTATATGAGGGTATTGCGATAGTGCTAGCCCTGTACATAAAAGGAACAACTTCAACAAAAAGAAAAACAGGGTTATATTAAAATTATAATATGAAAATATTCAAATATCGGCTGAACATAAATCCAGCCTTCTTTCTGTTTATTTAAATATTCACTACATTACTTTATACATCACCAATTTCTTAAGTAAATTCAGTTTTTTGTACAATATAAAAAGAATCTTATATTAACTCTATGTTTACACGCGAGATGTATACAACACGCCCGCATTCTCATTAAACTTGATCTAACCGAGCGAACGAGAAATAAGAAAATTTAACAAAAATAATTAAAATTATGGTAATTAATACATGTACCTATACTATTTTATGTTCAACATTTTATGTCAATATTCAATTATTATCTATACTTAATTCTAGCCTATGATAACATTATAAATGATGAAAACGTATCAGCATGATATCATTCAACAATATTACATTAACAATATTTGCAATCCATTCACTCACTTCTAACGAACGGAAAAATTAAAACTAATCTCAGTAACAGCAAAAAGTCCGACAGTCAATGACAGTCTCTGATTTTTTCTCCTTTCGGTTTCCGGCCGCGCTTTTTGCCGGATGTGACGCCGGCGAGGACCATGGCGGCGCGTTTAGCACGACACGATTTGCAGAACCAATCTTCCGTTGCACCCGGTTCTTCCGTTATTCCGACACATATCCAATGGTACCAACCGTCGCATCCGTCACAACCTATCATAGGGGAGCCGTTATCAGGTTGGCCACACGCTGGGCAAACCCAAATCTTATTACCATGCTCGTCTAGATAGAAAGGAGTTGGTAAAGGCCCTGTAGGTTTTTCTACGGGCGTAGTTGCAGGTGTGGGAGCAGATGTCGGTGGATCTTCTGAAATGGATGCAACATCTTCTTCGTAGCTTTCACCTTGACCTTTCTTAGCTATAGGCTTGATAAGTATTCTCCTGTATTTGTTGGAAGATGGAGGACGATTTTTCCGAGAGGGTGAACCAGGCGGAGATGACACCTGCGCTTCCGATTCTGCTGTGTGATTATGCTTAGAGTGCTTTTGTTTGGCGGGCGGTCTCGTTACTAATGCTGATATTTGCGCTAACTCTGGAGACCTACTGTGTTCACGAGATACGGGTTCATCTTTAACGGGCGAAGAATCGTCTTCTTCTTTTTTTACAACAGGCTTTATATTTAACTTAAATATATCAGGGGAACTCGGCGGCATTGGCGAATTCGAGTTGGAAGAACCTATTTTTAGCGTCAGCTTAGGTACCAAGCCATCTGCTGATTTTTCTTTCTTTTTCTCTTTCTTTTCCTTTTTTATTCTATCTTTGATTTCTTGTTTCTCGTCTTTTTCTTTTTTCTTCTCTGACTTGTCCTTATTTTTATCCTTCTTATCTTTTTTCTTTTTCATTTTTAGTCCATCTTTATCTCTTTTCTCTTTTTTATGTGACTTATCTTTTTTCTTTTCTAAATTATCTATTTCCTTGGTTTGGGAAATGTCTGGAGGATTAACTTTATGTAACTCTGGTTCCCTAACGGGAACAGGTTCAGGGATTGGAGTAGGTGGTTTTGGTTCTGGCGAAGGTAGTCTGGGTGGTGGTGGAGGCTCTCTTGGTGGTTCAGATCGAACAGGTTCAACTTTAGGTGGATTTAATTCAATTGTGATATCAGGCTGTACAGGGGGCATTTTATATATACTTGACTTATGATCCTTACTAGATTTTGATTTCTGTTTCTGTAAAATATTTGGAATGGTTGGAGATTTGTGCTTATCGTGACGGTCTTTTTCGCGACCCGTCATAGGTGACTTACGCATTAATCTTTCCTCTTCATTTTCTACAGGTATGACTTCCAGACTAGGACGACGGAGCATGGGTGGTATTTTCACAGATGACCGAGATGAATGAGGGAAGTTGCCCATTTGCATAAGATGGTTCGGTATACCTGGACCAAGACCACCAGGTAGAAAACTAGGTCCTGGTATAAGTGGAGAGCCACCGCTCATCGCAAAGGGATTACCAATCATATTTGGTTGTAAACCTCTTAAAGCTGGATTATTGGCTAAACCAGCAAGAAAATCACCACCAGGTATCAATCCAGGATTTGGTATTAAGCCTGGTCCTGGCATTAAACCTCGTCCCGGTGGCATAGTATGGAAAAATGGGAATCCAGGTGGCATTTGTGACAGTTTTGATTCATTCTTTGGCCTACTTGATTTTGGCGTCTTTTCGTTTGGTAGTTTCATTTTCTTTTTCTCTGCCATTTGCACCATTTCAAATGCTAACTGTTGTTGTTGTTTCTTTAACTTTGCTTCTAATTTTGCCGCCTTATCTTTTTTATCTTTATGCTTCTTTTCTTTCTTCATTTTAGGACTGACACTAGGTACTTCTTTGGGAAATGGTATTTGCAGTGTCTTGTTGATAGACAATTCACTAGGTCTATGTTCTAGAGGTAGTGCTCTTGATTGTGGAGCTGGTTGTGCCTCCAATGAGTCATCATCAATATTAATAACTTCATGAGATCTTATATCTATTTCTCTTGACAAATCTACAGGACTATTATTATTGTTCATCAGGGATTCTTCACTTTTTACTCTAATGGGTTCACTTTCATGTGAATTTTGCAATCTTGAGATCATAGTGTCAGATAGTGTTTGTATTTTTTCGGGAACAACCTCTGGAGCATTCTTATCTTCTTTAGATTTGTTCGATATTCTCTTAAATATATTAACTTTTGATCTATCTGGCTGTGAAGCCAACTTTTCTTCTTCACCAATTATTTCCTTTTTAATTTCAATGTCTGGAATTAGTGAAATTGTAGTATGATGTTTATTAACAGGTATAGAATTAGAAACAAGTGGTGATTTTGAGATAGGTATTTTCCTTGGAACCGGGATAGCTTCCTCTCCAGGTATTAATGAACTGCGAGGAGT
The DNA here is from genome assembly GCA_921882275.1 of Brenthis ino. Lineage (NCBI taxonomy): Eukaryota > Metazoa > Arthropoda > Insecta > Lepidoptera > Nymphalidae > Brenthis > Brenthis ino. The sequence goes on along the minus strand of OV170229.1, from coordinate 26,244,483 downwards.
TATAGGTGGATCGACTGGTTCTTGTTTTATTACAGGTCTTATAGGCTCCAAGGCCGCTGGACCTGGAACTGGTACGTGTGGAGGAGGCATGGTAGGCTTCGGAGGCAGTGTAGGCCTCGGCGCTGGCATAGTTACATGATTGTGATGAGTAGGATGCACATCTTTACTTTTCATAGGATACCCTGGTGGATACCTGTCTAATTTATTACTATCCCTAGATTTACTACTTTCACCTTTATGACTTTTATCTTTCCGTTTACTTTTCATAATTTTACCATTCAATAATTTATTCTTTTTAGATTTCTTATCTTTGTCTAGCATTGGTACTTTCACTGCATTAGAGTGGTGCGAATTGACTTTATGTTTCTCATGATGTTTTTCAGTAATAATTGTGGGTGGTTTGGCTTCGGGAAGCTTACCTTCCCTTGCAGGTGACAGAAACCCAGACATAGTCATCATGACACTACTAATTTCTCTAGTTCGTTCTTCCTCATCCAATCGTAACCTTGGCCTTTTACTATTTGGTAATGAAACTGGATCAATGGGTCTTTTAAATATGTCCTTAGGTTTTTCTGGGCTGTCTGTAACTGATATTTCAGGACTTGTACATGTTGCATTACTGTCAATGTTATCAATACCATTTTGACGAATTTCAACTGTGCCTGCAACAACTGGTGTATCCCGTTCTTTTTCAGGATACATAGGGGGAAGATGTTCATGTACATGCATAGGTCTTGTAACAACCTCATGACTGCCTGGTTTAAGAAAGTTCAAATTAGATTCCTTTGGTTTTGGAAACTTTTCTGTTATGACAGGCGGCGGAACAGGAGGAACACAACGAGTATAATCTGCTAATTCTGGTAATTGAATATGAAGGTCACGAAACACTAATCCTAAGTCATGTAAATTTGGTTCAGTCCTATTGAATTGTTCAGCATATCTATTAGCTTGTGTGCCCAATGTACATATGTATTTCTCCAAAACATGTACTAGAATATCAAGTGGCGTAGAGTTTATACCATTCCATCCTATAGTTTGGCATATTTGCGCAACATTCCTTCGTAGTATCTCACGGGCGTACGCCTCTGACATTATGACACCAACAAAGTTATCTGGAACAAATGAATATTATAGTGTTATTACGACTAAACAATGTTCAAATAAAGTATGTGGAATTCGCTGACCACAACATATAGGTTTACTTTTAAACCTGATATCTTTACATACGATAGAATAGCTAAAACAGCAAATCTCATGATTTTCATACCTGCAAGTGTCTAGTAGCACAGAGACGATATCGCAAACAGGTGGAAACTCCAAGTTTAGAACACACATGTATGCTTCGCTATTATCCTTATAAATCACGGATAATTTATCATAATATATTCAAAGATTACAATGCAATATAATGAAGTGTTTACGTAAAAACTTCTCAGCATTCTACAAACACAGTGCCCCGTGCGCCATGATTGCATTTTGGGTTGTCAATGTTCTGTGTTGCAAGGCAATAATAAATAAAATGGCGGTCTTATATGGATGCGTTCAATTATATAAATATTATGTTTAAAAAAAAAGATCGGATGCACTAACGAAGATATGTAATGAAGTTTTTTCCAAAATACTCCTTTAATTTAGTGAATAATTCAAATATGCAATGATAAATATAGACTTTTATTTGATTTAATAATAAATTTAAAACACTATTTAGTTTGCGTTATTAGAATAAGATATGAATGTATACTTTAAATGTGTACGTACGTAAAAAAAGTTGGTGAGTTGATCTACTCTAATATTATTATAAAGAGGGGTTTTTTTTATTACATTTGTTTGAATCGAATAGGCTCTGAAGCTACTGAACTGATTTAGATCAAATTTGGTAAGAAGATAGTTTTTATCCCGGAAATCATCCCTTGAAGGGGCGAAAATGGGGGTGAAAGGTTTGTATGGGGAAGCAACTTAGGGACGAACCCGTTACCCGAGCGAAGCGAGGGTGATTCGCTAATGTAGTTATATAAGGTAACTTTTAATGAATTATGTACATTAATATTATGTTGAATTGTTTACATATGGAATATACTTATTTAATATATTAAAGCATAGCTGTTTTCTCTAAACTAATTTTCAATAACAAAATTGACTTAGAGAAATCTGATGGTGGCGGTGCGAGATTAATTACAGGTTACAGGACACAGATTAATATGGAACCTATTTATTTATTTTTATTATCTAGGATAAGATAAATATTATAATGTATAAATATGTTATTTGCTTTTTAGAATATAATATTATAAACAAAATGGTTAGATTATTGCTTTTTTTATACTATCATAAAAATATTTTTTTCTATAGCCACACTGCACTTCTCATATAAGTTATAAGCTATAACCGATGTGACACTACCTATGTCAAACAAAACCGCAAATGGTTTTCTGACGATGTGCTTTTAGTAGATGAAATGTCGTTAATTATTTATCACTTTTATACTTGAAAAATGGTTATTGTAGTGTGATACTTCTTGTAATAACTAAAATTTTCACGAGAAAGCAAATAGTGATGATAACGCATGATTTCAATGAATATAAAGAGTTTGTCCTATAGCTGAACAGGACTTGAAACATTTCCTAGTGATATTGAAAAGTTTTAGTGGGAATATTTTAAAGTACCACAAAAATGACTACATCATCTGAAGATGTTTTGCTAAGCGTGGGCCATGTCAGGTATAAAAAGGGTGATGGAACCCTCTATGTAATGAACCAAAGACTGGCTTGGATGATGGAAAATAGAGACACAGTGGCTGTATCACATAAATATGCAGATATTAAAAGTAAGTTATTTTACATTACTAATTAAGAGAAGCATTTTACTTACATAATTAAATACTATATTTCCAAAATTAATAACTATAATAACAAAAACAGTTGTAAGTACCTGGCAAAATTTTAAACAAAACATTAGACTGTATTTTTTGTACACTTACTAGTAAATTATTATAAAATATAATTTCTATTGCAAAAATTTGATTTATTGGTTATTACATAATTGATTTCTTTGTATAGTTATTATATAAATAATTTGAATTTATATTGTATTTTCAGCTCAAAAAATCTCACCAGCTGGTAAACCAAAAGTACAGTTACAAGTAGTTTTACATGATGGGACTTGTTCAACATTTCATTTTGTAAATCCTTCTGGTCCAGAGGCCCAAGCAAAAGATAGAGATCAAGTTAAAATGTTACTACAAAATTTATTGCCAAAGTTTAAGAGACAGATTGATGGAGAATTAGAGATGAAATCTAGGTATTATTTAAAAAAATTATACACTTGCAACTCACCCTTGCTTGTATTTATCCATAGGAAAAACACTAACAAATTAACCCACGGGAACTTTACATTTTTCCAAGATATAAAGTAACCTATGTGCTATTCCAGACTAATATCTATCTTTGTGCCTAATTTCATCCAGATCCGTTCAGCCATTCTTGATTGAGTGATTGAGTAACAAACATCCATTCAAACTTTGCATTTATAAGTGATTAATAAGATATAAATTTTATTTTAAATGGAATTATTCACATATAAGTATTTATAATAATACCAATGTTAATTTTTTTCTGTGTGTGTCCTCATTTTATATGTTATGATTAAAGTATTTTTCTCATCTCAAGGTTGTTATGCCGCTGGGATTACTAAATATTTTTATAAAAAAACCTTAATTAACAACTGGTTTTTAAAAGATATGTTCATATCTGTTTACATAAAAAATACCTAAAATTAAAAAGTATATTTACATACACATATACTTATGTATTGCATATACATACATCACAATATCTTATTTGTTGATTTGCTACATTTTACATGTAGTTTCTTAGTAAAGCTAATACATATTTATATACATATAAAACTGTTTTAAAACTGACTTTTTTGTATATTATTATTTTCTAATATTAACAAATGGTTTTCTAATACATTTTAGTCTAAAATATTTTTATATTCCTACTTAACTACATGGAATAATAAAATAATATTGGTTTATAAATGAAAACATCAGATCATTTTATTTATACATGTTCTAATATAAATAAAATGGACATGGTATTTTTCAGATTATTATCTCTTCATCCTACATTAAAGCATTTATATGAAGACTTAGTTATATCAAAAGTAATAAATAGTGAGGAATACTGGAACACACCCACCTTAAAACATTATACAGAATCAACCAATATGAAACAGGAAGCTGGTAAGAATCCTCTAATATTATTGATCTAGCATTTGAACAAGGTATTTACAGTAATGTTAAATTACATTTATTTAAAAAATGTTTTTTATTGAAAAGAATTATTGATGTGAAACATCTAATGTTGGGGGCTAAACTCGTTCGGAACTCTCAGACTCATTCCCACTCGGCTCGGTGATTTCCTCCTCCGTCTATCTCACCTCTTTGAGCTCGTATTTTAATTTTGTTATTAAATTAAGATGTATTTATTAAATAAAGGAGAGGTATATTTTATACCAGTACTTATGATAGAAAGAAATAGTATACTGTATAAATGGAAATGTATATTGTTTTTTTTCATTATAAAAATTACCTTATCCTGTTTGTTATAAGGATTAATCTTGTACAACAATAATTTTTATGGGCAATTTTTTGATGTATAGGAGTATCTGGAGCATTCTTAGCGGATATCCAACCTCAAACAGACGGGTGTAATGGTCTAAAGTACAATCTAACACAAGATATAATAGACGCGATATTCAAAACATATCCAGCCGTTAGAAAGAAACACATAGACTATGTTCCTAATAAAATGACAGAGGCAGAGTTTTGGACCAAATTTTTTCAGTCACATTATTTTCACAGGTATGGAATGACTTTATCAGCTGGAAGATCATTTTGTTTTTAATTTTCATACTTTTATTTGAAAAATAATAAGTTTTCTAGGTAAACTTTCTGTATATTATTGAAATTAAAAAAAGACGAATCTTTCTGTGAAATAAATTATGTTTCACTATCAACAACAACAACAACAACAAAAACAAATCTATCCCACGGGAATTTGTTTTTGGAATAAACATTATTCTATGTGCTATTTCAGACTATAATCTATCTCTGTGCCAAATTTCATCCAGATCCGTTCAGCCGTTCTGGCGTGATTGAGTAATAAAAATACTTCCATCCAAATTTTTGCATATTTAATATTTATTTATGGGATTTAACAATAGCATAAAAATTATCTTACATAAATATTTATATTATGTACTTATTATCATTTGAGTAGAATGACGCACATTTTCGCGAACATTGCCGTGGCCTCCATAGCTCAGGGGTTAGAGCACTGGTCTTGTAAACCAGGGGTCGAGAGTTCAAATCTCTCTGGGGGCAATCAATAAATCTTTTTTTTAATTTTATTTCTTTATTGTTTTTTTATTTTTTGTTATATTAAATGTGATTTTGTTTTGGTTTAAATTAATTTTTTTTTTTTATTTTGAGGTTTACATAAAGAAGTAACATTTAAAATGTAATTCTGTTCATTTTGTTTTGTTAAATATTATTTTTTATTAAATTTATAATTTATTTACAAAAATAAACCTAATTTACGAAAACATAAGGCATTATTTTCAATAAGACTTATGCCCGATTTCACCAACAACCCATAAGCTACCACCTACGTATGGGATCCCTAGCTTAAAATTCCTCTAAACTAGCTCCTAAACTAAATTTCGTTTTACCATCGTCTTTAAGCCCGTATTCGAAATACCACCTAAATTTAGGGGGCCTTTTAATATTTAGGTGACCCCTAACTGTCGGTGAAACAGAAACTGTCCCCTAACAGCCCCCTAACCATGCTTAGGGGATCCCTTAAACTTAGGTGACGTTGGTCAATTCGGGCATTAGTTTTCTTTTAGCTGCTAGAATATGATTGCTTTTTATGGGTAGAATATATTGTAATATAAATTCAACAGATAAAATATAATAATAATAAAAATATTAATTTAATTTTTAATGTTTTTTTTAGAGATCGTATAGCGTCCTCATCTAGTAAAGACTTATTTGGGGAGTGCGCCAAAATGGACGACCAAGCAATCGCATCGGCAATGAAACACACTACATTAGATTTAACGGTATGTTTGTTCTTTTTTTTTAATACCATTATGTCTAAAGACATATAGAAATGGGTACTCAGAATATATGTATATTTATGATGATGTCATTTTGTATCAAGTGTGTCATTATGGCGTTATTGTTTAAATACATTCATTGTTTGTCTTTGCAATTTAGTAAAAAAAAAGTAATTTTTATTAACCGACTTCAGAAAAGGAAGTTCTCAATTCGTCGGAATACTTTATTTTTTATGTATGTTCCCCAATTACTCGAAGACGCCTGGACCGATTTGGAAAATTCTTTTTTTTGTTTTAAAGTGTATACTTCCCAGGTGGGCTCATGGTCATCAGGTCAGGATCTGATGATGGGATCCTGGGGAAATCGAGGGAACTCTTCAAATTTTATAGGCACACTGAAGCGATTTGGGTATTTTTTTATAGTGACTTGAGTATTTGCTTTTAAAATATTCTCTTTTTACTTTCTACTACTACGTCTACACTAAAAATGGAAAAATAAAAACTAAAAAATAAATAAAATAAAACCAACTTCAAGGTACTAAAAAGTAAAAAATAACTAAATGGGCGTTTTCATTAACTTTAGATAGATATCTAATCTGATATTTTTTGATTAAACACTATTTATCTCGCCCTGTAGAGAAAATTTTTAGTCATTTTAACTCAAATAATCAATCTGCTTTAATAGTAATGGATAAAATCGATACTAATATTATAAACGCGAGAGAAACTGTCTGTCACTGTTACCTTTCAAGCTTGATCCGCTGAACCTAAATCTAGATGAATTTTGATATGGAAATAGTTTGAGGCCCTGTAAAGGATATAGGATAGTTTTTTTATCCCGGAAATCATCCCTTAAGGGGTTGGATATTTTTTTATTTTTTAAAGTACTTACCTAATTTTGTATACCTATGTATATACTTGTATATAGAAGTTTAGTATTCCATACTAATCATTAAAACGTACCTAGGGACGAACCCGAACCCGAAAACATAGCGAGGGTGAATCGCTTGTATATAATAATCTTTCAACAGGTCGATTTACCACAATTCACGGAATCTGTCCCTCTCTTACCTGATGAAGATTCTCACGAGAAGGAAAAGGACGGAACATCAATCCACCGCAGTATGATAAAAAGGTTCAACCAACACTCCATTATGGTAATTGTCATACAGTTAAATACAAATAATTGGAATTTGCGAGCCAATAGTGTCCATAACATCTTTTTAAGCTAATACTAATGAATTTTTTTAGTATCTAATGTTTGATGATAGTTGAATAGAAATTATGTATTCTATTTGACATATAGACATAGATAATGGACTGAGTATTTCTTTGCCAGTCGTAAACTAGAAATGGCGGAAAGGCGCTACAGAGGTAAAACGAATGTGCGGCCAGAAGTCTTCTGTATTAATTGAAATACGTTTAATGATGATAGATATAAATTATAACCATTATTTTTCTATCAATTTTTTTTACATTCTATTTATAAATTCAAATTGGAATAAAACATAGGTATCGGCCGCACGTTCGCTTTCTCTCTTTCTAGTGATCAATTTCGTGAGAGTATTGCTCAAGCCGTTCTCTACGTCTATGATTTGATATAGGGCATAATATGTATATCTGTATAAATATTATAAATGTGAAAGTTTGTGAGTTAGTTATGTTTTGGAGGCAGCCAGAGGATGCAAAGAAATGCAATTTAATTAAAAATTAATTTATTAACTAGAAGTTTTTACTACTAAAATGACTGTCGATCGATGTTAGATCAAATCAGTGAAGATGCAGCCAAGTAATGCCTTTTATACTACATGATTGTAGGAAGTTGAGACATCGGCATTGATGAAATGTAGGTGGCTGCTGCGCCTGCACTTGTCTCGTCGTCGCCGCGCGAGGTTTGTAGAGCAAAGCTGATGCGACGATTCGAGTTCCGTAACAAGACTGTATGGATGTTTGTTATTCGTTTACGCCAGAACGGCTGAACGGATCTGGGTGAAATTTGGCACAAAGATATATTATAGTCTGAAATAACACATACGCACTTTTTATCCCGGAAAAATGTGCGGTTCCCATGGGAATCTAAATAAGAATGGTAAAGGTGGGAAAATTAATATACTCTTCACTTCGCCGATAATTCCCGAAAATGCACGAAAGTTCACGAATGTATTTACGATGTCGGTCGGAGGTATTTTCTACCAAAAGCGAACTAACTAAAACCAACGAAAACTAAAGTTTGGTCCAAATCTAAAACTTGTTTCATTATTTAAATACTATTAGTCAATACTTTTTAATATTATAATTATACTATTGACTGATTTAAATGTAACTCGCGAATATTTGACATTTTAAATAAAACTATCTTTTCGGATTATTTCGCGGATTTAAATTAAAATTAAATCCACGAAATGATCCGAAAAGATAGTTTTATTTAAACGCTTATATATAAATTTCTAGAAACTATAGAAATGTAGCAATTTGATTTTGATATTGTTTGTTGATAATTTTGTTTTTCCCATTCGTCACGTTATGTCACGTTTTGTGCGCCCATTCCCCCCACTGCCAATATTCCGTCACGAATGATAGACATATATTACATTTATTAAAGCCATTATGACTGACAAATATACGTAGAATAAAAAAAACTCTCTCTCTATCTCTCTCTTTAGTGACAAAAAGGTACTAAATTTTTTTTTTTAAATAATGAAAAAATAACGTTTCCAGGTGCTCAAAGCTAGTCAAAAAAACTCCAATAGCAATAGCAGTAGCAGTAGTAGTAAAAACAAATTAGAGAATGGCGTCAAAGAAAGCAACGGTGTGGGGGAGAAGCGTCGTGCTGAGGAAGCGCCCCCCGACCAGACACCACAGACACCACAAACACCCCCCGACAAGAAGAGGAGGATACTGGAGATGATACACTACGAGGATCTGGACAGCGGCAGTGAGAGCAAGGATATGCAGGAGCTGAAGTTGTCTAAGGTTGGTCTTGTATGGGATATAGTATTATACGAGTTAGAAATAAAGAACTATGCAGGTGATATATATATATATATATTTTGCAGGGTATGAAATTATCAAGATAAATATATCTTTTGATAATTATCAAGATAATTATCAGATAATTATCCGATAATTATCAAACAGATATAAACTTAGCAATCCTTGTGTAGGTTGGTATTTGACTACTTGCCTTTCATAATTTACGTGAGAATAAATTATACACTTCGCAATTATTTAGCAATCAAAGTAATCTTTTTTTTTTCATTATTTTGACATAATATATACAATTTCAATTAATTAATGTTCTCTGCCCACTACACCGTCTCATACCATGACAGTGATAGAACTGTGTCAGGCAAAAAAATATTCTTTGTATTGAAAAATATGAGATTATGCCCCCTAGACCGTTCCCTCACCGACCAAGACGTCGCCGAGCCGGTGCGCGCGGGCGGCGACACGGTGAGCACACGGGTTATAACTGCGTATGATGACCGTTGTAAGCTCGTTATAAACGTGTTGTCCCTTGTGTTCTAGTGATAATATTTTCTATTAAATTATTTTTTTTTAAAACGGCGTGAACCTAGTAACGTCGTGATCCCGTGATGTTATTCTCTTTCTTCCTCGTCTAAAACAATGGCTATCATTGTTAATTCTCTGTCGGACAAGTTTCTAATAGCCATCGTATAGGTATAGGAAATCATTTTCGTAACAAAAATATTCACTCGCTCTTTCTGACGCGGCTGTCTCACGTGAAAACAGGTGAACTACTACGACTGAGAAAACTTGAACTATGTATACGGATATGACACGCGGATGATACGTTCTAGTGGCCGACACGGACTACTATTAGTCCGTGTCGCTTGTTTCCGTGCCTGATACGTTCATAGTACAGTCATGGTATGAGACGGTGTAGTGGGCAGACTCCTTAATGATTGGAATATCCTCCTCAACTGCATTAACTCAGTTTGCTGATTGAGTTTTTGAGCTGATTGAGAGAGTTCAGTTAGCTGATCGACAATTTGAAGAGTTACGAATTAAATATTTTCAATTATATTTATCAAAGATAATTATCAACCCATATTTATCATGATAATTATCACGATAATTATCACGATAATTACCAATGATATTTTTATGTTTCGAACCCTGATATTTTTACTAACGAGTTTGATACTAGGTACGTTTTAAATTGAAATGGATATAGTATGTTATCCTTAAGAGATAGACACGATTGCCACCGCGGACTTTTCTGTGGACCTATATAAGATACGCAATTAGTCCACCATACATTATTTTGTTATATCTCAAGAGGTTTAGGCAGCGTTTTCGTTGAGAGCCCCCTAGACGGCTTATTTTTTTCCGACACCTCCCAAGAAATATCTTTATATTTTAGCCAATTTATGTAATGTAAATTATATACTAAAACCTTCCCCGAGAACCAGTCTACCCATTGGTGAAAACAGCATGAAAATCGGTGAAGTATTTTTTGAGTTTATCGCGACTAGACAGACAAACAGATAGAGAGTCATAAAAAAAATTTGAACTCAGCGCACTTCACTCCGTCTAGAGCAGCTAAATTCATATCGCAGTTTTTCTTACGCCAGTGCCATCTATTTTCAGCATACAGCTGGAAACTCTTTTTAACTTGTGTCCCATATAATATACTCCTTACCGCTAATCTCCATACACAAAGATCAACGAATTCTGATCGAAGAAAGGCCCCATCATAAGAATGCAAACGAACTACTACGTGCAATGAAATGAATGTATCTATCACCTTAATATGTTTATTTAATTCTATCTTATGTATAATATTTACAATGCACATGCAGCTCGCTTCCTTTCTTTCTCAAACTCAACTGTCTACCAGTGGCGAAGGGTCCATACAAGATTTCTTACCTTAAAATGTGTTTTGCTATAATTTGACATACATTTAATTTTTTAAATGTATAAATTTTCTTTTGGAAATAAATATACATATAATAATAGCTTTATTTCTTTTTGCATTAATATGTATATAAAAATTGTATATCAATGTTTTTGTGTTTTTTTTTGTTGGAACGGCTTACGTCTGCTAAAATTTCACCTTTCGCCACTGCTGTCTTACCAATCATACTCAAATCAATCATGGCCGGACACTATCCCTTTCACTCGTTCTTCCTTTCATTCATACTTCACAGATAAGACATTCACTATGTATTTATATTTAATACATGCATTTCACACTCCTTACACTCCTTAACACTTATGGTCGCCTGGCACTTGTGATTACGTCACACGGGATGAACTTAGTAACTATAACTCCTCCTTCTTGGAAATCGGTGAAAGTGTCGTGATGGTAAAAAATAACACTTTTTTCCCTCTAGATATCATTCGCCAAGTGTGCCGAGTGACTTGCGTCTAGGAACTTCGTTCCATAATTTTTATTTACTACTTTTTTGTAATTGTTACAAAAAATAAAAATTGACTTGCTGTGCCAACGATCGCGGGTTCCAGTCCCGCGGGGCGCATTCGTTTGTGATGATCACGAATGTTTGTACTACAGCCATGGGTTTTTATATTTTTACTATCATTGGCCGCGGCTTCGCCCGCGTTCAGATGACCAAAAAACAAATTCTTAGGGTTTACATAGTATTATACTCTTACATTGCAGTTTTTGTATTTTTTCTCAGAAATGAGAATCTTTCCCGCGGTAAAAAGTATCCTATATGTTGACCTGGATAACCAGCTATCACGATACCAAATTTCAGCAAAATCCCTCCAGTGGTGTTTCTATGATGCGGTAACAGACAGACAGACAGAAAGAAAGATAGAAAGACAGACAAATTTAAAATTCTAAAAACTATAGATCCGGTCTCTGTATCGATAATAATGTCTATTTCAATAAGATTTTCCAAAAAATATTTATTGTACAGATTCGGCTTATTTACAATTTTATTATATGTATAGTTTTATTCATAATATGTGTGTATTTAAAGTTATAAATATAAGTTATTAATGTATGCGTAATGTATCAATTATCTGGTATCTATAACGCAAGCCTCGTACCTTATCATGGAGCTAGATCGTGCTACGTGTTGATGTCTCAAAAAAAACCATGTTCCATTAAAAATATGTTACCAATATATGAACATTTTTACAAAATAACTGCAAAATACTTCTATGTTCCTTCGTAAATTTGTTCTCATCTTTTTAGTTTGCTTTTTACGAAGTAGTTTTTTAGTAAATTGTTTTTTTTATTAATCGATGATGGTTTATTATTTAAGCTATTTCAATTATTATGTATTTATTTACATTATATTTGCAGGTAGAAAGATATTTATTGGGGCCAGCGTCGCAAGTGATACAAACAAGTGCGACGACTAGCAATCCGCCGCCATTGTCAGCGCTGGCGTCTATATGTCAAGTGAGTTCATTGGTTTTTTTTGTTAAATGTTTAATTTATTCGATTATCTGTGTACATTATTGATTGTATAATGTATTGTCTGTGGTTTAGTTTCTGTAGTCTGTGGTTGTGTTACGTGTGTAAAAGAGAATTATAAAAGAGTCAATTTAATATAATGATGTTTTCCTAAAATAATAATAAACTAAGATTAACAGTAGTAAATTAGCGTTCACCTCATTCGGTATTTCTCAATGAAAGGGTAGCGTTAACATAATGTGGTCGGAGGCACTGAGTGGGTGAGTGGTACATGCGCAGGCGTGGAGCAGCGGGCAGGCGTGCGCGCGGCCGCTGCGCGTGCGCGCGGGCGCGGCGGTGGGCGCGCTGGGCGAGCTCAGCCCCGGCGGCGCGCTCATGCGCGCGCACCACGCCGCCTGCATGGCGCGTGAGTATACCTGGCGCGTGGCATCCGTTGTACACATTCACTCTCATATACACAATTCAAATACACATTCTTCATCTCTTTTTTTGCCTATTCTAAAATATAAAAATCTCTTACACAGTCATGTTGATCACCCCTATAGCTTCTATAACTGTATACATTCAGCTAACCAAAATTCAGCTCACGTTGCTTTTACTCACCTGTTAATCTTTAACCCCAAGTATGGATGATATTAACTCAATAGCGTACGATGTTGAACAGCTGTCTATATCTAAATCATATTTATGCTCCCCTGAAGATGTTCCCTTATATACAGCTCATGTGAAAAACTCGTTCAAAATATTCCATGCAAACATACGTAGCATAACTTGTAATTTTGATTGTCTACTGGTATTATTGCACAGGATTAAATTTAAAGTGGACATTGTAATCTTGTCTGAATGCTGGTTAAGAAAAACTCCTGTTGTTCCCATATTAAATGGCTTCAGGGTGCATGCTTCTGCACACCTTAACCAAAATGATGAAGTTGTTGTTTACATAAGATCAAATCTGAAATGCACAGTTGAATCGACTGATTTTATCGAAGCTAACAGTATCTTACTAAAATTAAACAACTGTGCAATTATAGCCATATACCGTTCACCTTCGTTTATCAATCTTAAACCGTTTATAGAATCTCTCGATAAAACTCTAAACAAATTAAATACTTATGTGAATGTTACAATTGTGGGAGATATTAACATCAATATATCACTAGATAATGACTCTCATAATAGTGATGACTATCTGAACATGCTCGCATCATATGGTATGCTACCTGCTCATCTACTACCAACTAGACAAAATAACTGCCTAGATCATGTCATCTCTAGGTCTACAAATTGTACTGTTGCTATGGTTTTGGACTCATATATCTCCGATCATGCACCTGTTTTATTCTATTGTAACATAAAAGCACAAACACACTTGGCTAATCCAACATCTGATAAGATCGATATTCAGGGCACAGTTCCTTGTCTAGAGCAATCTGATTTATCTACCATTTTTACATCTACTGATCCCAATGTTATTACTGATATATTAATTGACACAGTCTCTAGCGCTATCAAAGCAAATACTAAAATACAGTGCTTATCTAACAAACTACGAATTATTAAGCCCTGGATAACTCCTGGTCTCTTAAGATGCATTCGCCATAGGGATAACTTATATAGGAAATATAAAAAGCATCCAGACAACTTAAACTTAAAAACTATATTTTTGCGTTACCGTAACTTTTGTAATAACCTACTCAAAAAAGTAAAACGAGAATATGAAATGAACGAGTTCAATAAAGTCAAAAACAGTCCAGGTAAAACTTGGAGTCTAATTGAAAAAATAGTTAATATGGGCCAAAAAGAAAGAAGCTGTTTGGAACTGTTGGATATATGTAATCATCCATTGGAATCAGTAAATTCTGTTAATCAGTATTTTGCAAACGTAAGTAAAAACTTAGCAGACAGTATTACACGTAAACAAGAAACCTCGTATGATATTGACTTTCCTAGACTTAACTATCTAGATACAATGAGCCTATATACAGTGACAGAAAAAGAAGTAAAAACAGCTATCATCAGTCTTAAAGACAATACTGCCATTGGTTGGGATGGTATACCCACATCTATTGTTAAGGCCACTGCGCATATTCTTATCCGATCCTTACCAAATTATTCAATCTTTGCATCTCAAAAGGAACCTTTCCACATTCTTTTAAAAAAAGCAGTTGTACGACCTATTTACAAAAATGGTGACAGGAGCAGTATCTTTAATTATAGGCCAATATCTTTACTTACCGCTTTTTCTAAAATTTTTGAAAAAATTCTCAATAAAAGGCTACTTATGTACCTGAATAAAAAAAAAACATCTTAGCAGAATCAGTTCGGTTTCCGTAGTGGTAAATCAACAGAAGATGCAGTTCTTAATCTTTCAGCTCAGATAACTAAAAATTTTGATAATAAAGTTAAATCGATTGCTGTTTTCCTAGATCTTGCTAAGGCTTTTGATACTGCCTCCATACCTCTTTTGTTGAATAAGCTGGAAGGTGTTGGAGTTAGAGGCCTTGCATTTAAAATTTTCAAAAACTATCTTGAGGAACGTCAGCAGTGTGTATGCATTGATAACTTTAGAAGTAGGGAAGAATCTGTTAGTTTCGGTGTCCCTCAGGGAAGTGTTCTTGGTCCTACTCTTTTTATTATTTACATAAATGAGCTCTGCATGCTCCGCCTACCTAATAGTAAACTTTTAGTCTACGCAGACGACACTGTACTTCTTACTAGCGGTAAAACATGGGCAGAAGCTCAGGCTTCCACAGAATTATCGCTAAGAGCTATTATAAGTTGGCTTGGTTGCAATCTGCTCACTCTTAATGTGGATAAGACAAAATACCTTACCTTAGCTCCCTCTACTCTAGTACAGGCTCGACCTTGTTTGACAATTCGTGCACACGTCTGTTCACTGACTATTAAAGAGTGTAATTGCCCCGTGTTAGAAAAAAGTTCCAGTGTTAAATATCTTGGCATCATAATTGATAGCAATATGGCATGGAGAGAGCAAATCCATTCAGTAGCGTTGCGACTAAGAAAACTCATATTTATTTTCAGGAAATTAAGGAATGTGGTAGATTTTCAATGTCAAAAAACAGTATATTATGCTCTGTGTCAATCCGTTATTTCATACTGCATTACGTGTTGGGGTGGATCTGCTAAAACGTTAATGCTGAGACTGGAAAGGGCCCAGAGAGCAGTTTTAAAAGTTATGTTCAATAAGCGAATCTATTTCCCCACGGCGGATTTATACGCTTTTAGTAATGTCTTATCCGTAAGGAAAATTTTTATTTTACAAACTGTTCTTCGAAAACACTCTGAGTTTCCTTATAACCCTAGTATATTATGTACTAAACGCAGATCCCACGCTATATGTCAAATTAATTCTGCAAGAACCGCGGTTGCAAAACGTCATTACCCATATCTAAGCTGTTTACTCTACAATAAAATCAATAAATTATTGAATATATATCCACTCACATCTTATCGTTGCAAATCTGTATGCTTAGCATGGCTTAAATCCATTACGTATGACGAGACTGAAGAACTTTTGACCATTGTTTATTAAAGAATTTTGCATTCACACACACATATACACACACATACACATACACACACACATTCACACATACATCATCATCATCTTATTGTTTTTTAGTTTTTATAAAATGGCTTAAATATTGTACGGAGGCGGGCGTTGATATCTGCAACGCAGTTTATACTTTTGCAGTATCATCGTAACCATTGTTGTTTACTGTATACTTATAGGAATTTGATACTAAATAAATAAATTTCATTTCATTTCATACGTCATCAGCATATCGTTTATGTAACGTCTATCTATTTTTACATATTTATGATTACAAGTATATACAGATATAACGAGTAGAACTGAGAGCTAGAATTGATAGATAGTGATATTACTGTTGAAGCACCATTTAATTGAGCTATTTTAAGTTAATTTTAAGTAACATAACATAAACCAACGTAATGCTCTTTTTTTTTCTGTCAGGCATCCCGTCATATATTGTCATATGTAGCACAGACGGTTTTTTCTCTCTTAATAAATCGTAAGACTGCGTGCTGTTCAATCATTAAAGTTTTTAATTTTTCATTTATAAATCCCAGTAAAACCCCACTATACGCTCCCAATTACAGTGAATAAAAATGTACGTATTTGAGGAATTTATAAATTTCCAATACGCACACTTTATTATACGTATATACGAAATTAGATGGCGCGTTAGAACCCACGCATACATATACTTGTACGATCCACTTCTGCTTCAGGAGACACTTCGTCTCCTTCTGATGTCACAATAAAACAACCAGTGATTTGGACCGTCATTTAATATGTTTCTCAATTATCCTTTTAGCTAATTCGAAAGAACCAAACGATAGCGTGATTCAACATACCCATAACTCCATCTATCAGCAACAAATGTAAACTACGCAAATGACAACATAGATTGTACATTCCGCCCACCATGGACCGAACGGTTCATAAGAAAATTAATCTAACCTAATAATTTGACTAAGTCTAATCCATCGTGGGTGAAGTGCAAACAATTTAAAAAATATATAACTTATAAACAGTATTTACACAAAGTTAACAAATAATCAATATAAAGAATTTGAACTTCTACAATATAACTCAACTTAAACAAAACCAATCTTCAACAAACTTAAACGAACAAACCATAAAAAAATTATTTAAAATCTTAAACTAACATTACGCATTATCTTAGTTTCTCAACTTACTGATTAGGTAACTGGTAAAATACAAATTTTAGAAATAGGTCTTTTGATGATAATGCCTTTGCATTTTAAACTTACAACACGCGTAACATTATCCTGACCAGTGTGTTTGTCAACAATTACGCCGTAAAGCCATCTGGCTGGTGGAAGATTTTCTTCCTTAACTAAAGCGACATCTCCAATTTTAGGCTCAGGAGAATGACGATTCCAACGATAACGGTGTAGAAACTGAGATAAATACTCACTAGACCACCGTCGCCAAAAATACTGCGTCATTCGTTGTACATACTGCCATCTTCGGAGACTAGTTATAGTTGACTTCTCGTAATTGGCCTCTGGAACTAGTAAGAGAGGTTCTCCTACAAGAAAATGTCCGGGTGTCAATGGGTATGGATCCTGTGTGTCATCACTTAAAGTTGTTAATGGCCTTGAATTAAGGCATGCCTCAATTTGGGAAAGAACTGTACTCATCTCCTCGAACGTCAGAGTTGAGTTCCCGATCGCTCTCTTCAGGTGGTGCTTCGTTGATTTAATTCCTGCCTCCCATAAACCACCAAAGTGTGGAGTATAGGGTGGGATACGATGCCAAGTAGTGCCGTTGCCTGAAAGCCATCTAGCGATTTCAACAGATACACTTGACCTTTCTTCAAGAATTAAATTTTTAATCTCCTTTTCAGCACCTACAAAATTAGAACCATTATCGCTCCATAAATCTGAAACGTGGCCCCGCCTAGCCACCATACGTTTAAATGCGGCTATAAATCCTTCAGAGGTCATATCACTCACAGCTTCAAGATGTATAGCTTTAGTAGCCATACATATAAAGAGGCAAATATAACCTTTAGTAGAGCGATGACCTCTACCCTTTGTGGTTCTTATTGCAATGGGTCCTGCATAATCTACTCCGGTCTGACGAAAAGGTCTGTCAGCTGTCACTCGAGATGCAGGCAACTGGCCCATAATGGGTTGATTAGACGGAGGAGCATAACGAATACATGTGACGCATTTGCGGACATACAACTTGACTAAATTCTTAGCGTCAACAATCCAGTACTTCGTCCTAATAAAACTGAGCATTAGCCGTGGGCCTCCATGAAGAGTCCTTTCGTGTGCATCTGCGATGATGAGTTGTGCTAAATGCGAGTTACGTGGAATCAAAATAGGATGTTTCATGTCGTCACTTAACTCAGCATTCTGCAAACGTCCCCCAACTCGTAACAAACCATTGCTATCTAAAAACGGATTAAGAGACACGAGTTTGCTCTTCTTAGCTACTGATTCAAATTTAATGATACTTTCGATGTCACAAGCAAAGAACTTCTTCTGAAAGTAACTTATACATTTTTCTAACGCCTCTTTCAACTCTAGATTTGTTAGATAAGTAGGAAAAACAGTTTTACGAGAAGAACGTAGCCATTTTAAATAACGCCTCAAATAAGCCACAGTTCTAATGAGTTTTCGAAGTGTTGAGAATCTTGTAAATAATTCTTCATCCAACTCAACACTATCTACAGCATGACAAAGTTTTTTATCTCTTTCTTCCAGTTTGGTATCTTGGCATTCTTCTTGTGGACTGTAATTGATCGTAGCTTCGCTTAGCCAAGATGGACCATGTCTCCACAAGCTTAAATTGTCATAATCTTTAACACCCCTTGACGCACAATCAGCTGGGTTGTCTTTAGATCTTACGTGTGCCCATTGACTTCGATCTAAAATTGTCAAGATCTCCGATGTGCGATTCGCAACAAAGGTTTTCCATTTACTTGGGTGACTACTAAGCCACGCAAGTACCACAGAAGAGTCTGTCCAAGCGTGAATTTTCTCTTTAGGAATCTCTAATGTCTCTGAAACCTCTAAAATCAGTTTGGCAAGAAGCTGAGCACCGCAGAGCTCCAACCGAGGGATGGAGACTTGTTTAATTGGCGACACCTTGGTCTTCGATGTGACTAAATTCACATTTACTGCATTATTCTTATCTATACTGCGAACGTATATCACTGCAGCATAGGCATGATTTGACGCATCACTGAAACCGTGCAGCTCTACTTCCTTATCATCAGCATTTGTGTGAATCCATCGAGGAATGCGGAAATGTTTAAGTTTTGCAAGATCTGACCGGTAAGTAAGCCATTCCTGTAACAAATGAGGTGGTAGTTCGTGGTCCCAATCTATACCCGACATCCAAAGTTTTTGATTAAAAATTTTAGAAGTAATAATAGTTGGGGCTATCCACCCTAAAGGATCAAACAAACGCGAAATATCCGAAATTACTTTCCTCTTTGTTACTGGAATTTCTAACTGCGGTAGTTTAACACTGTATTCAATTTCGTCTGTTGTACTATTCCAGGTAAGTCCTAACACTTTCTGAATAGTTTCGGATTCTTTTCCTTCTCCTATTTTTAACCTTGACTCTTTATCTCCTCTTCCCTTTCCCGCCTTCTCCATAAACTCCTTATTATTGCTTGCCCATTTCTGCAATTCAAATCCTCCCTTACTTAATATGTTACTAATTTCATTTTTTATTTTCAGGCACTCTTCGACAGTTTGGCAGCCCGTCATAAGATCGTCCATATAAAAATCATTTATAATTTTCTTAACAGCAGCGGGATGATTTACACCTTCATCGTAGGCCACTTGCTGCAGGACTCTAACGGCAAGGTAAGGTGCAGACGCAACTCCGAAAGTGACACGTAACATTCTGTAATGTTGTATTGTTCCAGATTCATCGCGCCACAAAATACGCTGAAACTCATCTGCATCCTCCAGCTTCACCTTCACCTGTCGATACATCTTAACGATGTCTGCTACCAAACAAATAGGATATTTGCGCCATCGCATAACAATATGCCTCAAAGTATTTTGAAGAGATGGACCCACTAACAGATCGTTGTTCAGACTCACACCATTAGTTCCAGAGCAGGAAGCATCAAAGACGACCCTAACCTTAGATGTCACCTTATCGTTACGTACTACGGCATGGTGTGGCAAGTACACCACATCTGGTTTATCGCGCTGCCCTTCAGGAACTAACTCCATGTGATTAAGATGTAAGTACTCCTTTATTACTTGTGCATATTGTTCTTTAAATTCTATATTTTTTGATAATCTCTTTTCTAGTTGAAAGAGTCTCCTAGTAGCAATTTCTTTAAAATTACCCTTTTTGCAGATTGGATTGATGTCACGGAAAGGAAGCTTCACAATATATCTTCCGCAATCATCTCTGGTCACGGTATTCTTAAAAATCTCCTCACATTTCTGTTCATCATCAGTAAGCATTTTGTTCTTAAAAGAATCATCCTCTAATTCCCAGAACTTTCTCAAAAGATCATTGTCATTGCACTGGGAGT
The DNA here is from genome assembly GCA_921882275.1 of Brenthis ino. NCBI lineage: Eukaryota > Metazoa > Arthropoda > Insecta > Lepidoptera > Nymphalidae > Brenthis > Brenthis ino. The sequence goes on along the minus strand of OV170229.1, from coordinate 26,223,855 downwards.
GCATACTGACAATTATACTATTTTCTTGGCACGACTTCGGACTTTGTTCTTGACATGAATGAATTTGACCAGATAAGATCCATCCCAATTGCGTGTTCTGGGCTACAGGACACCCGGGAGGACCCTTGATAAGACCTTCAACTAAAATCTGACCATACACGTCTGCGCCAAGTAACAAGTCTATTTTATTTGGTACGTCAAACTTCGGGTCAGCTAACTTCAATCTTGTTAGTTCTGGCCACAACTGAACATTTACTTTCTTTGAGGGAAGAAAAGATGTCAGTTTGCTAAGCACATGGGCTTTAACGACCAAAGTGAATTGAGGATTATGAATTGACCTTAGCTTCATTTCAACTACCGACATAGAAGCTAAAGATTCATTTCCTCCTCCGATTCCGGAAATATGGACCTTGTTGGGAATTTTCTTCAGTCCAAGGGCTTGGACAGCAGACTCCGTGATCAACGAAGCCTGAGAGCCTTGATCCAACAAACATCTATAGACTAAACCAATACTACCTGTTCTTGACTCTACTTCAACAAGAGCTGTAGCCAAGAGGACTTGGCTATAACTATTTGAAAAATAGTTATCTAATTTAGTTATAGTCTCACCTTGTGAAGTGGTTGCTGAAGAAACTACTACACCTTTATCCTTAGATTCGGCATTCTCCGTTCCCTGCATTACATTTGGGGGGTGGAGCAAAGAATGATGCTTCCGTCTACACACTCTACATCTAGTGGATAAGCGGCATGAGTAAACGGAATGATTCAAGCCAAAACAGTTAAAACACAAACGACTGGTCTGGATAAAGCTATGTCGTGTTTCATAATCAGCCTTAGCAAAATCTTTACATTTTATTAATTTATGATTAGCCTTACAAAATTGACAGTTTAAATTAGTATTATTAAAACTAGCATTATTTGAACTTTCAAGTTGGGCGACATTAATTCCCTTTCTTACATTAGGAGCCTTAGATATAATATGCTTAGTATCCAAAAATTCTAATGACCTAAATTTATGTTCTAGGAACTCCCTAAAAGCAGACAAAGTGGGCAATCCTTCAGTTTCATTTGACTTTAATTCCCATTGCTTTCTGGACTCAGGATCAAGCCTTTGAATCAATATGTAAATTACAATAATATCCCAATTACTAATGTCAACGCCTATGTTCTGTAGCGCGCTTAAACATTCGTTCATATTATCTAATAACTCCTTAATAGCACTCGATGATTCATATTGCAAAGATTTCTGGCTCATGAAACGTCTTAGAATATTATTAGATAAATATTTTTTATTATCATACCGATTAGTTAACTGAGTCCAGCAAACACTATAATTCTTATCAGTAATGGGAACATGTCTTAACAACTGTTCCGCTTCTCCTGTCAAATGACTCTTGAGATAATGTAGTTTCTGAACATTATCTAATTTAATATTATTATGAATTAATGACGTAAAAAGATCTTTAAAACTTGTCCACTCCGTATACTTTCCCGAAAATTTCGGTATAGAAATCTCAGGTAATTTAACAAAATAATTAGATTTATCTTGTATATTTGATAATTTTGAAGTTTCTGCTACAGATTTAACTTTATTATGTAATTTATTCAAAACATCTTTTAATTCTGTTTTATAATCAAAGTACAGATTTTCAGTTTGATCATAAATTGAATTTGTATGATAACTAGAAGTTTCTAATTCGTTCTTACTAACTTCTGTAATTATTTGCCGATGTATGTCACAAAATGATTGCCACTGATTCTCTAACGCCTCTAAACGCGTTTCAACATATGAGACTGAAATACGATCTTTAGGTGATTTCCTAAAGTTGATTTTACCTTTAGAGATAAGCTCCTTATTATTTTCCTGAAGTTTATTAAATACTTCCATGGCAATCTTTTAATGACACTTGACAATATTATCAAATATTTTTAAAACAGATTAAATTTCAAATTAAAAATAATATAAGTCCACAAACTATTCACTGTTCCGAAATTCACACAATTTTTTCTAAGTCAATGTAAACAATAAAATTCTCTAAGTGTTTGACAATTTGGGACATAGACAAATTTGGGCATAGGTTCCCCGTCAGTTCACTTTTCTTCGATAATCAGTCTATGTCTATACTAACTATAATTTTAATGTTTTATTCTTCTCTTTAACTTAAGGTCCACTTTAGTTTGGCAAAGTATTAAAGAATAAAGTACTCACGGTTTACCGGCACACTTCACTCACTATTATAAACTATCTTCTCATACTCCTGGTCCGGTCGTGTCGTCATGGGTCTTCTCCGTGACGTCATCAGCTGCTACCTCTCGCTCCCTCCAATACTGCGCTGACGTCACTGCCTTCTTCTTGGCTGAAATCCCTGGCTCCAAGCTCCAGGGTTGACACCATCGATGACAAACCGCCACCACGTCGATGCCGACTTACAAAAAACCCTAACTTCTAGGGGCCCGTAATCCAGCTCGAAGGACCAAATGTACGATCCACTTCTGCTTCAGGAGACACTTCGTCTCCTTCTGATGTCACAATAAAACAACCAGTGATTTGGACCGTCATTTAATATGTTTCTCAATTATCCTTTTAGCTAATTCGAAAGAACCAAACGATAGCGTGATTCAACATACCCATAACTCCATCTATCAGCAACAAATGTAAACTACGCAAATGACAACATAGATTGTACAATACTCGCTCCTATATGTATATTTATGTATATTATAAATTAGAGGTAAAAATATGTACATACATATATTTGATAACTAGCCGATATTAGACCTACCCAGCTTTCGAATGCTGGATATGTAAAACTATTTTTTCTTTCTTTAATAAATTGCAAGAAAAAATATCAGTGAGGTAAATAATGAAAAAAAAAATATTTAATGTGGCACTCGGAGACTGCCGCGGTAAAGCTATGGCATAGCATTTTTTATCAACTTATGCAATTATAATTATTTATTTATTTTATTAATGCAGTATTTTTTTCCTTGACTTTCTTCATCTTTCTTCACTTTGTTTATCTTTATATATATAATTCTTCTGTGAGTGTGTATGTCACTGAACTTCTCTCAAACGACTGGACCGATTTTGATGATTTTTTTTGTGTGTGTTCAAGGGGATCTGGGAATGGTTTAGATTCACAATTTGAATAATAATTTTCATCAAAAAAATTATTAAAAAAAGTTTGAAATTTTCAAATTAAAGACGTGTAGACAGGACAACGTCTGTCGGGTCCGCTAGTTAATATTTAAAACACTTTGTACACAAATTATACGAGTACAGGTATTCACTGTTGTACATGGATGATAAATACCTATATACTTTCTTACAAACAGCTGGTTACGGTAGTTTTCCAATACAACCAATGCCATCTAAAGGCGGGTTGTTGAACTAAAGAGACAAGCGTGATATTTCAAAAAGTCATTAAAAGTTCTGGTATTTATCGATAGATGGAAAAACTAAAAAGTATCACCGCTGTGCCGGTCAGAATGGGGGGTGTCAGGTTTTTTCGTTACGGAATTTCTGGATTCGGTCCACACGCTCAAGGCCTGCCATAGAAGCTATGCAATAGCTTAAAAATATTAGTGAGGTAAATAATGAAAAAATAACTCGTAAAAGCCGAAACGTGCCAAAAAAATAAATTCCGCGAAGCGGTCACAATAGACTGAATACCCGGCTACGGGTGATGCTGCTCCCGGCCCCCGCGCGGCCGGACGCAGCCTCACCCGCAGCACACGGCGGCGCAGAGCTGGTGCCGGCGGAGGCGGCGGCGGAGCTGCGGCGCCTGTACCTGTCGGGCGGCGAGCTGCTGCGCGAGCTGTGGCGCTGCTTCCCGCCGCCCGGCGCCGCCCCCGCGCCCGCGCCGCGCCCCGCCGCGCTGCACGACGCGCTGCTGCGCTTCCGCAACGTCAAGCTCAGGCCCTTCGAGGTACCCGCTCGGTGTCGAAACTATACTACCGTAGAGGTTCCACGAGGACTATTGATCGGAACGATTGAATTAATTCCGCAGGAAAAGATGCTCCGCGACCTGACGCCGCTGGCCACGTCTCTCACCCGCCATCTGAACCAGATGATAGACACCGCCTGCGCCAAGTACGCCCTCTGGCTACAACGACAGGCGAAACTGCGGTAACACATACAAACATACACGTTATGATAAATTCAAACGTATATATATATACCTATCACACAAAAACATACAAACATACAGATTATGATGAAAAAAATATTATGTATATATATATATAATATATTCATGTACAATTGATACTACTATATGAAAAATGATAGATGGAGTCAAACAAGCGATACGGTAACACCCACCAAATTCTTGTAAAACATAAAAACACTCGTATATACCTATATAATTGTATGTTTGTACCACATAAATAATGAGTAATTTTCTTCAAACAGACAATATATAAATTCAATACAACATAACATAACATAACAATATGGTGTCATACGCCATATTTTATATACAAAAAGACACAAATAGTTGCTAGTATGTTTTTTTTTTCAAAACAATAAAATATTGAAACAAATAAAGATCATATAAAGGTAAGTCCAAAGTGACTATCCATAGAGAAAACAATTACTATAAATAATTATATACTTAAAAAATAATTTCGATACATTCTCTTTATATACAAATATCGCGCTGTGTGTTCTTAGTTACACAATTTATACGTAACCATGGCAACAATTAAATAAACTAAATTGATTTATAGTGGTTGCTACACACGAAACTAATAAGACCGAATAGTTTTTTTTTTAATTTAAATTGAACATGTGTGCACGTGTTTAAAAATTATTATAATCTACCTGCCATTAACCCCAAGTGTATGTGTTCAATTATTTATAGAAAAGAAGACATTAAAAATTAGAAATCGACACTCGAATTGCAATTATAAATCGAATTTACTCACTCGACACAAACTTTACATTCATCGAATCAGATGAAATATTTAAAGCCTTGAAATAAAATAGTTTATACAATACATATTATTATTTCTGACCGTTTTTTGTTCACATACATACATACATAAAATTCAACTTCACTATACATGCCATTTACAACCATAACGATACAACATAAGGTATATAATCGCAAGATCCTAAATATTATAATGTAAATGTTTATTACAAATCCTATTACAATATGTTGTAATCATATAAAATATAGACTCATATTAATAAAATATAGACTGCCTTTTGTACCAATAAATATATTTATTATAAGGTAATACAACACTAAGCATGATGTTATCAGAGGTCATGAATTCGATTCCCGTGAAAAAATTTGTATAAATCATTCATCATAACAGAAAAAATATGGATATCACGTTTTTGTAATAAAATAAGGATATATGATTATATTTCTGTTCAAACCATAAACGTCTAAACTCTAACTCAATATTGATTAAATCGATATGGTCTTAGGGTGGTTTAAAAATGATATGACCCTAAATTAAATTTATAGGATCAATATTGAAAGAATCTAAGTAAGGTAGGTAATTGGGCCTTATCAATTATTACATATACACACATATAACTAAAGATTTACGACCTATTTGCTACTAGATATGGTAAATTTATTATGATTTTGTTAAAAAAATAAAACAAACGCCCTGTTTAAGCGATAATGGATGAAAAATGATGTGGATTGATGAAGAAAATTTCTACAAAATATTTGTTAACACAACACGAACATTTAATAGCTATTGTAATATATGTATGTATATCAATTAAATCCTAAACAAAGTTGTGGGCTAAATATTACATTATCAAGGAAATTATGCCTTCAATGCCAACTTGACATAAAATATATTAAATAAATATGCATATACGGATATAACTCTGAAAGCGAAATTTTCTTATAAATATTTTTTTTATTTTCTGGATCTTGTTTTAGTGTAGGATAAATACATATTTCAGTTTCAAAAGAAATCGTATACTAATAAAAAGATATCTGACTTTATAATTAGTGAGTTAATTTATAATAGTTTTTTGCTTTTTCTTAAGTAACAATTTCTATTGATGCAGTATTTTTTTTTGGTTTTGTCAGATTCATTTCTATTATATACGATTCAATAAAAAAAAACTTCATTTATAAATGAAAATATGTATGTAAAAAATGTAAATATTTTTTTGTATTGTATATATATATATATATATATATATATATATATATATATATATATACATATACCTTGTTGAAATAACACAAATTATATTGTAAGGTAAATAAATGGCATTTTTACAAAACCAAATAATTGTTCTATTGCATATCGAAACTGTTAAATGATTAGAATGTTGAATGATTATGAAATGTAGTGGCAGGGCCGGATTTAAGTGTAATTAAGCACCTAATAATATTGCAAGAAATTAAATACGTTTTTTTGGCTCGCTTATTTTTTTTGTTTGCCGAATTTGCTCAACTACAAAAAATAGGCAATTTCCTATTAAAAAAAAACTAATTTAGAATATTTCAAATTTAATATTTTCGAGGCTCCTGAGTCCGTAAACAAAGATACTGTCGCATTTTTCTAGATTAAAGGAAGAATTCTTTTCTAACAGGGAATATGCGTGTGTTTTTTTATAATCTTTATTGCTTTTGAATTAAGCTTATATTAATATTTTGTATGTCATTTCATTTTGATTAAGAGAATAATTATTAAAAAGTGCAAATATAGATGGGGAATTCAAAGTAGTTAAAGCGCAACGCCATTGGTCAAACCGAACGTGACGTCAGAGTATATCATAAGTTTTCTGTGTTTAATATACTTTGACGTCACGCAAAGCGCGAGAAATGGCGGGCGTTTGAAGTATTGGTATCGGTATGTTATTAAAAAATATATATAGTATAAAAATATATATACTAAATTTAAGTTTTATCTATTGTGTAAAAAATTAAAAGAATCACGCATATTGCCTATTATATACATATCTTGAAAATATTTAGTTTGTTTTTAACCGACTTTTTGCAGGTGCATTGTCAGTTTTCACTTGTTAATTTTAATATTTTCTTTTTCCATTAAGAATTGCTAAGTGAAGTCGGAGTACTTTTTTAGTTAAAATTAATTATCGTCTTACAGACAGACGTCTTTCATCTCTATTGTTGAATAAAATCTACTTCAACTTGTATTAAATAAAAAAAAAATCTTATTTCTTAATGTTTTTTAAAAACATTTGAAGCAGATTTCCAATTTTATATGTAAAATTAATTTTATTTTTACGCTTTTTCTAAGCTTTTACCTGTCGTTCCTGTATTTAATGAAAATAATTTATATCGACAATAACATTTAGGCGTTAAGTGGGAGTCAAAATTTCTCGTTACCATATTGGTTTAGCATTATTAATTATTTAAGATACGTTTTTTTAAGGTTCAATAATAATTGTTAAAAAAAACTTTCTTCTGTTATAATTTTCATAAACAATAATTAGGTAATGATTTAATATGAATATGCAGCAACCAACTATGATATTGTAAAGTTTTTGCACTCCATTTTTTTTTAATTCCTACATATTGAAAGAAACGTTCTAAAAAAGCAGATTGATTATTTGGTCTTTATTTATTTAATTTAACATCGGACTATTCTTATAACGCGGTTGGTTGTTACGTATCGAATTATTTATTTTAACACATTCTCACAATTCTGTTTGGAGAGAAGGCTCAACTCTCGAATAGGAATAAATTGTAAATAAACAGTATTTTTATTTCATCTTGTTTTTATTTTACCCTTTATAAGTGTTAGTGCACATCACATAATCAATAGTGTTTTACACTAGCGATTCCCAATTTTTTTTGGCCACGGAAGCCTAATCTATACATATAATAAAATTGTAACTAAGTCGAATCTGTACATTAGATATTTTTTGGAAAATCTAATTGAAATAGACATTATTATCGATACAGAGTCCGAATCTATAGTTTTTAGAGTTTCTGTCTGTCTGTTACCGCAACACGAGAAAACCACTGGACAGATTTTGATAAAATTTGGTATGTTGATACCTGGTTATCCGGGTCAACATATAGAATACTTTTTACCGCGGGAAAATATCTCATTGCTGAGAAAAAATACAAAAGCTGCATTGTAAGAGTATACTAATATGTAAAAAATAAGAATTGGTTTTTGGTCATCTGAATGCGGGCGCAGCCGCGGGCAATGCTAGTTGATTATATTTTTCTAACGGAACCATTTTCATAATAACTAAACTGCTTGTGTTGTAGTTAGGATACTTTCTTGTTTGACTTGAAAGAACAAATGATAAATAAAAAATATTAATATTTAAAATAATACTAGCAGTACCCGCGGCTTCGCCCACGTCCAATCTTCCGATCGCTAACAAAATTCACAGGATCACCCGCTGGGCTAATCTGAAGATTGCCTGAAAATTTCATCAAAATCGCTTTAGCTGTTTTATAGTCCATAGGAAACATACATCACACACACACATCGATTTTTATTTCATTTAATCAACAATTAAAATTTATTTATTGCTCGGAAAATGGAGTCTTTTATGAATATCTACTGAAACACCGACTGCAGCGCCGTCTACCGGATCCATTTGTGTTTTCAAACCTTACAGGGACCCACTCGAACATACACAAAAAATATCATTAAAATCGTCCCTGTCGTTTAGGAGATGATCAGTGATACACTGAATGCTACGCCACCTACTGGGTCCATTTGTATTTTCAAACCATCCAGGAACCCATTGTAATATACAAACAAAATTTCAACTAAATCAGTCCAGCCGTTTAGGAGTTAGGTAACTAACACACGTACAGAAGAATTACATATGTATAGAATTTGCCAAATACCGAATGTGATGATTGAAATTTTTTTCATATATTTTTTTATAATAGAACTAAAATTAGGCTTCATGTCTGATATCTGACTTTGTATTTAACTCTGGGACGGAAGTTGGTACCCCTGTGACTTCCACGAAACCCTAGGGTTCCGCGGACCACTACTTGTGAAACGCTTTGTTCACCATCCCATAGAAAGAAATTCGACCGCACTAATTTAGGCGATTTTATTTTGCCTAAATAGATAGATGTAAGCGGTTTCCGTGATGTAAATATTTGTAACCGAGATGAAGAACTCATGAAATTTTCATGTAATATCTAATTTAAACGTTCACAAAATTATTGATTATCTGGATTAAGAACATTTTTTGTAAAATTATAGTAATTTGGTTTAAGAATCCATTTTATTTTTCTTTACCTTAACAGATCCAAATATATCGAATATAATAATAGGTATAGTTCAAATTAAATATATCCGTAAGTAATTGACTAAGAATGAAGAATGTCGTGTAAGGTGAGTCAACGAAAATAAAAAAAAAAAAGATATATTTTTCATCTGTTTATTAAAAATTGATAAATACTTCGAGGGTTACATTTGTCTTAACTAAAAGGACACCTGTACTATTGGCATTGCATTTTTATTGAAAACAAAAAAGTTTAAAAAAATAAATAAGTAGGTACTTACTGAATATTTTAAATAAATTAAGTGAAAGGTTTGATATTGGTAACAACGTTAAAGCCAAAATATACTTTATTCCTTCGTTTTTAGATATCAAAATACATGTTGTTGGGACATTAACACACAACACCATCTAGTTCCATGGTAAGCTACGAGGCTTGTGTTATGGATACCAGATAGTTGATACACTACACATATATAACTTTAAATACATACTTATTGTAAATACAAACACCCACGACTGGAGTACAAACATGCGTGCTCATCACACAAATGAACGCCGCGGCGGGACTCGAACCCGCGACCGCAGGTACAGCAAGTAGTCACTACAAAGTGCAAACTGAGCCAAATGTGTCGTCAAATAGCACCGCATACATCCAATTTTGTTACCAATATCATTACCTACCTTTAGATTTTATATTTCAGAAATATGCAAAAAATACTATATTTCATGATAATAAAGGTTTTTTAAATATCTTGTATTATTAAAGCTATTTTACGTAAAAATATATTTTACATAAAAATGTCTGACAATATTTTTGCCAATAAATTATTTATTTTTCTATAAAGTTTAGGCCTATTTTATAATTTAGCCAACAATAGTAAATTATTTAAATTAAAAAGTCTAAAATATAAGCAATATACATTTGCTCAATTTTTAACATATTTGAGATTAAGGCAGTTACTGTGTTTATTAAAACAATAAAACATAATTAACAATTTAATAGAAAACGTTTAGACAACTTTTGTGTTTCAAAATTTTATTTTTCAAATGAACTCAAAAATAACATTTATTTATTATATTTGAGCAAATAAAATTATTAAAGCCTTTAAAGGAATTAATTATTTTTGCATTCTGAAAATGCATATTTTTATTAATTATACTTTTTAAAATATTTTTTTATATTTTCGTAGATACAAATTTATTTATAAAACATTTACTTTGGTAAAATAATAATAAATAATATTCAAAAGTTGCATTTTTAATCCACTATATTAATATACATATATTAATTATTAGATATAATAAATATATATAAATAGAAGGTAAAATAATATCTAAAAATAAAATTATTATTAGATATTATTTTATCTTCTTTTATTTTCCTGACAAATAATCTGTAAAATAAACGCTTTTAATAAACCATGTACTTTTTCCGAATAAAAAATTACAATTAATTAACATTAAAGTTTCTATGACAAATGAGAAATCTTATTTAAGATGTTCACTTACATATAAACCTTTTACAGAAATTCATTTTTAAGAGCAAAAATGACCTAACTCACATTTTTCAAAGATTTTTTAAAGATAATAACGAATTCTTTGAAACATTTTGTAATGGTTACACTGCATTTTATGTATAAAGTAGTGATGAAACGATAACGATTAATCGTAATCGATGATTACCGACATTTCATGATTAATCATAATCGTAGATTATCTAGTGATTATTAATGACTTATATTTTCAAAGAAATTTATTCCTAATGTTATATATATCGTTTGTTGAAGCGTGTGTTCAGTATTGGAGAGAAGCAACACAATATGTCCTTCTAAAAGAAACAGCAAAAAAATATCTTTCAATCAAACCATTGTCTGTACATCGGAAAGATTATTTTTCACTGCAGGATCGATTCAAACTGTAAAAAGGAACAGATTGACGCCCGACAATCCATGTCGATGACGACTTACATGAATTTACTCCACATCTAAACAAACCTATCTATAGAAGTTTAAGTTTTCACTGCAAATGTCATTGCGAACGATAGTATAAATACGAATAGTAGCATATACAGTAAATCAAGCTACTATTTTTGACTTTGACATTTCTTTTAGCGGGCTCCGTCTATAAACTATATAATTTTTTAGTCAGAGTATTAAGTAAACAAATATTTGTTTCATTTTTTTTAAAGAAAGCGTAAAGTTTTATCACAATTAACATTCATTTACATAGAGTTACGTATCTACAAGGCAAGATAAATTTAAGAACAAAGTAGAATTGTACCTTATGCAGTTATAAATACAGCACAGGTTACATTTTTTTTATTTTGTAAACGATATTTCGACCAAAATGGCATGAAATTAAATCCATGTAAATGATCTTAAAAAGAACAGAATGTATGTAGAAAATTAAGAGTTTTTTTTTAATCACAAACATGAATATAATAAATAAATCCACGTTTATTTTTATGTAAACATAAGCAATGGGCTTCTTAAATGAAATGAAAAAAAATCATTTATGAACAATGGTGGATTTTAAATAGGTAGTGATGTATCAAGCAGTAGTGGAATTATCAACTTGACTGGGTTTAAGTGTGGAGTGGCAAAATTATGGCGAGATTATTTTACAGTATGGACTACAGAAAAACCGCAATAATTCGGCACATGATGAGCTTTGATCGCCTCAGAAATATATCCAAAAACTATTTCTGTGTAATGTCAAACCAAATTGTTGGATTGTAAAAATGATCTACAAACTGACAGTTATAGTATAAATATTATATACTTGAAAAATGTGTAAATCCATTGATATTAAGTAGTATTATATAATGATGAACATATCTAGTGTTTACCTAAAAAAATTGACGATCAACGCAATAAGGATGACAAGTAAATAAATATGTCGGGATATTAACACACAGCACAATCTAGTTCCATGGTAAGCTACGAGGCTTGTGTTATGGATACCAGATAGTTGATACACTACACATATATAACTTTAAATACATACATATTATAAATATAGCTAGAATTAAATCAGTGTGAAGACGATTATTTTCATCACCAAAATCAATTTAAACGTTACATTAAAACCAGGTAGTTCGTGTGTTAAGTAGTAGTATTATATAATATAATAAAGTTTATCTAAACGCTTTAACGATCCACACGATAAGGATGATGAGAAGAACGATACCAATGAGTGAGAAGAAGAACATTTTCTTCCTGTATCTACGTTGGTATTCAGCGGCTTTGGCCAGTTCGTCTACTCCGGCCTCTACGCCTGCTCCTGCTGCCTCTATGTGGCTTTCCACTGTATCTGTATAAAGAATATATTATATTGATTTTCTGTTATATTTGTAAGTTTACACTTTCATATAGCTTTTATTTACTTATTTACAGGACACAGAGTTGTTAAAACATTATATATCTTATCTAAAAACTTAACACAAAAATCAAAATATAGAAAAATAACTAAAATAACTAGCTCTATTAAATGTTCTTAATCTCTGTTAATTCTGTCCCATTTCAATTTTATAAATCTTTGAGATCATACAATTATTCTAAACAATAAAAGCATCTTCTAAATTCTCAAAATTTTCAGGCTAATTTTTCCAATTTTTGTCATGTAAAAACCTTATTTGAACCATTGTAAACATGCATATTAATATTAAGTCAGTCTATTCAGACAGTAGTGATGCGCTTACCAACGAAGTACGAACAGGCTTCTATTTTTTATATAAAGACTTGGCAAACTGACTACAAAAAGAAGAAGGTACTCAATCCTGGTGTTTTTGTATATGTAACGTGATATGTACAGCAATTCTGAACCAATTTTCAGATTCCATTTTTTTTATTTGGAGTGTGATATCAAACGAATTTCAAGGATAACTACTACTGGTGGAACAAAAATAATAAATTGCACATGAAAAATGCCTTAAAGATATTTATTTTTCATATATTTTATTATTAACTTTCATAATAATAACACTAATAACATGATAACCATTTAATTATTTAAATAAAAATATCTTTTTAGATTTATTTCAATTTTTGGTTTAGAATGCTTCACAGCAATCATGGTTAAGGAAGGAAAAATCCGAAAAGATATTTTTATTTAAAGTAATTTAAATAATTTAAACGTTTAGCTCAGAGATGAGATATTTTCCCGCAGTAAAATGTATCCTATATGTTGACCCGGATAACCAGCTATCATCATACCAAATTTCATCAAAATTGGCCTCTGTATCGATAATAATGTCTATTTTAATAAGGTCAATAAGATTTTCCAAAAAATATTAAATGTATAGATTCGGCTTAGTTACAATTTTATTATATGAATAGATGTGTTGTTTTAATTATTTCTTAACAATAAAATATTCTTACCAACAGTCTGTGCTTGAGCGCTGACCATTTCAGCTAAGTCTTGCATTATTTGGTTCACATCCAATACATCTGCTTCTATTTTGTTCATATACGCCTCCTTCTCTAAAAGCATGCTTGTCTCGAACTGGACGAGACGAGCCTTTGCAGGAGAAATAATTTTTATTAATCTTCTATTAAAACTGTCTGATGCATCAATGCACAGGCCAAACCCTTAAGGCTAGAAAACTGAAATTTCGCACACGAATTCCTCATATGACGAAGGCATCCACTAAGAAAGGATTTTTCAAAATTCAGCCCATAAGAGGGTGAAACAAGAGATAAATGTTTGTATGAAACTTTTTATTCTTTGGACATATTCGCTTGAAATTTCGTATGAATTGAGTACGTCAAAAATAATGAGTAACGAATTTCAGCGTTTTCTAAAATTCAACCCCTAAGAGGATAAAACAGGGGATAGTAATATAAAGCCAGAGTTTTTTTGTAGATTGAATGCACACATGCCTATATAGATACAAGTTTTTGCATTTTTAATAGTAGTCTGACTAGTTGTTCTTTGCATGACCAATCATCAGTATTTGGAGCAGGTACAGTGAGACAGTTACTTTCACATCTATAATAATGTGTATACTAACTGAAGTCCAGTTAAATAAAGTGAGAACTTAGTAAGATTTCGAAAGACATGTGTAGTCCACAAACCCTCACTTGGCCAGCGTGGACTATGGCCTGACCCCCTTAGTAATAAAGGGAGGCCTACATTCTGCAGTTTAATGTTAATATATACATACATGCAACACCTAAATTTCATTTAGCTCCTATGATCCGAGGGTAATTAATACTCAGAAATTTAGAAAATACATGAAATATACCTGAGCCTGTTGGTTAGACAGAAGAGAAGCCTCCTCATCATCAGCCATGGCCTGCCTCTCCAGTGCTTCTGGGTCATTCCTAGACCGACCCTGTGTCGGCATGTGAGCTGCCATTTTTTCAGATACTTGCTGGAATAAATTTTATTGTGACTTTAAGAATTAAAATATAGATAATCTCACTATATCTTAACAGTTTAAATATGAAGTGAATTAATTTTTTTCTAAAATTTATAATTTCCAAATATCTGACTGAATTTGACAACCCTATTCTTCACAAATTTTTACTGAGTCAACCCTACAGATTGTGTCTACAATCTATTTACATTTTCCATAATTAAATTAAAGACAAATTAATATGTAATAATATAATGAGGTTAAATTAATTACATTAATTAACCTCATTTCTACACTCTTGACAACATTATTTAGATAACTGGAGTAAGAAAATGGATTAACATACTTTAGGTTATTTTTTCAAGTAAAAAAAAAACTAAAATATTTGGAGTATGGGAGAAATTAAAACCAACTCGAATAGAGATATTTACATCAGTTTAATAATGAGTAAAATTTAATATATAATTTTACATGATGAATGTCAACTTAACTTTTTCTTCTTTTTAAATGGGTGAAACGAAACAACATATAAAAACTATATTAGTGTTTCGCCACATCACCCCTCCACGGAGTAAAAAAGAATTAACTAAAAATCTGAATTTAACACATCTACAACACTGTGTGGTATATTGTAACAAATATGAGGAAAAATAAGCCAGAATTGTGTATATGTGCTAGTTACTGCACAAATTAATTTAACATACATAAATAACTTATTACCTTCTGTACAGAAGTATATGTGGCTAAGGCATCTCTAAATGCTTGTGTCAGTCTCTCAACTTGTAGTTTCTGAGGTTTGTCTCCCCTGCGTACGACTACACCAAGCCTTTGAATATCGCGTGCTGTTGCAGATACTGAGCTATTAACATTTTGTTGGGTGTCATGGCTGAAAAGATAATGTTTAAATATATATTTGTTAGAGACAAATAGATAGACTTTAATCATTAGTATATGTATTATTTACACATTGTAAATTCATATAATATTCTATTTTATATGGATTTTTTTCATGCTACATGTTTTTCTACTTGTACTAAAAACTTTTAAATAATAGTTACTTACATTTTATCTCTTAACTGCACACTGTCATTGGGTCCACCAATCTGCTTCATCATCTTTTCCAGGGCTCGTAAGCCATTGTTGATAGTGTTAACATTGTCTGCAATTCCTTCACTTAAGTTATATAGCTCAGTAGGACTGAAGTCAGCGAAGGCTACTTGAGGAGGTGCAGCAGTTGTTCCATAGTCACGGCTTGAACCACTAATAGGCTCCCGTTCCGACATTTTTATTCTAAAGTGTAGTAAAACCAATATTAGCTTAAACAGTTGCGAACTTTTCTGTCAATTTGCTAAGCAGAGTCTTGAGAATGCTTTAAAGCAATTGTTTCCCAATTAGTTTACTAAAAAACTTACAGCGAGTATTTGTTGTAATATAATGAAGCGCTTACATATATATTTTTGATGTATGCGATATTCCCTTATACTAAAGCTGTAACTACAGTGCGCCTAAATAATCATCAATTAAAAAGGCGTAAATAGTTTTGTTATGATTATGATGAATCACTTACAATTCCATCTTGTTAAAAATACGTAACAAAGAATCACTAGAAATATAGTTGCACAATTTTTTTAACTAACCTTTACGTAACCTATATGAAGAGAACCAGTATATAGAATAATATTAATATGAAAAATAAGACCCCATTAATTTCCAGTTTTGTGATGAAATTGTGGCTGTATTAATGTAAAATATTTGACAAATGACAGAAAACGTCAACACAAATACAATGTAATATTTGACAAATGACAAATCAAAATTTTAACCAACTTTAGGGAATTATTGTCAATGAAGTTTGATACAATAAGACAATTTAATGACAACATCAAATCATAGCTAGCTTCAGGGAATGGGGAAGAATTTTACCTTTTTCTCCCGCCAGATGTCACGATCACTATTATCCTAAGTATTTTGTAAAGCTCTATAGTGTGGATGGGATATTATCATTTTCTTTAAAATTTAATGAAAATGACAAATTGTGTAGTGCAAAGATGTGCTTCCAAAAGACAAAAACTTAAGAAATTGTGGGCTAAAGCAATAAGACGACCAAAATTGGCGAAATCATCATTTTTATATTTAAGGCTATGTGGACATCATTTTACAGAAAGTGATTTTAAAACTCTTAAAACGTCTACAGGAATATTTTTTTTTTAACTTTTTTTACATATTAATTACAAAGTTTCATACAAACTTTTATCCCCTATTTTACCCCCTTTATGGCATAAAATTTCGTAAAATGTTCAAACACGTATTTATTTAATTGTATTAAAGATTATTAATACCAAGTTTCAAGTAATGCTGATCATAAATAATTCTTTGCCCATATAAACTTTATAACCCCTTTTTGCCCCATTTATAGGATGAATTTCGAAAAAAAAACAAATAAATATATTTCCTATTTTTTATCTTAAAGCTAAACACCACTTTCTGTGTATTTCACATTAAGAATGACAGAGTTTCATACAATCTTTTATATCCTATTTTACCCACTAAGGGGATGAATTTCGAAAAATCCTTTCTTATCAGTTGCCTACATCATATAAGATTTTCCTACCTATTCCTATTTCTATTTATTCCTTTTATTCTATTTATTTTATTTATTATATTCCTACAAATTTCACGTTTCTACGATCAGCGGTTTAGGCTGTATGTTGATTCATCAGTCATTCAGGACCGCCAAAGGATGCATCTCTCCTTATCAATTCTTCCTTCACCTGGTCTAACTTCCAGATACAATATATTGCACAGGTAAGATGCGAACACGATAGAAGCAAAAACCAGGTAAAAAAGAGGTATTACAATAAATTGCTTAACCCCAGACTAAATGTAAATAGGTCATACGTGTAGCGCCCTCCTGGCAAGTAATGTTCCCCATCAACTTTTGACATAACTCCCATTATAAAAAAAAATATTTGTCATCTATGATTAGAATTTAGATTTCATTTATTAATCACCCAGCGGCTGTTTCTTGAATGAAGAACAGCAGTTTAAAATTTTAAATTTCTAAGTAATTAAATTTAAAGTAAGCTTTCTTATTACTTTGTCACGAAATCACTATGATGGTTCTGAGGATACTTTGTAATTTTGTTACGTTTTTCACAAACTAAACTGTAACTGTAACTTTATTACTTTGAATTATTATATAATATACTATTGGAATTTGGAAGAGTGGTTATCATACCATATTATGTATTGCTATTATTATATTATATTTATATGATTGGATTGGATGGAAATAAAATACTGTTTTACAAAAATACTTTTTTAATTAATTCTACTAGCAGCACACCTTACACCTTTTGCACTTGTATATGCCATAATGCTTTCATCCCCACCAATCAAAAAACAACCAATCACCATCACTTCCGCTACACATTCCGTTTTAAGCTAATTTAATTCCTACATTTATTTAAACTATTTTACTTTTTAACTGTAACAATAAGGATCGTATGAATATTTGTAGTACCTATAGGATCTCATCAGGAAAGAAAAAAAGGTTATTTGAGTGGTTTCTAGAAACTGTCTAAAATTATTTAGTATTGAGCCACGAAAAATATTTATTTTTAATACCTACTTATTAGAGATTCACCCTCGCTCCGCTTGGGTTTGTCCCCAGTTTATAGTATAGATTTCTCAGAGATGAGATATTTTCCCGCAGTAAAAAGTATCCTAAATGTTGACCTATCCAGTACATCAAAATGTTGTGTTTCCAGACAGACAGACAAAAATTCTATCGGCCTTTGTATCGATAATAAATGACTATTTCAATAAGATTTTCAATAAAAAAAAATTTTATGTACAGGTTTGACTCAGAATTTTATTATGTGTTTATTAGATATCTGAAAAATCAGCAGCAGTGTATTCATAGATGGCGCTATTGTTGTTTGTGTTTTATAATTATTGTAAAATATTTTATAAATTCTTATTATAAAAAAATACTTAGTTCAGCATTTTCAACGTGTTATCTGTCTTCCACTCGGGCAAAACGAAGTAGGTAGCTGATAGCTCTGAAATTATTATTCAATTTCGACCAATTTCTTTTTTTGATATGCAGGTACCAATACCTACTAATAATAATATAGGTAACAATATTGTTTTCGTGATATTTTTGTTTTAAGATGCGCTCCATATGTTGGCCAAAACAGTAAATGTTTCGACTTTGTTAACTGTATATCATGCTTATGCCGCTTCATTGTTAAGATACTGCAAGCTTTTAAAGCACAAACCATATTTTAAAAATTATAACATTATGACATTCCCAAGTATGTACATCTATGAGACTATTAATTATATTAAGAATAATTTATATTTATTTGAAAATTGTAGTAAAAATTAATGTATTTAAACATAAATTGAAGATATTTCTATTAGAAAAGACGTATTATTCAGTTAAAGACTATATGTCGGATAAGTTTGTAATATATGTTAACGTTTGTAATTTTAGGTATATTTTAATTATTGAAATATTGCATGCTGTAAGGCTATTTGGCTGAACATTAAATATGTTATTATCAAAATCTAAATGTATGTACTAACCCAAGTTCGCTGGGTGTCCTAAAAGTCCCTAAATATAAATAGAGATAAAAAACATTTTTCATAAATTATATAGGTAACTAGCATTTCATTATATTATATAGGTAACTAGCATTGCCCGCGGCTCCGCCCGCGTTCAGATGACTAAAAACCAAATTCTTAGGTTTTACATATTAGTATACTCTTACATTGCAGTTTTTGATTTTTTTCTCAGAAATGAGACATTTTCCCGTGGTAAAACTATCCTATATATACCCGGATAACCAACTATTACCATACCAAATTTCATCAAAATCCCTCCAGTGGCTTTTCTGTGATGCGGTAACAGACAGATAAAAATTCTAAAAACTATAGATTCGTCCTCTGTATCTATCGATAATAATGTTTATTTCAATGAGATTTTCCAAAAAAATATTTAATGTACAGATTCGGCTTAGTTACAATTTTATTATATGTATAGTTAAGGGATATTCGTTTTTAACGAAAGAAGCAACATTTAAATGCTTTGATTGTTTGAAAGAAATATTGTTTGTAAGTACATACATAGTTCAATAAATGTCAGTTATAACTTATAAGCTATAAGGTGCATTATCGATAAAATAAATCGTTTTGTTAGAATACATTTTTATTTTATCGATGCAAGGATAATATGTTATCAAAGGCGTGCACTATTGACACGCAGAACCATAGAGCGTGCAAGGATCATCAATTGTTCGTTTCCAAGAATCTGTTTCAATTATGTTTAACATAAAAGGAAGCTACTTTTTCAATAAATTGTTATTATAATATATTTTTATAAGTATTGAGCATTATTATGATATACCTCAATCGTACAAGCTAAAAAACTTTACCTACTTTAATCTGCGCATGTAAGAATGTTTCTCACAAGCACGCGTTGTCAGGACACATAAAGCACTCGACACCTGTTGCGATTAAAAAAAATAAAACTTGAAATTAAAATAGCGCCTGTCAGAGCGGAACCTTGCAGGCTCGCGTGTAGAATAATAAAATCGTTAATCCTATCATGGATAGGACCTCCCGCGATTTTATTTTTACTCTAAGTGTACTTTGTATTGACAATAATTGTTATTATTACGTATAAAGTTAGAAAGTATCTATACCCTAATATACTAAGTCGATTTCATTAGGTAAATATGTTTTTATGGTAGTCATAAGTAAAGATTAATTAAGTAATAATAATAATAAAATATGTTGGAATATTTTATTATTATTATATATTATTATATATTAAGGCAGTGATAGCAAAGGCAGTGGTAGCCCAGTGGTAACGCGCTTGCTTGGGAAACCGAGTGAAGCAGGTTGAAATCCCGGGTCTCGCACCTCTGATATTTTCATGTGCGAATTATTTCTAACATGATTACCACTTGCCTTACGGTGAAGGATAACATCGTGAGGAAACCTGCATGTCTGAGAGAACCTAGTAAGTTTTCGAAAGACATGTGAAGTCCGTCAATCCGCACTTAGCCAGCGTGGTGGACTATGGCCTGATCCCTCTCGTATTGAAGGGAGGCCCGAGCCCAGCAGTGGGACGTTAAAAAGGGCTGAATACATACAATACATACATGTTGGAATATTAACACAGCACCATCTAGTTCCATGGTAATAATGACCTGTGTTATGGATACCAGATAGTTGATACACTACACATATGTATGTAACTTTAAATATATACATATTATAAATATAAACACCCATGATTGGAGTGCAATCATTCGTGCTCATCACACAAATGAATGCCCCCAGCGGGATTCGAACCCGCGACTGCTGGCATAACAAGTAGGGCACTACAAACTGAGCCAAACGTGTCGACAATATCAAGTAATATCTATACTATATAAATGATTAACACAACGGTACCTTGTAGCATTCCGTGAACAGTAGCAATTATATCATGTCAACAGTCTAGATATAGAAATGACAGAATATATCATAGAAACCACTTACCGATCATTTGTCTATCTGTCTTTTCTGACACATTAATAAATTAAAAATACTCTTAAGCAGTAGTTTCCCAACATGTTTGAAGTCACATATTTAGTATATATTTCTCAGAAATAAAATATTTTCTCGCAATAAAAAATATCCTATACGTTGACCCCACAGAAATCTTAATAATAAGCTAATTACCTTATTATTAAGATTTCTGTGGTTGACCCGGATAACCAGATATCATCATACCAAATTTCATCAAAATCCGTCCAGTCATTTTTCCGTGATGCAGTAACAAACAGACAGACAAGAATTCTAAAAACTATAGATTCGGCCTCAGTATCGATAATAATATCTATTTCAATAAGATTTTCCAAAAAAATATTTCATGTACAAATTTGGCTCAGTTAGAATTTTATTATATGTATGTATGTATATATATATATATATATATAAATAAATATTAAGCTAATTTTGTATGAGTTGGAAAAATTCACTCCACTAAAAAGTAAATAGGGTCTGTTTTCGTGCAAGTTGTGACTAAGTCCTAATTACGTACAGTCATCATTTTACATTTTGAAATGGGTCGTGAAATAAGTGAAATTTATGTTTATTCTGTGTGTGTTTTATTTATTCTGTGGTGTTTTCAAGCACCGAGAGTATTAAAATACCTATCATCTATATAATTTACTGCGGAACAGAAATGAATAATGACTATATGGATAAATCATCACTGACGTTATAGTTATAATAGAACTGGTAACTTGGCAGTTTGCACTCATTTTTCGTAAATAAACGATCAAAATGAAATACTTAAAAAATCTATTGTTATTTATTTTAAAATTACATTAGCATGTAGAGTTGCTAACTATATTAAAATACATACATATGTCCAATTTACTATTTTAATTTTAAAATTTTGTTGTATTCTATTAGATATTGACACAGATTACAGATAAAAGCTAATTATATTAATAAATATAAATATCAAAATATGATTATCTACACAGTAGTATGCTTATCTATATATTCTTTATTGCACATTAAAAAACAAAACCTATTATATTATAGGCAAAGACAAAATGAAAACTCAAAACAACAAGCTTTAATTATGCTGTGTCGTAGTCTTTCGTTTGCTATCGTAGGTACTTAATAAAAAAAAAAAGTCGGATGTTGTGAGATATTTTCGCGCTCTTTTTTAAAGTCCATTAAGTGCACTTGCGCGGTGAGATCAGAGCATCTTAAAATGTCTAGACAAGTCGAAGAACTTGATGAGAGTATTTATTTTTTATTGTATATAATTATGTGATTTATATAAAAAACAGAATACTGGACGAAATTGAAAATGGATGTTCTAAGAGTTTTTATTAATTGTCTTTTTAGCCGCCCTCAAAAACAGGAGGTTATCAATTCGACTTCGATTCAAAATATTCCTATATAATCTATTAGGGCTTCCAAACAAATAAACAATATTTTGTAGGTGTACCTATGTATGTATTTATGTTTCTATGTTTGCCCACGCATTTCTCTGAAACTAGTGACCGTATCGTGATCATTCTTTCATTTGTTTACATTAATTTCAACTTAGGAAATAGTAAAAATGTCATCAAAATCGGCTCAGTAGTTTTTATGATATGGACTAAAACGTGTAACTAAAACTGAAATAGTTTTTGTGATTATTATTTATTACACAAAAACTATTTCAGTTTTTAATTAAAAATAATATTAAATAAGTAATATTATACATCAATTTTTAATATTATAAGTACATCAATTTGTGATATAAGTGCTTATTTATATGTATCGAATTATATTTGCTTTGCATCGGCTAGCACTGATTTCGAAAATATTTAATTATGTATAGATATAAATGAAAACCCCCGTTCAGTTATTAAAATAAATGATAAAAGTTTAATTTTCATTAAAATTTGGAATCTCAGGAGATTTTCTTATCACAAAGTGTGGACTCAATGTTTACCTATTTATAAACATATAACTCTGCAACTATTGTTTTGAATTTTATTCAGACACTTTAAAACATGCATCTCAATTTTAAAGACTTACCACAAATACACCAGGCGTTCATATGTGCTCTATTTTTTTGGAGGGAGAACCCCCTTTTTTAATTTTTGTAATTTGCCAAAATTATTTAGCAATTGATATGATATATCTACCTATCTTCAGCAATGTAGCTGTAACAGTCTCTGAGTAGGTACATTACTGTGACATATAGACGGACGGACATGACGAAATTATAAGGATTTCATTTTTGCCTTTTAGATACGGAGCTAATGTAAATTAGCTAGGCGCGGCATTGCCAAAATTTGTCGTACTGAACAAATCTACCCCACGGCCTTTTTACATCTATAAATGTTAACATAACATGTACCAAGTTTTGTTCAAAATTACCTTTTTTAATTGTTTTCTCTTTTATTGTAGAAGAAGGGCATAGTGAGGGGTGACTTCGTTGTCTGCATTTCTCCGGGGCACTGAAAAACAGTATTTAAGGCGATTAGTACCCTCAAGGGCTAGCAAAGAGCTACTTTCTAAAGCGTACTTCTCGTTTATGGCTTGACCGAAATGCTTGAAAAAAATATATGTGAATCATCAACTCTTAAACAATATTTTCATTAGAACATTTTTTTCGTGGGACGAATGAATCAATGATTAGTGTCTGTCATTATTTTATCAAAACTATAATATTGTGGAGTATGGGAGGCAGTGGTAGCAAAGTGGTAGCGCGCTTGCTTGGGAAACCGAGGGAAGAGGGTTCGAATTCCGGGACTCGCACCTCTGATATTTTCATATGCGAATTATTTTCAACATGATTATCTTACGGTAAAGAAAACATCATCAGTAAGGCAAGTTCGAAAGAAAAGTGAAGTCCGCCAAACCGCACTTGGACATCGTTGTGGACAGATCGTGTAGGTAGGCCCGTACCGAGCAGCAGGACATTAAAAAGGGTCGAATACATACATACATAATATATCTAGGAAATATTTTCTTTTCTCGTTACATTTGCAAGTTAACAAAACATCTTATATCCAAAGGCACGTAAGTGCTAAATTCCTGTAGAAAATAAATGTTTGCTTGGAATTAACAGCTATTTTGCACTATGATAACAAGTTCTTTATCTATAATTAATATTTTTACACGACGCTAAGAGAAGAAACTTGTATTATTAATACTTAGTATCTTGTAACATTGGCTTTACTATCAGTGATTTTACATGTTACTTATGGCTTGCAATGATAATTAGGAACTACCTGTAGTTTAAGTTTATTCATGTGGCGTAAGTGCCTTATTTTACTGTTAACTTTTATTTTTATAACCTTTTAATGAACGGTGCTTTTTCTATTATGTTTTTTATTTGGTTCGTTATATCGTAACTTGTACTAATACTAACTTGTAATAAATACTGCAGGTGTCGTAGAAAATATATCGCACCTCGGGTCTTCTCCACGACGTTGGTAAACAACAGCATTCCCAAAGAGGTATTTTTTGCCAAAACCGATCAGCAGTATGGTAGACGTATTGCGCCGACCCCAAGTATTTTGGGAAATGGGCAGGAAGAAGAAGATGTTATATCGTAACTTACTAATTATCAGTCTTGGTTTCATCCTAGCGGGATATTTTCATATTCAATATACGTAGGTAAAGTTATAGTTTTAAGACTCTACCAGCAGTTCAGAAAAAAGTCTCAATCCTGAGATTTTTTTCCAAACTGCTGGTAACGCGAACTCAGCTGGACTTTAACACTTTTTATTTTAATTTTTTATATATAAAAAAAGAAAATTATATGTAATATTGAAATAGTGAAAAAAATAAATGGATTTGATCACATAATTCCCAATGTGTTTTATCTTCTAGTTACGTTCAGTAATATTTTTTATATCTAGCTATAGAGTTTTCTGAGATTCTGTCAGAAAAACGTAGGTATTATTATATAATAAAAAAGTCATAAGTACTGACTACTGCAAGATATATGTTTATTATATTGTCTTATTATATAATTTCTAGTTATTCTTAATATATTGAGGATCACAAATTATTCAGTATGAAACATACATCATCCATTGTACGTTGGTATTATGTAAGAAACCTTGCATTGCATTACAACAATTGACCAAAGTTTCATTGTATTAAGACATCCAGGCTTAGGAATTAATATGTTACAAGCAAACAGACAAACACACAATTTCGCTAAATTATTTTAAAACAATTACAAAAGAAATTTCTAATAAATCATAATCTCACATGAGCTTTTAGTTTATGATGCACCTTTGACTCTACTAACGAGGCGGTGATGTGGGCGTCACGCGTTAACAAAATAACAGCTATGTTTTTATGTTGATATCAAATGTAGAACGCGTGTAGATTTATTTTTTTGTATGTTTTCGTATTGTGCCTATGTAATTTATATGAATGACTTTTATTGAGCTTTAATTTGTAAAGAAAATTTGGATATTAATAAAGAAAAACGTATATAGAGAAACGTATATATTCGTAAATAGTGAGTAAGTAATATATATCTACTAGCGGACCCGACAGACGTTGTCCTGTCTACACGTCTTTAATTTGAAAATTTCAAACTTTTTTTAATAATTTTTTTGATGAAAATTATTATTCAAATTGTGAATCTAAACCATTCCCAGATCCCCTTGAACACACACAAAAAATTTCATCAAAATCGGTCCAGTCGTTTGAGAGAAGTTCAGTGACATACACACTCACAGAAGAATTATATATATATAAAGATTTGAGTAAGTTTTAGTTAATGTTTGAAGTAATCAATGTAATATGCTCATATGAATTATAAATGTTAGACATAAATTATAATTATATTTTTTTTTGAAACTAATAAGAGGTGCAAACGTGCGACATATCGACGAAAATTGCCATAGACAATCTACTCAATTTATATTAAAAAAAAAAACAATAATATATGTATATAAAAGAAACTAGTAGGTGGTCAAAGGTTTCTAAAATACAAAAATAGAGTTTTAATGTATGTAAATAAAAACAGGTATTA
The DNA here is from genome assembly GCA_921882275.1 of Brenthis ino. NCBI lineage: Eukaryota > Metazoa > Arthropoda > Insecta > Lepidoptera > Nymphalidae > Brenthis > Brenthis ino. Next base: position 26,197,704 of record OV170229.1, on the reverse strand, counting down.
TAATAACAAGGTATTTGTAGCCTTCATTCGAATACTAATTAGTATCTCCTGATAATTTCTTAAGATTACAAGTTCGTTTATTTTGTCCCTTCGAGAAACAATTTACATATTGATCCGCTACAAATGTGTATTTATAAATAGAAAAGATACTTTTTATAGAACTTAACACTAATGAACTTTCCGTTGTGCGTTTTGTGATAAATAAAGTTTTTTTTTTATTATATTCATTTTTGTGTATTATTATTTCTGTCTAGTTGTCTAAGAGATTGCACTATCTAAGTAACTTTTTGTTTTCTATTGGTATCTTATTAAATAAACGACGAACGATTTGGTCGTTATAAAATTTATTATATCCTGTAGCAAAAATAAAGGTCGATAAATTATTGAATTTTTCGTTAGTTACTGTGAAAATGAATGATATATTTTCAGTATGTTTTGTTGTATGGAACAATTTCATCATATTCAATGTGTAAACTTCATTAAAATTAGTATGTCGAATGTTGGTGTAATTTACCATTGCAAACTTGGTAACTTAGATGTAAGAAACGTCTTTGGATGTGGAAATGGTAAGTGTGCCCATGTATTTATTTTCTTCTAAAATAGTACTAAATTCTTGTAAAACTGAGATGGCATTGTAGACTCTAGAAATTCTCTCATTTCTCCTTTAGTGTAGAAAATATAACACATAAATAAAACCTTTAAGGGGAGATTTTTTTTAATACTCAGTGTACATGAATTTAAAAATGTATATTGCTAGCGACTTACCTATGTTTCGCTTGGTAGATTGCGTCTTATGTACCAAACAGTAGCCTAAATTTTATCCAAATCTATATAATATTTTCTAATCATGTTACATCTCTTAAGTACCACATCCACGAAACTTTCTTCACATTACACATTAACACGTCGCAGGAAGTTTACGCGGCACGCGCGCCATTTCCTCGTTGCCAGGATGTTGTGCTGCGGTGAATTCAGAACTATACGCTATTTGCGTTACTAGGTTCCCTTGTGTCTATGGTTGTGAGCTATAAAGAGAATCGTTATTTCTACTATATTATTTTTATCTGTGCTCTTTGAAATTCGCGCTTTTTTCGTACATAATATTGTTGTAGTTGTTGAAAATTTAAATTTCTTGTTTATTCACATAATTATTTATATAATGTATATTTTTTGTTTATATTATGTATATTTCTTTTTATTCTTTATTATCCTTTTATTTGTTTATATCAGTTGAAAATTATATTTTACCGAGGTCGAATGAAGGCAACACAAAAGGTTGATTGGTGATTAGTTATAGGTATTATTTTAAATTTGATCAACAACCCAAAAAGGTTTTGTATTACATAATATTTATTATTATAAAATATATTGTAATAAATGCTTTTTCTGTAATATAGTTTTTGCAAGTTATTTTTTTATCTTTATTTTTAACTAGCTATTTACCCTCGCTCCACTCAGGTTCGTCTCTCCTTACGTTTTAACGTTTAGTATAGATTTCTCAGATATGAGACATTTTTCCGCAGTAAAAAATATCTATATGTGGGACCCGGATAACCACCTATTATCATACTAAATTTCATCAAAATCCCTCCAGCGGTCTTCCCGTGATGCGGACGAAGATTCTAAAAACTATAGATTTGGCCTCTGTATCGATAATACAAGGCAGTGGTAGCCCAGTGGTAACGCGCTCGCTTGGAAATCCAGGGTCTCGCACCTCTGATATTTTCATATGCGAATCATTTCCAACATGATTACCACTAGTCTTAACGGTGAAGGAAAACATCGTGAGGAAACCTGCATGTCTGAGAAAACCTAGCAAGTTTTCAAAAGACATGAGAAGACCGCTAACCCGCACTTGGCCAGCGTGGTGGACTACGGCCTGATTCCCCTCGTAGTGAAGGGAGGCCCGTGCCCAGCTGTGGGACTTTAAAAAAGGGCTGAATACATTATATCGATAATAATGTCTATTTCAATAAGATTTTCCAATAAATATTTAATGTACAGAATCGACTTAGTTACAATTTTATTATATGTATAGTTATATATAGATTAAGGTAAACCAAGAGAGTACTATCTTTATTCGAGTCAATTTTCGTGATGAATATTCTAGTATGCAGACCTATTGATAACAAATCCTAACATTTATTTAATGCTTTATGTTCTACCTCATATAAATAAATAGTGTTCACGGTTAAACAAGCAAATGTGGTGACGCTACAAATAACACTATTCCTAGTAGACAGGTGCGGTATATAAGTCGCTGGATGAAGGTCAGTGTTGCACTTGTTACTTAAAATAGATTTATTAGTATGTTGAGACATTAACACACAGCACCATCTAGTTCCACGGTAAGCTACGAGGCTTGTGTTATGGATACCAGATAGTTGATACACTACACATATATAACTTTAAATACATACATATTATAAATATAAATACCCATGACTGGAGTACAAACATTCGTGCTCATCACACTAATGAGTACCTCCAGCGGGAATTGAACTTGCGACCGCTGGCACAGCAAGTAGCGTCACTACAAAGTGAGCCAAATTTGTCGTCAAATTATGTAATATACTTACAACACAAAATAAAATCAAAGAGAAAGAGATCAATACAAACTATAACAATACATTTTATCTACCTAAAAGGATAAGACTTAAAAATATTAAAAATAATTGTTAGCAGTGCGAATGTACATATGTAAATAGGTTGATAATATTTATATTATTTTATGTGGAGTTCTTCAAAGACCAGCAATTAACTGTTTCCAAACAAAACACAAGGGTGTTTGTTATACTTTTATTATAAAACTGAAGAGCCGTCTGGTTTTCTTAAGCACTGGGCTTACTAAATCTTTTGGATCATTGTTGAATTTAACAAAAATAAATGCTGAAATTTTTTTAAATCTGAATATATGTATTATTTAAAAACAAGCAATGAGTCAGATGGGATATATATCATTAGCAATATGAATAGAGGTTTACATATCAAATTCTATATTTTCTAACGCCATATATGACTTTATTAACTTAAAAAAGACATAAAATGTTCATTTTTTGTTATTTAAGAAAGTCTTGTGCAAAACTTTACGTGCTTCTAAGTTAGACCCAGTGGTTTAAAACTATAATTTGTTTTGATTACTTAGATAATAGCTTATTTCCTTATATTACTTATTATTCTATACAATTAATAATTATCTATGTACAGTGTTGTTTCAAGAAAACATATCAGACAAACCTGTGTTACAGAAATAATTTGCGCGGGTAAACAGATAGCCGGCTACTTTATAGTCTGTTTGCACTAAAGATGGCCGTCGTGTTTCTCTCATTTGTGCATCATTAGCGAGCGGATATGGAACAATTGAAGCAGCCCGCCATGGGGTTGGTCATTTAATCAATATTAACAAGTAAAAATCAAACGTCCGTCCGTTCATCGACTCTTGGAAGCGTCCAGAAAGATCCATTGTTCGCATAAATTAGTGCCTATGTATTTATTGGAACTATGTAGGTATAATCTGTAATTTTTATGTATACGATTATAATTAGCATATATTTTTTTCATTATTAGGTAACATTATATGCAAAAAAGTTAATCAATAAGTTAATACAAAGATTTTATTCAATGCTTGTGTAATGTGTAGTGTATGTCAGATGTAAATAGTCATAAAATATCCAACTTTATAATTTAATCGTATGTATTTTGCTGGCAAAGGTCAGTCAGTCAGGTAATGTGCAACAAAAGTTTCTCTATCTGTAAAACTTGCTCTATGGTTTATGCTTTATATACATCGATTGTTATTTATTTCTAATTATAACAGAGATTTTCAGGTACATTCGATATTATTATCTCATCAATATATTACGAGTTTTTTTCATTTATAGTATGAATATAATATGAATATTTTTCTAAATTACAATAACTTTTTATTAGTATGCAAAGCTAAAAAGGTTCTATATAAGGAAACCAAACTTATACGAAAGCTTCTTCAAATATTCACAGTAGTACAAGTACTTCCGGTGCATTCACCTTGTATTGTCGAAACTACACGCGTAAATTAGTAAACAATAGGCATGAATATTCTTAACGTATTATACAGTTAGGGTAACAAGTGTATTTTTATATTGTTTAGGTTTACTTTTATTTTTGGAGTATGTTACTAAAATACTCGTAGATAAAACAGTGCACACGTGCGTTATGACCAATGACCAACACCTCTATTTTTTAACTGGCAAAGCGAATATATAATAATTATAATTAATGGACGTTTATATTAAAAATACGTACAAGAAAATAACAATCAAATTACAGAAGAAAAATTTTGTTTTTAGAGAAACAATAAACAACAAACAAAATACGGGGAGTCGTTGTAGGTAATTATCTAGTCTGTAGTAAAATTATAATAAGAAATGTTATATGTTATAGTAAGAAGTGTGTTAAAAATAATTAAATAAGGTTGCATATAAATCTACGTAATGAGTTCGATTTCGCAAAAATATAATATAATTGTTATCATTTCAATGATTCATCTACACATTAACTAAATAAATTAAGCTCAAATGGCCAGACTAAAACTAATTAAAAATAATATAGGGTAAGCCTGTAAGGTAAGGCGACATCATGTTAAAAAGCTTAGGATACAAGTTGTTAGACAATATCCAAGGTATTTTAATATCTACAAGATCTATATACGAAAAGCAATCAAGAATATATAATAATCAAGAAACTAAAATGTCTCTATAATAAACTATTGGAACGAATGAACTAAAATTATAATGTCTGTAATATTGATATAACTAATTGTGATGTACGTAATGCGTTGGAGACATTAACATAATTTATTCGCAATATATCTTAGAGCTATGAACGTGAGTACCAATTACGCGGATCTCTTTATCATTTCGGGATTTGTTCTACTTGGATCCTATAGAAGTTAAAATAAATACTTTTTACCCAAAAAATCGAATCATGATTACGGGAGAGACGAAAGTATTTTATTTGAAACTAGCGACTCACCCTCGCTCCGCTCGAGTACGTCCCTACGTTTTTACGTTTAGCTCAGAGATGAGATATTTTCGTGCAGTAAAAAGTATCCTATATGTTGACCCGGATAGTCAATTATCATCATACCAAATTTCATCAAAATCTGTCCAGTAGTTTTTTCGTGTTGCGGTAACAGACAGACAGACAGACAGACAAAAATTCTAAAAACTATAGATTCGACCTTTGTATCGATAATAATGACTATTTCTGATACTGAGAAGAACATTTATGGTAGTTTTTATTCCGGTAATTATTAAGGGGGTGAAAAGGGGGTAGGTGGAAGTTTATATGAGGAATCAATCATTTCTCAGGTAAAGGATATAAAACTCATATGTAGTTTACCTATTCCATATTATCCGTTCAAACGTACTTAGGGATGAACCTGAGCGATGCGAGGGTGAGTTGCTAGTAATAAAATAGGTAATTTCTCTAATGAACGTATAGGCTCTCTCTTCTGGCCGTAGGGCGTCGTGTTTCGGAAGTTCCGAGGTCGTTTGCCCGCCGACACAGCTTACACGTCTGCACTACGTGTTAAATAGTTATTAAGTTTTTTATAATTAATATATATGTTAGTTTTAAGGTATATATTCTATGGGCCTCTGTTTACATATTTAAGATCCCTATGTAAAGATTGCCTGAAATAAATAAATAAATAAACAAAAATAGACTTTACTAGCCGCGTTATTAATTGCAAAACGCCAACAGAACATGAAAGCAGTCCTAAGTGGCAAAACCAATTCGTATTCGATCCAGTGCCTATAGATAGTAAATAAGAAGCACTCAGGCTTATAATAAATTTGCGCCAGATATGGTCAGCCCACAGCGATTGTAATTGAATTGTTAGACCTTTGCATAATTGTAGGGCTTGGATACGATAAATATGAAGGAAATCCAATTAGGTGCGTGAAAGCTTACCTATTGGTTCTGTTAACGAGATTGTTTCTATGTAATTTCTATGTAAAATAATAGAACGGTTTAAGTATAATTAGTTATAGTTGTTAAATACTATGTTTGTTTCATTGAGCATATGACATTTTTATTCTTCATTTTAATTATTGTGACTGGTGTTCGGTTGTTTGGTCGAAATATCGACCGTAACTGATAAAAGTCTACACTTCATAAATAAAATGAATAGATGCATAAATATAATTTCAAATCAACCCAATCAAGTAGTTCCAGAGATTTGCGTGTTCGAATAAACAAATAAAAACACTAGCTTTATATTTATGTAAGTATTAAATTATGGAATTTTTGTATAATATAAAACGTGAGCCTACGCGGCGAAAAGGAAGCCAATTTTTAGGCCTCCGCAAGCCTTCTACATAATATGTATTGTTAGTTATAGTTGCTCAATTGATTCTTTAGTATCACAATTGATTAATTATTATTCATTATTTTATAGATCATATTGATTCTTCATATTTTGTTAGTTATAATTTTATCTCTATAATATAAAGTTGAATCGCTGAATGTGTTGGTAAGCGCAAATCTCGAGAGCAGCTGAACCGATTTCGCTAATTCTTTTTTTAGAATATTCCTTGAAGTACGAGGATGGTTCTTACGGAGAGAGAAATTTTAAAAATTGCCTGATAAAGTCTAAAAACAACAGTTTTCTATACTCCCATACAAAAGATTCGTAATAATACTTAAAAGTCAATTTGAACTTTAATACCATACCATAAAGTTCAAGTGTTAGTGGAGAGGTTCCGGGAAGGCAAAACAATTGAGTGACGTTAGTATCGTATAAATATTAATGTCAATATTTGTTAATATTATTAACAAAAAAAATTAAAATGTATATGGCTAACGCTGGCTAATAACTATTTATATCTATTTAAAACGTACCTAGCGACGAACCCGAGCGAAGCGAGGGAGAGCCGCTAGTACTCGTATATTATAATATAAATTTGATGTCGGTTATTTTTATTTTATTATTTACAATTTTGTAATATTAATACAGATATGAGTTTGTTATGATATTTTATAAAAACTTTTTAACAAAAAAATAAAAACCGACTTCAAACAAAAGCACTAAAAAGTAAAAAATAACTGATTGGTAGTTTTCATTTACTATACATACCTAATCAAATATATTCGAAGTCGGTGTGCTTTGCTTTGTATGGGCTGTCACCGATTTCGAAAATATTTGATTAGGTATGTATTTAATACGTAGGCTTTAATTACTTAGCCAAAGCACACCGACTTCGAATATATTTGATTAGGTATGTATAGTAAATGAAAACTACCAATCAGTTATTTTTTACTTTTTAGTGCTTTTGTTTGAAGTCGGTTTTTATTTTTTTGTTAAAAAGTTTTTATTTTTCCCTTTTTAGTGTAGACAGTAGTAGCAAAGTAAGAATTCTAACGTATTAGGCATGTCAAATCAAACAAAACAAGCCCAAACTCAAAGTATCTACTATTAGCCGTTGAAGAGTTCCACCTATCCACCTTCTGGCCTTACCATCAGATCAGGTCAACAATACCGAACCACTGTACTATCAACGGAAATAGAAACACTTGCAAAGTTTCAAGTCAATATGACAATTAGAAGTAGGTTAAATTCATCATTCGCCATTTTTCCACCCTTAGAGGTGGTATTTTTTTTTGAAATTTAAATGGGACCAATCTGGAAGTATACACTTTCAAACAACACAAAAATTGTTTAAATCGGTTAATAAATGACGGAGTTTTGAGGTAACAAACATACAGTCGAATTGAGAACCTCCTCCTTTTTGAAGTCGGTTGAAAAGTATTGTCATTCACCGTGGGGTAATGTGTAATCTGTATAAGATAGATGGCGCCACATTACACCCAACTGTGGGGACATAGTGTTAAAATAGTTGCGAATTGCGATAGTCATGTTGTAGGGCATTCTGTAGAAGTAATTAAATGAAGGAGTAATTGCTCGAAGTTTTACTTAAAAAATCATTAATAACATATTCGTATAAACGTTAATCGTGTTAAAGCTAAACACTCCATGAACACAACATGCTTAAAAAGTCATATAACATTTTCTCTTCACGTATATATTAGTAGAAATTGAAAATAAACAAATTTATTTAGCTTGTTATATTAAGTATACTTTCTAAAGAAAAAAAAATGTTTGATAATAATTGTTAAAAAATAATATCAATTACAATTTGAATAGCTCATTAGAAATCTGGGTTCGAGTCCCGGGTCGGGCCAAGTTTAGTTATTGAGTCTTTCTGTATAGTAAGTCTCAGTAACAGCCCGGAGTTGGGAAGTTGGCGATGTTTCACCCCCGTGCCTCGGGGAGCACGTAAAGCCGTCGGTCCTGCGATGTTATAATTAGGTTTTGTGAGATACTTACGTTTAGAATAAAAAAATCTATACAAATAATAAAATTCTGAGTCAAATCTGTACATTAAATATTTTTTTGAAAATGTTATTGCAATAGTTATTATTATCGATACAGAGGCCGAATCTATAATTTTTAGAATTTTTGTCTGCTGTCTGTCTAGGAAAGCATCACGAGAAAACAACTGCACCGATTTTGATGAGATTTGGTATGATGATAACTGGTTATCCGGGTTAACATACCTATAGGATACTTTTTACTGCGGGAAAATATCTCATCTCTGAGAAATCTTTACTAACCCTTAAAACGTCCCTATTATACGAACTCGAGCATAGCGAGTGAGTCGCTAGTATATATATACTATATACTATGTATATAAAAGTATAGTGTTGAGCTATATCCATCATCCATGAATCACCAGCAAACAAAATTATAAATTGTGTGATTTTCCTTTACGAAACTAAGAATAGATGAAGTTTTTTGACTACGATATTCTTATATAGCGAAGATTTACGGCAAATCATAATCTTATTTCAGAGAAATTATTTATAAATAGCTATTATATTTATTTTTCTTTGATATTTGTGTTATAAACAAACAAGCCCACATCAAGGGCATCAATTGCTCCAATTAATTAAACGCAGTGGTTCTCAACATATAATAGACGTCTTAAAGTGTACAAAAATGTGATTTCCAGATCCAGAGTATTTATAGTATATATTATATAGTATATATTATATAGTATACTATATAGCACAACTAGTTTTTGTTCGTGACTTTGCTTGCATTGTAATCTGGATAGGAATGAAAGGCATCCCATGTTCGTGCTCATGTTGAAATCATACCTTACCAAAATTTATCCAAATCTAATACTTTCTTAGATTTACGCGAATATTTGACATTTTAAATAAAACTATCTTTTCGGATTATTTCAAACAACTTTACCATTACTTTTGTAACAACTATACCTTCGAGACATCTAACACCTCAGTCTCTCCCTCGCGGGAGATGATTGCTGACATGATTGCTGTAAAGCATTCGAAACTTTGGGAACCAAAAATCAAAATAAATCCGCGAAATAATCCGACAAGATAGTTTTTTTAATCCAAATCTGTTCAGTATGATCTATAGTTTAAGCGTGAAAACGTAATGAACAGATAGTTACTTTCACATTTATAATATTAGTATGGACTTAGAGTATATTTTACGCTTAACACAATTTACGGGTACATCGTAGTTGGTCTAAAAATTGGTCTGGCATCTAAAAATTGGTGTAGGTAGTAGGTCAATGCACATTAATAAAAAAAAAACAATACAAGTCTTCAAAAGAGTACTTAATTATTCATTGTACGGTGCTCTTACGATTAACTTTTTCTATACCTCCTACGTGACCCCCAAAATAAAAATAGGTATGTGGGCGACTTCAATTCACCGTTTAAAAATTAAGGCTTTTTCAGGTCACATGTCGTATATTTGGACATAAGAAGATATTATCTATACAAGTTATAATAGATAAACTATTTTGTCTTTTCTTTTTTTTCTTTCGTAATTTCAGGATTATTTTTTTTCCTTATTATTTTATAGTTTTTTATTTCAGTATATGGAAAGCGATAAGCGAGTGATATAGCATCAATAGTAATGTAGAAAAAAACTTTTGTCTATAATTTCCTGAAATTGACCTATCCTTGTTATATGTATGTCGTACTGTGATTTTCCTTCCGATATACATTTAAATTGTTAGTGCTATTGTTATTGGGACTGTTACTTATCGTAACCAAATTTTTACTAAATCAATTATATTGAATCAGTACTTATTTTTTGTAAGATTTGTCATACTAACAGACAAACGAAGTAATTTTTTAAATCGTTTATGAAGTCGTTAGCTTTATTCAGACAGATTTTGATTTACAACTTCCTTATTTTTTCTTTTAATCTTATTTTTAGGATTCCGTGATTTTTGTACCTCAAAAGGTACAAATGACACCTTTATAAGGTCGCTCTCTTGTTCGTCTATCTGTCTGTCCGAGTGTCAACATCGATTTTATCAGGAACGGGTGGACCAAGCAAATTGAAATTTATACCAGATACTGAAGTCTATAGTCCGTATTAGGTGTATAAAAATCACGGTCCTGAGTCAACACAATAGAAAGATATGGGCAAATTTAAATTTTCGCGAAAAATTGTAAGTACTAATACACTTACATTTACCTTAATTTTCAACTTTTTTTATTTTTCGGAATTTTCCCTGTACTTGTGCTGTAAGACTTTGCTTTTAACCAAAATTGACAATTCTAGGTCAACCGGAAGTACCCCATAGGTTTTTGGTCGAAAACCTATATGGTAGGTTCCGTTGACCTAAAATCACGAAATTTGGCAATATAATATATATATACCTAAAATTGTTATTATTCAGATAAAAAGTTTGAGGAGTTCTGACTAGAAGAATAAACAAGTGAAGAAAAACGCAATGTTTATAATGCGGTGTTTCAAACAGTAGCGACTGGAAATCAAAGGAACTGTAAAACACCATCAAACGCTTCAGTATTAAGGCCTGATTGCGAGTGATTGCTTTTAGATGTTTTTGATGACGGCACCCTGTGAACGAAAATCAATTTGAATTTTATGTGCTAAAGGTATCAGTAAATATAGTGTCTATTAGCGTTTATATTCTTATTTCAATCGGGTCTCAGAGACTTGTGTTAATGATATATGTAAGAATGATATTGATGTATCAAAAAAACTTATGTAATTTAAGCTCTTATTAAATCAATGGATAAGCCACAGTATATATTTGGCCAATAGGAAACGATATTAAGAGGATGAATGCTTTTATACAGTTTTATTTATATTCTATACCTTGAAAAAAAAATATATTTTATATGTAATCAGCCCTTTTTAAAGTCCCACTGCTGGGCGCGAGCCTCCCTTCAGTACGAGGGGGATCAGGCCTTAATCCACAAGCTGGCCAAGTGCGGGTTTGCGGACTTCACATGTCTTTTGAAAACTTCCTAGATTCTCTCAGACATGCATGTTTCATCACGATGGTTTCCTTCTCCGTTAAGACAAGTGGCAATTATGTTGGCAATGATTCGCACATGAAAATATCAGAGGTACGAGGACCCGGGATTTGAACTCGCTTCACTCGGTTTCCCAAGCGAGCGCGTTACCACTGGGCTACCACTGCAAACTTGTTTATATATCAAAAAGCTATTTAAGTTTAGCAAAAGCTATTATTGTTAATCGCTATTTATTTAAAGGTTCATACCGCGAAATTGTGATATTATTGGAAAGATAATAGGGAAAGAATGTGTTTCTTACTATAGGAAAAATATGTTAATTTACATGTACATGAATATTAAATCTAGTACACCTATTTTGTACTGAAATGTTAATGAGTGCTAATTGTTGATATAACATACACCTATTATAATTTTATTAGTTCCCTTATGAGCTGGTTCCTTTTAGCGTTAGACTGTTAACAATTAATTTGACTTATTGCGAGCAAATTAACTTAGATAAATAGGTTATGACTTACACCTTACAAATTACAGTAACAGCAATTTTTCAATAATAATAAGGGAAATCATTCTACGTATACTTTGATACTTATAGGATAAATAGTTAAAATTATTGAAGTTAAAATATATATATATATATATATATATATATATATATATATATATATATATATATATATATATATATATATATATATATATATATATTTGAAAAATAATAATTTTGAATGTTTTTTTTATATTCAGATAAGAGACTAATTAATTTTTTTTTTTAAAACTATCTTTTCGGATTTTTTCGGGCAATCATTTCGAATTTTGGTTCCCGACGTTTCGAATGCTTTACAGCAATCATGTTCACGGGAGAGACTAGGCAAAGTATAGCTGTTACAGACAGCCTACTCGAAAATCCGAAAGGATAGTTTTATTTAAAATATCAAATATTCGTGTAAATCTATTAAAGAATTAATTTAAAAATTTAGTTTTCATAGTATGCTTGCGATGTACATTTATTTCGTTCGGTCACTAGGTAACAGTAGCCTATCTCTTATTATTAAAAAAACCCCTCAAGTAGCCTATTGCAAGGGTTTTTTTATTATGTAGGTAATTTGTATTTGTATTTGTGTTTTTTATTATGTAGGTATGTTTTTGATTACGTAGGTAATCTAAATAAATAGTGAGTTCCCTTCAGCAAAAGTTTGAGTTGAACTCTCCAAAGTCCATTTTAGTTTTTGTATCCTATATATTCTATAGTACTAGAATAAACTATAACAAGTTGTACGAGCTTCTTACATATAGCTTTCATCAAACAATTGAAAGCAATAGTTACGAAGGACGTAAAAGAAACCCATAAGTTTAGATCAATCTATTGCGGATGTGACGATAAAGGCAAAGGCAAATTAACTTTTTTATTATCCGTCCCCTTGACTCGGTTTACATCGATCTTTATAAGGAATAACAAGATGACTTTTACCGAATACGGTATTTAAATTTTTTAAATTGTAATGCATTTGTTGCGAAAGTGCATCAAGCGTCAAGCTTAAAAAAAATTATCTACGATAAAGATACAAGTAATGTCGTAGACAATAAATATTATAATCTCACTAGCGACTCACCCTCGCTCCGCTCGGGTTGGTCCCTAGATACGTTTTAGCGTTTGGTATAGATTTCTCAGAGATAACATACTTTTCAGCAGAAAAAAATATCCTATATTTGATTGACTCGGATAGCCAGCTATTATTACACTAAATTTTATCGAAATCTGTCCAGTGGTTTTCTCGTGATGCGGTAACAGTCAGACAGACAAACAAAAATTCTAAAAACTATGGATTCCGCCTCTGTACCGATAATAATGTCTATTTCATTAAGATTTTCCAAAAAATATTTTAATGTACAGATTCGACTTGGTTACAATTTTATTATATATAGGTCGTATTATATATAGGTATATTTATAATATATAAGTAATTTTTCTTTTTTAAGGTGAACTATTACTATGTACAATTTTTTTTTATGTCGGTAAGTAATATTAATGTTGGTAATGTATTATTAAATATTTTTTTATTGAACGATATGTGTCATATAAATAAATAAAATTGAAATGTTTGTTTGTTACTTTAACATATTTCATTAATATTGAACTTATATATTTATATACTTATGGTTATTTGCACGTTGCCAAAGCCAAAGAAAAAACATCACTAAGGACAATTTGTCTATCAGTTTGATACTTGATTTAATTTAAATGGGACTTTGATCTTTGACAATTGAATAAAGACAGCGGTCGATAAAATTGTTTTTTTGTCTGTCTCAATGCTCTAATCTCTAGAACTACAATCAGGTTACAAATATTATTTTGATATTGCATATTATAACATATTTATTTAGAAAAGTTGTAGATTTTTTAACATCACATCCTCCTAAGAGACGTTCGTACTAATACGTCTCTTAGGAGCTCTTCGACTTAAGCAGCTTCAGGTAGTATAATTCACATGATTGTTTACAGTACTTGTCTTGTATTTAATACTTTGTCTTGTATATAGAACTGTGATGTAGTAAGTTTTAGGAAAAAAACAGTAGAGGTTTAAAAAAAAAACAAAAGGATAAGATGAATTTCGTTTTATGAAGTTTGGTGATACTTCACCAAACGCTCACATGCGGAAAGCCGTACACATCAGATAGTATTAAAAATATTGCTCCATATTGAGTTTATTTATCGTTCAATAATAAATAAATACAGTTATTTCTACTAAATAAATATTTAAATGGATTAAACGACCTTTTAATATTGGATTATAAGTACATAATTGCTTAATATATATATAAAGGAATTTGCCGCACAATTGGTGGTTTTTGAAAGAAAAGCGGAATGATGATTCGAAAAAGATTTTCTATTTTCTTTTTTAATTCTTAGGTTATACTATAAAGCTTCCATTGTTTTAAAATAACTTAGCTTAACGAATCTGTACATATAATAAAATTGTAACTAAGACGAATCTGTACAAATCAAATATATTTTGAAAATCTTATTGAAATAGAAATTATTATCGATACAGAGAGCGAATCTATAGTTTTTAGAATTTTTGTCTGTCTATCTATCTGTGACCGCACCACGGAAAAACCACTGGAGGGATTTTGATGTGGTAATGATAATAGTTAGTTAAACGGGTATATAGGATACTTTTTACTGCAGGAAAATATTACGTCTCTGAGAAATCTATACTAAACGTTAAAACTTAAGTAGAATACATATTATATGTATGTGCAAAATTTTTCTTATATGTATTATAAACATAAAAGTTTATTGGCTTGTTTTTTTATGCACCAAAGAAGCAACGGTCAAGGTTTTTGGTATCAAAACTGTTTATAAAGTGGAGTAGGTCATAGGATTTTTAAACTTATTCCCTAAGCCGTTACTGTGGGTCTATGGGACATAAAACCATTACTAAGTCACACGTCCGAGTCTCTACTATCATTAGTCATTACTAAGTACTAACCTACACCATCGATGTATTTAAATATATTATCTAGATAGAGTCCATTACATGCTTCATTCACAGTCCATTTATTAAACAATAGTCTTACATGTAGGGATGTACCTAAGGTCAGTTGATTAGTGCGAGAAAACATCTTAATCTCACGTAACAAAGTAGATACGATCATTGGTCTACAATACAAGATGGACAATTGAATAACGATGGTAACGCGGCCTGGGGTTCGGGGATAGGGATGTGCTTGTAATAATGTTATCGATAAATTGTAATATTTATATTGTAATTATATGTTTTTATATGTTTATTAGCGACTTATCCTATCTTCGCTCGGGTGCGTCTCTAAGCTAGATTGGTTTAGGAATGCACAAAACACAAACGTCCAAAAACAAAAATCTTTTGCACCAGGTGCCTTTGCAGGCTTATACAGAATCCCCCCCAACGTGCGTTCACCTTGTCGTGGTGGGGGGGCTCAGTAGTGCCCGGCAACCCAACCGGGTGCGAAGCCAAGAAACGCACAGGGAGGTGGCCCACTTCGGTGGGCGGTGGGAGGTGGCCCTCTTCGGAGGGCTTTTACAGAATAATTTACCAGAGTTTCATCACAATCAGATCAACGGTTTAGGAACGATTAGAGGACAAACATGCGAATATCATTTTATTATAATACGTTTATTAATTTATTAACTGTAACGATTAGGGTCGTTGAAGGACTACAACTATAATTGAAAAGAATATATTCGAAATTGACTTAATAAAATTACTTCAATTAGTTAAATATAAGTATATAGTGTCAATAAGTATGGAGTTTTGAATATTTTATTTCTTTAATAGTTTGTTAATTTAATGTAATAAATTTTTGCGAAATTAATTTATTAAAAAGATGAAAGTAGTTATTTTATATAAATATTCAATTTCATCTTAAAATAAAATTAGGAATTTTTAACTTCATATGTTATCTTCTTCCTTTATTATTAATACGTTCTAAGTTTATCTAATTAGACAAACAAATAAATTTTAAATTGATAATTTTAAATATTGTTGTCATAGCTAATATCAAAAGGGACATAAGTGATAAAGTCCACAACACATATAGGTCAGAGAGGTCAGAACAGGTCCTTATATAAATGGTAAGTAAATAAATACATATTGATATTTACAAACAACCTTTGAACAAATATATTTTATAGAACTATAACATTAAGGATATCATGAGTATCGTGTAGTGGCGAATTTTAAAGAATAATTTTGTTTGTACTAGTCGTGAGTTCGAGATGAGATCCGGAGAAAGTTTATTCACACCATGTTTATTTTTATACTGCACTCGGCCTCTCTTACGGCTCTTTTCATACAAACTAGCAATCTTTTTTTTTACTCCTTTAAAGGTTGAATTTAAAAAAAAACTTAATCTTGGAGTAAGGTAGCTGGCAATTTTTAAAGTTTGGAGCATTTAAATCCCTTATTGTTATTATTGTTTTTATATAGCTTGTCGTTAAACAATTAAAAAAAAATAAAGAAAATAAATAATAATATTGCTAACAGAAACCTACAGCTGTTAATATCAATACAAATATTTATATAAACGCTAGATTAAACCAATTATTTTATTTTTAATATTTTAAGTATTTTCTTATCGATATTTACACAAGGACATCACACATATGACGCACAATCGGTGTAATGGCTGGGTCAAGTGGATACGGGACTCTATTTGGCATTGTACTAAATCACCTAGTCTAATCTAGTTCACTGAGATTTGCTGATTTGTCTCAACATAATCTATCTAAACTAAAAGACAATATAAATGAAACTATCTTTTCGGATTTTATTTTTAGATTTTCCGAATTTAATTTAAGGTTTTAGACTTAAGTCGGAAAAGTCGGGAAACTTAATATAAAATAAAACCACGAAGAAAATCCGAAAAGATAGTTTCTTTTAAATTGTCAAATATTTGCCTAAATCTACCAAAAATTTCGGACAAGTGCGAGTCGGACTCGCTCACCGATGGTTTCGTACTTTGTAGGAAATCTATTTAAGTTTAATTTTCAACTATTTTTAATTTTTAGAATTTTTCCTTTATTTGTGCTGTAAGATCTTGCTTTCTGCCAAATTTCTTGATTCTAGGTGAACGGGAACTATCATATAGGTTTTCGACCCAAAACCTATAGGGTACTCCCGGTTGACCTAGAATTGTCAATTTTGGTTAAAAGCAAGGTCTTACAGCACATGTAAAGGGAAAGTTCTGAATAATAAAAAATATCGAAAATTAAGGTAAATTTTGGTACTTACAAGTTTTCGGGAAAATCTATATTTGCCCATATCTTTTTATCGTGTTGACTCAGGATTTATATACACCTTATAATATTTTATATTTTTATACACCTAATAGGGACTATAGACCTCAGTATTTGGTATAAAATTTAACTTGCTAGGTCCACCCGTCCCTGAGAAAATCCGTGGTGACACACTGACAGACAGACACACGGACAGACGAACAAGAGAGTGATCTTATAAGGGTTCTTTTTTACCTTTTGAGGTTCGGAACCCTAAATTGTAAGAATTTTAAAGATAATCACATGTTTATGTTTCTTAGTACCTTACGTTATAGAAGATTGATAAGATGTTATGGGAGATGATTACTATAGAATACAGTATAGTATAGTAAATAATTTGTTTGGAAAAAATTATAATATTTCCTTTCGTTTACATTTATTATGTAATGTACTTTGGTAATGTTTCAAAATAGAAATAGAAGTTGCCAATAATAACGTAATAAAATAAAATATTGGATATTTCTTATTATTTATCGGTTAAAAAGGCAACATATATATTATTTATGTAGTAATGTATATTTTGAGAATTTTATAGTAAATCTGACAAAAATCAGGGCTATTTGTATATTTTTAATGTCCTAATAAAAAAACTAAAGAAAATAATGACAAATCATGTTGACAAGCTCTTCCCGAATCCCCATCCGAATTCGGTAACACTTATCAAGTTTATAGGTTTCGTCCCACCAACCATTATATTTTATGTTGTCTGATGCAACCAAGAAAAATAATGTGAAACTTTGTTAGTCAACACGTTAGCACTGCGTTCCTATTACACTAACGTATTTTATGACGTGTACATATCCGTATTAATATTATAAACTAGCAGAACTCGCGGCTTCGCTCGCGGAAAAACTACAAAAAAATCTCTAATAAGGTAGGACCTAGGTTTCATACAAATTTTCATATCCTATTTTACTCGCTTATATGATGAATTTCAAAAAATGCTACAACACGTATTTATTTATTTATATTGAAGAGCATTAATACTAAGTTTCAAGTAATTCTGATCAGAAATACATTTTTGGATTGTATTATAACGTGTTTTCCCGTGGGAATAAGATGAATTCGCGCGATAAAAAGTAGCCTATGTCCACCTCTTAAACTATCTTCACATCAAAAATCACGCCAATCTGTCACTCCGTTTCGACGTGAAAGAAAGACAAACAAACGCACAAACAAACAAACACACTTTTACATTTATATTATTAGTATGAATATGGATGTGAAAGTTTGTGAGTATTGATGTTTGTTACTCTGTAGCCAGAACGGCTGAACAGATCTGGATGAAATTTGGCACAGAAATAAATTGTAGTCTGGAATAACACATAGGCTACTTTTTATCCCGCAAAAATCTACGGTTCCCGTGGGATGGGTTTGTTATTGTTCTAATAATTATAAATATGAAAGTATTTAGTTCGTCCTCTTTTATGAAGGAATGATACAAAAGATCAATCTCATTTTATTGGGATAGAGAGCAATGTCTGTTAGGTAATTTCATACTGGTAAACGAAAGTATATCACTATAAGATTATGTCAAAAATCACATACCTACTTAAGTGATGTTCAGAAATCATGAGTTCGATTTTAGTTCATGATAAGCTAGTCATCAAATTTATTAGTATAATTTAAAGAAAAAAATGTTTCAGATTCTAAAAACTATTCATTTGTATATAAAATTATTAACCATAATTATTATGTTAAATGTTAATGAAAAATGCTAAAAAATGTACTGCAATTGCGGTAGTGTGAAAGGCTATAATGTCAATGGAAAAACAGCATCCCACAGTCTTAAGCAATTTCGTTATATATATTAGTCAAAATGACAAAATATATGTATTATTTGTTATCTGCTCTCATTTCTCAATACAATGGTGGAGAAGATTGATCAACGTTGATATTAGTACTATTTCGTGTAGTGTTTCATGTTGTAGTAATGTTTCAAGTTATTGGTTTATCTACATGATATGTTTCTTGATCCCATTAATACAAAAGTTTGCATGAATGGGTGTTTTTACACAATCACGCCAAAGCGGCTGAACGGATCTGGATGAAATTTAGCACAGAGATAGATTATAGTCTGAAATGACACTTAGGTTACTTTTTATCCCAGAAAAATGTACGGATTCCGTGGGATAGGTTTGTTTTTATTTTTCATAGATCAAGGGATCGACTACCTATTCCGTACTATCCGTTAGATCGTAACTAGGGGCGAACCCGAGCGAAGCGAGCGCGAGTTGTTAGTAATTTTCTCGTTAACATTTTTAACTATCTTATAATTATTTTATTGATTTGGGAGTTCAGATATCAAGGCTAAACCGAAAGTTTTATTTTTATAGATTTTTTTCGTATGCGCAAAAAATTTATATATTTATTGAAATTTGGACAGGGCAGTCTGTCGGGTCAGCTAGTTTATAACAAACCGTAGCTCACCGCGCAGATGTCAAGGGCCATCAATAAGCGTTCTCAGAAGCAAGTAGCCAATTGCACTCGATTAAGACGATCACAAGCCAATTGATGAGCTTTAAACCATCGGACAGTATTTACATAAACGATCATTGTAATAATTCATTTATTTTTGCATCTAATATGTATGTAATTGTATATTTAATGTACCTTATAATTTATAAATTTGACAGAAGACACGTTTGGCTCAGTTTGTAGTGACCCTACTTACTGCGCCAGAGGTCGCGGGTTCAAGTCCCGCTGAGGGTATTCATTTGTGTGATGAGCACGAATGTTTGTACTCCAGTTATGGGTGTTTATATTTATAATATGTATGTATTTAAAGTTATATATGTATAATGTATCAATTATCTAGTATCCATAACACAAGCCTCGTAGCTTACCATGGAACTAGATGGTGTTGTGTGTTAATGTCCCAACATATATAAATTAGTACCTAGTTTTATCCTAGATAGGAATTCCATACCTATATGATATAGAGTTATGCCCCACACGATAACAAAATTGGTGTGGTTTTAAATGATATTATTTTTGAAGTTATATTTCTTTTGGGACGTTTAGAAAAAAATATGTGAGTTAAATTTTTATAATGCGCGCGCTCACCGACAGCCAAAAAGTGACATGATGAAGTTAGCTGATAACTGTTTGTTGCCATGGCAACCGTTGTTATTGTCTGACAAATGATATTATATTCTTTCCTTAAATAATATTCTATAAATATATGATTGTAATATTTATGCGTTATTTAATTAGTTTATTAATTTATCATTCCTTTTACAAACAGAGAATTGTGACATACGGGATGAAATCTCTCGCTATTTTTGTTCTGTTACGCCAAGGTACTATAACTTCTTACGTGCGTACATAAGTACATACACACGTTTTTTTTATTTATATATAGTTAAATATTACGAATTAAATAAAAAAAAAATGATGTGAATGATTTGATTGACTGATTTTTTTTATTACTTCTTTACACTGTATCCTATTCTCGATTAAAATATAAGTTTATTGCAATGAAATTCAACCAAACACCTGCTCAGACCAATAAGCTTTATTATCTACTATATTATTTAATAAGTTTCTTAAGAAACAATAATTGCAAACAGACAACAATGTACTATAAACGTATTAAAAGCTCCGGTTATAAAACTGTTCCGGTGTCCAAAAACGTAAAGATATTGATGACCATTGTCATTGATTTTAGTATTCCATCGATATGCGAAACGTCGGGAAATCGAGATGCGAATTTCAGATAAAACCTTAATAATGTACTACAGTTGAATGCGAAATGGTCAAATCTAAACGTAAAGCTTGCGGCGGATAGGCAACAAGTAGAGGCCGGTAAGCAAAGTATTTGAACGTTAGAAAATTATAAAAATATACAATATATATATATATATATATATTTATATATATATATCTATATATATTATATATATATATATATATATATATATATATATATATATATATATATATATCAGTTGAATGTTTCCATCTTTAGTTTTCTAAATAGCGTTTGTAAATTATTTCATATTTTTTATATACTCCGCTTTAGGTAGAATTTAAATGTCTAATTTGATCTATGTACGAGTATGAGTACATATAGGTCTTATATATTATACAGATTTGTAAGTTTTGTCGATTATAACATAAGTATATATTTAAAGAAATAATTAGAAGTAAACTAAACAGATTTCGATAGAACTTTGTTGTATGTTTAACGTTCGTAACATTCGTAACCAATTCAGTAAAGAAAAATGTAAGATAGCTACTTATACTATGTTACAGCCATATAGGTACGTATGTTACTGACTATACAACTATTATAGGTTGGCAACTAAGAGACATACGAGAATAAGCGTGTTCCTTACCGCAGATATATTATGGTAGTAGAATATTAATTAGATCGTAGTAAGTAAATTTAATGTCTTTCCGCATTCTATGATTCTAATTTTGAATTTTATGATATTGTTATGGTGATTAGCGCTGAAACTGAAAGTGTTAAAAATACATGAAAGTTCAAATTATATTTAACAAAATATCACTGAACTAGCGACTTCCCCTTGTTGCGCTCGGGTTCGTTCCTAGTTACGTTTTAATTTTAGTAAAGATTTCTCAAAGATGAGATATTTTTCCGCAGTAAAAAGTATCCTATACCTATGTTGAAACGGATAACCAACTGTCGTTATATCAAATATAAGCAAAATCCCTCCAGTGGTTTTCCGTGATGCAGTCACAGACAGACAATTCTAAAATCTATACATTCGGCCTCTATATCGATAATAATGTCTATTTCAATAAGATTTTCAAAAATATATTTAATGTACAGATTCGGCTTAGTTACAATTTTATTATATGTATAGAAGAATGATGACCGTAAACATTTTAAAAATAAAATGTATAATAGTTTTATTTATAATAAAATATTTATTTAAAAAACTTTTTAACAAAAAAATAAAAACCGACTTCAAACAAAAGCACTAAAAAGTAAAAAATAACTGATTGGTAGTTTTCATTTACTATACATACCTAATCTAATATTTTCGAAGTCGGTGTGCTTTGCTTTGTATGGGCTGTCACCGATTTCGAAAACATTTGATTAGGTATGTATTTAATAGGTAGGCTTTAATTACTTAGCCAAAGCACACCGACTTCGAAAATATTTGATTAGGTATGTATAGTAAATGAAAACTACCAATCAGTTATTTTTTACTTTTTAGTGCTTTTGTTTGAAGTCGGTTTTTATTTTTTTGTTAAAAAGTTTTTATTTTTCCCTTTTTAGTGTAGACAGTAGTAGCTTAGTAAGGATTCTAAAGTGTTAGGCTTGTCAAATCAAACAAAATAAGCCCAAACTCAAAGTATCTACTATTATATATATATATAGCCGTTGAAGAGTTCCACCTATCCACCTTCTGGCCTTGCTATCAGATCAGGTCAACAACACCGAACCACTGTACTATCAACGGAAATAGAATTACTTGCAAAGTTTCAAGTCAGTATGACAATTAGAAGTAGGTTAAATTCATCATTAGTTGTTTTTCCACCCTTAGGGGTGGTATTTTTTTTTGAAATTTAAATGGGACCAATCTGGAAGTATACCCTTTCAAACAAAACAAAAATTGTCACAATCGGTTAATAAATGACGGAGTTCTGAGGTAACAAACATAAAAAAAAAAAACATACAGTCGAATTGAGAACCTCCTCCTTTTTGAAGTCGGTTGAAAAGAGAAAACTTGGGCAAAAATTCATAATTTTGATTTTAACTTGATATGATTTAAAAATAATCAAATTATCTATTTTATTATGCTGTTATAAAGACAAACAAAAATCTAAAGCTTTTATCCAAAGCTCTCCATTCATAAAACATCGTTAATAACTTTCAGTTTTCCATTTACTCGAGTTTTAGTTATCATTAGTAACATTGTCAGTGTAACGAGACATGCAAGCTTATGACCCACTTCCCTTTCCTCGCCTACCGAAATAGCCGTGACAAATTTAAGACGTTTTCTCGAATTTTCATGATACTTGCTAAAATATACGAGAAATTTTATAGTGTCGCATGTATGTGTGTATTTATTATGATTAGTGTTATTTAGTTTATAGTATAGGTCGTTTTTACTCCGTTTTGTTATAGGTTTTATTAAGTAATTCTAGTTTTACATAATACTTTTTTAGATTTACGCGAATATGTGACATTTTACAATGAAACTATCTTTTCGGATTTTGTCGCGATTTTAATTTAATGATTTGGTTCCTGACGTTTTATTTTTTGTTGTCATGGTCTCTATCGTTTAAAATTTGGAGTTTGCCATATTTTTCTCATATATTGAAATATTTTTTTCGAGCGGAGCGAGGGTGTATCGCTAGTAGTATAATAATTATTTACTGGAGAGGATAAAAAATCTTGAACTAATAATGATGTTTTCTTTTCTGTAAAAGCGATAGACAATCGATCGTTGCAGCTAAATCGATACTCGATCAATAAGAATGCAACAATCGATATCGAAGGCCGTTCCTTATTGACTGCACTAGCTGCATACAAACGCGTTACTCACTGTTATGCAATGCATACCTAACCATATTAGTTGGTGGATGATCTTTTATTGATAACGTTACGTGATTTCAAGGTGAGATTTAATTAACACGCTCCATACATTAATATATAGGTTTCAAATAGCCTGTGATTTTAAAGGTTATAGATATATAATATATATATATATATATATATATATATATATATATATATATATATATATATATATATATATTTACTAAGTATATTTAACTTTAATTAATTATTCGTTGGGGGCTTTTAAAGCTGTAATTTCCCAGCTGATGGAGTTAAGATTTGACTCTAGAAGAAGAATGTATGTTGCATATTATGTTGATGCTTTACTTTTTATCTTTTAACTTTTATAATTTACATATATTTATATAGTTTATTATATTGGAAAAATTGTTTTAATTTACACGTTATTTAAGTTTAATTAGATTTTTTTTACTTATTAGGTTTTGATACGACTTGTTTATATTTTTAGAAATTAATGTTTCGTTTTTAACGTATTGCATGATACTAGAATATGTAAAAAAACTAAAAAAAAGGAATAAATGTACTTTGATTTGTAAATATAGTCACAAATTAATGTACTTTTGTTGGTTATCCTAATAGAAAAAAAATCACTAGAAAAATAACAAAAAAAACTTTTTTTTACCTACACGTACAAAAAATATCAAAATTTTTACTAAAATATACTTTAATTAACTGTCAATTTTACAATATATACAAAATAAAGAAAGTACTTATAGGTACTTATAAAATCAGCTTGAATTAATTTATTTTATCATTTTTTTAAGCATTAGGAACATGTTGGAGTATCTACTCATTACTACGGTTTTAATTGCTATCCAATTGTTTATATGTCACATGGATTTGAAGGGCATCAAGCTCGTGTAATTTTTACATTATTATTAGACGAAGCATGTAGGTGTACCGTTACTGTAGGCGGAAGCACCGTAAGCAAAAATTTGATAAAGTGTCAGCCCAAGTCGGTTTTTGAGTATTCCGATTAACATAATATGATTATTTTTAACTATTTAATCAGTTTTTCGGATTATTTCGCAGTTTTATTCGGAAGAGGAGACTAGATTTCCATTTGTTATAAAGAAAATTGGAAACATCGCGTCAAGAACAAGATCTTTTTAAGATTTTTTTTATCACGGACTAGAACTATCCTAGCCCGTAGTTTCCTATATGCCATTATTGGTTTACTCGGTGTGTACCTGTAAAGCTCTCAGTCTGCATGATTTTTTCCGACATCTTTAATAATTGTTTCAGCTAGTATACACAAAACCTTAATGTATTATATAACTAAAGCTTCCTCATAAATCACTCCACCCATTGGTGAAACCGTATGAAAATCTGTTTGGTAGTTTTTGAGTTTATTGCATTCAGACAGACATACGTACGCGGCGGGGGACTTTGTTTTATAATAATGTATATCCAGCCTTGAGTCTACAAATTTGTCATGTTATGTTTAATATCTACGAACATTTTATATTTTTAGTTTTACTACAAAAATATGTTAAGCAATCTCAAAGACCAATCAAAATAGGGTATATTTTTCATAAACATCAAGATGTCATATAAATGGCACAGAAGCCACCAATTTGCAATTATACGAACGTGAGAAATACGATTATGGGCATTGTGTTAACGACTTTATAACTATTTTATAACCAATTACCCTCTAATAAGCATGCGCTTTTACAGATACAGAAATAAAATATATGCATGGAAAAATCAATCATATTCTATTGAAAATAGAGAAGTTTATTGTTTAAAAAAATTCAAGAAGAAAATTTTTCGTTCATAGACACTTTAAATGAATCTCAACTCAAATCTATTGTTTTAAGAATGTAAATCGCTTGTAGCTTATTAAGTCAAACTTATATTTGGTTATTTTGAAATAACTTTTCTTGATAAGGGATTTTTTATTTTATTTTTTAAGCACTAGAGATGATAATAGAATGTGTTAATTTATTAATTTTGCTCTACCGACCGTACATAGTAGCGTCCGCATAATGCGTAACTAATGACTTCCTACGGTACGCGCCTGTCTGTCTGTCACAACGTATCGGGGACTTTTGACATGGATAAAAGAGAGTGGAAATGGAGTTTTTTCTGATATCTGATTAGGTATTAAGGATAGGTCACGGTAGATTGACTTAAATGGCTTATATCAAATACACATGAAGTTTGAACTACATAAGTAGGTATGCCTTACATTAGTTAAGCCTGGTGTATTTAGCGAAATAGTGTTGTGAGCATTATTTACTTATTTATACATATAATAAAATTGTAACTAAGCCGAATCTGTACGTTAAATATTTTTTGGAAAATCTTATTGAAATAAACATTATTATCGATACAGAAACCGAATCTATACATAAAGGATACTTTTTACCGCAGGAAAATATCTCATTTCTGAGAAAATATACAAAAACTGCATTGTAAGAGTGTACTAATATGTAAAACCTAAGAATTTGGTTTTTGGTCATCTGAACGCGGGCGGAGCCGCGGGCAATACTAGTTAGTTATTATATAATTAGCGAGTCAACATCCCCTACGTACGGAATAGACGGTAATTATAACAGTTTAATGGTTAGTATGGAATAGATAGACTAGACTATATATTATATGATATATAACATAGCTATACAGCCTTCCTTAATAAACAGGCTTCCTTAATAAACAGGCTATCTAATGAAAAAGAATTTTTCAAATCGAATTAGTAGTGCCTGAGGTTAGCGTCAAACAAACAAACAAAATCTGACTCTTTATAATATTGTATATAATCTATACATATAATAAAATTCTAAGTAAGCCGAATCTGTACATTAAATATGTTTTGGAAAATGTTATTGCAATAGACATTATTATCGATACAGAGGCCGAATCCATAGTTTTTAGAATTTTTGTCTGTCTGTCTGTCTGTCTGTCTGTCTGTCTGTTACCGCATCACGGAAAAACCACTGGAGGGATTTTGATGAAATTTGGTATGACGGTAGCTGGTTATGCTGGTCAACGTATAGGATACTTTTTACCGCGGAAAAGTGTATCATTTCTGAGAAAAAATACAAAAACTTGGAGTTTTATTGTTTTTCATTTATAAAAAAGATATTAAAATTATATTACAATTCATTTTATTAAGAGAATATGCTGATTTAAAAAAAATCTAAGAAAACATAGATTTATCTGTCCGATTATAATTTTCATAGCTAATTATTATTTTTATACCAGTACAAGGAATAACAATTTACATTGCCCGCGGCTCCGCCCGCGTTCAGATGACCAAAAACCAAATTCTTAAGTTTTACATATTAGTATACTCTTACAATGCAGTTTTTGTATTTTTTCTCAGAAATGAGATATTTCCCCGCGGCAAAAAGTATTCTATATGTTGACCCGGACAACCAGCTATCATCATACCAAATTTCATCAAAATCTGTCCAGTGGTTTTCTCGTAATGCGGTAACAGACAGACAGACAAAGACAGACAGACAAAAATTCTAAAAACTATAGATTCGGACTCTATCGATAATAATGTCTATTTCAAGATTTTCCAAAAAATATTTAATGTACAGATTCGACTTCGTTACAATTTTATTATATGTATAGATTTAACAAAAAAATCTTGTTAAATGAAAAAACGTTGTTTGGAAGCTGAAGTATATACTAGGTGTAAAATCTATCATTTAAGATAGAAGACACGTTTGAATTTCAGACTTCTAGGATTTTAATTGAAATTGAATATGGGTAACTATGTCCAGATTATTTGAACTTTTAATTCGATTTAATTTTATAAATATAAATCATTTTGTTTTATCATTAAGTTAAGCTAATCAAGTTGCACAGTTTTAGTATTATTTTTATATGCTGTGATAGCAGCTTCCGGTTATTTCTGTCACTGCATACAAGTGTGATATTTTATGAAATCGTTCTCCATGCTTCACTAGCTTACAGGACATCGTTAAGAATTGGCCTAAGCTATTTCAACCGACGTATAGTCAAAAAAAAGTTTCTATATTGGGACTTGAAAAAACCCGATACAAGTCTAAGCGGACGGATGCGCACGCGCTCAAAGTACTTTTTAACAATTAATCGTTTCCTCGAACTTATTTCCTATTCGTGTCAAAATGTCGCCGCGAAAAGATTAATATATGTATATTAGTTATATTTTGTAAGGATGCTGGGTTTCCGGTTTTATTAAACGCCTTTGCGTTTAAATTTTACCGCTTCTTGATGTGGTTAATGTGGAGGTTGTCGGTTTCAATTCTACAGGATATGAAAAGTAGTAGTGACCAAATGGTATCAATCCAATAGATGTTAATGACAACCTAGGTAAAATTAGTTAGCGCCATCGCTGACATGGAAAAAAATATGTAAAATGGATGTACTGAGTTTAGCTTAACGATAATATATAATTAATAGTTGTTTTATATAAGCGTATAAAATACATATAAGTAAAATTAATGGAAGGAATGTATATACATTCGAAGATTTATTACTAGTTAATAGGGTTCACTGGTAACTTGGGATACTAAGTGAAGCGGGTTCGAATTCCGGGTCTCGCACTTCTAATATTTTCATGTGGGAATCATTTTCAACATGATTATCTCTTGTCTTATGAACAAGAATTAAAACTTTATGAGGAAACCTTCATGTTTGAGAGAAGATTTCAAGTTCTCGAAAGAAAAGTATAAAGTCCGTCAACCCGCACTTGGTCAGCATGGTGGACTATGGCCTGTTCCCGTGCCCTCCAGTGGAACGTTAAAAAGGTCTGATCATATGTATACATACATACATTATACATATGTATATTACTAGTTAAGATTGAAGTAACTTATTTCTAACTTTACTAAATACTAGCGACTCACCCTCTTTCCGGGTTCGTCCCTAGATTCGTTTTAACAGTTAGTATAGATTTCTCAGAGAAGAGATATTTTCCCGTTGTAAAAGTATGCCATATGTTGAACCGAATAATCAGCTATCGTCATACCAAATTTCATCAAAATCTGTCTAGTGGTTTTCCCGTGATGCAATCACAGACAGACAGACAAAAAATCTAAAAACTGTAGATTCGTCCTCTGTATCGTTAATAATGACTATTTAAATAAGTTTTTCCAAAAATATTTTAATGTACAGATTCGACTCAGAATTTTATTAATCCTCTTCATAAAGCCTCTTCTTATTAAATTATTACATTACTTTTAAAGCTGCAAGAGAATAAAATTATTATGTGCCTGTTTGAATAAAATGCAATCTGCAGACAGCAATAATATCATACGTCGTAAAGCAAATATGAATTAAATAATCTTTCTCAGAAGTCGAGCGAAACAATGCTCATTGATATACAGATTTAGTGCTAAATGCTATAAATCTAGCTTAGCCATTTTGCATAACAGGATTTCTAGATAAATAAAATATAAACTTCAAATTGTATTTTGTATGTTTATTATGTTACAGCTGTTTTTGTTTTGTTGAAGGTAGCTCGTTAGATTCCCGTGAGAGGTAAATATTTTTTCTAGCCATAATAAAGCTTATGGCAGTCAAGTCTTGAAATTTAGCTTATCAATAGCCATATACATTGTACATATTTTGAAATGGAAGTATAACTAAAAACCCGTTATATAAGACGAACCTTAGTTTAGGTTATTTATAATATTTTATTTGGATTTTTTTTATAAAATAAAATAAATCAAAATAAAATAAAATAAACTACTTCTACTACTAATACTCGCTAAAACGATAAATAATATGAAATAAAAGAATACGCAACTTACGACTACATGCCGCGTGGGTGAACGCGATTATTAAAATCGCATCGCTTATGAGGTGTGATATAGATTTGACATATACATACATATATCGTTTATGAATATATCATAAAACTATTTTTGCATTGAAAAAGTGATTATATATTAAATATGCCCAATGCCCATTATTTAAATAATGTTTTAATAATAGCTGTAGTTAAGTTTAATGACTTGGCTAGTAACAATATTATCTTAGAAAATTTAAAAAAATAAGTATCAGAAGGAAAATTGACACTTTTTAGAATTTATGGTTATCTTATATGTTGTTTTGCTCTATCACACATCTGTACAATGTCATACAATGACGGTCAATAACGTAGAATAATTACATATAAAATTTTATTAGGTTTTATTTCATTCATTCAGTCAGTACCATTTTAAAAAAATTTCACCACAGTCTACCTGAAATTCCTCATAGAAATAAAATAAGGTTTTATGACTTTAAATATAGTTATTATTTGTACTTAAGTTCTGCCTACTCAAAGTCTTTACCTATCCATTTTATTTTAAAACAATAAGT
Organism: Brenthis ino; assembly: GCA_921882275.1. Lineage (NCBI taxonomy): Eukaryota > Metazoa > Arthropoda > Insecta > Lepidoptera > Nymphalidae > Brenthis > Brenthis ino. The sequence goes on along the minus strand of OV170229.1, from coordinate 26,167,645 downwards.
ATTAAAATTCATAGTATACAATATTATATATGGCTTTCATCTGCATGCAAAGCTAGAGTTCGCGAGTTCGATTCTCAGATTTGTTATTTGTTTAAACCACACGTATTTAGTATGCGAGAGCATATGAAATCGTTACATGTTTGTAGTAATTTGCATTCCAAGCTTCTTATTTACCGAGTAGATGTAATATGAAGTTGTTTCAAGCTATTAATTCTAAAAGCGTCGGCTTAGTATAAATAATTTCAATATTTACGTTTCATCGATTAGTATTTACAAGCTTCTAGCTCGATTACAAAGTATGTGTTCATTAACAGATTCATTCATGATTGTAGGTACGTTCGATGGGCGTTTTTAATCAATTTGAGAAACGATTCTATGTGAGTCGATACTTGATATCGATTGAGTCGACATATTTATTAAGCTTTGCGTTAAGTTTTAATATGCTTTCGCTATTAAAATACTCGTCAAGACTGTTATCAGTGTTACGAAATGATTAAGTTTTATGTAAGCTTTTATTCGTGATGTAATTGTGTAGGTAGTTTATGTTTCGGAATATAAGTTACTGTCCATATGGGAACCACTCGCGTTAAAAAAAGGTTATGTTTTAATACAGGATATAAGATATTTCTATATTGAATTTGGTTTAAATTATAACATTCAAAAACATATATAATACGTTTGGGTTCAAATATTTCGAACTTTATTCAAATCTGTTAAGCTAGTAGGTACAGCATGATAAAGAAGTTAGAAGCACACTCCCTGACAAACTTTCGCATTTATAATAGGTACTTACTAATGTGATAACAAAATAAAGGTACAAACTTAATTTAACTAATAGGATTATACATATGGATCTGTAGATTATAATAGTGAAAGTGAATACGACACATTTAATGTTACATCTAGCTATACATATAATAAAATTCTGAGTCGACACAGGCTACTATTAGTAATTAATTTGCCAAAAGGTGGCGCTACCTGTATATGACATTAAAAATACATAACTAAAATAAATTAAAAATTAAAAAAAAACCCGACATGTAATTCGATATTTTGTGGTGGCGGCCATCTTGCATTTGAAATTTATCTAATTGCATAGTATTCTACTAATCAAGCCTTTTCATTTGATACCCATATTGAGGGAGTTGTGAAAAAATATGTGATCGGCCATTTTGTGGCGGCGGCCATCTTGGACCGATTTTCATCAAACATAGCTAAGAACACTTACTTTCAAATAAAAAAAAATAAAAATCGGTTCATCCGTTCAGGAGCTACGATGCCACACACAGACACATCAATGTTATAACACCCCGTTTTTTTTGCGTCGGGGGTTAAAAAGCATGTAGGGATCACCCCGAGTGAAGCGAGGGTAACTCGTAGGTTATAATTTTAAATAAGAAAATACACTTCCGAGCGGCACGCGCCATGACATACACAGGAAACGGATACTTGTGATCGTAGAACAAATTCGTTGCCAATGATTGGCCCTCGATTGATTGATGAATGTGGGGCTTAGCTTAGAGTATTAACTACCGAGACTATACTGCTGTCACATTATAAATATAAATGGATAAAACCGCTTGTAGCTATTTTATGGTTTTGTAGAACAAATATAGAATACCTATGTAAAAATGACAATTAGAATGTTCTTTTACGAATTTACATGCAAATATATATAATAATAAAATATTTTTATTTACATGTCAATCCACAGTATTAAAACCTTTTATTCAACACTAAAGTTTTAACGTACATTTTATATCTTTATATATATAATTCTTCTATGAGTGTGTATGTCACTGAACTTCTCTCAAACGACTGGACCGATTTTGATGAAATTTTTTTTGTGTGTTCAAGGGGATCTGGGAATGGTTTAGATTCACAATTTGAATAATAATTTTCATCAAAAAAATTATTAAAAAAAGTTTGAAATTTTCAAATTAAAGACGTGTAGACAGGACGTCTGTCGGGTCCGCTAGTATTATTATAAATCTTTATTGATGGTGATGTTCTCCTAGCTGATTCCGGCTACGGCGGTCAATCACATTGAGACTAGCCAACTGCGCAGGAGTTATTATAGTGCACAAGTGTACGCGCAGACACAAGTGCACTCTCTATTCCTATCACTCTCATACTCCGGTGGGACGACTGCTCGATACGACCGGTAAGAGTTAAGGCGCAGGACCGACGGCTTTACATGCTCTCCGAGGCACGGGGTGAAACACCGCCAACTTCCCAACTCCGGGCTGTTACTGAGACTTACTATACAGAAAGACTCAATAACTAAACTTGGCCCGACCCGGGACTCGAACCCAGGACCTCCGAGTGTGCAGCCGTACATGATAGCTACTACATCACCGAGGCAATTCTTATTAATGCCATATTAAAAAGATTGTTTATTGTTTGTTAGAACAAGTTGATCTCTAGAAAAGTCAGCCCGATTTTTTAAAATGCCTTTTAGAAACTAAATATTGAAGAAGTATATTATACTATTTAACATTACACTAAGATCCATAGGAGTGGAGAAATCTTACACAAACTAAGCAAGCGGAACTGCGAGCTAAGGCTAGTTTATAGAATATTAAAATAGTTTGTCTATACAAATAAATATGCACACTGAAGCATATCATTTAGGATTTTCCACTTTTTACGCACGTTTCTACTTCATGGTAAAGTTAAAAAAAGCTCATCATAGTTCACTTAAAGGCATGTTCCGTTCAAATATTAAAACTATGAAAGTTTTTTATTGTATTTAGTCTGTTTCCTTTATTATATAATGTGGATGAAAGATTCCATTGTGGAAACCATTTGAGACTTTGTAAATTATTCAGTGAAACCAGGAAGCAGGATCTAATATGGAGATGCTACGCTTATGAAATAAACGTTAATTTGCTTTCTAAGAAACCGCATCCGAAGAAAACAAGCGCACTTTCTAACAATTATTGCGTTTGCATTACATTTTACTTTTTACTTTAGATATAATTTTTACCTCTAGATATACTTTCTATGATGCAAAGCAAATCTAATATATTTCGATTCATAAAATACATATTTACCTATTAGATATTCATATCTTAAAATATTGTAGCCTGGCACCGACTTCGAAAATATCTGATGAGGTATCTATTCTAAATGAATACCTCCGTTTAGTTATTTTTCACATCTTAGTGCCTGGAAGTCGGTTTTTATTTTTTGTTAAACGGTTTTTATTTTTCCATTTGTAGACGTAATAAGCAGGTAATTTGTAAGAAGAAAGTTTTTTAATAACATATTCGTTTAAACAATTTATTTTAAAAAAATATATTTATTGTATATTTTTTTAAAAACTGCTCGACCGATTACGATAAAATGTATATGTGACCACCTGAGAAGTATGCCCTTTGAAACAAAAAAAAATCCAAATCGGTTCAGGCGTCTTCGAATAATCGGTGAACATACATAAAAAAAAGAAAAAAAAAGATTCCGACGAATTGATAACCTCCTCCTTTTTGGAAGTCGGTTAATTAATATAGATTTAGTATATTATTTAAGATTACTGTAATCGGTAGCGCACGATAATACAATTTTCTATTCAGACTTTCTGTCTGATGTGGTTGTTCTCTCAATAAAAGTATTTAATAATCCTGGTATCATACTGCTATTATAAATTCAAAAGTTTGTATGTACGTGTGTTTGTTACTCTTTCAATCAAATCAAAATATACTTTATTCAAATAGACTTTTACAAGCACTCTTGAATCGTTAATTTAACATTTTAAATTTAAATTAAATGTCAGTGTAGTCAGTCCGCGAGGAACCTACCACCGGCTCGGAATGCAGTTTTACTGAGAAGAACCGGCGAGAAACTCAACAGTTGCTCTTTTAAAATAATAATTGTGTACAATATTGCAATACAATAATTATCTATTTATCCTACGTGAGACCCAACCGGACATTAATTCCACACATTGATATCTACGAAGTATTCCGTGACAGTATAATAAGCCTTATTCAGCCAATTCAATTAAATTCATAGTTTGCAATTTTCTTCTCATTACTTAGTCCTTATTTAACATAATCCAAAGAAGAAAAATATCACATAAAAGCCACAAAATAATGAATCCAATTGTATAACTATTTAATATTTTCTAGGATAATTTTTTCATTGTACTAAAAATTGAAGTTCGAACAATATACATATTATAGAAGAAAGACAAGAAAAACTGATCTTAGAAAAGTCGAGGTTAAGAGTTCGTATGCTTTATAGAATCTTGTCGATTTTACTAATTATACTTAATATTCTTTTGAAATGTATCAACGAACGTTGAATATTTTTTTCATCATTTTAATATTATGTAATTTTTTTATATAAATAATAAAATAAAATATTTTTTTTACTATATAATAAACACACAAATTATGTAAATTTTTATCATAAAAAATTAAATACATATTATACATATTATGTACCTTTAAACATATCATAATATTTTTTTAAATTAAATCTTTTTCATCGCAACACCCTCTATTGTATTGGCGTAACCGTTAATAATACTTTCTATGTAACATATTTGTTCCTGTTCCGTCGCATCTATATCCACATTAACATATAACGCGAAAACATAAAAACTATTAATCAGAACACAGAATAAATCACACGAATTACGTAATAGGAGCGTTGGCTTTTCTTAATTTCCACGCAGAGACATTAGGCGAGAGTGAAAGAGCGATACAACAAAAACGTGAGCTTAGAAATGAGCGAAAGAGATAGCACATATTTGTGAGTTCCTGATAAATGCGCGCGCGCATCGCTACGCTGAAAGCTCTGATTATCTTCAGTTTTAACTCAAATTTTGAGGAGTAAGGACGTGTGTCCTGTTGTGCATCCTGAAAATTCAACTCGATATCGTTTCAGCGGGAACTAAATCGTGTTGAGTGACATTATTGTGCTGTGCTTATTCTAATTGCGACCCCAGTTTCTGTGACAAAAACTGTGACATTTTCTGTGCGCGGGAATTTTGTTCAATCCAAGTCTGGTAAGATTTGTGTTATTTTAAGGTATAATTAAATATAGAACGTCGGTGTATGAAAATATAATTAGTTTCATATTAAACATGATTCAGAGTTAGCTAGAAATGTTTGTACGAATTGTTCGCTTTGCTGGAAGCCGAGGAATTTGAAACACATGTGTAGTTTTATTCGAGGGATGAATAGTAACATGTGTAGGTAGTGTAGTAATAAAAAAAATTAAGAATGAATTTATATTATATATATATTAAAATATATATATACATATATATATATATATATATATATATATATATATTAAAAACGTTTAAATTGAATGGAAATTAAATAGCTAATATTATACAGTTTCTGCTGTAGTCAAGGAATTTTTTGTCGATTTATAGATAAAGTAGGTACCTATCTAGTTTTTTTTTTTAATTTGAAATAGTACCTAATATAATGTATTTCATAATGATAATAAACTCCAATAAAAAAATAATTTACTGAGTTCAGACGAAGATTCTGTAAGAGACATAAAAATAACTATAAAATCATGTTCAATTAAAAATAAAACTATCTAGTGCAATTACACAAATATTTGTAATATGTATATAATACTTTAATTTCAAGCACATAAATTGAGTAATAGCATTATAACAACAGCTATCTTTAAGAAAAAAACTAATGATACGTTATTTATAATTAAGTTTATTTTTATTTTACTGATAGTCATAAAATAAATAATAATTAAAAATATATAAGTATTTTTATTTTAAAATAAAAGCGGGGAAAAAAATGACTTAGTTCTCTTAATATTTTCTTTATTGTAATATATGTATACAATTTTATATAAATACATATTATGCACTAAATATATGTCAAACTAGCTATAAATAACTAAGATACGTTTTGACGGTTAGTATAGATTTCTCACTTATGATCATCATCTACTATCATACCAAATTTCATCAAAATCTGTCTAGTGATTTTCTCGTGATACGACAGACAGACAGACATAATTCCAAAAACTATAGATTCGACCTTTCTATCAATAATAATGACTATTTCAATAAGATTTTATAAAAAAACATTTAATGTACAGATTCGACTCAGAATTTTATTATATGTATAGATTACCATTTAGTATTGGTATTAAAAATTAATATCTGATACTTTTATTCCAAAAGGAATATTTTTAAAACGATAAAAATCTTTTTTTTTTTAAATTGTTTTAAAGGATTCAACGTATGTATGTTCTACAGACAGAAATATTGTTTGTTCTTTATTATTTATTATTATATATTATATAATGGTTAGGTAGAAATGCGATAGAACAAAGTTCATCTATTATAAGTAAGGCAAGCCAAGGCTAGGGTGCCGAGCCTCTTAGCATGCATCCCGGGTAACGCACAACACGTGGACAACAATGTGTTTTTGTTGCTAATGGAACAGAAAAAGAAATGGAGTAGTGGTTCAAATGTTGGAGCAAAATTTATACTATTATAAATATATAAGACAGCATTTTATTATCTTATTGACATATTATTATATGTAATATAACATAATATTTATTGTTGATATTTTACTTAACATCTACAAACTTTTATTAAAGATGAAATAAAAAACAACAATAACCAGAAGACAAAATAAACAAAAAATGTAAATCAACACTTGTAATGTCGATATGTGAAAAGCTTATTTATAATGCCTATGTGTGATGCATCTTACATTCAACCCAACTGCTATAGGTAGTCTATTCTATGGTGCAATTAGTGGTGTATTATATGATGAAAATTAGCAACTGTACGATAATAGCTTTAATCGCGACAAAGTTCAAGATGTTAGGATTGTAAAAGAATTGTAAATAAAAGTACCTATATGGTTGTATTTTACACATTAACAAATATATAAAATTAATTTTCGTTTATTTCACAAATAATACAATTTGTTATAAGAAGTCTCTATAGTTTTCTTACACCGTAACATCTTTGCCCACCTAACGTGTGCCAAACACGTGGTTAGACCCTCAGCAAAAACATAAGTTAACTATTGGTTAGGAGACGCCTTAATTTTTATTTATCTATTATAATTTTAAACGTTGTTTTAATTACTATCATATTACAAGTAATGAGATATTTACAGACGTTTTTGTTTAAACTGATATATTTGCTTCATAATTAATTATTTATTATGTGAGATAGGGTTTATTATCCACAAAACTAGAATATTTAGTTACACTTTATATTACTTAAAAGGCGATTTCAAGCTTGTTTGTAATTTTTAAACATTTTGTTCACAAATAAAATATTTTTATTTTTTTATTTACTTTAGTTTAAGCACGCCCAAAAATAATTTATTACTTTTATCTCTCATTCATTTGAAAAGAAGAATCATTAAAATTGTTTCACCATTGGTGAATATATCGCGTAAAAACGCGAATTGTGCACCTTCTTTTACTTTGAAGTCAGTTAATTACATATATATAGATAACTTGCTACCGTCTGTATTGTGTGTGTATATTTTTTTCAATCAAAACAAAAAAATTCGAATACGAGCGCATATTTCGTATAGGGTGCTCAGAGAACTTTAAATCTAGGTATACCTATTAATATTTAAACTTGCCTATGATTATAACTTATAATAAATATATATATATATACACATAATATTAAAATACTAATATTGACTGATAGGCTTCCTAAGATTGTTTTGATTTTTTTTATTTTTACTTAATTATATTTAGATAGAAACTATTGTGACATATTAATAAACCTAAATTAACTGTGTCGTAGGAGAAATTTATATAAATCATTAATCATTGTAATAACTTTATCAAGTTGGTCGGTCATTAGCAATGATCAAAGACGTTCAGAAATAAGACGCCCGAAAAAGCTAAACATTTTTTGAAGTTCCGAGTAAAAATGACGATAAACCCAGTTCGTTCACGTTTTAACCTACATATGTAATTACTGGATTCCTTACTCGAAAGCAGAATCAAGGGGACCATTCATATGGAGATTGCGAATAAAAAATACACGTTGAGAAATAACTTTCATTGATCGAAAGATTTATGTTTATTTAATCTTTATACATATATTTTGTAGTAGGTATAATAAAAGCTCATGTATGTTGAAGTTGTACTTAGCATAGGCATCGTTTAGTTTTTTTTATTTATAGTAAACTATCGATTCACCCTCGATTCGCTCAGGTTAGTCTCTAGGTTTTAATGGTTAATATGAAATACAATTCTTTAAATTTCTCGGCTTTTCTGTACTATAATATGCATGTATTATACATATAAACCTTCCTCTTGAATCACTCTATCTATTAAAAAAATCCGCATCAAAATCCGTTGCGTATTTTCAAATATCTAAGCATACATAGGGACAGACAGACAGCGGGAAGCGACTTTGTTTTATACTATTTAGTGAAGGCGCAAACGAGCAAACGATTCATCTGATGGTAAATGGCTATCGCCCCTTATAGACAGGTCTGCAACATAAGACGAGTACGATGAAGATACGAATGAGTTGCCTATCTTTAAGGGATCTAAAGACACGACTCTTGAAGAGCTCCATAGTATAGCGTTCAGGAGGAAAATCATGCCACATTTTGCACGTGAGTAAAAATGATTGTGATGTCACAACATGTATTCCTACTTGGAACAAAAATATTGTGTGTACGCATTTAAATAAATAAATTAAATAAATAAATAAAACAATATTCTGCTTAAGATTAAATTATAAAAGATGACAGATTAAACTTACTATATTAAAAAAAAACAGGCTAATATTATAAATACGTCAGGTGTGCGTATTGCGCTTGTACTTTTACACGCTCTCCTGTAAAGTTAATTTGAATAAAATTCCAAATACGGATACCTTGTATGATCGCTCAATACATAAGGTACTCTCATCGACATACTTATATGAAGCTGCAAGAAAAACTCGTCACTTACAGATATAAAATAATATATTGACACTAGCATTGCCCGCAGCTCCGCTCGCGTTCAGGTGACCAAAAATTAAATTCTTAGGTTTTACATATTAGTATACTCTTACATTGCAGTTTTTTGTATTTTTTCTCAGAAATTAGATATTTTCCCTGAGGTAAAAAGTATCCTATACGTTGACCCGGATAACCAGCGATCGCCATACCAAATTTCATCAAAATCCCTCCAATAGTTTTTCTGTAATGCGGTAACAGACAGACAGGCAGACAAAATTTCTAAAAACTATAGATTCGGCCCCTGTACCCATAATAATGTTTATTTCAAGAAGATTTTCCAAAAAATATTAAATGTACAGATTCGGCTTAGTTACAATTTTATTATATGTATAGATTTTCCTTTTCACAGATATTAACTGACTAACATATTTTCCATTTATGTTAACATAATCGTAAAACAGGCTCATTAAATTGAATTTAGATTTTGATTCATAATACTTTTAGTTGTATGGACTACTTGACGCAAACAGTAATCCTATAATAAATGCATCTGCCAAACCACTAATGGGTCTTCACTATTGGAAATTCGGAGAAAATAGAGTCCTACAAAATTTAGCTATGACTTGTATATCAAAACAACGGATTGCTAAGCATATTTTAGTTTTAACGAACTATATAGTATATAAGATTAAAGATTTTCATTATTTATGTTTGATCTCATAATACAGAGTGTCATAGAACTAGACACTAAGCCAAATTATAATATTTCAAAATTCTATACAAATGACAATTTATATACACATAGTGATAAATAAAATGTTAATGAATACAAATAGCTAACAAATTTTATTATTATAAATAAAAACATTTAAAGAAGCTATACACACATATAAACACCCATGACTGGAGTACAAACATTCGTGCTCAGCACACAAATAAATGCCCTCAGTGGGAATCGAACCCGCGACCGTTGGCACACCAAGTAGGGTCACTACAAACTGAGCCAAACGTGTCGTCAAATTAGCTTAACTAATACATATGTACCTATACAAAAAAACCTCATTCCTTAAAGAAAGTAAAGTTCTTGTAAATTGAGAAAATTAGCGTATTCTTACCTAACCTTCTGGTTATGAGGAAAAATTGTTAAAAAAATAACAAAAGAAAGGTGACTAAATATCTAATGTACCTACCTACTTAAGGACAGTACTTTTAATTAATACTCTGATCTGATGGAAAGTACTTGATTCTATGAAAAAAATTATAGTTTTATTTAAAATGTCAAATATTCGCGTAAATCTAAGAAAGTATTAATAAAACTTGTTTTATTCTTTGAGTTAGTTCATCAATAATGCCTGTTACCTAGATATAGTGTAGCTTTCTACAAACAAATGAATATGTAAAATGGTTCCATACTTTCGGAGGTCTAAAATAAAAACAAATGAAAGTACACGTATGTGTAATATTCAGTTATTTTATGTGCCAGTTTGTAGATTTTGACAATAGATTTTTGATATGTCAAGTGGATAGTCGGTGATTCGCATTATATAAATTAGGAATATAAAAATATTAATGTAAAATGAGTATACAGAAAAAGCGCGAAATATAATTGTTAATTGCCAAATATTTGTTTTCCTGGAAAATCCTTCTGAGCTGTTTTATATATAATTTCAGAACAGAGAGTAAAAGCAGAACAGACGGCCAAGTACTATTTCTTCCACGATACTTTCGTTTCTTGTATTGCATTCTCATCATCATAAGAGAGACCTTATACATTAAAATGTTTGGTTTATATAATAAGAATTATAACATTTTAATATTACATCTGTTTAATGCAGATAAGAATAAAAATTATATTACAAACAATAAAAAGCAGATATAAGTGAACTTTCAGAGCACTCTAAAACCTTTCTTACGAGCGAATTCTCGCAAACATTAAAACACATGTAAATAGATTGCTTGATCTCCTACAATATGACGCATTTTAATAAAATCGTACATTTGAACAAATCGTTCATTCAATTTAAAAATATATTTGGGAATAATTCATAAATAACAGGTAATCGCTCCATGGGTGTTGAGAAATTGTCAGTCATCGAAATATTGCGTTCGTCAAGCTCGTTGCGCGGTTGATAAATAATTTAATTTATTATTATTACATGGTATTTTTCTCATTTATTAGTTATATTTTTCTATAAAAACATTTAACCTAAAACTAAAATTGAGGAATATCTAAAAATGATAAAAATACTTCTAAAGTAGGACAGTATAAAAATAAGTAATAACTAATCAAAATCATAGAAATATAAAAAAAGGCTACTATAATAATTCAATTTAAAAATTTCGTATATATACAATTTTCCAATTAAATTGAAATCTATACTTATAAAAGCTTAAAGCTTATATAAATTCGAATGAAAACCTAACATGATAAATAATGAGCTTTTACATCATTAAATCGGATTGAAATGTATTGTGTTGTCCGTCTATTCTTTAAGCCATTTTGAAATCTGTACTTTGCCTCCAGGACGTTCCATAGCTAGCTAGCGGTATTCAACATCCTCTAACCAAATAAAAAAACAAATAAATGTGCAACTTATGTCTATTGTAATAAGAACTTTACTAATTACAGTTTAAACTATCTAAGTTCAAGAGAAGACGGAAAGCTCTATTTTCGCACTAACTATTTTTGTTCTTAGGAATTAATGATTTATTTATAAAGTACTTGTGGGAAAATGGACGCGAAACTCGGGAACGTAGGAATGCATGTAGTGATTTATTATTGAACAATTTAATTTATTTTCTTGTAAGCCTCTAAGATAGATTCCTTTCTATGGATAAATATAAGTGATGGATAGATCGAAGAGAATACTAATGTACTGCTTAAACCGTAGCATTACAAAATATAAAGAATAAATTATAAATCTATTAGCATAAAATAATATCGAGTCATATATATGTATATTGTATAGCATATATATTCTGTATTGCACATACAAATTAAAATATATAATTTTATGAAAAAATTGAGGGCAAAATTAGACTTATTTCTAGCAGAAATCCCTTTTAGTCAATATATGGGGGTTAGAAAGATTGTCACTTAGCGGAGCAGAAAAGTGCGAGATAATAAGAAAATCATTTAAAAAAACAACAGAATGTAGAACTAAAATAGGCTAAAGAATCGAACTATTCGATGTCCTATAACCACGAATGTTATGAAATAATATTTGCATATAAGCAATATTAGCTATCCCACGTTTCGATATAATGAGTCCTCGATAAACTTCCAAGTTCAATGGGTTTCCTTGAATTTTAATGCAACCACATCAATATGGGCATTGCCTAATTCGTATGAGTATGCTACTCGTATATTATATACCACGTACGTTTGAGACCTGGAGCGCATAATAAATTAGAAATTATGGTTATTTTAGGCTCCATACGCATGTAACTGAACGTCATAAGTTGTAACTTGGTAAGTCTTCCTTATATTTTATCTATACGACACGTATAGATTTTTCATCTGCACAGTAAGTTTGTAATACACCATACCTATCATAGTATATCTTGTGTTAAATTATTACAAACAAAATTAGTGTTTATTGCAATCGTTTAAAGAGTATATTTGTTTGATATATTTTTGTTGTTGTCAACTCTTCATAGTTATTGGAATATAAAATTTTATTCTCACGACATTTGTATGCAAAGTTGCACAAATATGAATGACATAATAGTGTATAAGTGATCCGCAGCGACTTAGAAATGAAATTATATGACAGAAATTATGTTATTTTTCATCAAAAGGATATAAATAATAAATACTTATGAAATACCTTTTTAAAATATACAAATATATATAACAATATATTGTGGTAAAGAACTAGTAAATTATTATGTAAATAACGATTAGATATTTTTTTTAAGTTATACTTCTTTTGGCACGTTTGGAAAAAATATGAGAGTAAAATTTTTACGATGCGCGCGCACACCGACAGCCAAAACGCAACATGATGAAATTAGCTGAAAGCGACATGATTAAGTTAGCTGCATTAATTTTATAAACAGAGAGTTGTGACATACGGGATGAAATCTTTAGCTATTTTTGTTCTGTTACGTCAAAGAAGGATAACTTCTTACGTGCGTACAAAAGCACACACACACGTTTTTTTTTTTAATTTTAAAAGGATTTTTTTACATAACATACAAATAATATACTTTGTAAATACATTTAATTTCAAATAACAAGTAATCTATGGAATAAATTCAAAATCTCATCTTAATATTCCTATCATAGAATCATGCTCAATTCTAAGAGATTCTTTAGTTTTCTGGAATAAGAATACTAATTTAAACAAATCCTGGATAGATATTTAAATACAACGTCCTCATGTAAATCTCCATGGCTAGATTTAATAAATACATTTTGTTTATTATTATTATGTTATTTATCACTAGCGACTCACCCTCGCTTCGCTTCGGTTTCGCCCTTACAAAAACAAATCTATCCCACGGGAACCGGGATATTCGGGATAAAAATTATGTGCTATTCCAGACTATGAACTATCTCTGTGCCAAATTCCATCCAGATCTGTTCAGCCATTCTGGTGTAAAAGAGTAACAAGCATCTATCCATCCATTTATAATATTAGTAGGATAAGGCTACATGTACATTGACGGTAGAGATTAATAAGTAAATATAATATTCATATTTTATATACATACACACACATATATATTTTGACGACACGCTTGGCTCAGTTTGTAGTGACCCTACTTGCTGCGCCAGCGGTCGCGGGTTCGAGTCACGCTGGGGGCATTCATTTATGTGATGAACACGAATGCTTGTACTCCAGTCATGGGTGTTTATATTTATAATATGTATGTATTTAAAATTATATATGTATAATGTATCAACTATTATGTATCCATAACACAAACTTCGTAGCTTACCATGGAAATAAATGCTGTTGTGTGTTAATGTCCTGACATATTTATATTTATATTAATCGAGGAAATTATCTATAATATAGCTAAATAATATAATATGTAATTATGTATGTATGTATGTATATGCACTAACGCTAATAAAGTGTGTAAGTTTGACTTTGTATGTAGGGGACTTTGAAAATACTGGTCCGATTTCATTTTTTATCACTCAATTTACACATATGTACGAGTATGTGAACCCAGCCTAATAAATGTTTGTTTATTTTTCGTACAATAAAGGTTATTTTGCAATATGAATATAATGGATTGATATAAGATCGAATAGAAAGGTCGAGTTAGTTCATATATCCGCCTATATATCACCGCTTCCTTCACGATATGATATCATTGTTCATGTCAAACGGTCGCATGATTGACGTATTGAGTGTGCTATATCCTTAGATTTGATCTAGACTGTTAGGTAATAGATAAGACACTTTGACACACTGGTTATAGTCGATTTAAAGTCTGGAAAGGAAACGTTGTATTTTTTTTTGTAATAGCAGTTCTGTTGTGTTTGTGTGGTTGGTTCTTATCAGAAAAAAAATTTCATGTGGTAGTTTCTCGAATTTTTTTTAAAGATGTACATCTATATGTACATATAATAAAATTGTAACTAAGTCGAATGTGTACATTAAATATTTTTTGGAATATATAATTGAAATAGACATTATTATCGATACAGAGTCCGAATCTATAGTTTTTAGAATTTTTGTCTGTCTGTCTGTCTATCTGTCTGTCTGTGTCTGTCTGTCTGTCTGTCTGTCTGTCTGTCTGTCTGTCTGTCTGTCTGTTGCCGCATCACGAGAAAACCACTGGACAGATTTTGAGGAAACTTGATGTGATGATAGCTGGTTATCCGGGTTAACATATAGGACATTTTTTACCGCGGAAAAATATCTAATTTCTGAGAAAAAATACAAAAACTGAACTGTAAGAGTATACTAATATGTAAAACCCTAAGAATTTGATTTTTGGTTATCTGAACGCGGGCGGAGCCGCGGGTAATGCTAGTATCCTATAAGAATAGAAAACCTCAATGTTTTAAAACTAGCAAATACTGTGCATACTGCAGAAGCCAATTTTTGCACCTTTTTTAATATGGATATTCCTTAAAGTAGACTGAAGAATAAGAATAAGATGAAGTTTAAGAATAAGATCAAGCATATATTACTATATATTTTCTTCACGTAAATACGTTGTTAAATCAAATAAATTGACTGTCATTCTTCAAAATTTATTTTCATCAATATTACTATTTCTTCTGCTAGAAAGCATTCCAAGTCATCAAATAGGATGACCACAAAATAACTGCACTTGTATTATACACTTTACTACTAATGACAGTCCTTTAGATAATATCCCAAAGCTTTTGTACCTCCAACAAAAGGGCGAGGGAATGACGCCGACAAAGGTACACACGGGAAGTGTGGACGCAACATAATTTTTAAATAAGGTACAATGGATACCTTATAGACTTTAGACCATAATTTTATTTTTATATTGAAAAAAAGTAGCTTTACAGATTCATTTTTTTTTGATTCTTAACTTTTCGGATGTTTTACAACTAAGTACTAAGTTGTTTGACGTCACAGTTGTCGTAGTTATTACAGATGGTGTCTACCCACAAAATTATATAAAAATTAAAAAAAATAACACAAACGTTAGCGAAATCTGTAAATAATAATATATAATAAATATTATAAATGTGAAAATTTGTGAGTGTGGATGTTTGTTACTCTTTCACACCAGAACGGCTGAACGAATCTGGCTGAAATTTAGCACAGAGATAGATTATAGTCTGGAATAATACATAGACTACTTTTTATCCCGGAAAAATATACGGTTCCCGTGGGATAGGTTTGTATTTGTTTTCGCAGAGGCGAACCCGAGCGAAGCCAGGGTGAGCCACTAGTGTCTTATAATTTTCAAAATGTTATTATATACTTCGAATTAGAGTTGCTATCAGTGTTAGAATTATAGCAAATGACAAAATAATACCTTTTTTCTCCATTCTACATGACATTGGCGAAGCAATGTGTGCTCAACCGGCACGTTTTGAGGCGATTAAAGGAATTGAATTAAAACTATTATGTTGGAGAGCATAGGTTCTATTCGTATTTAGTAGATGATATTATAATCTATACAAATAAATAAAATTGAATTGTCTGTTTGTAATGTCAAAATAACAGCTTTATACTAAATGCGTATGAAATTATATGTGGTACTTATAAGAAAAAGCAATTTTTAATGATTTTGTCTGTTTCTTTCGGCTAATCTCCGAAATAGCTGGACTGATCTTGATGGCACTTTCACTGGCAGATAGCTGATGTTATAAGCCTATAAGGGTAACTGAAGCTACTTTCATTTTAGAAAAAGAATTAGGGATCCGCTCAAAAACATTAAAACGCAATCGAGCGAAGCCAGGGTAACACCTATCTATATCAAATATCTGTCCTGTCATCCTGTCATCATATCGTATATTTGTCCTAATAAATCCATAACATAATGTCATTTCTATTTTTTTCTGTTTGTGAACTAACTCATTGCCACTTAGGCAATAGTTCTTAGTAATAAAATAGGTCATCCGCGATTATCTGCTCGTGTTAGGTCATTTAAATGAGAAATAAATAAACGTACCATATGAAATAGTTGTTTTATTATGGACTTTTTGAATTTTGTTTAGTAAATTACGGTAATTTTATACTTTGTAATTTAGTTTAATTGTAATTTATAGAAAAAAATTGAAAGCAGTAATTAAGGATAATCTATAGTTATATTATTTAAAATAAATAAAAAATTAACTAGTTATATAAAAAATGACATTTTATATCATATTCTCCATTGAATTTGACATTTATATGTATATGTAGAAATTAGATAATAATAATTGATACTGATTCATTTCAAACCAATCTTCCACCGAACAAAAACAAACACACGGTAATTCAATAAAAGAAAAACGTTCAGTGATTGCTTCAAATCACATGAGTGGAACATTATCTTCGATTGTCCAACGACGATAAATATCACGAAGAACGAAACGAAATAGACCGCATATGATTTAGAATAACCAACCTTGATGCTTTAGTATAAGGCTTATTTTTGTGTTGATAAAAAAAACCATGCTTGCCCAAATATCTCAAGTGAAAACACAACTTATTTATATTGTTTAGGGTTGGTTTTTGAATGACGATAAGTTACGTGAAGTGTCGTTAACGTTCCGATATACGTATGAGACGCAATAAATTTCAATTAATGCCGCCGACAGGCCTGTATTGTCTTACAAAGAGATTTGGCTATGATTTCTTTTGGTCGTGCGAACTTTCCTCCATTCATTACGAGAGTAATATTATTAATTTGCTAGATAAAAGTGATTTATAAGTCAATTTTAGATTATTTATTTCGCTTTCATAAATAAATCTGTATGAATATTTCATATGTATCTTTATAGAAAACGCTTACAAAATTATTTTAATACAAATATTTGAGATGGATTTTTTTTTCAATCTATATTACGAAAGCTTTTACAGCTTTTGAATAGCTTCATGAAACTTTGAAACTGAGCTTAGTTAATTTTTTATTTTTTTTAGTAAGAAATGGTAATTCTAAGTTTATTGATAACTAGCATTGCCCGCGGCTCCGCCCGCGTTCAGATGACCAAAAACCAAACTCTTAGGTTTTACATATTAGTATACTCTTACAATGCAGTTTTTCTATTTTTTTCTAGAAATGAGATATTTTCCCGCGGTAAAAAGTATCCTATATGTTGACCCGGATAACCAATTATCACCATACGAAATTTCATCAAAATCCCTCCAGTGGTTTACCTGTGATGCGATAACAGACAGACAGACAAAATTCTAAAAAATATAGATTCGGCCTCTGTATCGATAATAATATTTATTTCAATAAGATTTTCCAAAAAATATTTAATGTACAGATTCGGCTTAGTTACAATTTTATTATATGTATAGATAATATTTATATCACGATTTCTTTAAGGGCTTCCTTTACCGACGTTGCATTAGGATTCAACGCGAACTCTAATGTTATATCAATCGTGCTGCGGTCATTCTCATCCTATTTGCAAGCAAATAACTCATTGATTATCAATTCGTCTTTTATCATTTATTGGCCGACATGTCCATTGTGGAAATGTATATATATTAAAGATAAATATTTTACCTCACATCGACGTTTAAATGATCTACAAGATATCTTACTGTGGTGTAAATGGTTAATGAATTATGAACAACGTACATAGTGTCGCGTAAATGTCTTATTACCATTGTTCACTGAATGAAAAAATAATGGAAAAAATGTAAAAATTATACTTTAGACGATAAAATAAGAATAAAGCATTTTATGTTTATTTAAAATATAATAATATTTTGAACGAGCTGTGAATATGAATGTCAATATTTGAAAATTCTGTCTTTTGTTTGTGTATTTTTTATATAGTTATTTTACCTCACAGGTACATGCTGCTCTTAAAACTATTCACATAATACGTTGTTACACGAATATTTGATATTTTAAGTAAAACTATATTTTAGGATTTGCTTGCGAGTTTATTTTTAATTTTGGTTCCCAACGTTTTGAATGCTTTACAGTAATCATCTTGTCTCTCCCGTGACCATGATTGCTGTAAAGCATTCGAAACGTCGGGAACCAAAACTCAAAATAAATCCGCTAAAAAATTAAAAGAGATAGTTTTATTTAAAATTATTCATATAATTATATCGATTCCAGTATCGAGCAATATTTTTATGCTAGAGGAAACATATAATAATACATATAGAGTCATGATATGATATTCTCTAACTGTGTTTTCTCTTTAAAGCAAAAAAATATGAACTTAATTAACTTTTCATTCTATCTGTTTACAAAAGGTATTCAATATAGCATTTTTTTACACTAGCAACATTTATTTGCAACAGACGTAAAGCGAAAACTAGTGGAATATAATTAAGGATGAAGTCATATATATTTTATATCAGCGTAGATTTAATGTATATTCATATAGTAGTACTTAGGCATTCATTTCAAGGACTTTCATGTCTTCAACATGGCGTTTTAATAATACAATAGCGTCATACAAAATCAAGTACAATCGGATATGATAACTATTACGCTATAGAATATTCAAATTTTACCTATTTACTCTTGACATCTCGATTAGTATTTTCATCAGAAATCGTTCTCACTTCCTTGTGCGTGTCGTGCATTTTACTGAATATGTTTTGTCCCTTTCTCTCTTTAGGGATGGTAGGTGAGTGTGAAAGAGATAGAACAATGTCTGGTTGTCGATCATCTTTATTCGTGGTGCCTATATTATAGCTTCCGGTTGTGTTAAGTCATTGACTCAAGAAATAGTGATATGGTTTAAATAGGATATTTTAACAGATTTGAAGAATAGCTACGAAGCTTATGTACCTACTATTCTATTATTATACTATTATTTTATTATTCTAATAAAAAAAAAACAAAACTATAATTTTTAATAAGTTATTATGATTTATTTCAATTAATAATTATAATTAATACTCTATGATGAGAAAAAAATGATGTTATATGCTTAAGGCAATTACGAAATATTTACGTTCGTTTGATCCCTTGCTGTATTGTAATTACTAAAACTTTAATTATGCAATTTATATGTAGGATATTTAAGGTTTATTCTATAAATCGTACACTTTAAAAACAGGATTACTTGTAGTTTCCTCGATAGAAAACAAAATAAACCCTTAATGTGGCGTAAATAATCCAAGGAAGTTCGTCAGGTTTTTAATAATAACAAAACTATACGTTTTCTATAACGTATACACTTAACAATTTCAAAATGTGTATTTATTTTAATAATAAATACTTAAATTCACACGCGTTCTGTCCATCCTAGCCCCCTCCACCTCTGCCCGCTGTCGTCTTACTAAAATAAAAAGCTCGCTGCCCTCTTAAGTCTTCATGCTAGTAGATGTAACACATGCATATTTATTTTTATAAAATAATTAAAATACAAAAAAATATAAATATGTATATATATTTTTTATAATAGAGCATACGAATTCGGTAGTCTACTACTTCCTACCTTATTTTAGTAAAATAAGGCTAGTTGACGATTATGAGGTAGGTACAAACATCATGTATTGCTAATAAAAAATGCCTGAATGGGAATCGAATCGATTACTCTTGACTGTTGTAAAATTTTTATATTATATTATTCTACGAGTATTGGACATGACATTAATTAATTATAGGGAAAATAATGATATATACGACTGGGAAAATTATGATAGTTATGCTATCACATATATTTGACGACACGTTTAGCTCAGTTTGTAGTGACCCTACTTGCTGTGCTAGCGGTCGTGGGTTCGAGTCCCGCTGGGGACATTCATTTGTGTGATGGGCACGAATGTTTGTACTCCAGTCATGGGTGTTTATATTTATAATATTTATGTATTTAAAGTTATATATGTGTAGTGTATCAACTATCTGGTATCCATAACACAAGCCTCGTAGCTTACCATGGAACTAGATGGTGGTGTGTGTTAGTGTCCTACATATTTATTTATTTATTTATCATAATTTTCGCTGTCGTAGCACTCGTAGCGGAAAACGTTTAGTTGAACTCATACTCACGCAAGCTTATGTTTATATTTAAGATTTTTAATGATAACTTAAACATATACGAGTACATAAATTATTATAAAAAAACAAGATTTTTGACTGATTACAGTATATAAACGATTAGTATTTAACAAAAGCAAAGAGAAACCGTCTTCATAATCACTTAATTTCAACCCTTAACTTCACATGTCTTTCGAAAGTTTTCTACATTCTCTCAGACATGCAGGTTTTCTCACAAAGTTTTCTTTCACCATAAGACAAATATTAGTGAGACTCGGGATTCGAACCTAGTTCATTCGGTATCCACTGGGTTACCACTGTCAGCAAACATAAAATACTTTTTAAATTCATATTTCGTAATGTAACTTGCATTTATTTTTTTATATGTATTTTGTATACATCCTACTAATATTATAAACGCGAATGTTTGTAAGAATGTATGTATGTCTTTCACGCCTTAACGGCTGAACGGATCTGGATGAAATTTGGCACTGAGATAGATTATAGTCTTGAATAACACATAGGCTTTTTATCCCGGATAAAGTATACGGTTCCCGAGGGATAGAATTGTTTTCGTTTTAACTATATATATTTATTATTTATCGTAGTCCCATAAGTCATAGTGACATGCCATATTTTAGCTCTAGGATGCAAGAGGCGTGGTAGTAATATTAATTTAGTACACCCATGTGCCGTTAACGTACCGTTAACGTGCATTGTTAAATTATTAATTAATTTGCTAATTAAGGATTTGTTTCTTTTGTGCAAACATCTTATATTGTAAAATAACATTAAGAGATATTATAGATAATAGATATGCATAAAAATTTGTATATCTATATCTCTTATATAATCTATACATATAATAAAATTCTAAGTAAGCCGAATCTGTACATTAAATATTTTTTGGAAAATCTAATTGAAATAAACATTATTATCGATGCAAAGGCCGAATCTATAGTTTTTAGAATTTTTGTCTGTCTGTTTGTCGGTCTGTCTGTTACCGCATCACAGAAAAACCACTGGAAGGATTTTGATGAAATTTGGTATGGTGATAGTTGGTTATCCGGTTAATATATAGGATACTTTTTACCGCAGGAAAATGTCTCATTTCTGAGAAAAAATACAAAAACTGCAATATAAGAGTATACTAACTAGTACAGATTCGGCTTAGTTACGATTTTATTATATGTATAGATAAATGATCAAATATAGTGTTTATAATTGAGTACTAAACTCAAAATAGACTTCAAATAATATATTTATGTGCAAATCTTTAGCATTATTATACTACCCTCAGGGTTTTAGTATGTTGGTAAGCGTCCCCGCAACGTCTTATTGCACTGCGATGATACGATCCGCTATGGGTTTTAGTGCTTAAAAGGGTCTCATAGTATCCTGCTATGCCGGCGGGGATGGCGGGTTTCCCAAGCGCCATAAAAACCTACCCTGTTCCTTACGAGGTTGAAAATCCAAAAAATATTAAGATAGCCTATTTTACTTAGGGATGTGACTGTGTAAGGTATAGGGTATGGAAAGTAGTTATTTACTTTTTATTTATTAATTCAACAACTTGAAAAAAGTGCTATTCCTCGATATTTTTTATCAAATATTGGCTTGTACGTTGGACATTTGCCCCAAAGCAGAAGCCGAACAATAACTTTCACTATAAAATTTGCCTACGCTACTTGTGGATTCGGAGCACTATTCTGTAACCGTTCGATTAAAGAAAGAATTCTGTCACGACAAGTAATAAGAATTCGACACGATCGACAGGAATGCTAATGCTGTTGTCCTATTTGTAAAACATATGTACATATTTGTGTATTCACAATGTTTTTGTGCGGAGTTAAATTAATTAAAAGGTTTTGTAGTTTTAATTTTTTGTTAGAAACATGGTAGATTTATATATCATGGTATAGTAAGTATAATTTTTTAGGTAATATTCTCATATATTTAAATGATTGTATAACTCGTCTTTGTCAGTACATACAATTTTCTAATTAAATTCTTAATTTATGTTAAGAATTTGGCGTTTTCCTGTTTATATAAATATGTACTCAAATTAAAATATACTATCATCATCATCTTAAAAATTGCTTACAATGAGGTGTTAAACATCGCACCCTCCATTGTCCATGGAGATAGTATCTAGTTGTTTGTCATTCAGATCAGAGTTCGGGATAGATGCGAGATGAATCGTGAATAAGGACGTTTTCTTAGAATGCCTTTGGTAAAAAATGTGTCGATATACGTAAAGTATTTGAAAGACGAGGGTCGAATTACAAATGTGTTTTTTCCAAAATTTTCGGTAATTCTGACATCGTGTCGACTAAATAGTTAATTGATAGTCCAGAGGTTTGTTAAGCTTTATACGTAACGTCTTGAATAATGGCTGGAACACTTGTTGTTGTACGCTTTTTTAGTTCCATTAAATTCTCTTATATTGATAAAGAAAAAACCTCCTTTTGGATTTCGTTAATCTATACATATAATAGAATCTATACATATAATAAAATTATAACTAAGCCGAATCTGTACATTACATATTTTTTGGAAAATCTTATTGAAATAAACATTATTATTTATTATCGATACAGAGGCCGAATCTATACTTTTTTCAATTTTTGTCTGTCTGTCTGTATGTCTGTCTGTCTGTTACCGCATCACAGAAAAACCACTGGAGGGATTTTGATGAAATTTTGTATGGTGATAGCTGGTTATCCGGGTCAATATATAGGATACTTTTTAACGCGGTAAAATGTCTCATTTCAGAGAAAAAATACAAAAACTGCAATGTAAGAGTACTATACTAATACGTAAAACCTAAGAATTTGGTTTTTGGTCATCTGAACGCGGGCGGACTTACATAACTTAAAAGCTAACCAAGGAAAGTAGCATTATCAATAAAAAAATAAAACTACGTGTAACAAAACCAAGAGGGAACATACGCACACCTAAGTCACTAAACTAGTCAATGTTTCATTTAAAAATAAACGCACGAGTATATCTATCAACTTCAAGTGTTCTTGAGTTAACCAATCTAGCTATAGTGGGTCGATTGTTGGGGGAGAATGAAGAAACAACTTACGCACTTCATCTCGTCATCTATACATATAATAAAATTGTAATTAAACCGAATCTGTACATTAAATATTTTTTTGGAAAATCTTATTGAAATAGACATTATTATCGATACAGAGGTTGAATCTATAGTTTTTAGAATTTTTATCTGTCTGTCTGCCTGTTACAGCATTACAGAAAAATCACTGGACGGATTTTGATAAAATTTGCTATGGTGATAGCTTGTTATCCGGGTCAACATTTAGGATACTTTTTACCGCGGGAAAATGTCTCATTTCTGAGACAAAATACAGAAACTGCAATGTAAGAGTATACTAATATGTAAAAACTAAGAAATTGGTTTTTGGTCATCTGAACGCGGGCGGAGCCAGGGGCAATGCTAGTACTACAATGTTTCTCGTATAGAATTACTAATTGTTTGTAAGTAAAATGTCATTTTGTTCTGTAAGTGTCACTTGCACAATATGCTTAGCACACATCAAACGGTAGGTGGGTGTTTAAGACATTTAATCTCAATGTATGTATTTTAATATGCTGTTTAACTGTCGCAGGCTTAGAATTTACAAAGTATTAACTTCCTCTTTGACATAGAATTTCATGAGGTATAATAATCATATTTTTGGAAACTATTTAAATGCAGTCATAACTATAAAATCTACAATTAGAAAATAGGAAAATTTCTTCGAAATGCAATCCTTAGGAATAAATATGACAGGACAACTATTTAGACTAGATACTGGAAACCGGAAATACCAAGATTTAATTTTTGGGAGATTAGAACCCTTATTTTTACACAAATCCTATAAAAACTAAGTTCAAAAACAAAAACCCGACTACTAAAAAATTACGCTCTAAAAATATGAAACAACAAAATATTCATATCTGAAATTGTTATGTACAAATTATTCAATACTTATCATTTATTAAATACTTAATACTGATAGTATGTATGTATTGTTTTGTTACATTATGATAAGTAGTTTAGAAGTTAGAAGTGAACAGATGAACATACATACAAACATATTGATCAAAATCATAACCCTCCTTTTGTTTCGCCGTAGTCGGGTAAAAATAATTATAATGTAATTATTAATTACATACTGTAATAGAATTTTAATCTAGCTAGAATCTTAGCGACATCGAAAACACTAATGTGTAAGGTGATTATTGTTCCTCTAAATCCATACTAATATTATAAATGTGAAAGTGTGTTTGTTTGTTTGTTTGTATGTTTGTTTGTTTGTCCTTCTTTCACGTCGAAACGGAGATACGGATTGGCGTGATTTTTTTTGTGGAGATAGTTGGAGGGCTGGACAGTGACATAGGCTACTTTTTATCGCGGGAGGTTACTTAATTCCCAAAGGAAAACACTTTATAATACAATCCAAAAAAATATTTATTATCAGAATACTTGAAACTTGGTATATGTACTTTTCAATAAAATTAAATAAATATGTCTTAGCATTTTTCAAAATTCGTCCTATAAGCGGGTAAAAATAGGGGAAGAAAGTTTGTATGAAACTACCGTTTTAGAGATTTTTTTGTAGTTGTAGCGCGAGCGAAGCCGCGGGTTCTGCTAGTGTAATACTAAAAGTTTATTTAAAAAACAATTAACCTACTAAGTATGAACTTATATATTATGAACACTTATTTACAAACTAACCTCTTTCTAAACCGGATTATTGAGTCTGTAGGAAGTCTATTGTTTACCTGTATCTGGGATATCTAACATTTTTCATAAGAACATACATTATTAAAGCTGTCAGATTTGCCCTACTTTTTGTGACTCAAACGAATATTCAGTCGGATGTTTGGTTTACATCGGTTCTTGTTTGTCAAATTGTCTGTATATTTACTAATAAAAGCTCGGTATGATTATTTATTTTAGTAATTTCAAACGTAGAAAGTAATGAACGAAAGAAGCTTCTTCTTTTATTGGCATGTACATTTTTTTCATACTAATTCATCTATGATACAAAAAATATATTTCTGTATTTAAAATCTATCATCATCTTGTGTATCATGTATTATATATACTGTATAATATGTATAAATATGGTTAAAGTATATGTAGATAACTAGCATAGATCACGGCTCGCGTTCAAACAACTATAAACCTTTTTGTTGATTCGATCGTTACCAAACTTCATAGTATCACCCGCTCAGAATTTCATCAAAATCGCTCCAGTCGTTATAGAGTCCATAGAAAACATACATACACACGTCGATTTTTATTATATGTATAATCTTTAGAATTCTACGTAGATTTAAGGGAAGCAATATATATGAATATTATAAGTGTGATTCGGTTAGCATTATGGTTAACGACTGACCGCAAATAAACTGTTCGAGCATGCAATTTTTTATATTATATTTTTTATTTACATATTCATTATAGTTTAACCTTTGACTAATTTTTTTATAATTTTCATATTCAAGGACTGTATAAAATTATTTTGAATTGTACGGCCTCTGGTAAATTTCAAGTACATACCTACATAGTTCACTCAATTATTATAAGAGCTTTTAATTAAAATTTCTTATTCTTTATTACTGTATTTATTTCTAAGCTTAATTCAGCAAGTTTCTTTAAAGCTATACTAACAATTTAGTTCTCGCTAAAAAGTGATGTAGAATCGAAGAAAGCAAAAACAAAATCTTCAACGCAATCCTTAATCGTGATTTAATTATTTGCCTGAAACTACACATTTCATCCATTCTCAAATTTTTTCAATGTATTCAGAGAAAATATTTATTATATAAATAGTTTTTTCTTCCTTTAGCTAAGTTCAAGGAACCAAATTTTTTACTTTTAATCAATGTAATTTATAACGAAATGTATAAACAAATAGAGTAATTTGTAAATGAAAGTGCCGTAAGTGGGCCCGTAAAATATTTTTTCGGCCAAGTTCTGTGATGTCGAGCAATAAAACTAAACTTCTTTGGGGATATCCGTTAGATGTTTATTTTCGTTTGGCCACAAGAATCTCTGTTTTTATTTATGAACTAAGTGAACTAAAATCGTTCAATGGAGAGAATGTGATGAATCTGTTGGTGAGGGCTGAGGACAATATTCGATTTCTATATAAGTTTCTTTATTATTGTTTCATATTTCTAGTATTTTGTTAGATTTTAATGATTCTTCTAATATATAGTTATTGATTTAAGTATTTAATATATTGAATATTTGCGAAAATGAGAAACAAAAACAAATTTATCTCATACTAGCGACAAATTTTAAATTAAAATGGATATAGTATGTTATCCTTAAGAGATAGATATATGCCATCGCGGACTTTTCTATAGATCTATATAAAATACACAATTCCACCACACATTATTTTGTTATATCTCAAAGGGTTTACGCAGCGTTTTCGTTGAAAGCTCCCAGGCGTCTTATTTTTTCCGACACCTCCAACAAATATCGTTATATTTTAGCCAATGTATACAAAAACTTTACAAATTATATACTAAAACCTTCCTCTTGAATCACTCTATCTATTAAAAAAAACCGCATTAAAATCCGATGTGTAGTTTTAAAGATTTAAGCATACATAGGGATATAGGGACAGAGAAAGCGACTTTGTTTTATACTATGTAGTGATTATGGTCAGTAGCGATTATAAGGCATTTATTTGTACAAAATTAATTTTAACAAATTTCCCTCTGTACGTATAACAGTGGAAGCGTCCTCACTAACTGACTACATAAAATCTCTTTAACTTGAATTAATAATTCAAAAGTGCATTCATTTCATTCATTCATTCTTCTTGAAATAGCTACATATATTTTCTGATTGTCAATCCAAATTTCGAGCTTATGATAAATCATGAAGTTTTGCAATTTAAACGAAAGTTATTTTAAACTGACAACCATTTGTTATCTATATATAAAGATGATGCGTTTTTTTAAATTAGGTCGGATTTCCTCAGAATTTCACTATCAGGCAAAATTTTTAATATTTTAGTAATGTGAATGTTTTTCGTTGTGTTTTTCATGTTACAGCTTAGTCGAGTATGTTCCATTCATTCATATCATTCTCATTCATCTCAATTCTAAAAAAATTTTGCAAAATTATACATTGGTGTAAATACGAAGTATAAGCTTTTAAATTTTTAAACGTAAACGTATAGTAATAAAAATAAAAACTTTGTAGGGCTCTTTTGCAATAAAAGCTATTTAAAATGTAAGGCTAAATGCACAATAGGCATATTCATTAGTTGAGAAAGCAAATTCAGTGTGTGTTAAGCTTTATACGCTAAAAATAATTCCACGTCATCTAATCGAAGAGAACATTTAGTGCTGCGTTCCGTTCGATTTTTGATAACATTAAAATATTTATTCGAGCATTTATCTTCTTAACTAGAGGATTTAAATTGGTACTGATGATATGATTCATAGGATTTTAGCTTCTATCTATATCGTAATACAGACGTTAGTTACACCTATTTACATAGTATTATAATCATTACGATTAGTAACATTGGTGTAGTGTGTAATATACTTTATTCCTAGCTCTTGACCGCGTCTTGTTTTAACCTTAGTCTAGATTTTATTGTATAACTACTTAGATACAAGGCCTGGATATATTTTAAATAATAACGTAATTTTAATATGTATTGGTATAAAAATCTATTTATGTATTTGTGTTACTGTTTAAATAAATTTTTGTTTTTATTATAAAAACTTAAAAAAAAACCGACTTCCAGGCACTAAAATGTAAAAGCATGAACGAATTAACCACTGGACCAGACATTTAAGCGGACGTACCTTCACCGGTCATGTCAGTAACCAGGGTAATTTTAGCCTAGGTCGTTTGTTTTTTGTGTCAGTCTCAAGCACTTACTTGTCAACAAAACATCTCCCAAAAATGACTAAATGTTATGTTAAATGATGTAAAAACTATAACGGCGGAAGCAGCAGTATTTCTTTTTACTTGTAAATACATTATTTTATTACATTTATTGTTATTTATCACACAATTTAATTAAATGTAAAATAAAATGTCATATTATCCAACTATGTTAAATATAGTCGATATTTCTATGTATTGTTGACATCTGACAACCATCATAAAATCCCTGGATTATACCATTCAGAACAAATGACAAAACTGTCGAGTGAGTCCATTTGACATCGACTAGTGCTTGACAATGTCGATAAATATATCGATATTTGACGAAATTACTAAACGAATTGTGTTATTTGTACAGTACAATAACATAAAATACTTTTACCACAGTATCCTACAATCTGATGACAATAAATTTATAAAAATATTTTCTAAATCAAATAAAAATATAAATGCAAAAATTGTAATTAGTATGTGTACTTAATTTTTTATTTTATTATATTCCACATTTATATACTTTGGAATATTATTCCATTGTAATAATAATAAAGATCATTTTATTTCAACACATAAATTACACAAAATCAAACAATAATGTTTTAGCACTAAACTTCTGGGTTGGCGATTTGTAATAAAACACTTTACCACTTGCACTAATTATTTTACTTTCACGATCCAACACTCACTTTAATTTGCAATCACTTTTTCTTTTTCCTAATTTCACAAATGTTTATTAAGAACTGAGCAATATTAGGACAGTGTCACATTTTTATAACTACCCGAGACAATCAATTTCCAATTAAAATAGTTCAATAACAGAATCAACAAAATCACTTTATTTAATTAAATTAGCTTAATATTTTTTTAATCTTTGCAAAATAATATTTATTATATATTAATAGAATATATACCCGATATTCATTTGTTCATTAACATTATTATAGGCCAACAGAATGTTGCCATCAATGCCATCGTATTTATATAAATCAAATTAAAAAAAATATGTTTGACGACACGTTTGGCTCATTTTGTAGTGACCCTACTTGCTGTGCCAGCGATCACGGGTTCGAGTCCCGCTGGGGGCATTCATTTGTGTGATGACAAATGTTTGTACTCCAGTCATGGGTGTTTATATTTATAATATGTATGTATTTAAAGTTATATATGTGTAGTGTATCAACTATCTAGTATCCATAACACAAGCCTCGTAGCTTACCATGGAACTAGATGGCGCTGTGTGTTAATGTCCCAACATATTTATTTATTATTTAATTATTATTTGACACATTATTATTGCCTCTTTAATTCATTTATTTTAATTTATTGTATAAATACAGATATTTTAAATTAAAAGTAGTAAAATATGATGACTATGCTTAAAAATGTCTAAAATGTCATTCATTAGTTCATCGATATATGTATTTTATCGATTACGTTCAAGCACTAGAAATATTGTATTGTGTATCAGTGTTTATAATAATGTAATAAAATCTTTGTGTGCGTTATGCGTCACTTGGTTGAACTAGTTTTCATACATTTGTATTTTATGTCAGGTCCAGTCTCTAATTCGTCCATGTGTAAAAGTAACTAAACGGAGGTTTTCAATTAGAATAGATACTTAATCAGATATTTTCGAAGTCGAAAGAAAATTTTTTAATAACATATTCGATTACACAATTTATTTAAAAAATATATTTATTGTTGATTTTTTAAAAAACCGCTCGACCGGTTTCGATAAAATTTATATGGGACCACCTGGGAAATATACACTTTGGAACACCAAAAAAATCCAAATCGGTTCAACCGTCTTCGAGTAATCGGTAAACATACATAAAAATAAAGAAAAAAAAAGATTCCGACGAATTGAGAACCTCCGCCTTTTTGGAAGTCGGCTAAAAAAGCGAAAATTACTTTAAAACACCTCATAAATACCTTATTATTTTACCTCAGAGAGAAAGAGATTTTGAGGCAAACTTTGAAGTAGAGATAGCTTGTTTGATAAAATAAATAATAAAAACGACTCACAATTAGCGAATACGAATAAGGAATAAAAATAAATAATAATATAAATAAATAATAATACGGATAAAAATAAATAATAATACAAATTAAGTACTTCTTCCTTGTCCATCAATCGTCTGACATCTATTTCATAATAAAATCTTTGTGTTAAATTTTTATTGAATTCAATTCAATTATCTACATATAATTATCTATACTTACATATAACTATGTACATATTATGTGTGCTATATAACTGTAACAGATCGCTGTCTGTATGTGGAAGATATTTGAGAAAAACTATTATTGGTTTTCTTCTTTAACGCAATAGAAACCAAAACAATGATTTTTAGAGTTTTTGTCCGTGTGTTTGTGCGCACTTATCTCAGAAACGGCTTAACCGATTTGGGTGCAATTTTTACTAATGTATTTTGATTAGCTTCACTTAACATATAGTATTTATTTAATTCAATCGGTTCATTAATAAAAGAAAGTTATGTCAAATTAACACTCGCTAGCTAGTCTATATAAAACATTTGTTGACGACACGTTTGGCTCAGTTTGTAGTGACCCTACTTGCTGTGCCAGCGGTCGCGGGTTCGAGTCCCGCCGGAGGCATTCATTTGTGTGATGAGCATGAATATTTGCACTCCAGTCATGGGTGTTTATATTTATAATATGTATGTATTTAAAGTTATATGATGTTCTCCTAGCCGATTCCGGCCACGGCGGCCAATCTCATTGAGATTAGCCAACTGCGCAGGAGATATTATAGTGCACAAGTGTACGCGCAGACACAAGTGCACTCTCTATTCCTATCACTCTCATACTCCGGTGGGACGACTGCTCGACACGACCAGTGAGAGTTAAGGCGCAGGACCGACGGCTTTACGTGCTCTACGAGGCACGGGGGTGAAACACCGCCAACTTCCCAACTCCGGGCTGTTACTGAGACTTTCTATACAGAAAGACTCAATAACTAAACTTGGCCCGACCCGGGACTCGAACCCAGGACCTCCGGGTGTGCAGCCGTACATGCTAGCCACTACACCACCGAGGCAGTTGGTGTTAAAGTTATATATTATGTGTACACAACATCAACTATCTAGTAGGAACTAGGTGGTGCTGTGTGTTAATGTCCCAACATATTTATTTATAGGTATTTTTATCTTTTTTTTAAATAGATGTAAAACAAGATTTAGTTATAGTGGCTTTTTTAGATAATTAGATCTTTAATTTTATTTACATCTTCAACTCAAAACTATAAGATCATCGAATATTTTATCTTAGACAAATCATGTCAAATTTATCAGCTCGCTGACAGGGTAACGGCCCAAATAAACAAATCTAATCTATAATTACTTTGGCATAAGGTGTAATTTAGTTCACATCAATTTACCTAATGAACTGTTGAATGATTTGCGAGCTGTGCACCAAGAGATACGCTTCCTAGGCGTATAATAATTTACGTTGCACTTTGTAATGCCTAGCTGGGACTTTTTACTAAGGAAGAGGTCGTGGATTCGATTACCGTACGAAGCTTTACAGCTTATACAGTACTGAAAGTGTAAGTATATGTATTGTGTCATATGTAATATGTGCTACAACTGCAATACAGCGAAATGTCTTCTCTTTAGAAACGCAATAACGGGGTAAATATATGTAAAAAAAGAAACAGTTAATTTTGAATAGTTATATATATATATATATATATATATATGTAAGTATATGTACATGCTTTCCAGCTAAATTGTACCATCGCAATCTCGTATTTTCGGTAGCGTTTTATTATAAAGTGTTTATTTACGTTGCGATACTAACTTCGTGAGTTCGCCAAACAAATTAGTTTAACAAAATCTGGTACATTTTAAATACCCCATTGATAGTTACAGCTTTTCCCATCAAGGTTAGTGGTTCAAGGTACAAGTAGGTAGAAGTAGAATTTATACAATATTACTAGCGGCTCACTCTCGCCTCGCTCGGATTCGTCGCTAGGTACGTTTTAAATAGATATAAATAGTTATCAGCCAGCGTTAGCCATATACATATTTTTTTTGTTAATAATATCGACAAATATTGACATTAATATTTATACGATACTAACGTCACTCAATTGTTTTGCCTTCCCGGAACCTCTCCACTAACATTTAAACTTTATGATAAGGTGTTAAAGTTCAAATTGACTTTTCAGTATTATTACGAATCTTTTGTATGGCAGTATAAAAAAGTGCTGTTTTTTAGACTTTTTCAGATAATTTTTTTAATGTTTCTCTCCGTAAGAACCATTCTCGTACTTCAAGGAATATTCTAAAAAAAGAATTAGTGAAATCGGTTCAGCTGCTCTCGAGATTTGCGCTTACCAACACATTCAGCGATTCATTTTAATGATATAAGATAATATTAAACATTTGTTAGTTTGTTCGTTTTTGTGTAAGAGGGAAGTTTTTCACTTATGAAAAGCTAATACTGTCCATGAGAAATATAGATAATTAGATTACACATGCAAAGACGTGGGTGAAAAATAGTTTAAGTACCAATATAAAAAAGAAAAAAATAGTGCCAATTTTTAATCTTTATAACTCTTAAAGCAACAAAATAATGATGTTGAGATGTCATCTGTTTGCACATCTCGTATTTATAGGTATCATAAAATATTTTAATTAATCGTTATTTTGACATTACCGTAATTAATTTACTTGACAATGTGACACTTTTTAAATAAAAAAATGTTTTTATTTCTCTTATTCTGTTTTTAAAAAAAAACTCAAATAATCTATGTACATAATATGTATCTGACCTGTCAGGCTGATCAATCCTAAATCTTTAATAACTAGCGGCTCGCCGTCACTTCGTTTAGTATGGAATAGATAGACTATATTAATATATATTATATTATATAACTGCCTCGGTGTGTAGTGGCTAGCATGTACGGCTGCACACCCGGAGGTCCTGGGTTCGAGTCCCGGGTCGGGCCAAGTTTAGTTATTGAGTCTTTCTGTATAATAAGCCTCAGTAACAGCCCGGAGTTGGGAAGTTGGCGGTGTTTCACCCCCGTGCCTCGGAGAGCACGTAAAGCCGTCGGTCCTGCGCCTTAACTCTTTACTGGTCGTGTCGAGCAGTCGTCCCACCGGAGCATGAGAGTGACAGGAAATAGAGAGTGCACTTGTGTCTGCGCGTACACTTGTGCACTATAATATCTCCTGCGCAGTTGGCTAGTCTCAATGAGATTGATCGCCGGGGCCGGAATCGGTTAGAAGAACATCATTATATTACAGCTCCGCTCCCTTGGGTAGTAGCATGATATGGCCTATAGCCTTTCTCAATAAACGGGCTATCTAATGCAAAATGGCTATTTAACGCTATGTAATGGTAGTTCCTGAGATTAACGTGTTCAAACTAACAAACCAACAAACTCTACCTCTTTATAATATTATTATAGATTAATAGAAACAAAAAAACTATGCTTCGACTTTAGTGCCAAAGTCCATATCTTTACTGTAATTCGCATCACGTAACATTTTGTAGCCACCGTTATGGCTCGTAGCGTTCAATTGAATAACGATCCGTACATAAGGGATGTGCAAAGTCGATAAACGTCGTATTTATAATATAAATATTAAATTATTTTTAATAAATAGCTTGGAAAAGGTTTAAAATATGTTGTCGACACAATATTTTAGTTTCTGCTTTTACAAATGCTAGTAAATCTTGTGAATGTTAAGTATTCAATAAAATTTAAACTAAATAACAATTTTCATATTTTTAACATTCTAATACTTTTAAATTGATTTGTGCATATTCTTATTTTTGTTTAATAGTTAACTTAACATATTTTTTAGAAGTTTACTCGTTAGAATGTATGTTATAATATACATGAATAAATATGTATTAAGTTGGCGGCAAGTTCGATATCCACTTGTGGCAAATAAAATATTGTACATTACTAAGTCAATAAAATTTTACTATACGCACCGTAGTATAGAGACTGATAATTATTATTTATCGACATATTAGTGAACGTGGGATATTTATCATCGATTAACAAATCGAATGGTCACAATAGTTCGTTTATTGCTCAGGGGATAAGAAGACACATAAAAACGTATTATTTAATTATATACTGTATTATTAAACTATTAAGAACTATAATAGATTGATATATTAACACTTATGACCTATTGTCCATTGTCCTTCAAAAGCGGAAGTTTTTTTCTCAATTCCGATGTTTTTATAAGTTTTTGTACAGAATTTGGGATTATTTTTGATGTATAGGGGCTGTTTGTTAGATTTATTGGCAATTTATATGACTTAATGATTTTCAGCTTACAATTGCATCGTAAGCTAACGGTTAATTAAACACTATTGGTTCGTACACGGAGGGTTCTGTAGCATGAAACTTTGTATTTACAGTATGTTTTTTACATACATATGTATGTAATTTATTACGTTAAAAGTTAAATATAATGCATTGTATTTCTATGGGAAAAGGAGTTAATTTTGAGGTAAATGTGTGGAATCGAAAATATCTTAAACCTCGCAAACTTCCCAACGTATCTTTCTTAGAAGGATTTTCAATATTAGATATAATAAATAATAATACTCTCACATATTTACAAAGTAATTATGTACTTTAAAATCATATAACTCAGCAACTTGATGTAGGTATATATCTAATAGTCTCTCGAGTTAAAAAGCTGTGACATATAGACGGATATAACGAAATTATTAGAGTTCTACTTTTGCCTTTTGACTATGAAGAACCCTAAAAATGGAAATTAAATAAATTTACCTCGCACGGGACTCCGCTCTGTGACCTTGTTTCCACATTGTCAAAATAAATTAATAAATAAAAGATTTGGTTACAAGATCTCTGTACACGGATAGTTTTTTGCCAGTATATTTGATATTGGCAATAATCAGAAACGGTGAACGACTTATAAACCACATAGGATATGGTAGGGCTCAGGTTTCGAAATTCGGTAGTTATATGGTCATTTTTATTTCATTAAAATAATAATAATTTTGTTGAAACAAAATATGGTACAAATATCGTATTTAGCCCTTTTTTAAAATCCCACTTCTAGGCACGCGCTTCCTAGACTACAAGGGGGGCTCAGGCCATAGTCCATACATACAATATCACTAAAAGTTAAAATTTACAAAAAAAATGTTTGAAAGATATGGTATAAACATATAATGTCGTAGGATTTTTCGAAAACAATAAAACTATATAGCTAGAGAGTGACATTCAAATCCGAAAATAAGTACAAGTTATCTTCAAAGTATGTTTGATCCTGCATTATATCTCCGTCTAATATTACTTAGATTTTATAAATAACTTTTGATTATATTTAATTAATCAATGCTTATATTAAAATGTATATAACGTATATGTAGAAGATGAAACCAAATATGTACATATTATTAACATCCTATTATTTTTAGTATGAAATATTGAATGTCTGTTCATTTGTTCCTCTTTGACTTGACTCTCTATACTGTCTCATATCTATAATTGTCTGAACTGGATTTGGATGAATTTTAGTTCACAGGTAGACCATGACCTGGATTAATATAGGCTGCTGTTAGTAATAAAAATTGCCAAAAGTGGCGGTGTCCGTACAAAATACTATAATTACAAATGGCACCTACGACGACATTTTTTTTTGTTTACGCTGGGGAAACCCATCATGGGGACCCTACAGACCATCAATGTTAGGGTACTGTGAGACTCCTACTCACTAAAACCCACAGCGGAACCCGTCGCCACAGTGCAAAAGCAACAAGTAAGTCAAGTAAGATAGTTAATAATAATTATTATAATCTATGCTTTCAACTAACAAGGAAGATGAACATCCTCAATTCCTATAGCTTTCTGCGAGTAAAGACTAAATACGTGATCGGCTATTATCGGGTCATAACTCGCGGGCATTATTTGGGATACGATTTTGCAGAAACCACGGATAGATGGAAAGCAGCAGCCGTCGGTTTAGACGCGTTTACATTTGGCAAGTAGCTTGCTTATTTCATATCGATGCGTAACAAAGATTACTATTTATAGTAATCTACGCCATTATTTTATTCAAATTTCTCTATGGAAAAACATAATATGTTTAAACATAAATTAAATACAATCGTATAAAAATGTAGTTTATATGTACAAATTTTGAAGTTTTTATATAAATAACATTTTTTTTAATAGATTTCCAATAAATTAAGACCAAATTTGATATATTTCAAATTTTTGGTTTATCAAATACTTGAAAAATAAATGCGTCTTAACAGATGTAAACGTACCACCATGTACACAATCTACAGAAATAGCTTATTGCGTGTTAAATTTGACCGATCGCATGTACATATAAAACTAGACTACTATATACGTGATTTTCTTTAATAATTTTCTAAATACGTATTTGATATAGAATTATGATCTACTTAGATTCTTATTTATGGTATTACAATGCCATAAATTAGTGTTATTGATATTGGTATAAATGATCTATGATGAGTTAAGTGATGTATTGATCGTGGAATTTTATTGATGTTTTTAAGGTCTAAAATATTTTGTTTATTTTAGCAAATGTAGTTTTAAAATGGTTTAAAATGAATTGAACTAGCGGATCACCCTTGCTTCACTCGGGTTGGTCCCTACTGAAAAACAAAAACAAATCTATCCCACGGGAACCGCGCATTTTTGCAAGATAAAAAGTAAGTTACCTATGTGCTATTCCAGACTATAGCCTATCTCTATGCTAAATTTCATCCAGATCCGTTCAGCGATTCTGGCGTAATTGAGTAACAAACATCCATCCATCCAAACATTCTCATTTATACTCGTATAGTACTGAGATGAGAGTTTAAAATTTTGAAAGTTGTTTTAATATAAAATGTCTCAGCGGTAGTTATATTAATGTTGTATTTAGCCCTTTTTTTAACGTCCCACTGCCGGGCACAGGCCTCCGTTCAGTAGGAGGGGAATCAGGTCGTAGTCCACCACGCTGACCAAGTGCGAGTTGGCGGATTTCACATACACTTTCACTTTCGAAAACTTGCTAGGTTCTTTCAGACATGCAGGTTTCCTCACGATGTTTTCCTTCACCGTGAAGACAAGTGGTAACCATGTTGGAAATGATTCGCACATGAAAATATCAGATGTGAGAGACCCGGGATTTGAACCCAGTTTTTGAACACTCGGTTTCCCAAGCGAGCGCGTTACCACTGGGCTACCACTGCCTTTATATTAATGTAAAAATATAAAATCAATTAAAATTTTAGTAATTGATTTTAATTATCTTGTTTGATTTTCCAAAAAATACTCCCAAGTATAGAGTTACAGGCTACAGGTTCGAGGAATATGTAGAGCTAAATATACATTTACGTGCAAGCCGTTCTCCGTAAGGAAATAACGTATCGTAATCGTATTTATTTCATTAGAAACGCCGAATTATTCACAAAATGTATGATTTATCGATGCTATTGTTGGTATTTCTTGGCATCAATATTTGTAAACAGAGGATCTTGAATCTTTATTTTTGTGACGAATATAATCGGACTAGTACAATTATAAATGCGAAAGTTTGTTTTGTTGTAGCCGTTTTTATATTGAACAGATTTGGATGAAATTTTCTATAAAGATAAATCTTGACCTGGAGTAACACATAAGCTACTGTTAGATATCCAGAGAAGAATTCGAGTGAAGCTATGGTAAGTCGCTCTCGCTAATATGTCAAATTTGTTTACCTGTTTTAGTAAAGTCCCTAAACCAATCTTTTTGTACTTAAATGTTATCCTGATTGTTAGTACTTATATTTTTACATAAGGTTAATGTCGCTTTCAAGTAGCAATGTGTTTCAAAACCACTTGATTCTTCTCCACATGACTCCTAAGTAACTCTTTAAAAAGTTAAGCATAATAAAATAAATCAATCCGTCTGTCGGTGTCTTGGTTATAGATGTGGGTTATTTATTATTTGCAAGAGCTGTGTATGCATAGTAGAAGTGACATGTGCTGATTTACGTAAATAAATTACATTGTAGCTGAAGAGTTATTCGTTAAATGAAGTAATGAAAATTATTTGTCAGTGTAATACAGTTTTGTTTACATATGTAGTTAGTTATATGTTATATTAGCGATACCCTTGCTTCGCTCCGATGCATCTCTAGGTACGTGGATTTTGTTCACAATTCCATGGGTTTTAATTTTTTTTGCGCTTAAACCCCTGATTCTTTTTCTAAAATAGAAGTAGCTTAGTTTATAACATCACCTTATAACATCAATTTTTTGGTTACTCATCTATCTGTCAGTGCAAGCTCCGTTAAAATCGGTTCAGCCGTTTCAGAGATTAGCCTGAACAAACAGACAGACAAAAACTATAAAAATGTTTTTTTACTTATGACTACCGTATATTCTTTCATATGCATTCAATAAAAAACTTTTAATTTGACATTACAAACAGACAGTTAAATTTTATTTATCTGTATGGATTTATTATCTATGGTAATAGGTTTTAAATACAAATAAACTTACCCATAATTTATATAATAAAAGTTTATTTAGGCCTACGTTTTAAGCTTAACAGCAAAGCCTAGACAAGCTAAGATATTTTCAACAGTCTTGTTTATTTAATATGAAGCCTCAATGGCTATGTGAATAAACTACAAAAAATGATACCATTTCCAATATATGTACTATGACTGTCACCTTGCAAGCGTGGGCAGTACAAAAGTTATGTATGTGATAATGCATGCACATGTTTTATTTGTTATCTGTGATGCACTCTGATACATAATAAAACACAAAAACAGATAAATAGGGTGAGGTGGAATATAAATTCCTTTATAATATTTCTTAGATTTACGCCAATATTTTACATTTTAAATAAAACTATCTTTTCGGATTTATTTTGATCTTTGGTTCCATAGTAGTCTCTCCCGTGACCACGATTGCTGTAAAGCATTAGAAACGTCGGGAACCAAAAATCAAAATAAATCCGCAAAAAAATCCGAAAAGATAGTTTTATTTAAAATGTAAAGTCGTATTATTTTATAAGTTTGATTTGGTGCAACATAACATATTTTCTCCATTAACTAGCGACTTATCACTTACAACTTTTTTGCAGAGCTAATTCTTTTTCTAAAATATAAGTAGCCTAATTTAGTCCTTATAACATCAGCTATCTGCCAGTGAAAGCCCCGTCAAAATCTGTGCAGCCGTTTCGGAGATTAACGAGAACAAACAGACGGACAGTTAAACAATTTAAAAAAGTGTTTTTCTTATAAGTACCGTATACGGTATTATATAATTTCATATTATGCATTTAGCAAAAATCTGTTTTTTACTATTATATTACAAATAGACACTTCAATTTTATTTATCTATATAGAATCATAGATAGTATAAACATTGATTAGGTTTTTTTATTTCTATTCTATTTTTATATTTCTATTTTCATTAGACTGAATCATCTGCATGAAGAATAAAAATAATCTTGGTATTAGAGGAATTGAATTTAAAGTCTTTTAAAAAAATCTTTGAAGTAGATAAGTACCAATAAATAGCATTTATTTAAGCTCATTGAAAAAAGCTGAATCTCGAAGCTATCTAAGAAAACGCGTGTTTTCGAGTTTTCGTGCGGTTTTCTTTCGCATTATTACACACAAAATATGTTCGATAATTTTGCACGCTCGGGCATAAGCATCGTGGTCAAACGCCCAAGGCGCAAGATTGACAATCACAGGTGTCCCAATCGGATACAAAGTTTTTACTTTTGTTTTGTTTTTGTTTTTTTTTGTATTTATTCAAGTTGTTAGTTTTTTTATTGATTTAAAAATTACGATATAACAAAAAATAACTCTGAGCGAAGCTCGTTCGCTCAGGTACGTACTATATTTACAACAGTTGTGTTTCAGCTAAGTATTTCATCTATACTAATATTATTGATGTGAAAGTTGAGATGTTTGGATAGATGTTTGGTTTACAATCATGGCTGAACAAATCTCGATAAAATTTGGCACAAAGATAGATATAGTCTAGAATTGCACATAGGCTACTTTTTATCCCAGAAAAATGTACGGTTCCCGTGGGATAGATTTGTTTTTGTTTTTCTAGAGACGAACCAGAGTGAAGCCGCTAAGTTAGCCGCTAGTAATATATATTTTTAACTTCTGTAAAAAATGGTTATGTTAGGTTAGGACTATAGGTTTTAACAGTATGGACTAAAAGATGCATAGTTAAAGAAAAATCTTTATGTATATAATAATAGAGTCGATTATTGAATGTATTGGCAAGTAGAGACCTATAAAGTAGGAAATTAACCTCTAATCCATGGTTGCTAGGGACGTATGTATGTTGTATGCGTTTGTGTGGAGACAGGAAGTTTAGAGCACGTGCGTTTCCTTACACAGGATGTTGTAGAATTTGAAACGAATTCGCTACAATGGAAGTTAGAAATGGCGAATCACTGTAGTATTGTTTTATTTATTTTATTTTATATCTCTCTTCGAGTAAATGCAATGAAATAAATAGAATGTTTGAAATTACTTATTTTTTTGTTTTCTAAACATGTAACATATTATTTTTCTATTCTTTTTAATATTAAAGTTTTTATTAAAATTGATAATGTTATTTTGAATATATAATTTTACAAATGCTACAAGGAATGCCAGAAGGTTTCATTAGGGACGGAAAATTTTCGATGTATTGTGAACAAAAACAGTAACATTTAAGAGCATAATAACATATCTACGTTTTTACCACGAAAAGCTTTTTTATAGCTTTTTATTTTAAGCTTTCGCTACGCACGAAGATTTCCATACAAATATTGATCACACTATTTTTATTTCACCGTGTAAGTCGATGTGAATCACAACACTATATTTAGATCATAATTTTTGTTTAAATAAGCATTACTGAGTCAGTTAGTATTTAAATTTGCGGTCATTTTATTGACAAACGTAACGTAGCGGGGGCGATTGTAAAACCATTGCGGTTTATTTATACGTGATTTGATTGCGAATGGATTTGTTTAAGTTCATTAGTTTTATTTATTTACTAATTTTTGCCTGTGACTTTTATCGCATGAGTCGTTTTTATATTTGAATCGAATGAAAAGCTCAGCCTTCTATACATCTACATTTTCAAATTATGAAGAGACAAGAAACAAAATGGAATTTTAACTCCCAACGTAATAAAAGGTTGTAATTATTATCGTCTGTTTGTCTGGATATCTGTCTGTTTGTGGACTCGTAATGCTTAAACTGAGGAAAGAAATCGAATAGTGTTTTTTAACAAAGAGCTAGTTTATTTGGGGTGGTTATAAGATTTATGACAACCTATTTAAATTCTCAAAAGAATGACTCCATTTTCGGAGTGATGGAAAAATTCTTATTTAAACAAATATCGTATTTTTTAAGTTACATACCAACTGACGTGAACATGTTTGAAAAAAACTGCGGTCCTTCAAAATATGACAATATTAATATCCATCGTGATGGTAATGACTAACAAGATAGTTTATAACTTACATTTCTACTACATTCTAAATGAAAATTATCTCAAAGGTGATCGAAAAAATCACACTCTATATAAATAAAAAACATTGTTTACTAATATCAGCGTAAAAAACCACCGCACGCGCCATCTGGCGACGAGTTATGTAATTGTTTATGTTATCTGCACCTCTGTTGTGCATACACGGCTTTTTATTTTCTCCTTTTATCTCGCCTCTAGAGTGCTCTCGGAGTCTATAGACTAAATTTATTAGGTGGTACAATGGAACTACATACATAATTTAATATCTATAATTTAGATTCTACGTATTTATGTTTGTATATCTTCAAAGGGTGTTTATTTAAGAGCTACATGGAGTAAGGTTGTAATGAAATGAAATAATGTAATAACTAATAAGCTTTAAAATCTTTAAAATAATGAAAAAACCGAACTAATATAATTGCTTTTGATGAAGAAATCGTTTAAGTCGTACGAAAAGGCTAAACTTATATCTAAATTAACTAAAATTCAAACAAAAGGTTTACTGTACAGTTAAAAGAAAAATATTGAAATCATCTAGAGAGAGTTAACCTTATCTGACACTATAATATTCACATAACACTTTCTTAGATTCACGCGAATATTTGACATTTTAAATAAAACAAATCTTTTCGGGGTTTTCCGCGGATTTATTTCAATCTTTGGTTCCCGACGTTTGAAAGCTTTACAGCAATCATGGTCACGGGAGAGACAGTCTCTACCGTAACCATGATTGCGGTAAATCATAATATTTATAATAGAAAACTTATTAACCCTAAATTAATAACAAAAATTCCAGATGTAGGCAGAGTACCCGTTGCCCTTGTCTCAATTATTTACACGTCATTTATTTATACCACGGATTATAAAAACACGGTTAAAATAAATCAAGTACAAGAACGTTGAAAGTTCTATTTCTATATCGAGGGAGCAGAACAATAAAAAAGTAATCTAACCCTTTACTTGTATCCACTTTTAAGTTGGCTCTACGTTGGGCCAACTTGGATGAAAAAGTTATGTTTTAGTGTTTCTAGTATAAAAAATAATTTATTTAGTGTCATTTTAGCTAACACTAGATAAATATAAGTCAATATTAATTGTAGTTAGTGAAGTTTAAGCGACAAAATCTGACGAATTACATATATTCGTAGTACGTAATGACTTGCAACTCACTCGCAATTCGCTTGGGCCCGTCCCTAGATACGTTTTATCGGTTAGTATGGGATAGATATGCTATATATACATAGTCATAGGGAAGTAGGTAAGAATTAAAAAAAAATTAAAAATATATATTACTTGAGAAATGATTGTTTCCCCACACAAAGTTCCACCTCTTTTTTCACCCTGTTAAAGGATAATTTCGGGATAAAAACTATCCTGTGCTCTTCTCAGGGTCTCAAACTATCTCCATATCAAATTTTATCTAAATCAGTTCAGTGGATTAAGTTTTTACGCTTAACAGACATACAAACAGAGTGACTCTCGCATAGTAAATGGAAATGATATAATTAGACAGGAGTAATTACCATAGGTCGACATTAGAACTGCCGTGCCCCCCGATTCTCTTTTCCATCATTAAATTGTTGTGGAAAGGCAGTTCAGTGCAGAAGCAGGAAGTTTCACTAACTTCACTCCATTTTTTAAAATATAATTCTTAGTTTCTTCAACCAGTCTGAAAATTAAAGTTAGCATTTATTCAAGGATTATTAAAGCTAAATTTAGTCATAATACAGTCATCTAATAGCAATAATGCAATATATTTTTATTGATTAACTCATATAAACAAAATTCCACGTATATCTGACGTAAATCGAAGATTGTTCTCAATCTTACTTGGGCCAATGTTCGAACCAATGTTAAATATACCGAGCCAACCCTTCATCGCTATGATATATGAGACCAGGGCACGTGTTATACGGTCTAATGAAAACCAACATTAAACAGAGCTTAGCTGTTAAAAGTTAAAAGTTTTTCTGCCTCCTTTATATATTATTTTATGAGTATCTATTTATGCTTATGAAACATTT
Organism: Brenthis ino; assembly: GCA_921882275.1. Lineage (NCBI taxonomy): Eukaryota > Metazoa > Arthropoda > Insecta > Lepidoptera > Nymphalidae > Brenthis > Brenthis ino. The sequence continues at coordinate 26,123,603 of OV170229.1, read as the reverse complement.
GATATTTGAAATGGTAACACTGAATTGTTTTGATTGAGATGACATTCAGTTTATTGGGTGTCGTTTTACATGTCAAAAAATAATTAAAAGAGGTTGACTCATTTAAATCATCAATTAACGAAATTTCTGCTTGAAGGAATCTTTATATTCAAATTGTATTGAATTGTTAGTTTAAATACCGTTTAAAATTTATAATCAGTTATTTAAAATTTATTAACTATTTAGGTTATGCAAACAGTAAAAGTATAACAAAAAAAATAGGGGGCTTTTATTTGTTTGTTTTATCTCTTATACCTTTGTAGAGGTTAATCTCTGATATTCTTAAATCGATTCTATTTTTTTTTATAAAAGTAAGGAAACATTCCTTAAAAGCCTAAGTTGTTATTTTTAGGCACAGCTGTCGGTGCTCGTAGTGTGATATTTATTTATTTACTAGCCAAACCCGTGGCTTCGCTCGTGTTGTAACTATAAAAAAAAACTAAAACAGTTGGTTTCATACAAACTTTCATCGCCTATTTTACCCCCTTATGGGATAATTTCGAAAAATGCAAACACGTATTAATTTAATTCTATTGAAGAGCATTAATACCAAGTTTCAAGTAATTCTGATCATTTTTTTTTTGGGTTGCATTATAACGTGTTTTTCCGTGGGAATGAGATAATCTCCCGCGGTAAAAAGCCTATGTCACTCTCCAGCCTTCCAACTATCTCCACAGAAAATATCATGCCAATCCGTTACTTTTTTGTGACGTGAAAGAAAAACGAACAAAAAAAAACAAACAAACAGTTTCAAATTTATAATATTAGTATGGATTTAATTCGTAATAACAAAATGGATACAAATATGGAGTATATTTGTATCCATTTTGTTAAACTAATAATAATTATTGTGTAACAAAACATGAGCAAAGGAGTGCTGAGACACACGCACTAGGATACGTGCGTACGTCTACCCTTTCACAGGACCCTCTTATCTAAGTAGTGGAAAGCGTAAGATAGAGTAGATATGTTACAGACTCTGAACGTTACACAAGTAAGATTAACTATTTAATAATACATAATACACACACACACATATATATATATATATTACAATAATATTATATACATTTAAATAAAAATATGACATGAAAAATATAATGAAATTCTCCGTCTAATGCGTACAGATCAAAACTAAATTTCACGTGGTTGTTTATTTAATGTTTAATTTTATAACGAGCCAACGAACTCGACTGGAGCGCGAGATAAAATTATACCCATAGTAACTCAATTCAGAAAATGCATTAAAAATTTCCCCACAGCGTAAAATGAGTCTTTAAATCTCTCATTTTATTATAAAACTTTTATAGCGATTTTGTATCTTAATATACAAGGGTAGAGTCTCTTGTCAAATGGCAGGACTGTAGAGTTAATGGTCAGTGCGACAAAAATATGCTTTGTATATACAAGTTTTTTAAGAGATTTTATATGTTACATTAAATAAGGGTTTTCAGGCCAAACTTTATATGACTCGATTTATTTTTAAAATAGAATATGGCTACATAGACAATATAATATAATTTATAAATATGTACAGCAATAGCGTAAAACTTAACGTTTTCAATAAATTAGAGTTAAATTTAATAATTAATAATATTTTAAATACATAATATACCATAAAGAAAAATTTGTTTAAAATATATAACCGAGAATTAAGTGGGCAAACGTTTTCCATCAACATTAAAAGTTTCACACGTACACACTAAAACGGTTATTTCTTAATCGCTTTTCCTAAGCTTTATATTATATAGCTTAGCTTTTAGTGTCGATCGGTCGATCTACTGTGCGTAACTTATGGGCGGGCAGTAAAGGGAATGCATCTTGACATTTATTAGTTTTTACGCACCCTGTATTTCAGGGTACATCGTTGCAACGGGCATTACGTATTGAATTTTATAGCCAATGTATGTAAGTAGATCTATTTTTGGACATGTTGCAGATGTTTCAAGCAAAGCAATATATCATTCCAACAAATAGGATATGTGTTAAATATTTAGTACTGTCTAAATCCGTTTTGCGCTTAATTTAATCTCGTCCTTCTAAAATTTGTTTATAGGTTATGATTTATAATGCAGCCATTACATAACAAACATCATTATCTATATAAATGAAATTACTATAATATCGAATATTCTTATATATATTATTATTACTTCGAAAGTCTGTGAAATTTACTTTATTATTTTATATCTATTACATTCTTATTAAGGTTATATTATATTTTATAGTACTAGGGCAGCTCGTTACTAATTTTCTAGTTTTCTCTGAGTAAGTTGATATATTTAAGCAAGAATACGTGATATATATTGTACATGAAGCTCAACGATACATTACGATAACTTTACTTATGTTTACTTTTTTGAATGACAGTATTTAAGTTATAAAATAAAAAAATAACAATTACTTACATTGTTCCAGAAGCTAATGGAGCCCAATAAGACGAGCTGAGTAAAGAAACATGACGCGCACCGCCATTGCGTTTTGGCGCGAAATGCCAATCGCTGTCGCACTGTTCGTGGCATTGGCATGCACCGTTTCAGCCAGAGACATTGTTTTAGGTAAGAAAATAAACATTTATTTCTAAAAAAAAGAAACCTTTTTAAGCTAATAAGTATAAACTATAAATACAATATCAAAGCTGACGCTAAAACACTAACGATTAGTGAATGTGTTTATTTTTATCTCATTACAATGTAGAGTGAATTTACATTTTTTTACGAGTTATATCTCTAAAAGGGATGTACTTTAAATGCGGAAAGTAATATTTCGGGATGATAGACGGCTCGTTTGGCTCAGTTTGTAGAAACATTCATGCATTCATTCAGGCATTCATTTGTGTGATGAGCACGAATGTTTGTACTTCAGTGGAATTACCATGGAACTAGATGGTGCTGTGTGTTAATGTCCTAACATATTTATTTATGATAATATATTATAATAATGTCAGGAAATATTTAAGCGATCAATATGCAAAATCAAGTTTATTTGGACAATGAGCATGCAAAAGATCATCCTCGTTCACTTTATTAATGATGCATATAAAAGTATTGTACAGGATACACTTTTGATAAGTTTTTTGCCAACGGAAATTATAAATCATCTTTAGCAACCATTATTAAATTTGTGAATCTGTGTACCGTGTTTTTTTTAAATCCAAATCTAACAATGGGTTAAAATGGACACTTATTGAATTTTTATTATCTTTATAAATTGGTAATATGAAATTAGTTATTCTTAATGCATCCCACCGTGATATATTAACAAAAATCTTAAAAGTGACGCTGAGAATATAAATATTTTTGTGAGTTGCATACAAATGGATGTCGAAATCTGCGATGCATCGATTTGGTTGGAAAGGGTTTGCAAGATTACTATTCATTGCAAATTGTGTGTGATACCATATTTGTATATCAGATTGAAAAATTTTCTACATTCAAATTTGTAGACGTTGCAAAACATAAATTAATTTAAATGAAAATAATAACAAGTTAATAATATTATCAGTTACATTATTAGCTAGAAATTAATACCCAAAAGCATTACACAGAGATACAAGCTTAAAAATATAAAAATTACAAAGATTATAATTTCATTTAACATTACGAAATTTTTATCAATAAATTGTAGATGATATAGAAGTTTGATAATTAAAGACAGCATAAAAAACTTATTTTGTAAACAAACCAGAAAGATTAAATCCTCACGGAAATAGTAGCAGCTGAATGTGTTTTAGCGGAAGTCATTTGTCTAAAAAGCTTTCCCGCTACTTGCTGATTTACTTTTTTCTATCACCTACAAAAATAACATCGTATTAGATAATAAATATTTCAGTAGGTCCATTTAGTGTATGTGCTTATTTATTTTATCTACTATTAATTTCATTTAAACAATAATAAAAGTAACAATAATGTACAGTTGCATTTTAGGGTTTCATACATCCATCGAAATAACTATGTAAATTCTAAGCTATAGTCATCGCGTAAATTTTATGGACGGAACGAATTGAAATTTATTATGTAATACGTGTACACCTAAAGTTACGTGAATTTTTTAAGCTCTAAAATATGTAAATTGTCGTAGGTAATATCCTCCTTTATGCGAAACTTACAAATGTTTTATAACCGGTTATCTTATATAGGCAAAATAGATTAGTGACTATTTACCTACATCTTAGTAACCTTACATCCCCGACTTATTTTAGAATAATAAAAGACATGCCAACTGCGCAGGAGATATTATAGTGCACAAATGTACGCGCAGAGACAAGTGCACTCTCTATTCCTGTCACTCTCATACTCTGGTGGGACGACTGCTCGACACGACCAGTGATAGTTAAGGCGCAGGACCGACGTCTTTACCTGCTCTCCGTGGCATGGGGGTGAAACACCGTCAACTTCCCAACTCCGGCTTACTATACAGAAAGACTCACTAACTAATCTTGGGCCAACGCGGGACTCGAACCCAGGACCTCCGGCTGTGCAGTCGTACATGCTGGCCACTACACCACCGAGGCAGTTAAAATTTTATTTTACAATATAACACCTGCCATTAAAGTATCGACTATGGGTGGTATTACACTACCACAAGTAATAAAAATTAAATAAATTGAAGCACGAATCACAGCGGAACACGTTATTACTTCACGGGTTCAAATCGATTGCTTCCCAAATGTCTTAACCCTCTCATTTGGTACTCATTAAGCTACCGGATGCGTAGATAAAATTATCATAGCGACCAGTTTACAAGAACCATTGCTTTCTTTAGAAATACTTGATTACATGTGAATAGTAACTAAGAAATGGGGTCGACCTTAATTGGTTAATAGTTAGTATTCAACAATGCATTTTACGTGTAGCAATTCGATTCGGATGTCTTTATTTATGCTTAAACATAGGTAGTACATTAGTTTATTAGGCGACAAGAACTCAGTAATTTTTTTTTCTTATTTTTATAACTAACGTGCCACTGTGCTAAAAATTCATATCTGCCATCTATATTTAAAAAGAAAAGTTAAATTCACCACTCATGACTACCATACGCCATTTTCAGCACGTGAGCAGAGCCGCGAGCGAAAACAAGTTATTCATTTTGCGATGCGTTATCAGTATGCTATTTACATTTAGCTTTATCTTGAGAAAGCATATGTTATTATATGTATTTTTAAACCGATTGAATGGCAAGAGAGTAAATACCAAAGAAGTTTATTTTCAATTTTATGACTGAGACTATCACGTTTTACGAGTGCTCAACAAATACCCTCTTTATCTGAAAGTCGGTAAACATTTACATTGATGGCATTCTGCCTCCACGATGCTTACACCAATTTGGTCCTAAACAAACACAAGAAGGATAAGGATGATTTACGACAGAAATTTAATAGTTAATTTTTTTGCGAATGATAGTTGCGTTTGTTAAGCTATCTGAAGATAAAATATTTAAATCAATATTGATAAGGAAATAAGCCTAATTAAATAACGTACATATATAAAAATTCTTATTATATTATATCCCCTGCAGTTAAAACCGACATGATGGGTTAAGCGAATGAAGTGGTATAAGGAGTTTGAATTACAATTAAAGTATATGATTTCAGTATATATATACGTCATATATAAACAACATTTTTGACCGACTTAAAAAAATAGAAGTGACTTAATTTTATTGTGTGTACTTATCTCTTTTGGTCGTTTTACGAACAGTTCATTGTGAGATTTTCATATATATGTACGTTGTATCTACATGATAAAAGGTAGTCTCATATAACCTACCATACTAAGTTTGGAATAATTACTTATATGTATAGTGGTTTTAAAGTTAATATACTTTTTTTAGCTTAAACTAGCATTGTCCACAGCTCCGCCCGCGTTCAGATGACCAAAAACCAAATTCTTAGGTTTTACATATTAGTATACTTTTACATTGCAGTTTTTGTATTTGTTCTCACAAACAAAATATTTTCCCGCAGTAAAAAGTATTATATATGTTGACCCAGATAACCAGCTATCACCATACCAAATTTCATCAAAATCCCTCCAGTGGTTTTTCTGTGATACGGTAACAGACAGACAGACAGACAAACGAAAATTCTAAAAACTATAGATTCGGCCTCTGTATCGATAAAAATGCTTATTTCAATTAGATTTTCCAAAAAATATCTTATGTACAGATTCGCCTTAGTTACAATTTTATTATATGTATAGATAATCTTGAGAGATAGACTTGAAAATTAACATAAATTCGTTTTATAATGTTTTCAGTTATTCGTATTCAGTTCTTCTCATTATTCAAGGGTCTACACGTAGCTTTCACCCAATTAGTCAGGAAAGAGGTTTGTTCAAACAGAAATATAATAAAGATCATATTCTATGAAATCTTGGATTAAAATAAACATAAACATAATTTACAGAAGCACTACAGGAATATATAATTTAAAACAATACAATAATAGATTTATGAAACATTAAAAACAATGTTAATCCGAGTATTGTGTAAAACTATGAAGGAATACAAATGCTCGAGCCAAGGCTGCGAAGGACGTGGTCGGTCACGACTGTAGGCTCACGAGTGTATCTTATTTTCCAGGCTTGAGGAATATTGCAAATGCACGATACGTGCTGATGCTAGATATGACGGATTCTCATAGGATGCGTGTCCGACAGTGAGGTAAAAAAGCCGACTTCCGTTAAAACCATTGTTATTTAATGTGCTCTAATGGTTAAGTTCTAACGATTCGCTTGAAAGAAAGGTTGATAAATGTGGTTTTCCTTATAACTCTTATTTATTTATGTATCGATTAGTATAGAATAGATAGACAACATATACATAGATAGGTATGATGAGTTTTAAATCCCTTATTTGATTAATAATTAATCGATTCTCCATACAAACTTCCAGTCCACTTTTCACTCCATTAAGGGGATGCTTTCCGGGGTAAAAGTTATCCTATGTCCTACCCAGGATCTCAAACTATCTCCATACCAATTTACATCTAAATCGGTTTAGCGATTTAGTTGTGAAAAGGTAACAAACAAACAAACGCAGCTACTTTCGCATTTATAATATTAGTATGTACAAAGTAGTAAATAAAGCCAGAAAAAATGATTACGTAGGATAACTTATTTCTTTAAAGAGATCTCTTCCCGAAGCTTTTAATTATTGGAAAATATTAACAAAATGTGTGTGTCGGATCATATAATAACAATTAACAAGTTACAATGATAAGTAAATAACTATAATACATACGACACTAAAATACCGTAAACTACATATCTTATATGTACATATATATTTATTTTATAAATAAATATATTATATGAGGTACGTTATTTATTTTATTATGTAAAAATTAGTGCTTTTTTAATTTTTAGTTAAGAAATTGATGATATTTAAACATAATAGTTGATATTGTCTAATGACAAAGTAGGTAAATTATGTTCTTCTAGTACGTCTAAAAGCCATAGAATAGATGAAATTATTGTAACTAATTGGCATTGCCTCCACGCTACAAGTTTATTATCGCCTGATTTCTTTCTATAAAAACTTTAAAGCTTCTTGATAGCTCAATTAAAGCGATATCAATATTACATCTTTATATATATAATTCTTCTGTGAGTGTGTATGTCACTGAACTTCTCTCAAACGACTGGACCGATTTTGATGAAATTTTTTGTGTGTGTTCAAGGGGATCTGCGAATGGTTTAGATTCACAATTTGAATAATAATTTTCATCAAAATGGTCCAGAATGTTTTAGCTTATTAAAAAAAGTTTGAAATTTTCAAATTAAAGACGTGTAGACAGGACAACGTCTGTCGGGTCCGCTAGTATCATATAAACCATTACGCACTATAACTTAAACGTTTCATTATCTCTGTTACAAACTAATCGACCAGAATAAATAGATTTACGACAAAACCTAAATACTTCATCTCATTGTTAAAGTTGTAAAATTAATGTCAAATTTTTACAGCTCATATCCCTAACACGTACGTCGTAGCTGTGGTATAGTCGATTGTTTCAAGAAACATGCTGTTAAGTGGAATTAATAGGATATTGTGCGACATCTACGAGTATAACAAGTTAGCCCAAAAGCAAATCCAGTGTTGAAGAAGTGGAGATGACGCTTTAAAAGTCGTAAAAAATTTATAGTTGGTTAGAAAATAAATAAATATTATTTCGCCTGTGCTCCTCTAAGAGTTATACAATAAAAAGTTTATAGCTGTAAGAAAATAGACTGAGGCAAGAATGATCCCCATTTCGTTATGTTAGGCCACGTACAAATACATATTGAGTATTTTTCAAAGTTAAAACTTAAGTTTTTTTATTTAGGAGTTAACAGTTTTCAGTCTTTAAGTCAACGTGGAACGTTTATAGGAATGGCTAATATTGATTAAAATCGCTTACGATATGTTGAGTCTTGAATAAATTTTTAAAGCTAAGAAGCTATTGAATCGTTGAAAGGTTTTAGTACTCTATTGTGTAAAATTGTAGAGTGGAATAAAATATGACATAAAACGGTTGTATGAGTAAAAATGAAACCTCTTGCAAAAAATAGCTCCCAAATCAAATTCCTAATTTTATAGTGACTTAATGTAGGCATCTGGCTCAGCAATAAAACAATATCTACTATCTAATCTAACCTAAACAGGTCCATTAAATTTCAGATTTGAATGAAGAAGCAGCAGCTGCGTAAAGCAATAAGTAAAAATATCTGACATGAATTTCAGTAGAGCGATAATAATTTTTGACATCAAGAAATGATAATACTTTGCATGAAACATGCTCATCTTCAATGCTCATATTTCTTGAGTGCATTATTTATTAAGTTTTATAATTAATATATATGTTAGTTTGAAGGTATATATGTTATGGGCCTCTGTTTACATATTTATGATCCGTTTTGAAATATTGCCTGAAATAAATTATTAAAAATACCTAATTTTTACCAACTTCAAGAAGTAGGATGCTCTAGATGTTCATGTATGTTTAGGTAATAGACATATTTATTTAATTTCATTTCTTTTCATGAAAACACTTTCAAAAAAAAACAGAAAAACTCAGTAGTTTTATAGTAATCATATGAGTCATACATTATAATTATTTTCCCATCATCTAATATTTGAAGGCCTGAAGTCGTGTTTGAATAATAAATGCCATATTTCATCCCAAACACCTACGTAAGTTAGGATTAAATGCGCCATTAGTCAATACGACTTGTTTGTGAAAGTTATGTGATTCTATAATAGATTGAGAACCACCCTGATGTAAAATGAATGTGCTTAGAGAACATGCTTCGTAGATACAAATGGACATCATAAACAACTTATAATTTTGTTGGTTTGCGAATATATGAATTCAATACTACATATGGCGATATTATGCAACCGGAAGAGATACAGATGCTCCCCGCTCAGAAAATCTGGAAGTTCCTGGACTCAACAGGACTAAGCGGAGAACTTTGAACTCACTATAAAGGGAGCTACAATGGACCAAAACTGGTCGACGTAGCTAGGGCCGACCTCGGCACCACACCCAACATTAATAATAATAATAATACATATGGCGAAACGATGAGTACTTACGAATTGGTATTAGTAACTTACTGATTCAATGAACAATCTATACCCAGACTGTGTGTTGTTAAAGTTAATCCAAGATATTGCCATAGGTTTTTAAATAACGTTTTCTTCATTGAGGTAAATAAAAATGGTATATTTCAATAACGAATAAAATGTTAACTTAGTGACACGTAGCCCTTCATTTTCTTATTTATATTGAGAATTGCGTTTTTGATAGCCAGTATTTATTTCAACTTTACCTATATAAAAAAACCGACTAATCGAGAATTTCCTCCTTTTTGGAAGTCGGGTTAATAAAACATGATTTACAAGCACATTTTCTAATATGAATGCAATTTTCGATACTTATCGATATAATATGTATATCGTATGGCACTCAAAACGAAATATTTGTAACACTGTGACATATTAGCTATGCTAATACTTTGTTTTTACGCGAATATTTAACATTTAAAATAAAACTCAAAAAATCTTTTCGGATTTATTAGCGGATTTATTTTGATTTTTTCGTGTTGTGTTGAAATCCGAAAAGCTAGTTTATATATATATATATATAATATATATATATATATATATATATATAATATTTGTATATAGGCGACCGAGCTTCGGTCGGCGTTTTTCGGAAAAGATATAACAATTGCGTTTTATCAGAAAAGACATATATAGATAAACTTAAAGAGTAGTAAAACTTATCCAAATTGTTAGAGACATTATCGAGTAACACAAAATAAATTTATATATACACGTTTATAAAGTATATAAGTTTTTAATAGATATTAATAGTTATTAGCCAGCGTTCGCCATATAAATATTATTATTTTTTTTCGTGATTTTTTCCGGTGTTTTAATAGTTATTCTGCTATACGGGGCGGAGACAAATCCAACAAATCAAAGATCATAGAAATCGGTCCAGCCGTTCTTGAGTTATAAATGGTATAACTAACACGACTTTGTTTTATATATAGTATAAATATACAAGAATTGCTCATTTAGGTAATATTATAAGATAACATAAGATAAATTGAACTTAGGGAGTTTTTGTTATGTCCTGAAGAGCTAATAAAAAAAAGAGTAATTTCTAAAAATAATTAAAATTTTATATAACCGTAGAAAGGGCAAAGGTTTTTGTCTGATTCCTAATATATTTGCCACTTTACAGCACCTGTTGCCATCAGCTGTCGACACGTCGTTCTATCCGCGTACAGCGAACATTCCTAACATAATTTGAAGTATCCTTTCAGAGCTTAATCTGCAAGTCAACGAAATTATAACTTAATTTATTTCGAATAAGTTGTTTTTAAATTATAAATATCTGTAATTTTGATGAATGCACTGTGATTTTATGGGTTTGAGTCGCTTGAATGATTGACTTGTTCATACAAAACTTGACTCATGTATTTATTGCCTCACGCTTTATGATTTGGGCATGGACGAATTAGAGACTGGACCTGACATAAAATACAAATGTATGAAAACTAGTTCAACCAAGTGACACATAACGCACACAAAGATTTTGTTACATTATTATAAACACTGATACACAATACAATATTTCTAGTGCTTGAACGTAATCGATAAAATACATATATCGATGAACCAATGAATGACATTTTAGACATTGGTTAGCATAGTCATCATATTTTACAGCTTTTAATTTAAAATATCTGTATTTATTATAATAAATTAAAATAAATGAATTAAAGAGGCAATAATAATAATAATGTGTCAAATAATAATTATTTTTTAATTTGATTTATATAAATACGATGGCATTGATGGCAACATTCTGTTGGCCTATAATAATGTTAATAAACAAGTGAATATCTGGTGTATATTCCATTGATATATATTAAATATTATTTTGTAAAGATTAAAAAAAAATTAAGCTAATTTAATTAAATAAAGTGATTTTGTTGATTCTGTTATTGAACTATTTTAATTGGCAATTGATTGTCTCGGGTAGTTATAAAAATGTGACACTGTCCTAATATTGCTCAGTTATTAATAAACATTTGTGAATTAGGAAAAAGAAAAAGTGATTGCAAATTGTGAAAAAGTGAGTGTTGGATCGTGAAAGTAAAATAATTAGTGCAAGTGGTAAAGTGTTTTATTACAAATCGCCAACTCAGAAGTTTAGTGCTAAAACATTATTGTTTGATTTTGTGTAATTTATGTGTTGAAATAAATTGATCTTTATTATTATTACAATGGAATAATATTCCAAAGTATATAAATGTGGTATAAAATAAAAAATTAAGTACACATACTAATTATAATTTTTGCATTTATATTTTTATTTGATTTAGAAAATATTTTTATAAATTTATTGTCATCAGATTGTAGGATACTGTGATAAAAGTATTTTATGTTATTGTACTGTACAAATAACACAATTCGTTCAGTTATTTCGTCAAATATCGATATATTTTTCGACATTGTCAAGCACTAGTAGATGTCAAATGGACTCACTCGACAGTTTTGTCATTTGTTCTGAATGGTATAATCCAGCCCGTTTATGATGGTTGTCAGATGTCAACAATACATAGAAATATCGACTATATTTAACATAGTTGGATAATATGACATTTTATTTTTAAATTTAATTAAAATTTCTGATAAATAAAAATAAATGTAATAAAATAATGTATTTACAAGTGAAAAGAAATAGTGTTGCTTCCGCCGTTATAGTTTTTACACCATTTAACAAAACATTTAGTCATTTTTGGGCGATGTTTTGTTGACAAGTAAGTGCTCGAGACTGACACAAAAAACAAACGACCTAGGCTAAAATTCCCTGGTTACTGACATGACCGTTAAAGGTACGTCCGCTTACATGTCTGGTCCAGTGGTTAATTCGTTCATGGATTTGGGGTATTTTTTTTACTTTTTGAACATTTATTGTTTTTAGGTATAAATTGTTAGACTTTTACGATATTTAAATATAATATGTTAGTTTTATAAATATTTCATTTTTGTAGTTATTCCATAGCAATTTGCTGCAATATCTGAATGAACATTTTTGTACAAAGTAAGAGTAGGTTTATTACATATTTTAATCCGTATATAAATGAAAATGGTAATCATTTTAAATATTTTTTATTCTTGATAATCTATACTAATATAATAGAGGTAAACTTTGTTTATTGTAATCTCTGGAACTACTGAACCGATTCCAAAAATTTTTTCTCTAAAAGAAAGCTACACTATCCCTAACGGATAGGTAAGATAAGCTATATTTTATAATACTTTCTTAGATTTACGCGAATGTTTGACATTTTTAAAATAAAACTATCTTTTCGGATTATTTCGCGGATTTATTTTGATTTTTGGTTCCCGACGTTTCGAATGCTTTACAGCATCCATGGTCACGGGAGAGACTGAGGTGTTACATGTCTTAAAGATATAGTTGTTACAGACAGCCTACCCACAATTAACAAAATGAAAATTGCACCAATTACATTACAATATTTTTAACTTTAAACATTTTTTATAATTTTAATTATAATTGAATATGGAAAATTATTTATTTAATTTTTGCTATTATTTTTATAATTATTACAATTTTAAAAATATTAATTAGTAATCTATATTTAGTGTTGCCATTATTATATTTATAACCATAAATAAAAAATATAAAAAATATAGTATTAATTATTAAAGCCATATAATTGTTCTATGTGTAATTTAAAAAGTTAAAATTAATTACGGATAATCATTTTAATTTAGTTTGCTATTATTTAAAAACAACTTACTAAGCAACACTATTAATATATACTTTTACAAACTGTAACACTTTGTAAAAGTATATATTAATAGTGTTGCTTAGTAAGTTGTTTTTAAATAATAGCAAACTAAATTAAAATGATTATCCGTAATTAATTTTAACTTTTTAAATTACACATAGAACAATTATATGGCTTTAATAATTAATACTATATTTTTTATATTTTTTATTTATGGTTATAAATATAATAATGGCAACACTAAATATAGATTACTAATTAATATTTTTAAAATTGTAATAATTATAAAAATAATAGCAAAAATTAAATAAATAATTTTCCATATTCAATTATAATTAAAATTATAAAAAATGTTTAAAGTTAAAAATATTGTAATGTAATTGGTGCAATTTTCATTTTGTTAATTGTGGGTAGGCTGTCTGTAACAACTATATCTTTAAGACATGTAACACCTCAGTCTCTCCCGTGACCATGGATGCTGTAAAGCATTCGAAACGTCGGGAACCAAAAATCAAAATAAATCCGCGAAATAATCCGAAAAGATAGTTTTATTTTAAAAATAAGCTATATTTTATTTTGATTCAAAAAAGTTTTCAGTTTTAAATCTTAATATTGGCAAATCAAGTCACATTATAATGCACTATATAGTCGCTTTATTGGCTTGGCTAGCCAAAACTTTGCGTGTATATAAAAAAAAATATTTATAATTAAGTACGAACCCGAGCGAAGTGAGAGTGAGTCGTTAGTCTAAAAATAATTTTCTTTTTTTAAATATCTCACTAAGTTTTCCATGAATTTTTACAAATATCAATATAATAAATATTATTTACTAATGATATATATTGATGCACAATATCTCGTTGCGTGCAAAGCTCTGTCATTGATGTATCTAGCCACAGCTGCCTTCTCTAAATATTTGCGAGCATGATATGTACAGTTCAACGGCTCGCGATCTATATTTGTGATCACAAGGGAAACTAGTATTTCCATATCGTACTGTGCGGACTTACTTTATGGTGAAATTCTTTTCTTGTCGTTGAATAACATTCTTAGTAAACGTTCGTTGTATTCAATCAATGTATTCAGTAATCTTACTAATATTATAATTACTGGCGACTCATCCTCGTTTCCCTCGAGTGCCTTACTCCTTGATGCTTGTGCTACTCCAGGGTCTATATGTCTATTAAATTACATTCAAATCCATCCAGTTGTTTCAGTATGAGAAGTAACAAACTTTCGCATTTATAGTGGTACTAAATGTGGTTTTGTTTTGTCCATCTGTGCAACAACTAAGTATCGGAAGGATCTATTTTATGTTTTTTGCGTATATAATAAAAGTAAATCAAATGTTTCTTCCACATTTAAAATTAACGTAGCGTACATATCAGCCGCAAAAAGTTCTCGGATTTTCCATTTTGGCTTTACATGTGATTCTCCCTAAAAGACCATTACCAACCGTCCGAGACGTAATGTCAACGCCACCCAAAGCAAATGACAAATTACTCACTTGTCCTTAGTTACAGGGTATCTGGAGCAATAATACCTGTAAAATTAACATTTACCACCTTAAACGTTACATGTTAAAGTTTAGTTTTGATTGCAATATTTTGTTGTTTCGCTGCAAGTTTTTGAAGGCACATGGTGTCTCCATATTCATTTTACAGTCTGATGCTATTCTAGGAATCATATTCCACCATATCTTCGTGTATTTTTGTTCAGGTGACCAGATGTCGATGGTTTTTGTTCATTTTGCAGAATTTTCAGCAGGGAACGTCACTTCGAGTACAATTTGTCTTATTAAGTCTCTGTGCAATGGATTTATTGGGTTTCATTTTTAATTTTGTTGTGAAGTGAATTATTCGTGGCGTATCACTCCAATTACTGGACGTTGATTAATCTTTGATT
The DNA here is from genome assembly GCA_921882275.1 of Brenthis ino. Lineage (NCBI taxonomy): Eukaryota > Metazoa > Arthropoda > Insecta > Lepidoptera > Nymphalidae > Brenthis > Brenthis ino. Next base: position 26,108,337 of record OV170229.1, on the reverse strand, counting down.
TACTTCGACTTGTAATTATTTTGTGTTTAGTTGTATTTCGTATATATATTTTACTTGCATAAAACCTCAATGGAGAGATAAATATTATGTTAAATCATGTATAAAAGCATTTGGATTCTTATTATGTACTAATAACTGAATGGTCAAATTAGTCTCTATATACTCTATGCAAGAAATATAAATAAAAAACTGGAAAAGTGATTTTATCATTGTAAAAAAAAACACGTCGTTTAGCTCTTTTTTATAGTTACTGGGTCCCAAAAACATCCGCTACGATATCAGGACAATTCTTTATTATTTTTAAACAAAAAAAACCCCAATACTTTCTTAGATTTACGAGAATATTTGACATTTTAAATAAAACCATCTTATCGGTTGTTTTCGCGGAATTATTTTGATTTTTGGTTCCCGACGTTTCGAATGCTTTGGCGTGGTATGAAAAAATCTGACAAGATAGTTTTATTTAAAACGAAATATAATTATTAACCTGTTAAAAGCAAAAAGTACATGCCGCTAGAATCACAGCTAAAGGCTAGTCTTTTTGCGAGGTGTCGGCGTTGCTCAAAGTGGGATGTGTGTATGTTACGAATTTCTCACGAACAGATGTGCTCGAGGAATCCTGCAACGCAAGTAACGGATGTTTAATATGGATGAAGCGAAAGGGATTTTACTTGGTGAATTAAAAACTATTTATGTAAGCGTGAGTTATATTGTAATAGAGGGTTCTGTACGTTTTATTATTATGATTTATTATATATTACTCTATATATTGGCTATTTACATAAAATATTTACTTTACCAGTGAAATACCCTATAATATAAGTCCTAACAGCGACCGTGCCTAACAGTAGCCTATGTATTTCTCCAGTTTATAGTATATCTGTGTATTTTAAATAAAACTATCTTTTCGGATTATTCTGTCACGGGAGAGATTTTGTCGAATCACTGTCCATGGATGCTGTAAAGCATTCGAAACGTCGGGAACCAAAAATCAAAATAAATCCGCGAAATTATCCGAAAAGATAGTTTTATTAAAAATGTCAAATATTCGCGTAAATCTAAGAAAGTATTATATCTGTGTACTTAATTCTATCGAAATCTGTCCAGCCGTTCAGCGTATAGGAGTAACAAACATACATTTGTATTCATAATATTAGTCAGGTTTGAAATGAGATTTAAAAATAAGATGTCTAAATACGCTAAAAAATTTCAGTCCATAGTTACATACATATTTTGAATCTAATTCAATTTCACAAAATTTATTGTATTTTGAAAATACGTTAGTCGAGTATCATTTATCAAGGAATAGAATAATCTATGGAACTCTAAAGGCCGGCAACATCAATTTTGCCTTTCGAAAGAAAATGTACTGTCGCTGCGAATGCACATTTCCTACCGGTATTCACGTAATTACTCCGCTATTCAATATTTATAACATGCGTGTGGTCTTAAGTTGTAAGATTTATTGTACAGATTAAATAGTAAAAATTCCAATGATCCATTCATTCTATGTGCAAATATTGAATATTTTATTTATTTTCTGTGGTGAAAAATACTTTCTCAGTAACGACATCTATTGACAAATTGTATCACTAACAGTTACCTATCTACTTGTCTTTTCATCCTAATCCGTCCAGCTTTTTAGGGGTTACAAACAAACACACATACGAACTTTCGCATGAATATTAGTTTCATAAAAACATTTAAGACAGTATTTCTTGTTATTAGTATCTTTTTCATTATTTTACTGTTTACATGTATTTATTTCGAATGTACCTATAATTTTTCTCACCATGTATATGTAACGGCTGATTTATGACTTGTCCTGTCTGTCTCTTTTGTTTATGTTGAATGCTTATAGTCTTGTCATTGAACAAAAAATGACCTTAGGAACCTCGAAAATAATTAAATGGAGGAGTGTGATTTTAAAATTAATTTAAGCAAAAGCTGTAAAAAGATATTAGATTTTTTGTTATAATTTAAAAAACATATTTTAAATGGAAATCTATCTATACATTATTATAATAAAATTGTAACTGATCGCTGTCTGTACATGGAAAACTATTATTGGAGTTTTTATTAATGCAATAGAACCCGAAACAATAATTTTTAGAATTATTCTGTTTGTTTGCGCGTTTATGCGCGATAATCTCAGAAACTGCTTAACCGATTTGGGTGCGGTTTTTCACTAATGTATTGTGGTAACCTTTACTTAACATTTAATATCTGTTTTATTTCACCCGGTAGTTAATTAAAAAAAAATTATGCCAATTTAAAGAATCACCTAGTCGCTAGCATTTACATATATCTAGAAAATCTACTTTAAAAATCTATGGCTAAAAGACCGCTACCTTCTTAATTGTTTGAAACATTTATATGAAGTAGTTTAAATAAAATATTATTATGATTATGCAGTCTGCAAAAAAACAATTAAAATTGTAATAGCGGAATGGTATCTCAATATCTTGTTATTATTATAAACAGTGTATCAACTTACCGCAGTGGTCGCTTTACTGTGAAAACATGGTAACAGAATTCTGGTCTAAAATATGTTGCAATGTCAGGGTTTTCCATTTTAAAAGATCTATTTTTACAAATGTCGTAATCAATATCTGTAAGTTTTCTATATATTATAAGGGATTTGTTTTCCCAAAATAAGAATTTCGTCTACACTCTATATACATTTTATTGATTACGGATTACTTAAGAATAGCTGTTTACTCATTGAGTCATTTTTTTTAATTTAAATTAATGCATTGGTATTGGCAATTCTCTCCATAGCTTTCTATTATAGAATCGCTAATAGATTTAGATATAGCCAGTAAAAAAAGTTCACTTGTTTTGTTATATTGAAATGAGATACTGCCCACGTGACATAACGCTTAGATATGTAACTTCCGTAAATTATATAGTTTTGTTAGCGATAGCGATTGTAGAAAGACTTTATATCTCACGGGCCTCTCTTCAATACGAGGGGAATCAGGCCATAGCCCACCACGCTGGCCAAGTGCGGGTTGGCGGACTACACATCTTTCGAAAACTTGCTAGGTTCTTTCAGACATGCTGGTTTCCTCACGATGTTTTACACATACATATAATCGAAATATTATTATTAATAACAAGGATCCATTACAGTATGCCACATAAATGGACTTAGACGTGCAAAGTAAACACCAGTTCCGATATACGCTATCCGCCCTTGAACCCAACGTAAATAAGTAAGGGAGGAACAAAAATAGATGTGTAAACCCATAAATATGTATAAACTTAAATGCTTTGTACTTTAAAACCGTAGTTAATAATATATTTTTCACATTTTCGTACATTTCTGTGTAGATTATATTATAGAGTTAGTTTTAACTTTCTTCATGTATTTAGTTTTATCTATACTAATATTATAAAGAGGAAAGATTTGGTTTTTTGTTTGTTTGTTTTTACTGAATAGTCTCCGTAACTACTGAACCGATTTAGATGAAAAAGAAGATAGATTGAGTTTTTATCCCGGAAATCATTCCTTAAGGGGGTGGAAATGGGGATGAAAGTTTGTATGAGGAACCAACCTAGGGACGAACCCGAGCGAAGCGAAGGTGAGTCGCTATTATAAAGAATAAAGACGCTACATATTAGCGATACCTATTGATAATACAATATATAAGTACATTATATGTAAGGATTCGTTAAGAAATAATAAGGTAAATACATACATAAATTATATTTAACATATAATATATGCTAACTGTCTGTAAATTAAAAAGATCTAGTTTCGAATAATGTGTAAATTTTTATTTTGCTTTTATGCGTAGTTAATATAAAATAAGAATGAAAATTTGCCCTTTGATAAACAAAGTCGATTAACTTAGTATCCCAATTTAAGTATCTAGATTCGAAGTTTAAAATATAACTTAGACTGTGATTTATCTAAAAACAGTATAATAACCACAACGCATTCTATATAAAAACTAATGGAAACAAAACAACAGAAATTCATCTTTAACACATACCAATAAGGCTTAAAATTATAGTGATAAGATGCTACGGCGCAACTGCAAATTTAGGCAGTATGCACCATGACTATTGCAAATTATCTCAATAATAAAGTTAAACGCCGTCTGGTTTTTTGTTAGTCTGTAGGTAACTGTATATCAAGGTTAGTGGACAGTCTAGATGCAGTCTAAGTCTAAGAACTCGGTTTTTTATTTATTACACAATGGGTGGTTGTTTTTTGAATCTCCTTAATTTGATTATTATTGCTACTCCTTTTATGTATATATTCAAATTGACCTTTTAAATAAATTAATAAGTAATTTGTATAGTTTTGTTCTGTTTTTATGGTTATCCCATACTATATAGAGTCATGATGGTAATGATAGCAGGTTTGGTTCCAGCCTGAGTTATAATATTGTATCAGAATTAAAGTATAGCCTACTCTATTTATTTTACCCAGTGTATACTTCACAGTGTAATCTCAAGATTTTAAGCCATATCCATTAAGCCACTTCAACTCATTCAACTTAGATCTTTGCCTTTGTAGGGTCTTGTTTCTATTTTCCTTTATTACTACACATTCAACAAGTGAAACGAACTTGCTTTATCTCTCTAAGAAAGTTCTCGTAATAGATTAAACTCTGGAGATCATTACATACTTTGCTTAGAACGTAGAAGTAGCGTTTTTCTGTCTCTAATCCATAAACTATCTCTATATAAAATAGCGTTGACCTGTAGCTCTGTTATTGCGTTTAGGATGGAGAAACCAACAAACACACTTTCGCATATACGAGTATGTACATATATATAATGTAACGCACCCGTTTGCCTCCGGCTTCGTTCGTGTAGCTTATTTATGTATAGCTTACTTTAGCATAATCATTGTCAATAATAAGCTGCAAAATTTTAAGTTGTAATCATGTTAGAAATTATTCTCACATGAAAATATTACAGGTGCGAGACCCGGATTTGAACCCGCTTCAATTCGTTACCCAAGCGAGCGCGTTACCACTGGTCCCATATGTATAGAAGTATAGTATACAATATATATACAGTAGGGATGTAAGGATGAAAGGCAAGTCGGTAGTCATATGAATAAAAGTTAACTCCTGTATATTAACGTTCAACTGCCTCGGTGGTGTAGTGGCTAGCATGTACGGCTGCACACCCGGAGGTCCTGGATTCGAGTCCCGGGTCGGGCCAAGTTTAGTTATTGAGTCTTTCTGTATAAGTAAGCCTCAGTAACAGCCCGGAGTTGAGAAGTTGGCGGTGTTTTACTCCCGTGCCTCGGAGAGCACGTAAAGCCGTCGGTCCTGCGCCTTAACTCTCACTGGTCGTGTCGAGTGGTCGTCCCACCAGAGTATGAGAGTGACAGGGATAGAGAGTGCACGTTGTGTCTGCTCGTACACTTGTGCACTATAATATCTCCTGCTCAGTTGGCTAGTCTCAATGAGATTGGCCGCCGTAGCCGGAATCGGCTAGGAGAACATCGTATTAACGTTCTGTTGACTGAATAGAAATAAACATGCGAACAGCAAACAGTAGCTAATGACTAATGAGATTTACAAAAGGTAATTATTACAAGCAAAGGTAAATATATCCAACAATCACGTTTAACTTATTAAGGAAACTCTAAAGGCGTCAACCGACCACCTTGTTAAGTGAACAAACACAGAAGTGCAAAGCTAACTAAAGAGCTTAGTAAATATCATAATGACTATAAGGCACTGTACAGTTTAAAAGAAGACCGTTTCTCTTATGGGAGTTTTATTTAATTTATTTACAGGAATATCAAATATTATGTTACAAGTATGTATTGGGAGTTAGGACGTACAACTTGTTTTATTATGGAAATAAATTGTTTTCTTTAATCTTTACGGTAAAATGATGATGATGATCAAAGAATGATTAAAGAAATAGAGACAGAAATGTACAAAAACTTTAGATTTATCTGCTTTTACTCATGACATGATTGGTCTCTTCACAAGACAGCAATTTTTATTTTAAGCGTATGGAATTAGTCATGGCGCTAGGCATTGTATGAAACTAGTACTGCTTATTACAATGAACATTGAGGGTTCGATATCTTAATAGTAACAGACTGTAATGACAATCATAAATTATATACCCCTATAAATATTTAAAATAAATAAAAAAAACGTGTGTGTGTGTACGCACGTACGAGTAAGAAGTTAAAGTAACAGAACAAAAATAGCTAAAAGTTTCATCCCGTATGTCACAGCTCTCTGTTTGTAAAAGGAAGGATAAATTAATAAAATAATTAAATAAGGCATATTAGGCATATGGCATATATTCTTTCCTTAAATGATATTTTATAAATATATTACAATCATATATTTATAAAATATAATTTAAGGAAAGAATATAATATTATATATCATTTGTCAGACAATAACAACCGATACCATGGCAACAAACAGTTATCAGCTAACTTCATCATGTCGCTTTTTGGCTGTCGGTGTGCGCGCGCATCGTAAAAACTCTCATTTTTCTTTTCAAACGTCCCAAAAGAAGTATAACTTCAACAATCTATATATTAGCCTTAAAATTGTTATAATGTCATATTTGTACAAGTAAATAATAACTAGCGCCATCGTAACTCACTTTCGTTTTCAATATGAGTCAATCCGATTTAATTTACAATTCGAGAGTGTATGACATCTAGATGACTAAGTACAGTTTTGTTGCTCCGTCTGGCTGGCGTCTCCAGCACAAGGCCACGGGTGAATAACGCGTATATGTATATATATATATATATATATATATATATATATATATATATATATATATATATATATATATATATATATATATATATATATATATAATACTTACTATATTATTATCTTATCTTACTACTTTTGACTGACATGAAAAAAGAGGTATTCGGATGAGTTTTTTACGTTCATTCAACATTTTGTTATAGGAATAGGTTATATCTCAAAGGGTCTTCTATATATTTTTTTAGAAAATCTCTTTTGTGGAAAATGTAATTTTGATGTCACTGGTATTTTTCTAATAATACTTTCTTAGATTTAAGCGAATATTTGACATTTTAAATAAAACTATCTTTTCGGATTATTTCGCGGATTTATTTTGATTTTTGGTTCCCGACATTGCGAATGCTTTACAGCGATCATGGTCACGGGAGAGACTAAAGTGTTAGATGTCTCGAAGGTATAGTTGTTACAGACGCATTTGAAACGTCGGGAACCAAATATCAAAATAAATCCGCGAAATAATCCGAAAAGATAGTTTTATTTAAAATGGTATTTTTCTAGTTCCAAAGTAATAATTAGAAGCTTTTATTTAACTTGATTCATTCATATCTGAAACACAATTCAGATAATTAAATTAATTAATAATAACTAATACTTTTAACCGTTTAACTATTAATAATATTTCAAAAACCTTTATCTTAACAAGACTAATATCTACAACATGACTAATGTACCAACACATATCTAGCATATTGAAAAAATAATCTTCAATATCAAAACTTCATATGCTTACACCTAATCAAAGTTGTTGAAAGCGCAGCATCCGCAATTAACATAGAAAACAAAACATCTAATATGATTAACACTTGTTCTACTTAACGTGGATAAAATGAGTCAGTGTAGAAATATTCAAGTCGGGCGGAAACTCCTAATCTTGCCATTAGCTTCACACATTGCTCTCCCGCAATTTAAAAAGATTTTATGTAATACATATTTTTGGCTAGATTTTACTCTACTTAACCACCTATAGCCCACTAACACTTATATTTTATAATTAATTTTTATAATTAATTAATTCGTAATCAACAATTTTGCTATATAACCTATAAATGATTCCTCAAATCGGACTGATCTCGTCGTTTTAGAGATTAGCGCCTTAAAAGGAACAAACAAAATAATTTTCTTAAGTACGTATTAGTGTACATATATACTTGTAGAGCAAAAGGGTGTAAAAAAATTCGAAAAAAATTTTGTTCTTTAAAAAGTCCTGATATCATTGTAACAATTACCTTATTTCTAAAAGCACTAAATTATTATATGGTCAGCCAAACAGATATTATGCAGAATAAGTATAGTATTAAGATTACATAAACAGAAAAACGTATTTTGCTATCCTTTATTTATTTAGTATCAAAACGAGAGAAACTTTAAGCCATACGCGGGATCAGTTCAAATTAATATTAGAATTAGTGGAAAACGTTAAAAATTGACTTTTAAGATTTGATTACACTGTAGCAATTAGTTACAAGTGGAGTTAAAAAATATGATGTTAAAATTAAGACTTCATATAATACTCTTAATTAACAACTGATTAATGAGATGACTGTTTGTGATTCAGCTATTTGTGATGTCCCACAGTTGAGAAAAACGAGGATGATGAGGCTTGAGTTCACCACGCTGATCGAGTTTGCATGTCTTTCAAGGACTAGCTATGGTCCCTCAGACATGCAGGTTTCCTTAAAATATTTTCCTTCACGGTAATGGCAAGCGGTAATTATTCTGGAAATAATTTGCGTATAAAATTCTCGTAGAAACGACACCCGGGCTTGAACCCGCATCACTTGGTTTTTTGATCGAGCATTACCACTGGGCTACTACACCTGTAGTAAAACTGTTCCGAATCAAATTAATTTACATATAGTCCTTATTGCCCATCAACCAGCACTTGGCCAACGTGGTGGACTATGACCTGATCCCATCGCATCGAAGGAAGGCCCGTGTTCAGCAATGGGACGTTGAAAAGGGCTCCTTCTTTGGGGTCGTTGGAAAGGAATGCAGCACACTTTGCACAGTGTCCATGTCAAGACGTGTAATTGAATACAAAGCGCTATTATTTTTAATCGAACTTGTATGTACAGTTATATTCGTTGCCGTTAAAGGCATCACATGATCAACGTGCCGTGATAGTGATGTTATTTGACACCTATTTTTTATTGCTAACCTATTTTTTAACTGTAGATTATAATATTATTATATGAAGATCATATTGTTTGTGAGTGAAATAACTATTTTTTTTTTTATTTATCGTCATTAAATTAATAATTCAAGTCTTCACGTGACTGTGTTTTTTCTTCCGATAAGGACAGAGAAAATGCGTAAAAATCATTCAAAAAAGCATATCTAAAATAATATCTTCATACCTTCTAAATTATGGTGTAATTTACTGTTCATATATTATGTGGTAAAATCCGTTGTCTTTTTTGTCCGAGGACTTAATTATCGTGCAACTTATATGAGAATCGAACCGATAATCTTCAGTTCCAGTTAGAACTATACCCCTTAGCCCTACAATTACAAGAGTAATTTAGCGCAGACCTCTTAGTGAAGTTGACTTTTTACAATCGTCATATTGATAAAAATAACTATATTTAACCACGTGACTTTTGCAATAGTGAATGTAGAATTTTACTGACTTAGCTAGTTTTTTATTTTACGCTCAAACAACTGAACGGGACTTTGATAGAACTTAACAATGACATAGATTACATCATAGGGACGATACCTTTAACCTTCAACCCCCTCTTACTAGCGAGCGAAGTCGCAGGCACAACGTAGTACATCTATAAATAATCACAATGCAAGCCGTCATCGTTCGCTCCAACCGCAGTCGAGTTTGGTACGTTTGCGTCAGATTCAAGATTTGTTTACGTATTGAATCGTTTAACTACAAGCGCCAGGACTTACTTAAGTAACAAGGAAAAATATCACCACATTTTATAAAACAAACTCCCCGTCACAAGTTTCTGTTTGTTCGAGTTAATCTCAGAAACTACTGTGCAGATTTTCAAACAGTTGTCACCCAGTTAAAGAGCGATCTTATAATCATTTTTAGAAAATATACTATACTGATCTAAATGATTTATATTTAGAAGGCTTAGATAGGAAGTCATTTTACATGTACATATATTTTAGACAAAATACATAGATATATACGTATAAAATACAACATTATATAAAATACTACGTATAAATTTAGCCTTTATTATGAAATAAATGTTGAGAATGAAATTTATGCGTCTTTCGAGACAGATCCATATTATTATGTAATCTTAGTCTAACACGTATCCCAGTGATTGCGACGGTATCACTTTTAAACCTGACCAACTAAAAATCTTACAAAGATAAAAAATATTTTTTAAGGTTGTAACAATAGTAAATGTAATAATACTTCACAAAAACACAAAATATTTTTCCTAAAACTCTTTGATTATTATTAAAAAAGAGCGAATCTATGTAAATCGGTACTAGAAACTTTACAAACGTATATTAAAATTATTTATAAAATTTATCATAAATATGTTAACTTAACTGTAAAAATAAAATATTTGGCTTACGTTTCCTATCCAGCTTATACCGGAACAGTATGGACGCAGCATCCGTGACAAATGGTTTCCTTGGCTACGGGATGCGATCTTAATTAACCGGAAGGATTCCCGAAAAGATAGAAACGACATGAAATATTACAAATGGTCGACCGTAGACACAACATACTAAGCTCGTTGCGAAAATTATGACTTCGTAGAAAAATAAACTTTTACCTACATACAATAATTTGTATGTTTTAAATAAAGCTTGTTATGTTATTAATATTCATTGGTAAGAAAAAAGTATTTGTTTCTATGTCTAAACTTTTCGACATCTGTTCAATGTTAAGTTAAATTTTTTAATTGCTTATTTAATTTAAAATGGCAATCAAAATTCACTTGTAACATGAGTTTTTTTTAAATACTGCTTTATAATACAATGCTTAATGCTTAGGATAGTATAGTGTAGAGCTTTTTAAATTTTGTCTGTTTATTATCGTATTCCTGTAAGCTATCTTAATTTTTTATTCCAGTTCTTATATCGAAAGTTATTTCTCACTAAAATATAATATTATCATATATTAAGATATTCTATATAGTCTGTGCAATTAACACACGGTATAAGTGAAAGTTCAGAAAAGTAACCTACTAGAGAATGAGATGAATATAAAGTATTAGGAGTAGAGTATTGGAAATATTAATATAATTGCACAGGAAATTCTCGTAGATGCGAGACCCGGGCTTGAACCCGCAACACTTGGTTTTTCGATCGAGCATTACCACTGGGCTACCACAGCTATAGTAAGACTGTTTCGAATCGAATCAAATTCATCATTGAAAGTCTTTTTTACCAAGTATAAAAGTTATTTTACGTGTTATTTAACATATACATTACATATTATCCAGTATCATTTTTATTATTTCTTACTTCCTGTGTAATGTATTCTATCTCATGATCTCACCAGCCTTATCCTATATATTTATGAGTTTGTTTCTTTGTCGTGACGCATTTTCGTTTCATCGAGTTACAAATCACAACGATTCTAAAGAAGTTTCACTTCAAAAAGCGTCTATAAACCCGTGAATGGCGACAAGTGCTTATATAAAAAACACACCTTCCTATATTTTTATATAGAATCTAAAAAAGATATATTTGCTATGGAGTTACGTTTAGTAATGTAATACGGAAATTAAATCTAGGATAATTTAAGCTTATGTCTAGATAGCTCCTAGCTATTTTGAGTGGGCATCGATCAAGGAGTACGACTGGTCAGGATAATAAAACACTTAAACGTCACAGAGTTAAATTAATGTTCCTCAAGTGAGTAAACAAGTGACTACGTCTGTGTATGGAATTCTAAAATACATTTTAAATGAACACCCCAACAAATATTATCGTAATTTTGTTAATACATTTGTTAGTTTGTTCTTGATTCATATTAATCCACTTATTTTTAAATTGAGCTAAAGAAAATATTTGCTTGTCAGAGAGCTAATTCGTTTTTTTATTATTTTTTTAGTCACGTGAATCCTGTACTTATAGTTTGAAAAGTTTATATTTTATATGTAAAACTAGCGTTGCGCGCGGCTCATTTTTAAAGCAAATTTTTAGGTTTTACATATTAGTAGACTCTTACAATGCAGTTTTTGTATTTTTTCTCAGAAATGTGATATTTTTCCGCGGTAATAAGTATCCTATATGTTGACCCTGATAACCAGCTATCACCATACCAAACTTCGTCAAAATCCCTCGAGTGGTTTTTCTGTGATGCGGTAACAGACAGAAAGACAGACAGACATAAATTCTAAAAACTATAGATTTGGCCTCTGTATCGATTGAATGTCTATTTCAATAAGATTTTCCAAAAAATATTTAATGTATATAGTTACAATTTTATTATATGTATAGATATAATACAATTTTATTATATGTATAGATATAAAATGCCACGTCTAATAATAATATTAATTAGAGGTAGAGTACGGACTCTAAATGTTCTGTTCTTTCTATATTTGTCTCTATCTGGTGAAGAATCTCACTATTCAAAAATAATAATAGAATGGAAAGATAATTTTATCTATACGGATAAATAAAATTGAAGTGTCTGTTTGTAATATCGAAATAAAAGCTTTTTACTAAATCCATATTAAATTATATACGGTAATTATTATTTTTTTGTCTGTCTGTATGTTTGCTCCGGCTAATCTCCAAAACGGCTGGACTGATTCTGACGGAACTTTCATTAGCAAAGAACTCATGTTATAAGGAGTAACTTAGGCTACTTTTATTTTAGAAAAGAGGGAAAGTCGCTAGTATTTCTAATATAAACAAAAATTGTAATTAAAATTTACTCTCCCATTAAGCATATCTATCCTATTTCGTATTTGATCTAAACCCTTAATTTACTTAAGATAGCACTACTACATAATTTTCAAACACATTTCTAGCGTATTTTAATGTAATTTTCGTTTAGTATAAACGTCAGGTTAGATAATCTGCGCGGGCGTCGGAAACCACTCGAATCTGCCACGGTTTGATCTAATGAGACTAGATTACCACTCCGCTTGTTTTTCTAACTCTTGCCTATTTGTTAGGAATTTGCAATTTACCAACATATATTACGTACATATCTTACATTTATATCTAATTATAGTAGCATTAAAACTTAGCAGGACTGACAGTTTAACAGAGTGTACTGCTATGGGTTCATAAGTTTTTTTTTAAAACTAAAAGGGGTGAAAGATGGTTGTAAATTATTAGGTAAGTATATACAAAATAATATAACACAATATAATAAATAATAATAATATGTTGGGACATTAACACACAGCACCATCTAGTTCCATGGTAAGCTACGAGGTTTGTGTTATGGATACCAGACAGTTGATACACTACACGTATATAACTTTAAATACATATATATTATAATCCCATGACTGGAGTACAAACATTCATGCTCATTACACAAATGAATGCCCCAGCGAGACTCGAACCCGCGACCGCTGGCACAGCAAGTAAGGTCACTACAAACTGAGCCAGACGTGTCGTTAATAAATATTATATATATATAAAATTTCTTAAATTAAAAAAAAATCAAGCCGGGGTTGCTATTTCAAAATATGTAGGTAATTAAAAGAAGACAGTTTCAATAATATTCTTTTACTCTGACAACTTGACGAACCGAAAATTGAGTTGTGACTTCCTGAACACAATTAACTAAAATATAATTAATGTATTTCATGTGTATTGAACGTGTTCCATGAAATCGATTTCCCACAAATCAAACTAATTGAAAGCATTCAAAGGCGCACGCGCCGCTAAAAATAAAACTAAGATGGCTGGCGACCCTTCTGTTCTATACGTATGAGACAAAAAATTATTTAAGACGGCGTCTGTAAACGTTTTGAAGCTATTAGCAGAAATGCAGATGCACAAGCTTTGTTAACGAGACGCTGAAAATAATAACAAGGAACTGTTGTTGTACGATATGCGGATCATAACGCATGTGTAGACGAACGATCTTCACATTACGGAAACTGTTTCATTAAATAAATGCATTCAGTTATATTTCCTTGCGTACCTATTAGATAGCTATTTTTATTTAAATTAAGTTTAATTAAGTAAGCCATAGCATAATATTATGTAACTAGCAATGCCCGCGGCTCCGCCCGCGTTCAGATGACCAAAAATCAAATTCTTAGATTTTACATATTAGTATACTCTTACATTGCAGTTTTTGTATTTTTTCTCAGAAACGAGATATTTTCCCGCGGTAAAAAGTATCCTATATGTTGACTCGGATAACCAGCTATCATCATATCAAATTTCATCAAAATCTGTTCACTGGTTTTCTCGGGATGCGGTAACAGACAGACAAAAATTCTAAAAACTATAGATTCGGACTCTGTATCGATAATAATGTCTATTTCAATTAGATTTTCCAAAAAAATTATGTACAGATTCGACTTAGTTACAATTTTATTATATGTATAGATTTCTAGTGACTTACCTCCGCTTCGTTCGGGTGCGTCCTTAGGTAGGCGGATTTTGTTCACAATTTCGTGGGTGTTATTGTTTTTGGGCGGATCTCTTATTCTTTTTCTAAAAAGAAAGTAGCCTAAGTTACTACTTATAACATTACCTACCTGCAAATTAAGGTCGCGTTAAAATCGGTCTATCCGTTTTGGAGATAAACCAGAAGAAACAGACAGACAAAAATTTTAAACGTTGTTTTTTTTTCTTATATGTTATTATGCACTTTCATAATATGTAATTAGTAAAAAGCTGTTATTTTGACGTTACAAACAGACATTTCAATTTCATTTATTTGTATATTTGTTTTATTTGTATCTACTCCGTTTTTTGCGATCAAATTCTTGAAGCATTAAGGGGTTTTTTAGATATTCGAATACTATTCAGGATTAAATTATAACTGTCAGCTAAAGGACGGTAAATCGTAAGCCCGAAATCTAAGGAGGAAACGGATGTGTCGCTGTCGCCTTTTTAATAATTCTATTTTATATTCCGGTCGCGTCTACGAATGTAACGATTAAAAATAAAAATTTGAAGATGAAAAGATCTTCGCTATGCGTAGGTTGTTATAGCTTAAAAGACAATTCTCGTTTGAAGTCGCCATTTCCCACAGTAACTCATAACTCAAATTTAATACTTTTACTCAATGCCGGCAATCATGGTCTGGCGAGTTTTACAACAGTTGTTTTTGACCGCTACATACTTGTGTACAAGAATTAGGCTGTTTACATATTTTTTTTAATTACTCTTCATGTATTTATATACATACTAATGTTCCATGACAAACTATGTATTATTGTTTTATAGAAATAGAAATAGGCTGAGAAAGCCATAGATTGGTTGGTTTGTATGGTTTAAAAAAGATATGTGAATTTGTGCTATACTAATATGAAAGCTGATAGTTTAAATTAAAGAATGTAACAAGTTAGCAATTGGTCGTAGTCTGTTTAGTAAACATCCAAATACGTCCAGCCTTGAGCTTGAAGGAGTAACAAACATACACACAAATAAAAACTTTCGCATTTATAACAGTAGTCCGAAAAGTAAATTAGATCATTTTAAATAAAACCATCCTTTCGGATTTTTTCACGAATTCTTTAACCACAGATCAAAATAAATATGCTACAGAATCTAAAAAGATAGTTTTATTTAGAATATCAAATACACGCGTAGATATTAAATTATAAATATAAAAGTAATAAATTCTATTAAATTAAGATTGTTTCATCTCATTCATTCATTTACAACGATAATAGTAATATTTTTACGTCCATCTCTGATCTCATTACTTGAAAATATTTTAATTTAAAAATACAATTTATCTGGAGTGTATGCCAAGATACTTATTAAAAGTGCTTTAATATTAGTTATGACAGAAAATTACACCATTGGTTGAAAAGGAAACGACGGTATTTCAAAATGTCATACGCCAAAACGAACGTAACGGTAGACACGGGACACCCTCAAAAAACAAACTTACATAAAAATCTTACAAATACACTCACTTCTTTATTATATGCTGTATAGAAATCAAAATGCAGTGTTTCTTAATTTCGAAGCTCTCTAATACTGTGGTAAGGGTGCGAGTATCGTTTTTAGAAGAGATATCGATACTTGACGCCTCGAGTGTCTTTTGCAGTTTTTTAAACGGTTTTTTATAATAAATATAAATGGCTTTGCTATTTCGATTTTTTGTTTACTAACTATATTTAACTTTTTATTATAAATACTACTAACGATGAGATCTTTATTGAGTTCTTTCGATTTCTAGAAGTATATAGATAAATACTTTATGGCACATACAAAAGAAGAGTACAGAAGATAAAAGAAAAAATATTTATGTATATGTAATATCCCAATTATCTACACATAATAAAATTGTGACTGTACCGAATTTGTACTTTAAATATTTATCGATAAAGAGACAGAATTTATAGTTTATAGAATTTTTGTCTGTATGTCATGTCTGTGACCGCATCACGGAAAAACCACTGGAGGGATTTTGATGAAATTTGGTATGATGATAGGGTCCGGGTCAACATATAGGATACTTTTTATTGCGGGAAAATATATTGTATCTGAGATATCTATACTAACCTTAAAAAGTAGGGACGAACCCGAGCGGAGCGAAGGTTAGTCGGTAGTACGAAATTAAAATGACAGATTTTATTACTTGTACACCGAGTTTTACGATTTAAAAACACAGATTGATGTCATTTAGAAACAGAAAAAAATATGTAGGCCTCACATCTTACGAATTTCTTCACAACGATTGCTCAATAGTTGATATGACATCAAAGACCGTGCAAAGTGGAGAAGACTTAGCAGGAAGGCAGACCCTGGCAATAGCCGGGATTAATAATGCCAGGCAGAAGAAGAAGAAGAAGAGATTGCTCAATAGTTGCTAAAATAGCGAGCAAAACCGAATGCGCAATGTTGTTTCATAGAAATGTACAATATTTATGTATCCCGCTTTATTCTGAACGAACGCATTTATCAAGACTTGAGATCTTATCATTGGCCGTTAATCTTATTTCTAATAATATTGGAATGATTTGTGAACAAAAAGAAAAACGACTTTACTCTAAAGATAGCTATTATGTAGAGATTTATAAGTTCAGCATATTTTCTCGGATTGCTTAATATATTTAAACTAGCGACTCACCCTCGCTCCCTCCGGGTTCGTCCCTAGTTACGTTTTAACGTTTAGTATAGATTTCGCAGAGATGGATATTTTCTCGCAGTTAAAAGTATCCTTTATATTGACCCGGATAACCAGCTATCATCATGCCAAATTTCATCAAATTCTGTCAAGTGGTTTTCTCGTGATGCTTAAACAGACAGAGAGACAGACCGACAGACAGACAGTAAACACTCAGACAAAAATTTTAAAAACTATAAATTCAGCCGCTGTATCGATAAAAATGACTATTTCAATAGGACTGTCCAAAAAAATATTTAATGTTACTATAACTCTGACTAAAATGCCAATATATGTATGTACATAATAAGTAGGTACATAGTGATCGCTGTAGTCTACCATTCTTCAGCAATTAAGATCTTCAATGGCAAGTTCCTGTAAGTCGGAAGTCGTTAAGATGTTGTCGGGTCAAGAGTGACCTTTTGTCAAATGTCAATGGTACTGATGATCCAAGATAAACCTAATTACAACACGCTGTGTTAGTTCGTTTTCTACTCGCTATTCTGCATTTTAGTTTATAAATCTAAGTTCCAATTTAAATATGTATACAGTCGTTAGAATATTCTTATATATAATAGGTACAGTCCAGTTAGTGATATGGTACAATGAATTTGTTTAAAATCATATATATTTGTGTCTATTAATTTTATAAGTTGACACGTATTATATCTATCTTTGTACAAAACTTCATCCCAATCATCCAACCGTTTCAACGTTAAGCTAGGAGTGACAAACATACATACACACGCACACACACATACACACACACATATGTATATAGTAGTATATAGTCGTGTGATTATTTATATATATAAATAATAATTTTATTCCGCAAACAAGGCAAAGCATCTTATTTTCGAACACATAAGGTATAGCGATGTAATTAAGAGACCGACTCATATTTCTCCTCTAATAAACCCGTCAACGCGATCTTAAATGGCGACAGGTCTTTTCTTTAATTCGTTTAGTCCAAGGCTCTAACAAAGTGAGTTATGAGGTATGACATCCAGATATATATACTACGTTAAAAGACAAATAACACATTTTGTATGAAAAATGAAGTTTGAAGCCAGTTACGAAATAAAATTTGATTTGGACGAATGAAGCTTATTGATAATTTCCTAAATAATTATAAAGATAAACTATGAGACGTCAAACTTAGTGTTATTATAGTGTTATTTAGAAAAACAAATTATAATAACTAGATCTAATGATTCGGTCTCTCACTAAATTTCGACTACTAGGTACTGTATATGGGTTCTATTTTATATATAGCGTGTGGTGGCACTATCTAAAACCTTTACAAGCACTTCTAGCCTTTGTATATTTTTTTTTTAAATCAAGACACTTCGTTGCAGATTTTGCTGTGTGGATGTTTTTATTTCAAGCAAATCGGGGTATATATGTGAGATCGATATACTTTTCGCCGTGTCACGACACATTGTTGTCTTTTATAAAAGTATATAAGTACAGTGTACATAAAGCCCGTGCAGATGAAGACTGGGATTAGAAATGACAACTCGCTGAGTCTGCACTGTCAGTATATTATTCTGAGTTGGATTATACTTTACTAGCATTGCCCGCGGCTCCGCCCGCGTTTAGATGACCAAAAACCAAGTTCTTAGGTTTTACATATTAGTATACTCTATATTGCAGTTTTGGTATTTTTTCTCTTAAATGATATGTTTTCCTGTGGTAAAAAGTATCTTATATGTTGACCCGGATAACCAGCTACTATCATACCAAATTTCATCAAAATCCCTCCAATGGTTGTTCAGTGATGCGGTAACAGACACAAAAATTATAAAAACTATAGATTCGGCCTCTTTATCGATAATAATATCTATTTTAATAAGATTTTCCAAAAAATATTTAATGTACAGATTCGGCTTAGTTACAATTTTATTATATGTATAGATTTCACTAATGATGCTGTGAATATGTTAAAATAATGTTGCTATTATATACGACGTTATTTTATTTTCAAAGGAAAGCAGAAGAATATTTCAAAAAGCCAGACACATCATACGAATATAATAAATGGGAAATTTTTAACTGTGTTAGTTTACATTTTTTGTTTTATAATGGCTGAATAGATTTACCTATATACGAGAAAAAACGTAGTTCTTAAATAAAATCATCATATTTTAAAATTTTCCAAGCTGATGTGTCACAACCCTAAACACCCACGTCAAAAAATGTATTTGGACCAACTCCAAGCAATCAAAAAACCATACAAAACAGAATTACAAAAGATTCACGTTACATACACGTCTCGCTTATTTCGTTGAAACACTGCGATCCGCTTTGATTTAAAGGTTTTTTTTTTAATATTTTTATGATATAGATGTTTACTTTTTAACCTTTGACGTTGTTTGCAGTTTATCTTTGTTTTTTAAATAATCATGATTAATTTACAAAAAAATTATTTATTTTTCGTAAACATTAATAATATGACAAATACATTTTTTTTATGGAAAGTTAAATAATTGAAATTTATTTTGATTTCTCAAAAATTGATTTTGATGATGCGTCGTTAGACACGTCTTGATAACGTAGATAATACTATGTTCCTCCGGCAATTTGTTCTCATCTTTTTAATTCGATTTTTATGCTGTCGGTTTCTTTTTATTTTTATATTGTAGTAAACTATCACAACACACAAATAACATGCTTTGGGATAATGATCTGTATAAGATTAAAGCCTAAACCATTGTTTCAATCATGTATGTACCTATACAATAGATCTTTCAATAGCGACTTTGTAAATGTATGGATAAATACCTCGTAAGATGATCATAATATGAAGAGACCACACACATTATGATTTTCAAATAGGTACTGATAGAATATACGTGTAGGTATATTCTATATATAGAGCGAATTATCAAAAAAATACTGTGTAGTATTAAAGTTGTATCATCCCCTTAAGGGATGATTTCCGGGGTAAAAACTATTCTATGTCCTTCCCAGGGTCTCAAACTATCTCTATACCAAATTTCATCTAAATCGGTTCAGCGGATTAAGCGTGGAAAGGTAACAGATAGACAGACAGAGTTACTTTAGCATTTATATAATTTGTACAATGCTTGTAATTTTTCATTATTTAAATAGTTTATTTTTAATGCACTGTCAAAAACGTAATATAAAAGGCATCTATGGACTGTATGAATTAGAATAAATATATCTTTATTTATTTTTATTATTTCATATTTCAAACAAATAGTTTTGAACAATGAACTGAGTTGTGATTTGAATGAGATGAATTACCACGGCTGTTTGAAAATTCAATCGAATAAGTCAGCAGGCAAATCCATTACAATCAAAAATCAAACTTAAATTTACTTTATAATACCATAAACCTGTAGAACAAAAACTTAGAACCCAAAAAAATAATAGTGATATCCTGAGCCTCTAAGATCCTTTCATTTGTCAATGACAATGCCTGAGTTTAAAAAAAATAAACGCACAGACAAATATTATCACGAAATCAAATGCACATACTTAGAAATTAGGATATGGCTGTCTATTGTTTTTTTTTTTCAGATAACGCAAATTTCGAATTCGCATTTATATAGAATTTTCGTTGCATCCTTTCGTTTAGTCCATCCGTCCTATACTGTCGGAATAAAATTTTAAATTATTTTAAATGCCAAGAACGGTCGCACGTTAGGGTTCTCACGGACCGGCTATTGTTTTTGGGAGAAAAAATTTTTGATGATTGAGTCTTGAGAAAAGTTTTTTGGCGTCAAGGGCGCAGGTTTGCATCTGCTTAACATGTGCAACTAATCGATATTTTCGGTTTGCAAATAGTGATTTCCACAGATTTATCGATAACTGGACAAATATTGATGTACGATGATTGTTTTACTAAAGTACCATTAATATTATATGATTAGAGTAGGTACTTGTTATATCATATTTAAATTAATAAGATTGAATAGTTAATTTTTGATAATATTTATATGTAATATTTAAATATGTCACAGTGATATGCATAGGTATATTAGATTTATTTTTAGTTTGTTCTTAGAGTTCAGCTTAAAAATAAAATATTATCGTCAAATTAAAGTATTTTTTATGTAAGTTATGTAGGTACGTACGTATTAACCTATTGCCTGGTGTTTTACAATTTACATGGAATATTATCTATACAGTATACATATGTACAGAATTATGTCTATAGAAGTCTATATTAATAAAAAATATTTTATTATTTAGTAAATATCGATCATAATTATCGACGTGACTGTTGGATTGTCACATCATTGCTCTGCCCATAAGTCACAGGCCACAAACTTGCGGGTCTGTAACCGTTAACGTCTCAGCTCTCAGCGAGTCCACTTTAAACAAAACAATGTAATTTTTTACATGTTACTCTCATTCCCTTACTATATTTTCTGCATCAAATATCTCGGTTTATTATTGAAGGAATTCTATATTGATATTGTTAAGAAATTCTCTAAATTTATATGCAAAGAAATACTTAGAATTTATTCTATGCCTATACTCGTAATATGTGTAAACTCGACAGCAAGTAATAACAGTCTAAGATAGTGTAAAATTCATACCAAAACTTGAAACAATTTTATCTATTTCATTACAGAATCAGAATATTTATATATATTTATGTCCGTATGAGAAATTTTCTATCATTACTTTTCATCTAAAACGTACATAATCACGTTATGATTACATATTTTGTATGGTATTATACTCGTATAAATAGATTATTAAAATACAAGTGGTCTAACAGTAGTTGAAGATTTAACCTATCATACACAAGAAAAAACAGCCAAATGAATACCACCAACCTTTTTTGAAGTCGGAATAAAAACGAGCTTCATTTAAAACAACGTGTATACTAACAATTCATATAAATCGGAGCTTTTCATTGTTTACACAAGCATAATTCGTTATGTTAATCCTTTAAAATGTGCATCCACAGCCGCCATGACAGAAATAATTTTAACTTTTACGACCACATAAGGATTTATAAGTGTAATATTTAGCATGCATAAACTTGAGATTCCGGCATGTGCAGCACGTACAAGTGATTTTAAAAAAATTTATTTTCAATTAATTTATGTGCCATATTTAAAGAAAACACGTAATTATGTAATTTTGTATATGTGTTTAATTTTATTTTTGTTTTTTTTTTTTTTTAATTTACACATTTTAATTATGTCAAATTAATATTGATGAAAATAAAACTGATACAAATCTTTGAATTTCTCGACTTTTCTGTTATATAATATGCATGTATTATACATATAAACCTTCTTCTTGAATTACTCTATCTATTAAAAAACCGCATTAAAATCTGTTGGGTAGTTTTAAAGACCTGAGCATACATAGGGACAGACAGACAGCGGGAAGCGATTTTGTTTTATACTAGTATGTAGTTATTATTTAAAATTTAGTTTGTAGTTTTTTTTTTTTTTTAATTTACACATTTTAATTCTGTCAAATTAATATTGATGAAAATAAAACTGATACAAATCTTTGAATTTCTTGGCTTTTCTGTAATATAATATGCATGTATTATACGTATAAACCTTTCTCTTGAATTACTCTATCTATTAAAAAAACGCATTCAAATCCGTTGCGTAGTTTAAAGATCTAAGCATACATAGGGACAGACAGACAGCGGGAAGCGATTTTGTTTTATACTAGTATGTAGTTATTATTTAAAGCTATTTACCGTGCCATACCATGTTCTGAATATATTTTTAATAATTATTTCACAACAAAGTATGTATGTACCTATACATATATGAAGACATCTTGAAAAATGATCCGACCTTAAAATAAGCTTTAAAGCTCTTTGCCTCGAACAGGTAAGTAGGCAATAACATCGGGCTGAATGCATTAAAATTGTATATTGGGGGAGAATTTATTACCTTCAGGTGTAAACGGTGTGCAAATGTTCGTATTTTTAAATTATCGTCCTATATATAGATACTTAGAAGAAAATTTAAAATCTAAGTTGTAGTACATAATATCATAAATTATAATAAATATGTTGAGACATTAACACACAAAACCATCTCGTTCCATGGTTATGTCATGGATACCAGATAGTTAATACACTACACATATATAAATTTAATAAAAACATATTATAAGTATAAACACCCATGACTGGAGTACAAATGTTCGAGCTCATCACACAAATGTATGCCCCCAGCGGGACTCGAACCTGCGACCGCTGGCACAGCAAGTAGGGTCACTACAAACTGACCCAACCGGTCGTCAAGAGATAGAATAATTTTTTTTATTTTGAATGGTTAATACTTTGTGGTCATAATGAGAAAATATATATTTTTTTTTAATTCTTAGATATTAGAAAATTATAGATGTTGAGTACAGAATAATGTACCTACTAAATTAATTTATATTATAAAATAAGATCATTTTATGGATAATTCATATTACACTATAATGGTTGTAGATTGAAATAATTTAATTATGCACCTTTTTTTTGTTCCAGATGGTAGAAATGCTGTGATAGAAGTATCGACGTATGAAAAACTACGGCTTATATGCGGATTGAAACAGAGACAAATGTCCTCAATACACTTCTTTTTTGATGGAAACCCTATCGAAATATTTTCCTGGGACAGTCAATTGAGACAACGGATGGTTCAACAAAAACAATGGTTTGATTTGTTCTTGTTATTTTCCTTAAATAGTTAAAGTCATATGAATTTCATTTAGTCTTTAGTTCGTTTTGTTTAGTTGTAAAAAAGCAAATTATTGAAATATTTTCTTATAGAAATTTATATCTTAACTCACTTACCCTCGCTCGGGTGCGTTTCTAGATGCGTTTTAGTTTTTTTGAGCGGAACCCTAATTCTTTTTCTAAAATAAACGTAGCTTAAGATACTCCTTATAACATCAGCTACCTGCCAGTAAAAGTCCTGTCAAAATCGGTCGAGCCGTTTCGGAGATTAGCCAGAACAAACATACAGGCAGACAGAAATTTAAAAAAAAAATGTATTTTTCTCCTAAATACCATATATACATTCAAATGTATTTAGTAAAAATCTGTTATTTAGATATTACAATCTATAAAGCTATGGTAGATATAGTGGAACTATCTGAGATTGATCTAAATCAAAAAATATTTATTGATCGTTCGCATGTTTGATTCTAGTGTGAGTAGAATACTTTAACTAAATAAATTGAATATTCATCATATTGAAGTAACACATAAATAATGTAAATCGTATTTATAGTGCAATGACAGGACAACCAAACATACAAAACGACTATAACGCAGTAGCGCAGAGATCAAAAATAACTAGTTTACACGTAACCCGAGAACAACATGCTAATGTAACTAAAGTTTAGTTAAATTAAGTTATGCACATGTTTTTTGAATCACATCCACATCGAATAACTAGAAAACTAAAAATATCCTTGCACTGAATCTAAACCAAACAACTTACACCAATATTTATGCTTCTCTATTGGAAACTGAAACACGCAATAATTCATGTGCAATGGAAACACGCGATAGTATTCCAGATATTTGAAAATATTATATTAAATCAATCATAGGCGCAAATCGGTATTAGGGAAAGTATGAAATTGACGCGATTTATTCGATTTATTTTAGCTTTTCATGATAATTTATATCTAATATGTTAAGATGCTGTTTTTAGATGTATGAAAATGGAAATCGATTCCGTTGAAAGTTTGGCTAAGCTTACACAGCTCTAGAAGCTCTAGCTAGCTCTATTTATTAGACATTTATTTCGAAATTAGATTTACTTGAAAAAATTACCTTATAAATTACGAAAACATTATGCAATAATCATTCATGTACTATATATATAAATCAATTATGTTCGAAAACTCTAAATTTTCATAAATGTGTGTTAAATTTGCAAACAAAAATAATTAAAATATACTGAATATCTTACTTCACTTTATACATATTTTTTTTATAATTATAAATATGAATAAAATTTATATTTATAATTATAAATATTTTAACTATAATTATAAATAAAATCTATATACATACATAGATAAACTTAAAAAGACTACTACTACTAAATACTTTATCTAAATACACGAAATAAAAATATATGTATCCATACAAGAATTGCTCGTTTAATATTATAAGAAATATCTTACGTGATTTGAAAATAATTAATATTCATTGAAATTCATGGTATTGTAGGTTAAGAATAAGATCGTTCAGAGCAAAAGATGCTGGGAAATATTCTTGCACGAGCGATGAGGATAAAAGCAAAGAGTTGATCGTCACAATTAAACACAAGCCAGATTTCGCACCGGATAACATTGAAGGTAAGTTTGTTTCCCTTTTACTTTATAACTTACACAGTCTTCAAACATCTGTACAATTTTCGCTATTCTACATACTAACTTTCCCAGTGTCTGTCTGTGCTTAGTTATTTCAATATATTTAATCGGTGTCTTTATTGCCGCCCAGATGTGTAAACATAGCAAACGTCCTGGATTCCGAGGCAAATGTAAGCTGTAATGCATATAAGCGCCGACGTTTATTCAATTAAAATATTTCTTGAGTTTCGCAGTTTGTTGGCTGTATTCTTTATTTTATTGGTTTAATCTCCCTGATGCTATTCGGAATATAATAACAAAGAATTTTAGTTGGATCACTCGGAGTATTTCTATTTATTCATAGCTTTTGAATTACAAATGGCTTTGTATTGAAATGTTTAAGTGTTGTTCATTTAAATATTTAATATTCTTCTTTAAGATATATTTTGCGCCTTTTATTTATCCGTCTAGGTCATTTTCAAGTTCAGATTTTGAATACATACTTTAAAAATTCTATACTTTGCCTTAAATAATAATAATGAATAGTTAAATAAACGAAGATAATTTTACAGAATATCAGTCAGACGTAGACGTCTTACGACCGATGCCCGAAATTCTATCACAACATTCAGCCCCTTTGGTAGATAATAACACTATCGAAGAAAACGCGAATGATCAAAAACTAAAATACAAAGAATATGACAATAAAGACGACGATCTTGATGAGAAGAACGAAAAAGAACATCTTAATTATGGACATGTTGACGATACTAAGTCCAAATATGAACCAAAGTTTAGGCATCCGTCGAAAATGTTTAAGATGGAAATGAAACCGGCAGGAAGCTCGATCCGCTTTAAATGCCCATCAGAAGGTAACTGCTTGACATAATGTTCTTAAATATTAGATGCGTATTAGGAGTATCCTTTGAGATTCCTATAGCTTTAGCAACTAAACATTTATATTTGACGACACATTTGGCTCAGTTGGAGTGACCTCACTTGGTGCACCAGCGGTCGCGGGTACGAGTCCCGCTGGGGGCATTCATTTGTATGATGAGTACAAATGTTTGTACTCCAGTCAAGGGTGTTTATATTTATAATATGTATGTATTTAAAGTTATATATATGTAATGTATCAAGTACCTGGTATCCATAACACAAGTCTCGTAGCTTTCCGTGGAACTAGATGGTGCTGCGTGTGGTAATGTCCTAAAATATTTATCTATTTACCTCTTATAGAATGTATTTTTTTCCTCATTGATAGGATAACTACTAAAATCATTTATTACAATTTAGGTAACCCAATGCCAAATATAACTTGGTATAAGAATAACGGAACGCCTATATCAAGAATTTACTTCAAACCGTCGTACGGGAAGTGGTCGATGGCACTTGATGAGCTGACGAAAGCAGATAATGGAAATTACACCTGTAAAGTTTGTAACGAATTGGGATGCATCCAGCACACTTATACACTTCACATTCAAGGTAAAGAATTATTTAAATAACCATATTCTAGATATTTACATAAAAATTTACATCACAATCACATATATTTGAAACATACGTACCACGTAGTAGATATTTTTTTGGTTTCAAAAGTGACGACAGTATTTCAATAGTAAGATGAAAAATTATTTTTAACTTTATTTTAAAAATTATAAAACTGAAGCTTACATTGCTTTAGAACGATATCCATCGAAGCCGTATATTAAAGAAGGGTATCCGGGGAACATAACAGTTCTCGTAAACGATACGGTGCAGTTGACTTGCCCGCCTGTCTCTGATCTAGAGCCTGACGTATATTGGATTAGACCTACAAATTATTCTGTAAAAGATTCAGAAGTCGGCCCCAGTGACTCACCAGCTCCTGTTGGAGATATAGTTGAGGTGCCTTTAGATTTTTTGAATTTAGGTGGAGGTACTGGAAATAACATAGTATTTAAAATGTTTATTTGGTTAATAACGATGATTAAAGGTGATAATTCTATATGAAAGTAGTAATGGTAATGGGTCTCAACCATATGGTGGTGGTAAACGTCTCGTTTAAGCACAGAATCCTTTAATTTTAATGTGCACACATCAAATATTTAACAAATATCATCATATATTTTAAGGTATAATAAGAATAGCTTTAAGTATAACTGGTATTTTATTCTGTTGTTCATTTTTAATACTCACATAATCATTTTATTCAAAATATATTTAGTGGTCGTATTATATATATTTATGTCGAAATGTATCATTCAAAAAATTGTTTTGTTCATAGAGCGTTTATACGCGAAGCCCGTGCTAACTCAAGCGGCTGTCAATCAAACAAAGTTGGTCGGTGAGACAGCTAGGTTTAGTTGTGAGTTCCTCACCGACCTCCACCCGTCTCTATATTGGATGTATTTCAATAAACACGAGTACATCTATAACGAGACTACTACAGACGTCTCTACTAAAGAGTCAATTGTGTATAAAGATGTTACAAAAATTGTCACGGTGAGGGTTTTGTGACTAACGCTTGTTTGGTTGTTTGCATGATTTGTCCACACATTTTCTAAGATAAAAATTTTGACAGAAAAAATCATTTATACTTGTTTCTGTCTATTTTAAAATTTTGTTTCTTAAAATATTAATTTTAAAGCATATTTTTATTTTTATACTCGTATGTATTTTCTAGAAAAAAATCTTGTTTTTTTTTATTACTCTATATCCACAGATCATATAACACTATACTAATGATATACGTACTTTTGTTATTCAATATATATGAAAAGGATTCCATTGGCCTACAAAAAGGTCAATTCCATAACTTCATTGTATAATCACTTTGTCGCGTTCACGCCTACGGACTTGGCATCTTTCTTCAATTAAAACTTATTTATTTTTATTGAAAATATAAATAGCCGATATATATTTACTGGGTGTTATTTACATCTTCACACGTTTTCCTATAAAAATTAGTGATTTCTCTTTTAGTATATTAAAGATATTGATTTTCAGACTATAATATGATAACTGCTTCGCACAGAAATCTTTATGAAAGTTCATAACTAAGGAGTTGTAAAGGCAGTGCCAATCAGGCAGATACTGTACCTGCTCTAATATAAATGTCATTTAATACATATACATACTATAACCACAGATCATATAATACTATACTAGTACTATAATAAAACATTTAATTAAAATCCATGTAATTTTGTCTTCTAATCCTTATATTTTGCATGACTAACAAGCATGGCTAAACTAATAATATAACTAAAATACTCCAAAATTTATAGGTAAAAGCTTCGTTGCCTTCCATTAAACTACTAAACACTGAAAATATATTGCGCCTAAAATTTCCCAACATGCAATTTGTTTGGAAATGTTATTGCAATAGATAATATGCATAATTTACGCGTCTTTACATCTGTATTTGCTATTACAGAGTGAAAACCCGGAAGATAAACCTGAACAACTAACACTTTACAACGTTACCAAAGAGGACGAGGGTTGGTATGTTTGTGTAGCCCTCAATAGTCTTGGGAACACTACTGCGAAAGGATATCTCACTGTTTTAGACTGTAAGTTAATACTGAGGATTTATATATACGTATGAATAAGTAAAATAGTGTTGAAAGTTTTTACGTTTTTATTTAAACAGGAAAAAATTTTAACAATTGAATTTGTCATGAAAGAAATAAAAAGATTAATATTAATCCAAGTATTATGATTAGTTTATTTAAAAAAATAGTAATATAAAGATGTAGAGTATAATATTATTCATTATTAGTTAATAAAGTATCAAAAATATAACTATTTTCTTGTGCAATAAAGTGTTATAAAAACAAATTAAAAAAATATAAGCTATCTTCATACCAGCGCGAGAGTAACAAGCGCACTCACAAACTTTGGCATTTACAATATCAGTAGCATAATTTGTCTTGAAGGATATTAAACGTAATATGAACTAAAATTATATTTCAGCATTACCAATAACAGAAGTACTAGATCATGGCAAACACACTGTAGTTGTAAACGTTGTGACCGCGGTGCTTGGAGCTATGTTCTTCGTAGCAGCGATCATTGTTGTGATGATATTCAAGAAGTTAAGACAAGAGAAGGAGAAGAAGCAATTGGCAATAGAAACAGCAAGAGCTGTAATAGTGACACATTGGACGAAGAAAGTCACTGTTGAAAAGCCTCAGATGAACGGTACACCGAATGCGGCTGGAGAAGGTTTGGTAAGTTTGATTTTGTTGACGTTTGGTGAAGTTTTGATAAAATGAAATGTTTCTTTCAAACTGTAGCTTGTTATTGCCTTTTAATAATATATCCTGATTAACTCTCACCGGTCGTGAGAGGAACGCGTACGAGTGCACTCCCTAGGAATGCACTCATGTGTACTATATGTGCATGCATTCTTGTGCACTATAATATCTCCTGCGCAGATGATTAGTCTAAAGTCAGGACATCGTGTTATTATTATTTTTTAACAAACATTTTATTATTTCGTTACAGTTAATGCCAGTAGTAAAAATTGAAAAACAGAAGTTATCGCAAGTCCAAAGTAATACTTGTGATTCAATGATGATGTCAGAATACGAACTACCAGTCGACATTGACTGGGAAGTACCGAGAGAGTCACTGTGTATAGGGAAAGTGCTGGGTGAAGGAGAATTTGGAAAAGTGGTGAAAGCTGAATGTGTCGGGATATTGAAGCCAGGGTTGCAGTCTGTCGTAGCCGTCAAGATGTTAAAAGGTATGAATTAAATATATTGTTATATTTTTTTAAATAAGTTCTTTTTACAATATAATATAAATTAATATAAATTATAAATAATAGAGTTTATTTAAGTTTAACTTTAAAGGATTTTATTGACAAAACTAAAATCATCCTAATTTTGCATACATTTTTATACACAAGTGCAGAAATCCTTATCTATATTTCAATTTATTTCAGAGGGCCACACAGACGCGGAGATGATGGCATTAGTATCAGAAATGGAAATGATGAAGATGATAGGAAAACACGTGAATATTATCAATCTGTTGGGATGCTGCACTCAAGATGGACCGCTTTATGTAATCGTAGAGTACGCGCCGAATGGCAATTTAAGAGAATTTCTAAGGAACCATAGACCTGGAAATAGGTTAGTTTAATGTGTCTAATTGTGTTCTAATTGATGTTTAGCATATTTGTCTTAACTTATTGCAAGAGAAAGTTCTCAAAACATGTCGAAATGTATATCTACAGTATTTTGAAAAATGAATACCTATAAATTGAATACCTTGTGACCTGCACAAATTAAGAACTCCGATTTGATAAAAATTTCTGTTGTTATAACTGATTTAACTATTTATTTCAGATACGAATCTCCTGCAGAGGACTTGAAAGAAAAGAAAACTTTAACACAAAAAGACTTAGTGTCCTTCTCGTACCAAGTAGCCCGGGGAATGGAATATTTAGCATCAAGAAGGGTAAATATTTTATCAAATAAAAACAACCCGTCTATAGTTTTTCGCCAACGTTCACTTTTTTATCTATCTTTACTGCAAGAACCTTTTTCTACATAACATGGTAAATTCTAATCTAATCTTCTAAACTTCTCTTCTGAAACTACCACCTTGGAAATTGTCTCTACACTTAAATGATATTTTTTCTTCAAAAGTTAATTCTTTATTGAATTCTGATTATAAAATTAAATTCGATTTGCAGTGCATTCATCGAGATCTCGCAGCACGTAACGTGCTAGTGTCAGATGACTGTGTCCTCAAAATAGCAGATTTCGGTCTCGCAAAGGACGTGCACAGCAACGACTACTACCGCAAGAAGACCGAGGGCAGGCTGCCGGTGCGGTGGATGGCGCCCGAGTCACTCTACCACAAAGTGTTTACAACACAGACTGACGTGTAAGTGTTCAGAGTTTAGATAAAAATATCTATCTTAATTATGAATATAGTAAATTATCGAATTAATATACTTAGGGCTTAAGTAAAAGTTATTTTATTAAATGTATAATGTAAGGTTTTTAGCTAATGTTTTTGAAAAAGTAGTGGTAGCCCATTTGCAATACGCTTTAATGTCTAAGTGAATGTCTGAGGAGGCTTAACTAGTTTTCGAAAGGCTTGTGAAGTTTGAAATAAATCTTGCATTATTAAATAAGAGTACAATACGTGAAATCGTAAATGAAATTAAGAGTCAAAACAGATGTCCGCCACTAATTTCTAATATAAATTAAGCTTTAATGATGATATAATTAATGTTAACAAGTATGTCATAATCAATAATCATAATAGGACTTTGCTTAATAAAAATAATAACAATTTCAATGTGATGTGATGACACGTTTGGCTCTGTTTGTAGTGACCCTACTGGCTGTGCCAGCGGCACGGGTTCGAGTCCCGCTGGGGGCATTCATTTGTGTTATGAGCACGAATGTTTGTACTCCAGTTATGGGTGTTTATATTTATAATATGTTTGTATTTAAAGTTATATATGTGTAGTGTATCAACTATCTCTAACATCTTTAGAGAGCTGTGTATTAATGTCCCAACATATTTATATATTTATTTAATCACAACAGGTGGTCTTTCGGTGTGCTCCTCTGGGAGATCATGACGTTGGGCGGCACGCCCTACCCCACCGTGCCCGGCCAGTACATGTACCAGCACCTCAGCGCCGGCCATCGCATGGAGAAACCGCCGTGTTGTAGTCTCGAAATGTGAGTTTATTTTATAATTCTATTGAACGACTAATTTAATTTTATTAAATGCCTAATTCAATTCATATACAAAAAAAAAATACTGTGTAAGAAGCGAACTTAAAAGATGGATGCTAGTTGACATGGGAACGTAGTATTATGTAGAAGACATGTAGCAAAAGTCAAGCAATTGTAAAACACTATTTTTATTTACCTTTGTCCTTCGCTGCAGTTAGGTAAAGAATAAGTATACTCAGTTCGGCTTCATTGGTGAACTGATTTTCATGATTTAATGGTCGCATATTTTCAAGAAGAGTTCCCACACTTAGAAGTGTATTAAAATTATTCAAAGTGACATTGAAATCCGGTGTATTTCTTTAGTAAAATATATATATATTTTTAAAATCTACTACTAATTAAGTTGTATAACAGGTGCTGTCGTACGTTGATTATAATAATATCAAAGTTAGGGATGACCATCTAAAATAATTGAAAATATAGTAAAGTAACAAAAGATTACTTTGGTAATACATTTTTTAAGTGACACCATTTTTTGTCAACTTAATTACTCTTCGTTGTCACGGCGACCAATCTTTATCACACACAGAAATAACCAATAATATTTTGATCTACCTTATTTAATAATAACTATATTACTATAAGATATCAATTTTATATCAACGAAGAGCTTTTCTTTTGACAATATTTAAGTATCTTTTTTTTCAATTCCAGATACATGTTAATGCGTGAGTGCTGGTCCTTCTCTCCCGGAGACCGACCGTCCTTCACCGAGCTGGTTGAAGATTTAGACAAAATCCTAACAGTTACAGCTAACCAAGAATATCTAGATCTAGGTCTACCACAGCTAGATACACCACCGTCTAGCTATGACGGTTCTGGAGATGAGAGTGATAGCGAGTTTCCGTTCATAAAATAAATATATAACATACCTCTTTACAGGTTCGTAGTATTGGGAATATTATTTTGTGAAGGAAATCTATTTAGGTTTTCTGATACGTGTGGTTATTGTACAGATAAGTAAAGTCAGTTTTATTGACTTGTGTGGTTATATATGATTTTTAGGTTCTATGACTGCATAGATGTGTTTGTATGTATGTCTATGTTTTGTAACGGTTAAGACGTACGAGTATCTATTGATAAAGAAATGTTGCAAAGATTGAGTGAGGATTATTCGATTGGAAGATGATCCGAATCTATTGTTAACGAACTTTTACTTTACTGACAGTAGTCACGTTAGCAATTACTTTGTTATTGTACATTTTACGATATCTAGTTTCGAATATTAACTCGTAGTAGAAGCTAGACGTAAACAAGAAAATATCACTATTTTTTTTCAGTATTTCGTTTTTATTATATTGTACTCGTTAATAATGAGATTAATTGCATTTTTTATTATCATAAGATAATGTAGCAATTTCTTTTTCCCACCTTAGAGTTAAATAAATGTCAGGGAAGTCTACAGACTATAACTATTATTTAGTGAAATATTTTTATTTTATCTGTATTTTATTTATTTATATTATCTACAGATTTTACTTTAGGTTATAGTAAAAATATTAACGCGTATATTATTCTGATAAGTTTATTTCGATACGTATATATGAAAAAAATAATAATTACAAGATTGTTTTTTTTTTGATAAGCGTAATGTTGTATGATTGACATGATATTATTATTTTTAATATTTATTTTTTTTATTGTAATTTACCAAATATTCATGACAAAGCATAATATTTCATTTATTTTGTAAATAATTTTCTTTTTTTTTCTTTATATTATAATGTTTTTTGTATATAAATATACTAGTACCAAAGTTTGTTTACGAATCGCCGTATTTTATGAAAGTATTATAGCGTATGGCTACTTTAATTAAATATTTCCGCATCTTACTCTCATTTCGTTGCTGTTTTTAGACATTTTTTACTTTACTATATTATTGATTATATTATGTTTTAAATAATTCTGTAGCAATTCTATAAAGATATTAGATTATATGCATTAATAAAACATTAATTACTAATACCATTTATTTGACTTTTTGACGTCAATATTCATTTGTTTTCTTAAATATGATTTTTTTTAAATAAGACTGCCAATAACAATAACCCTTTTAAATAACACATTGTTAGTCACATTTGTATAGTAGTCAGTAGATAATGCGTATAATCCGATATTTTAAAAATAATAGCAGAAATCTAGTCCCTTCTATTTTTTAATTTGACTGATTAAACGTCAGTTTAATAAAATTGCTATAATTAATTGTACTTAATTAGAATTTAGTTAGATGAAAGATTAAAAGGTTGAAGTTCAATGTAAATATTATTAAAAAAAATATTTTAAAAAAGATTGGCTACGTGGAACTTTTTTTTTATTGTAACCTAGTGCAATAAAGCCTAGAGTACAGTGAAGTTATTCCCACGTGTCAGTTTGAAATTGCAATTATGTTTGCGTTATTAATTCTTATTATGATAGAAATCCAATTGTCGATGTATTATAGAAAATAATGGAATGGAATTAATTATATGTAAATAGTATCAAAAGTCGTGCATTATCAAATGAAATACTTATTGAAGTTTCTTATCTTGTTTGTATATTTGATCATATGTATTGTATCGATGTTGTAATGAGCCGATGTGGAATAAAATATGTTTAGTGCAAATTTAAATGAGTTTTTATTCAAACGTAGAATAAACTGGCATTGCCCGCGGCTCCGCCCACGTTCAGTAGACCAAAAACAAAATTCTTAGGTTTCACCCTCTTACATTGCAGTTTTTGAGT
This sequence comes from Brenthis ino, assembly GCA_921882275.1. Classification (NCBI taxonomy): domain Eukaryota; kingdom Metazoa; phylum Arthropoda; class Insecta; order Lepidoptera; family Nymphalidae; genus Brenthis; species Brenthis ino. The sequence goes on along the minus strand of OV170229.1, from coordinate 26,073,502 downwards.
TTTTTCTCAGAAATGAGACGTTTACCGATAACCAGCTATCACCATACCAAATTTCATCTAAACCCCTTCAGTGGTTTTTCTGTGATGCGGTAACAGACAGACCGGCAGACAAAAATTCTAAAAACTATAGATTCGGCCTCTGTATCCATAATAATGTTTATTTCAATAAGATTTTCCAAAAAATATTTAATGTACAGATTCGGCTTAGTTACAATTTTATTATATGTATAGAAGAAAAGAAATTTAGTAATTAGAAATATGTATATAAAATGAGTACCAGGTTAAAAGAGGCATAAGTTTATAATATAAAATAATTACGAATCAAAATTAATAATAATTAATGAAAAAAAATTAAAATTATTTATTTAAAGCACGTACAAAATCCATAAAACTGTTTTTTTAAATAGACCTATAATACAGCGCCATCTCTTATATGCTTTAAGAACTTTTTATGTCGCATGATTTGATTGAGAAGTTCTATAACAGATGGCACTAAGAGGGACGTCTTGTGTAATATGAAAATTGGAAAATCTTATTGAAATCGTCATTATTACAGAGGCCGAATCAATAGTTTTAAGAATTATTGTCTGTCTCTCTGTGGCCGCATTACGAGAAAACTACTGGACAGATTTTGATGAAATTTGTATGATGATAGGTGGTTATCCGGGTCAACATTTAGAATACTTTTTACTGTGGGAAAATATCTCATTTCTGAGAAAAAATACAAAAACTGTATTGTAAGAGTATACTAATATAAAACCTAAGAATTTGCTTTTTGGTCATATGAACGCGGGCGGAGCCGCGGGCAATGCTAGTTGAAAATAAATAAAAAACCATTGGAATTTGTCATTGAATTTATTATCTGTCAGTAAACATGACTTAGCCCTACATAGTCGATTATACAAAATTCATACAAAATCGTTATATCCTAATCTTATATAGAATACTTTTAAACAAAACATTTTTAATGAATAACACGCACATAAATAAAACAATTTTTTTACAAGAAAAATCACATGATAGCTTAAACTAGATTCATATAATACTTTATCAGTTTTAGATCTAACAATGAAATAACGAACGAGGAATATAGGCACATGAAGTAATTTTCAATTTAATTAGGCTATAATCGTTAGTAGTTTCGTAATCGTGCATCGTTTTTGAATTTAATAGTTTAAAATTTAAAATAAAAAAAATGCATATAAGATTTTTTATATGCAATTAACAACAAAATAGTACCTACCAAAATAAATATTCCCACCAATCACATTACAGCGTGGCAATTTTTATTAGAAAAGAAAATTCTGAAAATTATCATATAAATAACAAACTGTGGTATCAATATCAAATGAAGCCCGCCAACTTGCCAGCGTGGTGGACAAAGACCCTACTTGTAGTAAAGGGAGGTCCGTGCCCAGCAGTGGGACGTTAAAAAAAAGGCTGAATACCATATAAATAAACAATATACAAAATAAATGTCATATATACAATATACAAACGTATTCATTCAACATTATTAACAAACTGCGACCATACATTTCGTTCATAACAAGACCTATTTCAAGGCAATTGCATCGCCTCTGTAATAGAAACTAATCTATCACAATTCACAATCTTTGATTACATAACGTCAATAGTCAAAAAGCCCCCAATTAAAATAATCTAAATAGAGCATTAAAACAAAAATAAAAATGTTTTGATTTTCTATCTTTCTTTAATATTATTCGATAGAAAAGGATAGAAAATATTTTATTATTTATCTTCTCTGACGCATATTTAACATTATAAATCAGCCATAAATAGCAATCAAAAGCCCATCGATAATGTAATTAAATAACGAGATCACTCTTACCCACAATAAATTGTATAAGATTCAGCTATTCCGTATATGAAAGAAACATCGATATTTTGATATAGCATCCAGAAAATACGGCTAACAGAATGTGAAGTTAAGTGGCCAGCCACAAAAATAACTTTCACATCCACAGAAAAAAAAAGCTGCAAGCCATTCAACTGATAATCACATATTGACACAACGTAATTTTTTATCTGGAATTCTCGAGGCGAACTGATAGCTTGGAACAACTGCTTGTACTTGGGGTTCTGGATCATTTTCTTCTTTTTCTACCATCAGAGATCTTAAACATATCCTCATATCCGCTGCAAATTTCCTAACCAGCCTTTCCAAAGAAAACAAATGCTCGTCCAAAGCTTCAGGTATTTCTTCTCTCATGAAATCTGCTAATTTTAACACGTACTCTACATTCGAGCCAGATGAACCACGACATTCTAAAATTTGTTTAGCCATATCAGGTAAAGGGGCAGCGCCGAGCCAATGTTTATTTTCTGGCACGGCAATGTACAGAAAGGCGTCTTTCTTATCTGAATGACTGTTTGATGGTAGAAATGAGGGTTTTGGATGGAAATTAACTGTGTAAGTCCGATATCCTCCTAGCTGGCATTCTCTGGTAGATAGGTAAGGTAGTGCTGCATTATTCTCTGCTGCAACTAAAAATGCTTTCCCCCATGTTACTCCCTGAAACAAAGGAAAAAGAAATATAAATATACATATCAAATGACGAAAAAAAACAGAAACGTATATTATTGTCAGACGTTAGTTAGTGTCGCAGTAGATTCGATTCCCAGTCATGGTAAATATTTATAGGTATTTTAACTCTACGACAAGTTTGATTGACGAAAATAGTAATATTGAATGTTATGTGTATGTATCTATGTATAGGTTTCCTCCGCCTACTACAAAGTGTAGTATTATGTGGAAATATTTTTTTTGATAAGCTTCTTGTTTCAACACCTAATTGTTTACAGTGGTTTGTTGGTAACGTTAAATTGTATGCGCTGAACTGTGTAATTTTATACAGCCGTGTCTGATTCAGCCAACGCAATTTAAGCCATTATAATAAAGTTACAAATCTTAAGCTATGGCGAAAACCGCCCCGTAGTATTTATGCAACGAATACTTATACTTAATATTGTACTCGTAATTTACGAATTTATTTCCCATAATATCCTACCAAGTTTTTAAATTAAACTGTATTTATGAAAGTATTTTAAGATTTGTTAAATTAACGTCTGTGTGAGATTTAATGAGTTCTGTACAAGCAACTTACCCTTGCTACGCTCGGGTTTGTCCTTAGGTACGTTTTAATTTTTTTGAGCGGAATCGCCGTTTCTCAGATTAGCCGGAACAAACAGACAGTCAAAATTTTTAAAAATGTGTGTTTTCTTATATATACCTATCGTATATTCTTTCATATGCATTTAGTAAAAAGCTGTTATTTTGACATTACAAACAGACACTTCAATTTCATTTATCTCTATAGATTAAATTGTAAGGCAATATGTATATTTATTATTCACTGTTCGTATAAATTGTAATGAATATTTAAACTAATTTTTATTTTTTAATATAAAAAAGAAGTAGATAAGAAAGTAAGAATAACCGTAATACACTTATGAAATAATCAATTTCGAAACTCCTCGAAATAAATGTGGTATTGATAAAGAAATTATCCACTTACGAAATGAATTAGACATGCATAAAAATTCCAGCAAACAAATGACGTAACTGTAGGTGATGTAATTTTCATTGCCGTGGAAAAATGTTGTCATTGAAAATGCTTAAAAAAAATAAAACTAATAACACCAAAAGCCATGTCATAGTTATAAAAATACTTTTGGCTATGTATTTTTAACGTATTTAGTGACGTCCTCCGGACAGATTCCGGCCACGGCGGCCAATCTCATTGAGACTTGCCAACTGCGCAGGAGATATTATAGAGCACAAGTCTATACGCACATACACTCTCTATCTCGTTTGCTCTCATGTTCCGGTGGGACGACAAATCAGCACTACCAGTAAGAGGTTAGACGCAGGACTTACGCTTTAGACTCGACCTTGACCACTAGACCACAGAGGCAGTTAGAAGTAGATATATAATAAACTCTTCAATACTAATTAAAACAAATAAAATGGGTCCATATAAAAGAAAACTATGTTATTAGTTACTGATTGTAATTTTCATGTGCGAATCATTTCTAACACGATTACCACTTGCCTTACGGTGAAGGAAAACATCGTGAGGAAACCTGCATGTCTGAGAGAACCTAGCAAGTTTTCGAAAGACATGTGAAGTCCGCCAAGCCACACTTGGCCAGCGCGGTGGACTATAGCCTGATTCCCGTCATATCGAAGGGAAGCCCGTGCCCAGCAGTGAGACGTTAAAAAGGGCTGAATACATATAAGTTAAATAACTTTATTTATATTAATATTACTTGTTTTTTAGTTATTCTTATACCACGTAGTAAGTACCACAAAATGTTGGTAAAAGACGCCTCAGCATAGTTAGGGCTTTAGTAACAGCACGGCTCATGTAAATTTGTGAAGTTAATAAGATAAAAGATTATATAAGTTGGTACAGTTGAATATCGGTAACTGGTTTACATTAACACTATTAACTTCGCCCACGCATCTCGTCAATGTCGATCTTTGTTGAGACCTATGACTTCGGCGACACGTGTATGAGAGCAAATGAGTTAACTGGCCGTAACTAAGTTCTCGTCACATAAGACTGTCTTATTGAGTTTGGGTATTTACTATGGTTTTATTATTAACTAGCGACTCACCCTCGCTCACGGTTAGTATAGATTTCTCAGAGATGAGATATTTTCCCGCAGTAAAAAAAAGTATTTAATAAATATAGTGAATTTTGATCTGGATAATCTGATACCATCATACCAAATTTCATCAAAATCTGTCCAGTGATTTTCTTCTGATGCGTTCCCGGACGGACAGACAGACAGACAAAAATTTTAAAAAGTAAAAACTATAGATTCGGCCTCTGTATCCATAATAATGACTATTTCAATAAGATTTTTCCAAAAAATATTTATTGTACAGATTCGACTTGGTTAGAATTTTATTATATGTGTAGACTAGCTTAAACATCTAAATTGTTAGAACCCCGAGATACCAACACGAAATAAATTTGTACATATGTATGTAGTATGTATATTTACATGAATTGCTTATTTAATATTATAAGAGTTCATATGACTAATATGCGTATTTTTAATGGTAGTGTTAATATGAAAAAAATATTAAATATACACGAGAAACCGGTTGACCGCATCTGCTGAGTACGACGTAATATGACGTATTTGGGGCATGGACAAGGCTAAGATAAAGAAACGTAACTAGCTATTGTAAGGTGCTCTATACATATACGCGTGTACACAGGCATGATAATCACGCCAATCCGTCACTCTGTTCCGAAGTGAGAGAAGAACAACGAAACAAACACACTTTCACCCACATAATATTAATATGGATTATTATTTTTAAAAAATTGTAATCGTAGGTTAGAAAAAGAAATAGGTCAGATAAAACAGTAAAGCAATGAAGGTAAATTGGTATTTATCGAACCATAATTCGTACTAACTATTCAATAGGCACAAAACCACTACTAATATAAAACTTAAATAATATACATTGTACTGTTCTTAAGACCGATTCCGGCCACGGCGGCCAATCTCATTGAAACTAGCCAACTGCGCAGGAGATATTATAGTGCACAAATGTACACGCAGACACAACGTGCACTCTCTATTTCCTGTCACTCTCATACTCCGGTGGGACGACTGCTCGACACGACCAGTGAGAGTTAAGGCGCAGGACCGACGGCTTTACATGCTCTCCGAGGCACGGGGGTGAAACACCGCCAACTTCCCAACTCCGGGCTGTGACAGAGGCTTACTATACAAAAAGACTCCATAACTAAACTTGGCCCGACCCGGGACTCGAACCCAGGACCTCCGGGTGTTCAGCCGTACATGCTAGCCACTACACGACCGAGGCAGTTAATATATAATGTATATACATACTAATAAAAACGTGTACAGCTGTGGCATAAATATATTATTCACTTGTAATATCTGTTACTTAACTAGCAAACTGTCAATAAAGCACGTAATTTGTGCCTTCTGTGATAAACTCAGCCTCAAATGTATATGTATGTTCATACACATAAGTTTCCGGAAGTAGATATATCATATCATACTATATTCCTCTCTCTCTTTGTTCTTTGTGTCTCATTTTTTTATATAAATATTAAATAGGTAAATTCATATGTTTTCCCCAAATTTTTAATAATAATTATGGTCAAATTTCGACTGGACGAACATTAGAGTTGAATGTTATCTAAATAATGAAATAAGTAAAAAAATCTAAGTAAAAAAATTTGTTTACCTATTTTATTTTCAAGTTTATTTTAAACTGTCTAAACTCTATGTTCACTGTGTTCTACTTGTAAAGCCCTATTATTTGATACCTATATTGAGGGGGCTGTGAAAAAATATGTAGGTGTGGGTCATTTTCTGGCGGCGGGCATCTTGGATTTCCAATGAAACTGAATATATCTAAAATAGTATTGTCATCAGAACTAAACGTGTGTACCAAATATCAGGTCAATCTGTCAACAGATGGACCCAAAGTCCCAAACAAAAGTGACAAGCAAACTAAGACCTAAAAGTTTAAAAAAAGGCTCTAAACAGAAAATATTTTTTGTAAATTTTTAACAAAAAAATAAAAACCGACTTCAAACAAAAGCACTAAAAAGTAAAAAAATAACTGATTGGTAGTTTTCATTTACTATACATACCCAATCAAATGTTTTCGAAGTCGGTGTGCTTTGGCTAAGTAATTAAAGCCTACTTATTAAATACATACCTAATCAAATATTTTCGAAATCCGGCCAGCCCATACAAAGCAAACAACACAAAAATTGTCCAAATCGATTAATAAATAAATGACGGAGTTCTGAGGTAACAAACATAAAAAAAAATACAGTCGAATTGAGAACCTCCTCCTTTTTGAAGTCGGTAGAAAATAAAAAAACTAACGCGTTAAAAAGTGGCTATTAAATCTAAGGAAAAAAAATGGGACATAAAAAAGTGCTGTATGTACATAAAAAACAAAAGTGAAAGTATATTAAAATAAATTAATTTAAATAATATTAATTTAAATAAATAATATTCGTTTCTATGTTAGATAACATATTTAAATAAATAATAAGAATTAATAAATTGAATGTGTGACGATTAGATACTTTTTTGTTTTTTGAATATCCAAATATGTCAATGTATTAATTAATACCTACTTGTAATTATTCGCAATTTTCTAATATGTCTTTATTTTCGCAAGTTTACTATAATATTATTATTATTCCCACTTTCGGATGACCAAAAACAAAATTCTTAAGTTTTACATATTAGTATACTCTTAGATTGCAGTTTTTGTATTTTTTTCATAGAAATGAGACATTTACACGCGGTAAAGAGTATCCTATATGTTGACCCAGATAACCAGCTCTCTAACCTCCAGTGGTTTTTCTGTGATGACAGACAGACAGACAGACAAAAATTCTAAAAACTATAGATTCAGCCCCTATATCGATAATAATGTCCAATAATTTCAATAAGATTTTTCAAAAAATATTTAATGTGCAGATTCGACTTAGTTAGAATTTTATTATATGTATAGATAAATTACCATATTATATTGGCTGTTGTAGAAATTACGACATTATTCTCGCAAAAGTCACCTAACGACGCAAACAAACGTAGCGAGGGTAAGTCATTACTTTAGAACAATGCTTGCAAACAGCTGCATATTAAAAACAATATGATAAGCAAACATTTAAAAGCCAAGATTGCGTTTAAATCTGCGATAAACTCTATATGTCTTCTAGAATATCTAAGACTCGTTTTAGTTTACGTGATCGCCTAACAACCCCATCTCAACTTGTTTACATATTTTATACATCTATGTTTGTATGTATTAATATATAATAATATATATGTTGTATGTATTAATATACATCGGTGTGGCAACACTGGCGTAAACAGCTGTTTTTACTCGTCTTACATTTATTTGTTAAAATATTAATTATTCCTAAGTATTTTGTGCCATATTCCTATTAAATCACTAAAATAAGTAGTGATAAGTGTTAGTTATTAATAATTAGTGATATTAGTGCGTAAAATAGTTTTTATTTATTTATGAAATAAGTTAAGTGTCAGTTAAGCTGAAAAATTTGAAATTTAGTTGTTATTTTAAACAAAATAGTGTGTTTCCAATAGTTATTATATTAAATATTGCTTTATAATACTTTAATTTACTTGTACTAGTAATTGCAATTTATCAACATTAACCTCTCTTTTGTTTTGCCCCACGAATCCTTTTATTTGATTTATAATGACAACCCGTAAAGCATTTGCCCGCCAGGAGGAGTCTAAACTCCAATTGGCTTTACAGGAACTAAAAGTAAGTAAGGATTTGTGTGCTCAACTGCATAGTGAAAGAGAGGAAAATGAAAAAGAATTATTGACAATATTAAAAAGTAATGACAAGTTAAAAGCTTCATTGACACGGTTACATAGATTATAGTGATCTTTCAGAGGAGAGAGACAGATTAAAATCAATAGTAGTTAGTTTTGATGAGTGTGCGGTGGAGTATGAACAGGCACTGAAGCGGATCACCACACTGGAGTGCGAGCTGCGAGATGCACAAAAATATATCTCTGAGCTGGAAGTGAGTGCCCATCAAGCAACAGCACTGCACACTCATAGCTTGTTCGAAGAGTTAGTTGAGAACGCTCCAGAGTTGGTTGATGTTACAATTGAAAACCCGGTAACTATAGATCTTACAAATGATACCTTACCAGCACAACGGTTAGACAATTGTAGCAACAATAAACTAAAAAAGTACATAAAAGTAAATAAATTAATAAAGAAAACAAAAAAGATATTAAGTAAAAACAAATGTATTTCCAAAATATATAAAAATAACAGTTCACTATTGTCAAAATTTAATGTTTGTAAATTGGAATTGGAAAATATAAGCCAGAGATATGAGTCTGACACACAATTATTAGAATTACACATAGCCCAGTTGCAAACTTCCTTAAGAAGTATTACTGCAAAGTATGAAAGTAGTGAGAAAATGTTAAATGAGTACCAACTGGAGATGGATGAACTACTAAAGTTATCTAAGTATAACTCTGAAAGATTTGACTCACTCACAAACAATTGTATATGTGAATGTAAACAACTGAGTTCTCCACCCCCGGTCAATACTCCCCCATTTCAGGGAATATTGTGTGACAGGACTGATCTCTCTACTGTTGATAGTTCCCTCCAACATGGAAACACATATATGTACAGTGATGAAATTGGAAGGAATATGGGCACCTATTTATACTCACAATTTGATACAAAAGTATCAAACAGCTGTTTACCAAATTGCTGTCTTTCTGAAATTATTTCACAAATTCATAAAGACAGCAAAAGTTTCAATATACAAAGTAATTTAATAATTTTCATAGGAAATAGGGGTAATGTAAACAAAATAGAATTGTTAAAATGTTTAGAATATTTGAATAAGCTAAAAGTTAATAAAATTGTAATGTTTACTTTACCTTACTGTAACAAGTTGCCACAACATGAAAATAATCTTAGATATAAGTATAATATGACATTGTACAATTCATGTACTTACAATTCGAAATTCAATGTTATTGATTTTAACAAATCATATGCTAATAAATATTATTATAAGTGGACTGATAGTAGGTATTCCCTACCATCTTTTATAAAACAACAGATAGCTATGTCGCTATCTTATTATTTTAAAACTTTAGCTAAGAATTTGGCTATACAAGAAGCTCCTATTGAGCTATGCAGTAGTAATAGTAATATTTTGAATGTACCACAGAGTACTTTAAACTACAAAAAAAGACAATAGAGATCTCCTCTAGCCCAATATTAACAGATAATAATATTTATTTAAAAAACAAAAAAGTATGTAATAGTATTCAATATATCAATCTGGTGCATCAGAATATTCAATGTTTGAGAGGTAAAATATTAGAAGTAGAATTATTTTTAAATAGTTTTGATATCAATATATTCTGTGTTACTGAACATTGGTTGAAAGTTCATGAAATCATGTTTAATTTCAGTAACCACCAGGTTGGTAGTACGTTTACCAGGGCGAATTCCATACATGGTGGCTCTTTAATAATACTGAACAAATTGTTGAAATATAAGGAACGTAAAGACATAGTGAGCCTCTCTGTTGAGCGTACAATTGAATTAGCATCAGTAGAGTTAGAGCAATTCATTGTAGTATGTGTATACAGACCTCCCTCATCTAACTATGATACTTTTGAAACAGTTATGGATGTAATGTTAAATAAATTGTCAAATTCTAATAAGAAAAAGATTGTGTGTGGAGACTTTAACATAAATATTTTAGAACAAAGTACTTTGAGTATGAAATTACTTAACCTTTTTACATCACACAATCTTTCCAAAATGTTTATGGAGCCAACAAGAATAACTGCCACTAGTGCCACTTGTATAGACAACATTTTTACCAACTTTACACCAATTTCTAAAAATATTATTAGTAAGATAGATTCTGATCATTGTGGTCAATTAATAAAGTTTAATATCGATAAAAATGTTGTCACAAAAAGGAAAATCTCTTTTGTGCCAGTAACTACAAACCGACTCATTCAATTGCAAAATGACCTAAGTTGTTATTTACCATTATTAAGTAATAATTTAAGTGCGAATGAGATGTATAACCAATTCTTTAAATCTTTTAGTAAACTTTACAATTCGGTATTCACTACCAAATCGGTTACAGTTTCTGATACATTGGTATTTAGTGAGTGGGCAACTGCAGAGTTATATAAAAAAAGAGAAAAATTATACGAAATGTACGCAGAAAGGCAGCATAACACTAGTGAACGGTTTAGAGACAAAGTTAAATCATTTTCCAAATTATTTAAAAAGGATTGCGAAATGGCAAAGTCTCATTATCTGAGTAACAAGATAGAAAATAGTGGTAATAAAATTAAAGCTACATGGAAAATAATTAACGAGGAAACTGGAAAGAGTAAAACTCTAAACAATAGCTTTAAATTAAATATAGATAATAAATACATTAGTTCTGACTCTGAGGTAGCCGCCGCGTTTGAAACCTTTTTTACCGACATACCAGTTTCCACTACTAGGTCTCTGAACTCTTCACCTGCCACTGCGATCAAATTATTGGAACAAAATGTGGAAGAATGCAATATTAGCTTTAAGTTCGAAAATATAAATGCACAACAAATTATAAATGTATTTAAATTACTGAATGCTAAAAAAACAAAAGATCTTTGGGGAATTTCTGTTAGCATCCTTAAACCACTTATTGATGTTGTTGCATCTGACTTAGCATTAATATTTAATAAGTGTGTAGAATCTGGTGTGTTTCCTGACTTAATGAAACTTAGTAAAATTATTCCTTTGTTTAAATCGGGTTGTACCTCTGATGCCACTAATTTTAGGCCTATTTCAATATTACCTACATTTAGTAAAATCTTTGAAAAAATAATGTTAACTCAAATTACGAAACATTTTTATAATAATGAACTATTACATGTAAAGCAATACGGTTTCACTCGCGGTCGTTCAACAGCCGATGCTGGAGTCGCGTTACTTCTAAATATATTTGAGGCCTGGGAGGAGTCACGTGATGCACTTGGCATTTTCTGTGATTTGTCCAAGGCATTTGATTGCGTTCATCATGAAACGTTGGTCAGAAAATTACACCACTACGGAATTAGAGATAAGGCTCTGGATTTACTTAGATCATATTTGAATGAAAGAATCCAGAGGGTAGACGTGAATGGAAAGCGTTCCCCTGGATCAGTTGTTGAAATGGGTGTACCACAAGGTTCAATTTTGGGTCCTTTTTTGTTCCTCATTTATATAAATGACCTACCATACCTCGTAAAGGATGACCACGGGATAGTTTTGTTTGCTGATGATACATCTTTAGTTTTTAAAGTTAACAGACGACAAGCAGTAATTGACGATGTGAACATTGCTTTATCCAAAGTGGTACAATGGTTTAATGTCAACAACCTTTTACTAAACGAGAAAAAAAACAAAATGTGTAAAATTCACTTTACCAAATGTTAAAAGTGTAAAAACCAATGTACGACTGAATAATGAGGAACTAGATCTAGCTGATACCACTGTATTTCTAGGCATTACATTAGATGCCAAACTCCAATGGGGCCCTCATATTTCTCAATTATCGAATAAGCTCAGTTCTGCAGCCTACGCGGTTAAGAAAATACGTCAATTAACAAATGTAACGACAGCTAAGTTAGCATACTTTAGCTATTTTCACAGCATTATGTCATATGGTATTTTACTATGGGGTAATGCTGCTGATATTGACACAATTTTTGTGCTGCAGAAAAGGGCTGTTCGAGCTATATATAATTTAGGCCCAAGAGAATCTTTGCGGAATAAGTTTAAAGAAATTAAAATAATGACTGTACACTGCCAATACATCTATCAAAATCTAATATATGTACATAAAAATATTGATAAATTCAAGAAATATAGTGACCTGCATAATGTAAACACTAGAAACAAAAATAAGCTAGTTCAGCCCACCACTAGGCTCCATAAAATTGGTAATTCCTTTATTGGTAATAGTATTCGCTTTTACAATAAACTACCAGATGATACTTTAAAACTGTCAATAAATAAATTTAAAATTTACATTAAAAGACAATTAATAAATAAATCCTATTATAATGTAAAGGATTATTTAAGTGATAAAAAAGCTTGGGAATGAATTGCTCTTTATACTGAAGTAAGGATGTTTGTGAAACAATGATCACAATAAAAAAAAATGTTACTTGGCTGAGTTTCTTGTGGGTTCTTCTCAGACCAGGGAGCGTTACGAACCCTCGTAGCTTTAGTTTAAGTCTTCTAATTGACGTACACAAGTGATCATTGAATTGATACAATGTGTAAAAAGAAGTAAATAAATAAATAAATATACACGTGCAGATCGCATGTTATATGACAGATAAAATTGTAATATCATTTATCATTATAATTTCTCTTGTTGTATGGCCTGGAGTTCATAGATCAATAATAATATTTAACCTTAGAATCTATATGCTAAAATCGTGCGGTTGAGTTTATATTATTTTTTCTTATTAATATAATTTAAAGGTGTGAATTCCCATTCACGATCCCACTAAAATAACAATTTTAAAATTCTAAATCAAGAGATATATATAACAGGAAAAATATTATCAAGAAAAAAATTTTTTTTTAATATTTCCACCAGAAAAAAAAATGAAATAGAAAGACTAAAATTTTACTCAATTTGATTAGTGTCTTAAAATTTAAGCGAATGTTTTCATAGCAACTAACTATATAAAGATATTGATAAAGAAACTGGTAATGGCTCAAACTAATAACCTATCTATCGAATATTTGACCTACTGGAGATATGGTTCTGATAGAATCTCCATAGTATGTGAAACCTAACCGTCAAAATATTATAGGTACGTTATTGATGACACGTTTGGCTCAGTTTGTAGTGACCCTATTTGCTGCGCCAGCGGTCGCGGGTTCGAGTCCCGCTGGGGACATTCATTTGTGCGATGAGCACGAATGTTTGTACTGCAGTCATGGATGTTTATATTTATAATATATATGTATTTAAAGTTATATATGTATAATGTATCAACTATCTGGTATCCATAACACAAGCCTCGTAGCTTACCATGAAACTAGATGGCGTTGTGTGTTAATGTCCTGACATATTTATTATTATTATTATTATTTATTCAAAAAAACTTTTGCAAGCACTTTTGAAAACTTTTAAATTTAACTTAAATATAAGTATTGTACTGGTAAGTCCGTAAACATGATCGTGAACGGGAAAAGAACGACGAGAAATCCAAAACAGTTACTTTTTTCGTTTGAGAGCATGTCAGGTTAACTGTATTTAAAGGGGTTTTCTGCCAAGAGTTGCTCGAATCGAAATTATATCGAATTAACTGCGAAGATATTGAAAGTCAAAAGAATAGAGCTTTTGGCGCTATATCTCCTGCGCCAGTCTCAGATATATGGCCGTCATGACCGAAATCGGGTATTATTTGTATCTCTTCGCATTTTACGGGCTGAAGGAGCCCAATCCTTTGAAAGGCTTGCGTGGAGACAGGTCCAATACGTAGTGGCTCCTTGAGAGGTTTAAAATTAGTTTAATGTGACACATCAGCCGGGATCCATCTCTGAGGAACCCATAGGGAATTGCAATGGGACTCATAGATAGCCATTGGATTATGGTAGGGACAATGGAAAATATAGAAAACTAATTTGGGTTTTATGGAGTTTGGATGGGTTACATGGCTTATTATTATTATAACGCTATAAGTTATACATTTTATCAGCATCCGCTGGTTGTACCTACACGTCAAGTATTCCCTCAGTATTCGAAGTGATAATATATTAGTCAAGTCTGAGGTCACACTGTCCAATGCTACTCGATAACCTATATTACATTACTATAAAATTCTTATTAAACATAAACAGAACACTATATCTTTACTTATATTTCGTTAGAAAATTATAGAGCCAATAAAATGGTATGATGTTTCGTATTTTGTGATATTTTACAATATTTATTTCTGGTACTATATTTATTTTGGCAACAATCATATCACATGAGAAAGTCTTAAGAGAGATATATGTATGTAGTTTCAATCCCTCTAAGTATAATCTCTATACAAAAACAATATATTGATCTCTTACAATGGCATAGCATTTAACGTGTAAAGAAACTAACTAAAGAATACTGACACTTAGTCAAAAGTGCACATAATAATATAGTATAGAATTAAATCAGGGTAAAAAAAATTGAAAAAAATTGACCATTTCATAATAACTGCTGTACTCAGCCTAATGCCTTTTTAACGTCCCACTGTTGGGCATGGGCCTCCCTTCAATACGAGGGGGATCAGACCGTAGTCCATGACTGCACATGTCTTTCGGAAACTTGCTAGGTTCTTTCAGAGATACAGGTTTCCTCACAATGTTTACCCTCACCGTAAGGCAAGTGGTAATCAATAATCATGTTAGAAAAGATTCGAACGTGAAAATATCATAGGTGCGAGACCCGGGATTTGAACCCGCTTCACTCGGTTACCCTAGCGAGCGCGTTACCACTGAGCTACCACTGCCTTATTTAATACATGGTTAAGAGGTCAAAATGAATATTTTTGTTTCCATATCAAACAACTTGTTATTTATTTGACCAACAATAACATTTACCTCAAGTAAAAATCGAATCTGTTATCTTTCGTGCAAACAAAAGTTGCTACTAGAATAGCCACATTAAATACACGAGTAAATGAATTTGTAATAAAATAATATATACACAATACATAATTCTGCATGTGTGACCTACTAGATAACAATAAAGCTCCATTTTCCTCAACACATCTCGTATCGGACCTTAAGTTTAATATTTAATATAATTTTTTCGAAGTACTGATTATATCTAATATAATATATAAAATTCTCGTGTCACAGTTTTCGTTGCCATACTCCTCCGAAACGGCTTGACCGATTTTGATGAAATTTTTTGTGCTTATCCGGTATCTATGAGAATCGGCCAACATCTATTTTTCATCCCCCTAAATGTTAGGGGTAGTCCACCCTTAAATTTTTATTTTTATTTTTCAGACAAAATTTTTAATTTCTATTTTTTTATGATACAACATACAAAAATACATACAATCCTCAATTTTCACTAGGGACGAACCCGAGCGGAGCGAGGGTGAGTCGCTAGTTCTTATATGTATGTCTTATACCAACGATGGTTTTCTAGGTCATGAACTCATTTCGGGGTGGTTTAAAAATAAGTCACACGCATTACACGTGTTTTATCAAGGCGTAATTTCAATAATACACATCTGCAATAAAGAGAACAAAGGCCCGAATACTAAGCTGTTCTGTTGTGATTTTCTTTTGTTAGATTGATTCAAATAATAATTACAGAAATTCGCCTCAAAGTTATTTTCTCTTAATTATCTCAATCAGTAACTTGTAACAGTGTTTTATGTATGTTTGTTTATATGTGTAAGGTTTTTTAGGATATTGTTAACCTTTTGTAAAATAAAAAAAATACTGAACCTATTATGTATTGTTGTTGTTGGTTATGTTATGAGTAGGTATTTATAGCATTTTAAATGATATGCAAAATCATCGCCATTTTGGACGCACAAAGGAATTTTGGAAATCGATTCTCGAATGTGAGAATCGATATCCAAAATTACCTTTTTAATAAATAGATTATAGCTCAAAGATCTAACATAAAATTTAAAAAATATATCCCCTTAAGGGGGAAGGACACAAAGTAGTTTAAGTTAGTCATACATCTATTAAAAAAATCAATCAAATATTTAAAATTTAAATATTTGATTGATTTTTATATTTAAAATTTAAGTATCTTTTCAAATTATAAGTAACGAAATATGGGTTAGGCGTTACAAATTAAATTACTATAGAACTAGTTACTAACAAACGCATTCCAACGTAAATAATAACGTGGAATTGTACCCATTGTAAAATGAAAAATCTAATTTTGTACACTCATTCATTATTTTGAAGACATGCCAACTACGCATTTACGAGATCGTACGGTTTCACCAATGTAAAGAAATTTTTACTATCTGTTATGTTTTTCCTTAGCAAAATTATCTATCTTGGTCATCGACACGGTTACCAACAAAGATTGTAGATAAGTATCCATATTGCATACGCCTTTTAGTCCGGGATCCCTGGACCATTTTTCCAAGTGATTAGTATCAAGCTAATTTTCTGTGAGTAGCTTCATTTTGATGAGACGCCCAACTTTTTCTCTTACAAAAATTCCCGGACTATTTTGTTAATAGTATTTATGGCCTAATGAAGCTTGTAATATCCAGTGCAGATGTTTTAATGGTTTTTATGGCTCAGTTACAATATGAGTTTGATGAATATGAGTTTCTTCGCGGTGGGGAAAGAAGAAATGGTTAGGGAGTTAGTTGCACTTGATGAGTCTTTGACGGTCTCTCACTCTCACCAAACAAACCATAATAGTACGGATATACTAGTTTAGCGTAGTAGGTAGCGCTGGATTTACACTAGACACTCGGGCCTAGTGACCAGTTATCAAAAAAAAAATTATTTCCAAAAAAATGAACAAGCATATTATGTTATATTGCAAAAACATCTTAAATAGCAAATATGCAAAATAGTCATTTTTAATATTTGTTATATTAATCCTAAGAATACAAAAGGGTTTATATATAATTTATATTTATATATAACAATACATATTTTATCAATTAAGAATAAGGATAATCATTATTTTTATATGGCCCTTATTGTCTCTAGAACAATGGGATATGTTTAATATTATCGTATGGTACTCTTTATAGAGGGTACTGTTATTGATATTAACACATAACAATTCTTGTTCTATAACTTCCTATGTACATATGAATTCATTTATTTTTATTTTAAACTAGCGACTCACCCTCGTTCCGCTCGTCTATATAGTTACGTTTTAACGTTTAGTGTAGATTTCTCAGAGATGCAATATTTTCACGCAGTAAAAAGTATCCTATATGTTGACCCGGATAACCAGCTATCATCGTACCAAACATCAAAATCCTTCCCGTGGTTTTTCTGTGATGCGGTAATAGACAGACAGACAACAATTCTATAAACTATAGATTCGGTCCCTCTTTCGATAATAATGTCTATTTCAATAAGATTTTCCAAAAAATATTTAATGTTAAAAATATTCGGCTTAAGTAGTTAGAATTTTATTATATGTATGTTTAAAAAAGAACATAATATTTCTTAAAAAAAGGAAAAAGATGTTAAAAACGAAATGTAGTATTAAAGTTTCGTTTAGTGTAATATCATTATATATATATATTAGGGGTAACTTGGGATGTAAATGCTTATAACTATAAATCACATACTACCTATCACACAACGTCAGACGAAGCAGAGAGAATCAATTACATCCGGCGATTTTCAAATTTACAACGCAGTAATGGTGTGAATGTGGCGACTTTACACCTAAACATACGTAGTATACGCGTATAAAAGGTTAGTGGGTTTAACTAGAAATAAGGAAAATCTATACAAATAAATAAAATTGAAGTGTCTGTTTGTAATGCCAAAATAACAGCTTTTTTTTACTAAATGCACATGAAAGTATATACGTGTATATATTTGACTGTCTATTGTTCTGTTTGTTCCGGCTAATCTCTTTTATTTATTTCAGAAAAAAATATGCTTCTGAGCAAAATAATTAAAACCAATGAAATTGTGAACAAAATCCGTGTAACTATTCGATATACTCGTCATAATATCATGAGATATATTAACGGAGTAGGCCAGATGTTAGTAAAATTGTATTATATATATGTATGTCATTGATAATATATATCACAATTTAATATATTGATTTTTAATGTAAATATAAGTATATGAATGATATACATACGTACATATATAAAAAATAATTTAACAAATACACACATAAAAAAAAACAAATATAAAAGAGATATTAATATTTTGTATCTGGTGTAGTGTGTAAAATGAATTAAAGATGTGATCAATGATCATGATCGTAAAATAATCACTATCATCATACATATTTATGTTTTTCCACAAATCAGAATGATTATCTAAATAAATTGACAGATTCTAGTCTGACATTTATGTTGACATTATATACATATAATCGATGTCAACGTTCATTTAATAAATTGTAAATAGGTTATTGATAGAGGAATATAATAATATAAAAAAATAGGTTAAGCTAGCGACTCATCCTCGCTCAGCTCGGGTTCATCCCTAGTTATGTTTAAACGTTTAGCTCAGAGATGAGATATTTTACCGCAGTAAAAAGTATCCTATGTGTTGACCCTTATAGCTATCACCATATCAAATTTCGTCAAAATCTGTCCAGTGGTTTTTTCGTGATGCGGTCACAGACAGACAGATAAAAATTCAAAAAATTATAGATATGGCCGCTGTATCGATGATAATGTCTATTTCAATAAGATTTTCCAAAAAATATTTCATGTACGGATTCGGCTTAGTTATAATTTTATTATATGTATATTTTATTATATATAAGATAAGAAAGCGTGGATTCAATGAGGAAATAAAGTAAATAACATTAACCCATGTTGGCCAACTAGATAACGAGTAAAACAAAAACAATTCAACTTCAGTCATATGTTATTATTATAAAAGCGTTGCCATCGAACTTATTTACAAATACTTTTAATCTCATCTATATTACTATATATACCTAATAAAGTGGCCTGTACCTATATAAAATATTTTTTATAATTTGGGACGAATCCGAGCGAAGCGAGGGTGAGTCGCTAGAATACTATAATTAGGTAAGTAAATAAAATTCAGATGTAAAATTTTCTAGTAGGATTTTTTTATCGATATAAAAATTAGGTCACCACTGAACGAAACTACGATTATATCAGGAATAACCTTGGTTAAGAGTAAAGAAAAGTTAAAAAATACTTTACATTTTATAGGTACTAGCGGCTCACCCTCGCTCCGCTCGGGTTCGTCCCTAGTGAAAATTTAGATTTGTATCTATGTATTTTTTAATGCCGAATAATAAAAAAATTGTCCCAAAAAAATTTTTTTTTTTGGGGTGGCCCATCCTTATTACTTAGTGGTATGAAAATAGTTTACGTCTTATTCTCGGACCTACTGAATATACACACAAAATTTCATAAGAATCGGTCAAGCCGTTTTGGAGGAGTTTTGTTATAAACAATGTGATACGAGAATTTTATATAGGTATTAGATAATATAAGTATTAGATTTTAACTGTATTTTAAGAGAATTGAGTAAGACTTCTTCTTTACTTTAATATATTTTATTTTACTTCCGGAACACAACAACTTCATTACAGATGACAGATATAAGAGAGAGAACACAAGCGCCACGCACGGCCAGGAAACGAACAACTATTTAAGTTTATGAAGATACTTACATATTATAAATAAGTTTATAAGGACACCTTTAAATTTATTTATTTAACAATAAGAACGTCTGAATATTTTATCGATAAATAACCTAACTAATGCATTTATTTTAAAACGAGTAGTTTTGAAAATTATTATAAATATAAGAAAACTTTTATCGACTCATCCAACAATAAGCAGAGCCACAGGCAAAAACTAGTATTAGAATATAAAGGTCATTTTTTACATTAAACAGTATAACCTTAGAAGCAAAAAAGTTTTATTCTTCGTGGAAGAAAAACCCTCTGAAAGTGAATTACAGACTTCAAAAGGTTTAAATAAGGAAGTAATTATCTCCCTAGCAAATGGCACATATTAATAATTATTAATGTACCTATAGGTACTACTATTAAAAATCGAAGAGATTACATTTTATCTCTATATTATATTCTTTCGCCAGTTCTTCTCAGGTCTGAGGCTTCCTCTTTCCGAACTGGTAGTAGACTCATGACGTTCAGTAAAAAATTGTAATAATGCTGAATAAAATATTTTGAATTTAGATTTTTATTATTTTATCTATACATACAATAAAATTTTAAGTCGAATCTGTACATTAAATATTTTTTGGGAAATTTAAATTTTTTTTTATTAAGTATTTAAACATACAATAAAATATAACGTTTATTAAACACACTAGTCAAAACAAACAGTGCAACAAAAACCATATATGATTTTCCCGTGCACTGCGGATTCACACGCGGTAGTCAATTATACATACTATTATATATCTATTAAAATCATATAAGAATATCACCAACTTGCGTTGATTAAATTGTTTCAAGACGGCGTATAATCGGTTAGTAACACAACTGTACTATACAGGCTGGTCTAGATAATAGAGTTTTAATATATATTTAATATTTTCATCGATAATTTTATCTTTTAAAGATAGGTTGTTAATTAAAGATGGGATAACATATTCCAGCGCCCGTTTTCCATAATTATATTTGTATTTGTATTTGGGAATTTCTAAATTTAATATTTATATTGCTTCTTAGAAAATGTTTTACATTGTTTTTGATTTTTGGTCGTTTTGTATTAAAATATTGATTATTATCCGAATATATAATATTTAGAAACTTGGTATGGTGATAGCTGGTCATCCAGGTCAACATATAGGCTACTTTTTACCACGGGAAAATATCTCATTTCTGAGAAAAAATACAAAAACTGCATTTTAAGAGTATACTAATATGTAAAACCTAAGAATTTAGTTTTTAGTCATCTGAACGCGGGCGGAGCCGCGGGCAATGCTAGTAATAAATAACACAATATCATTCTCACCTCCTTATCTTCTACGAGTGTAGCAACACGACCCGGCTGTAACAAAAAGATAACTTTAATACAATACAATTTTCTTGATAAGTTCTTTGACAAGAGATAATTTATCCGGTGCGTGTGTAAACATGTAGTAATAAATAAAACACAAAGTCAGTTTTATTGTTTACAACTTAATTTTATTATATAATAATGGACAAAATAATTTAAACCCCACCCCAGGTGAGGATTTTTAATGAGTAATAATTAATGAACAAATCATCACAAAAGTAAATATGTATAATAAATAAATATGTTGGGACATAAACACACAGCGCCATCTAGTTCCATGGTAAGCTACGAGGCTTGTGTTATGGGTACTAGATCTATGTAAACCATGACTGGAGAACAAACGTTCGTGCTTATCACATGAATTCTCCTAGCGGGACTCGAACCCGCGACCGCTGGCACGGCAAATAGGGTCACTACAAACTGAGCCAAACATGTCGTCAAGTAAATATACCTAATCTAATAAGCCAAAAGTAAATAATATCTTACGAGTATTAAGACAAAAAAGCTTTTAAACTAAATCAATACACATTTTTTTAATAGGTAAGTAAATAAAAATTGGTATTAAAAAGTAGCACGTGCCATGCGTGCTAGTTCCTACCAAAATAAACACACAAAATACTCGCGCATTACATATTAACATCAATACGAAATCCGTAGCTATTTTCATCTAAAGACTTAGGCCGGCCGCATATTTTAATATTTTTTTGTCAGAAAATTTCTGATGCTCGCGTGTACCGCACACCTATCAGCTTATGCGGCAACTGATGCGAATTTCTGATAAGTGTGCGAGGTCTAGACCTTAACATATGAGCAGTGCTTTCCGGCAGGCGTCAGAGATTTTCTGACAGAAAAATCTTTTAATATGCGACCGGCCTTATACAGATGATTTTTCAGTGAAGAATATTAAAAAAAATAAGAGGACCAAACATACGTTAAGATTTTACAGAACGCTAAAACAATCTACCTATATGTATACAGATAAATAAAATTTAAGTGTCTGTTTGTAATGTCAAAACACAAAATAACAGCTTTTTACTATATGCCTATGAAATTATTACGGTATAAATAAGAAAAAAAAATATTTTTCAAATTTTTGTCTGTCTGTTTGGCAGACTCTAACTGGCAGATATCTGATGTTTTAAGGGGTAACTTGGTAGTAGGGGTAAAAGATCAGGGTTGAGCTCAAACAAATTAAAATGTACCTCCCTAGAAGCACGCGAGCGAAGCGAGAGTGTCGCTAGTAATAAATAAGCTTAGTATGTAGGTATCTTCTAGTCTAGTCTCTATTAGTAGTACTTTTATCATTAATATATTTTTTACAGTTCATCAGTTCGCTGATCGTAAACAACGATCTACACAAATTAAAGGAAAGCTGTGTAAGCTAAATTTAGCAATTTTTTTCACCTACAAACTAACTTACTTCTAATCACTATAAAAGTAATTTTGTTAATTCGTCTCTTAGATATGGTTTTTTTTATATATGACCCAAAAAGTGTACATAAATTAAATACCTCCTTTTCGATCAATTAGATTTTTATGACAAGATATTTTTTGTAGATCTTAAATAATACTATAGAACTCACATAAGATAATAAAAGTTACTCGCGGGACGACGACCTATATACATAATTTAGATTACAATGTTTTGACTACAGTAGCATATATTAATTTAATATTTTTTTTTTTTTTTTTTTTTTTTTAATTTTGAATTCTGTTTCATGGCAATCTGTTTATAAACAATAAGCCAATCCTGTGTTAGAATTATAATTCTTGTTATGAGATGTTAGTGCAAAGAAGCATCCATTGATGTTTCCCTCGCAGTGTGGCTAGAAGCGATCAATAAGGCTCAATACACTATGTCTTTTCAGACGAAAGAATTGCGCTCTTTCGGCGCCCTGGAGTTCCATCGCTAATTTATTGATGTGTGCTGCCAGACGAATCTGATACTTTTTAATAGAATTTTTGATTTCTTGTTTGACTGTGTTCAATTTTAGATCTATGTGTATATATTTGTTTTTTACAAAGTATGGTATATCTAGCATAGTACGTAGCGTCTTGCTTTGAAATCTTTCTAATATTTCAACGTTGTTGTTACTTGCAGTTCCCCATAATTGGATACCATATGTCCAAATTGGTTTTATAATTGTTTTATAAATTAGTATTTTGTTGGTTGGAGATAGCTGTGAGCGTCTTCCAGTTAACCAGTAATAGTTTCTCATCGTAGTGTCGAGTTGTTTCCGCTTGGTCCAATGGTCCATATGTTTACGCCAGGTGAGTCGTTTGTCAAGGTACATTCCAAGGTATTTGGCATCTTCTGACTGTGGAACTTCAGTATTATATATTTTAACTGAAGGACAGAGTTGTCTTCTAAGTGTGAATGTTACATGTGTCGATTTGTTTTGGTTTATTTTCATACGCCATTTATCAAACCACTCTTCAACTCTATTGACATGTGCTTGTAGGTTTGCTGATGCTAAGTTAGGATCATGGTGAACAGAAAGCAGCGCTGTATCATCAGCGTAAGTGGCAGTTAAGATGTCATCATGGGTTGGTAGATCAGCCGTATATAGTAAGTATAGAACCGGGCCAAGAATACTCCCTTGTGGTACTCCTGAGAGAGATTCGCACATGTTGGAGGTCTCGGAGTTAACCTTAACTTCAAAACATCTTTTGCCAAGGTATGAATTAAACAGTCTGAAAAAAGGGTGAGGAAGATGTTTTTTTATTTTGAAGAGTAAGCCCTCGTGCCAAACCTTATCAAAGGCCTGTTGTATGTCCAGAAAAACTGCTGAGCAATATTGTTTGTTTTCAAATGCTCTATAAATGGTGTCGACAAGGCGATGAATCTGTTCTATAGTACCGTGTTTTTCCCTAAAACCAAACTGGTGTTGCGGTAGTACACAATCGAGGTAGGGTTTTAGTCTAGTGAGGATTATTTTTTCTAAAACTTTTCCAGGTACTGGTAGAAGGCTAATAGGACGATATGAAGCAGCCTCTTGTGGTGGTTTGCCAGGCTTTGGTATCATTTTCACCTGTGCAATTTTCCATTGACTAGGAAAGACTGGAATTCTAAGGCATGCGTTCAGTATTATAACAAGAAGGACTATACCTTTCCGTGGAAGCTGTTTAAGCAAGGTAGCGTCAATCTGATCGTATCCTGGTGCTTTATTATGTTCTAAGCTCATTAGTATAGATTGTACTTCTTTTAAGTTTGTGGGTTTGAGGGGTAAGCCGAGTTGTAGGGGTGAGTCTAGGTAGTTGCGTATTTCAATATCGTGATCTGGATGAGAACCAGGGAAAGGTTCAAAAACTTTCTGAAGATGTTGTGCAAATACGGCAGCCTTATCCTTGTCGGACCTAGCCCAAAGGCCGAAATTATTCCTAATTGGTGGTGTATGCCGAGTTGGTTTTTTGATTTGTTTAGTAACTTTCCATAGTGAGTGATCTGTTCTTTTAGATGGAGATAGTTTAGATAATTTCTTTTGAAGGTTGTCGTTTATGTAATTGCTTATCATATTCTTGAGGCTTTCAGAGGCTTTATTAAACTCTGTTTTATCGCTAGGGAACCCAGTGTTATGCCAAATTTTTCTAAGTCTTCTTCTTTCCTCTACTTTTTGTTTAATGTATTTTGGATAGTAATGAGAATTTGGAGCAGGGTTTTTATCCATGGGTGTGGAGTTATGTGCTGCTTGGTGAATAAGGATATTAAATTTTTCGATTGCTGATTCTACATCCTCTGTGGTTTTTAGAGAAATCGCTAAGTTAACTCTGTTATTGATGGTATCTTTATATGTGTCCCAATTTGTGTTCTTGTTGTATAATCTTAGCGGATAATCTGTCATGATGACTTTGTAGTCTAAATTTAATATAACAGGTGTGTGGTCTGAGGATAGGTCAACACATGATTCCACAATCATTTGATTAGTTGGAATGCTTTTGGTGATAAAAAAGTCAATTAAGTCTGGCAATTTATTTCTGTCTGCGGGCCAGTGAGTTGGTTCGCCGTGTGATATGCATTGTAAGTTGAGTTCTGTAGATGTTAAGTATAACTGTCTCCCTCTTGGTGAAACAAGTCTTGAGCCCCAAAGTACATGTTTGGCATTCCAGTCACCACCACTTATAAATTTATTTCCCAGAATTGAGAAGTAATCCTTAAAGTCATTTTTAGAAAGAGAGTGTCTTGGTGGACAGTATATAGCTGAAAGTGATAGTTGGGATCCATTATCCAGAATTTTTATCGATGTTGCTTGAATTTTTTCAGTTTTATATTCTTCTAGAGGGTAATGTTTAATGCTAGTTTTAATGATGATAGCTGTACCCCCATGTGAGTTACCTGAGGGGTGATTTGTAGTATATATGTTATAATTTTTAAAAATGACATATGATTGCGATGTAAATCTAGTTTCTGATATCAGTGCTATATCAATTTTTTCGGTTTGTAAAAACAATTCAAATTCATGACGACGTTCAGTTAAGCCATTGGCATTCCAAGTCACTATTCTTAATCTTGGAATCATTTTTGCATCATGTGTGTAATTAATTGAATCATTCGATCCATCATGTTGTCCATCATGTTAGTCATGATTGCTTGAAATCTAGTAAACATGCTGTCTATTATTTCTGTAAGGTTATTGAGGTCAGTATTTTTATAATTGGTGGCAGAGAAGTGTTTAGCCTTGGTCGCATCTGCATAGGTCTTATCAGAATTATTTTGTTTATCATTATTGATTTGTTGGTTGGTTGGCTGTTTAGCTGTTAGGTTTTGATTATGTATTGTTTGAATTGTTTTTGTGTCTATTGTTTTAGATTTAACTTTTAAAATGTTTTCTTTATATTGTTTGTACTTTTTGCAGCCTTTGTAGCTTGCTGGATGTTTCTCTAGGCAATTTGCACAAGTTGCTTCAGTGTCTGGAGTTTTGGTACAAATTGTTGTAGGGTGCTCACTACCACATTTTACGCATCTGTACGGTCTATTACAATGGTTTTTAGAATGTCCAAACCTTTGGCATCTTTTGCACTGGAGGATTTCGTTTTTTTTATATGGTGCCTCGAAAGAAACTTTCATGTAATTAAGCTTGGTAATTTTAAATATGTCTTTATTATTTTCTTTTGGTTCGAGATCTACAAAATACAGAGGTAGGGGCTGTTTTGTTGATTTGTGTAGGATATTGTGAATGTTCCTAACGTCGTGGCCAAGTTCTTGAAGTTCTTGTTTAATTTCGGCAGTATTTTCTGATGAGTGTATTCCTCTTAGAACAACTCTGTAAGATCTTTCGCTCTTAAGTTTATATGTGTAATGACTGATGTTATTGTCAATAAAGTTGTCTCTTATTTTCTTATATGTGTCTACGTCAGATGGCATTAGTTTCACAATATGACCAGATTTAAGCGTGGTCATAGAGTAATTCTTAGTGTCAGTTATTTTGTTTAAAATGTCTTTCAAGGATGAGATATTGATAACACCTGTGATAAATATAGGTTCCGGTTTTGGTATTTTTAAAGTTGATTGTTTGTTAGTGATATCTTCTTCTACATTCGTTTCCAATGACTGAAAACGGTTTTGAGTTGGTATGGTGTAGTTAGTCTTAGTTTTTGATACTTTATTAGTATTTCCATCCGGGCTTACATCATTCCTTTTTCTTTTAGATAAGGGCACCTGATCTTTTTGCCAGTTTTGCGTGGTATTTGTTAACGCCTGTTTTTCATTTGTCGAAGGGATGTTTATTTCTTTAGGTATGTGTCCGACGGAGTTACTTCTGGTTCTTTCAAACATGCATGTGTGAAAAGTTTGCTGGATCATCTTTGAAGTTAGGTTTGGATTAGTTATTAGTTGATTTTTTTTGTTTTCCATAGAGTTCCCACGAGTAGGGCCGATATAAACCGTCATTTGAGGGGTGACGCCCATTCCCCCAAAAAGGCACAATACAACGACGTTAGCCAGGTCCGTCGAGGTTTAACGCTATCAACTGAATTCCCATCAGCCATTCATTCTCTTGGCGCGTTTCCAACCGTAGAATTGGGGTAATTTTTTATAGAGGTTTTCTTCCTCATGGACCAGGCGATTAAGCCAAGTCCCCCGTTCCCATTCTTTGTTGTTTGGTGTTTACGGGTAAGGAGGTCATTTACTACCTCCTTGTTGACCGTAGGATCACTACGATTCGGGATTTTTGACCGCCGCCCGATACTCGGCGTTTGTCATCCATTTTGCACCACCCAGGGGGCACGTGTAGGGTGGTGGTTAGGTCTCGCCTACGGACGCGGAAGACGTTGCCCCCCTATTTATATTAAATATTTTTTAAGTGAGCCTTATTTTGAGATAGTATTATTTTGTAAATTATGGCATTTACATATTATAATTACTTACGGCTTTATAGGGTTTTCACATTTACCAAGACTTGTGATTCAACGAACGTATGAAAATGCGTCACTGAAAACCTTGTTTGTTTGCATCTAATTGATTTGGTTGCTACATATTGATATATCTAGAAAAAGTTTTTCTATAGAGCTCTATCATATTACGTTTCTTTGAGGAGATCAAAAACAAGAATATGGTACCCTTTCTGTGAGAATTGTAATATGTTTTAAATTCTGATTAAACCAGTAATGCAAAGCATATTGTATTCTTATCATTAAAAGAGGTATGTATGCACCTTTTTGGCATCATTTTTTTAATTTAACAAGTAATGAAACTCATAACATAACTAGAAAACTATATAAGAACTCTATTTCAGTACAAAACAACTCATTAATGTCTAAACCATAAGAAACCCGAGATATTGTGTTTATCATTTTGTTTAATCAGGTGTTAATTTTTAATAAATACTACTTGTGTCCTACAAAACCAGCTTACATAGTGATTTGCCAGCCTACTTAAAGCAATTACAAATGTTATATAGCAACCACAATATCACTGATTTGTTATGGTTTAGCTAGTTGTTTCTTCTTACTTAAAAAAATATTTAAAAATTACATAGTTCATGATTCTCTTTAAAAATGCCTTTGTATTCACTATACATATTAGATTTTAATATATATAATAGGCTGAGAAAAATATTGACGACTTGCAACATATCCCGTTGCAGTAATATTTTCATGGTATGTTCACAAAATAAAAAAAATAACTGGCTAATATTTACACAACAATATTTGTCTTCAATAAGTTTTGTTGATTTTGATTTAATAAAACATCACTTAATAATGATTCAAAACACTTTGCATTCAATATTACGATAATGTATTTTTTATTATTTAGTGTATAATATGATAATGTAATTCTGTTGACAATTACTTATAAACCATTATGATATTGCATAATTAAGGATATACCTGTTTTGCTTTAGATAAGGTGTCGATCTGACAAATTATAATAAATATGCAGATTGTCCACTAAAGTTTTATCATTATTTTTTATACATTTTTCAATAAAAATAATATTCTTCATGGTGTATTACACAAACTAATCTATACTAATACTATAAAAAGGCAGAGTTTATTTGTTTGAATGTGCTAATTTGAGAAACTACTAATACAATTTAAAAAATTCTTTTTGCATTAGATAGTCCATTTATTGAGAAAAGCTATAGGTTGGTTATATGTCATCATGTTACTACCCAAGAGAGTGAGCAGTAATATAATATATAATATGTAGTCTACCAGTTCCATATTAATCGTTGAAACATACCTAGGGACGAATATATTTATATTATTATTTTTATCAATGTAAGTAATTTTGGCTGCTTTTATATTTCTTTGGAATGAATTATGACTGAAATATTTAAGACTATATATATTTTAAATACATATTTATAATTCGCAATGAGCAAAAGTGGACTTCGTTATTTATTCTGTTAATTAAATAAAAATCTTTAAGACGTTAATGAAAATATGTATTAATAAAATAAAATTAAATAATTGAAATTAAAAACAATGTATTTAAATAGCAGTTAAAGAAAATATGAGAGAAATTCTTAAAACGCGTAATAAACTAACCCATAGGTGAAAGGACGCTCATATATTGCATCAGACAAATGCTTCACACGCATTTTACTAACTATGAAAGAAAAATTCATTTATGATTTATGAGAAATATGAAAATCAAACAAGTACCTAAAGGTTTTTTTTAAATACTATTTTAAACAATATCTTTTTTAATAAATTAATTTTGATTCAATATTTTCAACTGCCTTAAACTTTACCTTGGATTCGGTCCCTCTGTGCGTAGTATTTCCTTGCCAAAATCTCCTTGAAAATCCTTTAACGTATCCAGTAATTGACTGCTGGTATTCAAATCCAGGATTCCAACAAAGAGATCCGTAACCAAAGACCCAAAAGGGCTCCTTCCTTGTCCCTTCATCTGCCTTCTGTTCTTCAGCAGAATACATTTTTAATTTAAAATCTTCTTTTCTGTCTTCCTTTTGTTCCATTTTATATTTGTTTAATAATTCCGTCTAAATAATACCTTTCCTACATAAATATCGTACGATTCTTAATGTGGAGTAAGTGAAAGCAATAAAAGAATGCCGCGAGGATAGGATTATCACAGTTTTAAATACACTTAATTATTCTACTTGTGTCTCATTGTGGGTATTTGGAATACGCGTGTCCAAATATAAATTATCACTATAAATGCAATTCGTCAGGTGACGTAAAACCTCCCATAGCGATGTATGTTCGTTGACTGATATATTTTGCCCGCTTATTTCAACTGTCAATGCCGTTTCCGCAAGACAAGATTCAATCTTTTATATACGTTCCGTTTTACGAATAATTCAAATAATATTTCTTACTCACTTCATTAATAATAAAGAGGTTTATATATTTTTTATTAATATTATAAGCGGTAATAAGACGTCCAAAATAAACGTTTTCGTAATAAATAAAGGCGTTAAATAGTAAAAAAGTTGTAATTACTTTATCGTATGTGAATACTTTATTACTGGTGATTAGAATTTCTTAGAATTAATCAGCAAATAGTAAATACTGAAACTAGTGAGTAAAAACGAGTGAGTAATTTTATCTATAATTATTGAACCAATGTAGTATTAAAGAGCAAACAGATGGTCAATATCGTTTGATTTCGAATAGACTTTTTCCCAGACAGAATCCGTTATTCAGTATTCTCTTTACACGGCTACGACATTATGCGGAGACGGACTACGGAGTGGGTCAAGACTACAAGCCAGAAGATTGTATCGAGTTACATAAATGTAATACGATGGATAGCTGAACTCGTGTGCACTTATATCGATTTTAATGGCCACATCTATCACACGTGTATGTAATATTACAAAAAAAAAATACACCTCCTAATAGTGTCTTCTGGTTTTAAAAATACTTTAGGAAAATCAAAATGAAATAATGCTTTCCCTATAAATCAAAACTTTAAAATTTTAGAGATTGTTGAATTTGTACTGCGTATTCATAGATGGCGATGAAACAATGTAGATATTATATTTTATGAGTCGTTCACCACGCTTAAAAGCGATTATGTACTAAACATTTGTTATATTAAATTGAAAATAATTTTTGCTATGCTTTAACATATTATGTATAATATGAGTACATTAGGGGCTTACCCACGTTTCACTCGTGTGCGTCCCTACTCCCTAGGTACTGTTTAAAAAGATAAAAATAGTTATTGCGAATGTATCTTAGGAGAAGAACATATGGTATTGAGGGTTTTTCTGTAGGGCTTTTTAAGATCTATTTTCTAGTTAATTATTTTGATGTATCTCTTAAGTTTAGCCATTTAAACTGATGATGTTCTCCTAGCCGATTCCGGCTACGGCGGCCAATCTCATTGAGGTTAGCCAACTGCGCAGGAGATATTATAGTGCTCAAGTGTACGCGCAGACACAACGTGCACTCTCTATTCCTGTCACTTTCATACTCCAGTGGGACGACTGCTCGACACGACCAGTGAGAGTTAAGGCGCAGGACCGACGGCTTTACGTGCTCTCCGAGGCACGGGGGTGAAACACCGCCAACTTACCAACTCTGTTGGCTGTTACTGAGGCTTACTATACAGAAAAACTCAATAACTAAACTTAGCCCGACCCGGGACTCGAACCCAGGACCTCCGGGTGTGCAGCCGTACATGCTAGCCACTACACCACTGAGGCAGTTGAAAAAAAGACCATTTAAACTAAGGATGACTCAATAGAACCAGTTATTATATATTTCCGAATGTAATATTTTCCTTTTCCTGTATTAAAAGGTATCCTAAATATTGATAATTGGTCCTAGTAATAAGTTATCACTACAAACAAACAAACATACATACAGATAAAAATTTCAATAACTTTGTTTATAAAAAATATTTCATAAACAGATTTAACTTTGTTATTAATTTATCAAAATATGTATGTCCATATGTAATTAAAACCGCCATCTATCATCGTAAGATGGACAGTTTTTGAAACTTAAATGTAAAGGATAAGCTGAACGCAGAAACTTGTGTCATGATGTCGGTAAATTGATACCTGCATTCTATTATCGCTTACGAATAGAAGTATGAAAAAATTATAGGATAGGATCTTATGATTCTCTGATACAACACATATTAAAGGTCTTTTTAATACAATTTTTAAAGTATTTATAATATTATTTTATAACTCTGCAGATTTTCATAGATTTCTTACTTTATAAGTATTGTACTTCTATCACTATCGCTATTTTTTAATTTAATGAGTTCAGTAGATTCTTTTGTAAATTAGATTCTTAGTGTAGATTCGTTTCATTAAAATTATACAGTACTAAACAGGGTTCTTATTCTAGTTCATAGACAAGTATTAAAAGAAACTTCAAGTGTTGTCACTTATAATGGTCCATATAATTCATAAAGAATAAATCACAATGCATTAGTTTATTATACTTAGATTATTTTACACAATAACATAAGGAGTATTTAACGGTGAATATTTTACTTAAATATCAGCTTGTTACATTGAAAATACGTACATTGAAACATCCACATTTAAAATTTGAAAATACTGTTTTTTTTTAAATCTTAATACACATAACTGTTATAATATAGTGACATATTATTTTAAAACACGAGTATAACAATATTTTTATTCGGTCTGAATAAATAATATTCCTTCTCTAACTTACCTATGAATTTTATGTGCACAAAAAGCTTGGTATTTTGCTAATATACTTTTAACACTTCCAGTTCATTGGCTGTATAAGTGTAAATCATTTATTTTCAGAAAACATTTTAAAGGACAACAATTCGATAAAACTTAGTCCTTTGATACCACAGAAACTAAAAGAATAAAATTTGTGTGTTCATATGTAGGTAATGGCGTGTTAATAGATTTACTAAGTTTCAGGTATCTATATTATTTTCTTAGTCTGAATTTGACAGAAATATTTGGTATTGGACTAATTTCAAACTTTTTTTATTTGAAAGTACGTAAGTATAGTAACGACTGACGCTTCACAGAAATAATTTTCAAGCGTTTTTCAATGGTTATTGTGCAAAGAGTAATAACTTATTCTGCCAAAACATGGAATGAATATGTCCAAATTGTTTTTATTTATTATATAAGAAAATACAATTTACATACATCCATAGCGTAAGTCTTCCAAATTTATATATATTTTAGTTAAATATATTTTGCACTTATCCTTAACGGCACCAAAATTATCATTAAATTGTGATTCCACAGGTAACTAACAACACATAAATTATGTTACTTGAGATTACTTTAAAATATCAATTTTATTTCTTAACATTATCCTATTTACAATAATAATATTGTGATATTTGGCTCCATATTATTTTCCAATACTTGGAAATACTTAAAATATATATGGAACACTTTTTATATCAGTCGATAATTATGTTTTTGGAATTAATAAATCTGTTTTCACTTAATAATGTATTTTAGTGTATTAGTCTTTGAAGTGAAATAAACACGATGAGTGATGACAACAATATGATTCTGTGACACATGTGGTAAATGTACCATTTAGAACTGTATAAAAAGCACTCCACATTGCTTATAAATAACATTCAAAATTGTGATGGTTAAATTATTCTATATTTATTTACAGTCAGACTTTTTACAATAAAACTTTATTACAACATTAACAAACACGAATATTTCAAATTATGATTATTATATTTAATAGGGTATACAATATAATATTTTAGACGCCATCTTAACAAATACCATAGATATCGCGACCCATACACTAATTATTTTAAATGAGTCAAATGACAACTATACAATTAATTTTCACGTATGAGTTATAATAGTAACCGTACCAAATGAGTAGGTACTGATTAATATTCTAACTGTGTTGCTCTGAAACCACAGATTAAACACAAACAAGGATTATTAAATCGAATTATTTGGGCATAAAATTGCTGTTTAGGTAGAAATGTTAACTACCTACTGTGCCGATATTTGCAATGTAATTCAAGGCATCACAGTTAGAATATATACAAGCATGGAAAATTTAGAATCGATTATTATAATAGTGCTATTACAACAACGTATTTATGGAATGTAGGTCACGAATATTGCATATATACGAATACAGATAGATTATTTTACAGAATAATTATGGATAACTTCTCAAAAATTGTAGGTAATACTAAGTATATTCCTGAACACAGGGCAGGTACTGACAATGTGTTATAATTTAACATTCAATATTATATTAATATGACTAGTGATATGTTATGATAACTTTACATAGGGCTTGGTAAAACATTTCGAATGCGATAAACATTTAATGAGATTACTTTAATATTTAAAAATGTGATGTTTTAATTAAATTTATATTAAATATACACATAATGCACCATGAGGGGATATATTATAATCACGAATTTTGTATAATATAATTTTCTAACCTAAAAAACTAAATATGCATAATGCAGTCAGGCTTTTTGGTAGGTCCCTTATGGGAAAATAAGGTTTTACAAGGTTACGACAGCTTATTTAATTAATAAACGACAAAGCTAATATCCGTAGCTTTATCGTTTAAGATGCCGTTTGAACATCAACAGGAGTGATGCACCTTATAAATTAAAACGAATATTGGAGGTAGGTTTAAATTTCTACATTAATAAGATTTGATCAAAAAATTATGCTTTGCTTTTATTGAGATTAGAAGCTGCCATACGGCGAATAAAAGGTATTAAGTAATATCCACAGATAATATACGACGCCGTTACGCTGTCATTGTCAAAGTCAAACTTAAGTCCGGTCCAGTGTGGAGCGAACTTAAGCGGAATGCTTGGATCATACATTCGATTCCGGACCTTCTGTATTATGCTTGAAGGAGGCGCGTATCCTCGCCAAGTACAAAGCACAGATGTGACCGTAGCATTTGTTGTACCATTCTGGTGTTCTACCCCTGAAAAATAAATAAATAATTGTATTAAAAGAAGTAATGAGGAAGATTTTAGAAGATCAGTTGAAGCTGTCTCCAAAAACATTATGCAGTCATGAATATTACCGCAAGAACAAATATATACCTCAACATATATTTAGATAAATATTTCTCGGTACTAATACATTCGTAGTACAAGTACCACAGAGTAATTAGTGAAAGAACAGACGACTGCGCTTATATATTTTTTGTACTATAAGACTCATTGTGTTCACGTCTCAACTCCAATGGAGGGATTGGCAAGTCCGTCACAATACAATATATTATATAACCAGATTACTATTATAAATGTAAAAGTTTGTATGTGTGTACGTTTGCTACGTATAGGCTGGATGTATTTGCATTAAATTTTATGCACAGATGTACTATGACCTGGAGTAACACAGACTACTTTAGGCTCCTAGGAATGCGTTCGAGTGGCGCAAGGGTAAGTCTCTAGGTAACAATAAAACAGATATCTTACATAGTATCAACACGCGCCAAATGCACCAATCTGCTGCGCCCCTTGCCCGCCGGCTGCGCGAGGTAGCGCGACGCGAGCACGACGCCGCGCGCGCCCTCCCCCGGCGGCGCGCCGTGCGCGACTGACGTCTCTGCGACCGCGCACCATCCGCCGCCGCCGCCGCTACCGCCACCTTGTTGCCATGATCTAAAAAAATGTTTACATAAAACTTTGTTAAAACACAAATATTTGACATTTTAAATAAAACTATCTTTTCGGATTTTTTGCGGATATTTGGGAAACGTCGGAAAAAAATACATTTATGTTGCTTAGCAATAAGAAAAAAAAACTGCCTTGGTGGTTTAAAATATGTTTTACTAGTATAGTATTATATGATCTGTGGTTTGACGTAACATCTACGGCTGCAGATTCAAAGGTCCTGGGTTCGAGTCCCAAGACGAGTCAAGGTTAGTTATTGAGTTTTTCAGCCAAGAAATTTGAGGCTAGATTCAGTGAGATTAGCCGCCCTGGCTGAATTTGATCAGAAGAACATTATTAAAAAAAAACTCATAAAGATAATAGGTACATATGTAAGCATTGAGAATGTATTACAAGGATCGTGGAAGAATTTTTCAGGCTATTAGACATTTTCTAGACCATGTTATTGGTATTTACTAGATATGTGATATAACACATACGTTTTACTATTATTTATTATTATTCAATATACATGCCTAGCATATTATATACTAGAAATATCTAAATACAAAGTAATAATAATAAATAAATGTTGGGACATTAACACACAACGCCATCTAGTTCCATGGTAAGCTACGAGACTTGTGTTATGGATACCAGATAGTTGATACACTACACAATTATATAACTTTAAATACATACATATTATAAATATAAACACCAATACACACAATATAGACTGGAGTACACACATTCGTGCTCATCACACAAATGAATGCCTCCAGCGGGACTCGAACCCGCGACCGCTAGCACGTCAAGTAGGGTCACTACCAACTGAGCCAAACGTGTCGTCATAAAAAGGTTACATACCGTAACACACAATAATCTCTGGTTGCCAAATTGAAGCTAGAAGCCGTGATGTACTGAAACACCTCCGCATTGGGCCCGAGCTTCTCCGCCACGCGCCACTTCACAAGCGAATCGTCCCATATGTGTCGCTCTCGGAGTATCCTAAAATAAAAAAGATAATTTTTGGATATTCTTTTATTTTTATTTTTAATTATAAAAATCTTTGTACAAGCATATAATAAATGCTGAAAAAATCCACTAGAATTTATGTCAAAATGGTTTGTTATATATAATCACATCTCCTTGGAACTATCTGTCTTGATTTTAAGTTGAATCGTAATGGTAGTATATAATTTCTATTGAAAAGCTTTATGTATGTACATAAAATAATGTAATTAAACATTATATCTAAATAAAAAAAATAACACTCTCATTCAATTAATATTATAAATGCGAAAATTTGGATGAATTGATGTTTGTACGTTTGTGTATGTTTGTTGATATTACGCCGGAATGGCTGAACGGATTCGGAGGCAATTTGTAATCTGGAATAGCACATAGGTTACTTTATATCTCGGAAAAATGCGATAGATTTGTTTTTGTTTTTCACAGAACAAGGAATCGGCTATTTTTTCCATGCTAATGGTATAGTTAAATAAAATAATTTGATATTTTTTTTAGTATTACATACTAGGGACTTATTACACTTTGCTTGAGTTTGGAAATTGATCTTGGTGTCTAGCAGTAGCCTTTATGTTACTATAGGTCTATGTACTAAATTTTATCAAAATTCGTCAAGACTTTTCAGCAAAGCAGAGTAAAACAAACATACACACATAAACATTCGCATTTCCAATAATAATTTGATTATATACCTTTGCATAACCTCCTGTGGCGGTGCCTCAATATCGGTAGTGGCGCGCCACAGCCGTAACGGGTGTCCATCTCCCACCTTCTTGCAGCAGAGTTCTACGTGTGGCGCCGCGCCCGACACTGACATCCAGCCTCGTGTTCTGCGATTTTGGACTTTATTATTATATATATAAAAATGATTTCGAATTACATTGAAGTGTTACTTTTTATTAGGTTATAGCATAAACACAGTCTATTAATCCATATAGCTGTCTTACGAATTGACGAAGACAGAATGAGACACGGTTGAGGCGCATCCCACTGTTATATGGGAAATGGTTTTAGGGTTGACATAAATGGCACTATAGTGCTTTAACTTCGTGATAATTTGGACCAAGTTATGCAAAAAACAGCCATGTGCGTAAAAGTACCAACAGAGTTATAAACAGTCATGTGTCCTGCAATTTTGGATTTTATTAATGTATAGATTAAGATAATTTTGACTGGATGTTTAGATGTTGTTTTGTTTAATTATATGTGGAAAATGCACATTTTATTATATAGGAGGTAAAGGTTTGTCTGTTAGTTGTAGATAAATGCGCTTATTACTTCCAATGCAAAAGCATTTACTTAGTACTGCAGTTTTGTGTTCTAGTTATTAACACAAACTAGACTAAAATCTTGTATTCCACGGTAAAAATATTTTACAATGATTACAATAATTCATATCGCATATTAAAGATTGACGAGAGAATTGTTAATGTACTTGAAGAGTGTGTTCTTTTGTATTATCTATCTCTAAACGTATGTTTAATTTATTCATTTATTTAAGTTTGTATTTTAAACTACGTCATGCTAAACATTCAATAACCTATTTAACAATCATGTGTTTATTCATTTCCATTAAGTTTAATTTAGTGTATTACTAATTATTTCTAGAATATTCTTTAAAACTTTTTTTTTGCTCTAAATTGAACCACATCAACTCTAAGAGCTACTCGAAGCATCTAAGTGGCACCAATACATCTACAATGGTGGTGACGTGAAATCATTTAATAAATAATCTGTTCAATAATGTATTGCTAACTCGAAACTTCTATAATATTATATCACAAATATATAGAGGGCAGGGAGAACCGTCTCTGTGTATGAAAAAGTGTCCGTCAAAAACAATTAAATTAAGATGGCGCTACCGAAGTAAGAGTGAAATTAAAAAAGTTTACTCTAATATAGAAGATTCTTTATCTTATAATTTATTTTTGACTACAATTAGCATTATATTAGCATATTAGCATTTAGATTTTGTATACCCTTTTTTATACATTAGCTAATATAGTCACCAAAAATTATAAGAATGTCAACTCGGTATACTTCAATCAGTCTATAACTGCTAGTTTCTGTACTAACACTTTCTATACTAGCTCTAATCTACTATGAGCTGGACAACTTTTCAGTTTCACACCCGTATGAGATGGTCCTCCTTTCCTGTACTCTTTATATACAAATATTTAAACAGATAGATATCAAAATAAAAAAAAGATACAGTAAAGAACAGATTAAATAAAATCGAAGATGAGAAGACCGTGAAACGCTAACACCGATATCTCACCTCTTTCCTGACCGCCCACAGACTCTAAAAAGGCATGAAAAAGTTAAATTCTATAAGAAATGCTAATACATGGAGAAAAGTTTGAAGGTAGATTCCTGCAAAACTTCTTTTAAATAAGAATTGTAAAATATTTTAAATGAATCATACTCACTTTTCTTTGGCTTCTTTAAGTAAAGCTTTAATGCAGGCTTGTTGGAAACCTTTCCAGTCTTGATTAAAATCTGCTCCTAACTCTTCAAGTGCAACCTGAATATTCAAAATAATATACAATTATTTTCTTTAATTAATATTTTTAATTAATGTTCTTTATTTCTAATTTAATAAGAGAATGACTTCGTTTAATATAAATAAAAAAAGACTTAAAACACTAATTAGCGATGTCAAAAACTCGCTTGAGAAACCAAGTGAAGTGAGATTCGAATCCCGGACCTTGCACCTCTGATATTCTCAAGTGCGAAGCATTTTCAACATTAATCATGTTGTAAATAATACATTTCATTTCATCTCCTACTCGCATAACAAAACACTTGCATAACGTTGAAGGAAAAATCGTGAGGAAATGTGTTTTCTGGAAGAATGTAGTAAGTTTTTAGACGACTTAAAATGAAGTCTGAGAGAGAGAGAAACTGATGAAGGGAGTCACATACTCAACAGTGGGATGATGAAAAGGGCTAGGCTAGACAAGGACAGACACACACCGGCACACTCTCCTCGAAGTAGTTGAACTTGCAGCGCGCGAGCATGTCCGCGGGCGCCAGGAACAGCTGGCGGTGTTGCTGTATGAGCAGCAGTAGACACGCGTGCGCCGCGCGCGACTCGCTTATCTGTCGCTGGTCTGCTACGCTCTCAATTATCGTCCTGAAGTACACAGATAATTATACATAATATTAAAATACATAATCAAACGTTGTTTGATACAAAATAATACAAATACGTGTTTTTGTGGAAAAGATAACCTTTTTTTAATATTGACACTATAAAGTCCAATTAAATAAAAAAAATAGCCGTGTATTGTCTGAAAAATATCGAGTAAAAACAAAAACCGGAAAAATAATAGATCTTCCGTTTTTAACCGACTTCCAAAAAAGAGGATATTATACGTATAGCCGGTTTTTTTGTCGGTTGTAAGTTTACCGGATCTTCGTATACATTGATAATACTAGTTTTTATTTTATTTTGAGACAACACCACATTTGAAAAATTGTTTAGCAAATGTTCTGCTTCACTTTTTTATACCATACATATTTCCATATTTTATAGATACAATGACTTTCGTACCTATTAGAGTTGCCTTCTTTAGTGCTACCAGTATGTGGGGGCGCGTGGTGTAGCCTTAGAAGTGTGGGCGCGAAACAAACCGCTAAATTAGATGCCGTCATTTGATTCACAGCTGAATGCTCTGCAACCTGTAAATTAGTTTTTTTTTGAATATGAGTCATATGTATTACTATGTATGTATTACAGTTTATTATATATGCTTTATTGCACATACAAATTAAACTGAATTAAGAGAAAATTGAGGACATAGGTGGACTTATTTCTACCAGAGATCTCTTCCAGTCAACAAAAGAAGGTGATAAAGTTAAGTGACAACTTAGCGGAGCAGAAAAGTGCAAGATAATAAGGAAATAATTTAAAAAAGGCACAATATATATATAAAACATACAATTATTTAAAATACATGGATAACGATATTAGTTAAAGATGATAGAAGTTTTATTTTAACGTTTAACCATGTTTTATGGTCATAGAAGAATTCGCTCAGAATCCAACACTAATAACCAATTATTCGATTGTTTGGGGTATCAGAGATAGACGATTGATTTAATCGAGTAGAGACAGAAGCTTATGTCATATTTCTATATCATGCTGTATAAAAATTCGAAAAATAAAATGCTCGAAAGAGAAGATCTCAAGATAAATCTAATTTTTGCCAATTCATTTTATAGAAGGAAATAGATATAAGATTTAGAATTTTTTCTTTCCTTTCGCACTTTTAAAAGATTGACGTTCAAGTTCATTTACATTTAAAAAATAATTTTCCTTGCGGAAATTAAAACTGTCATCCTTAAAAAATATACTTTGTTATATTGAATTAACCAAGCTTTTCTAAAGCTTTTTATACATTCAAATAAAGAATTCCAAAGTAGGCGAGTTAACATCCAAATTGCTGTGATCAAGGTCAAGTCATGTTGCATACAGCATTTTGATATGCTATTTACATTTTAATAAGAATGAAATTTACATAATTCAAAACTAACGTTACGTTTGATTTTATACAAGTAAAAATAAAAAAACCTTTTTTAAAACTTAAATAAAAAATTGTGTACACTATTTTTTTTAAGTACGTATGATAATTAGATGTGCTGTTATCTCATTAGTTAATTGAACAGCTTTTAAAATAGTAGAAAAAACTTAAAAATTTTAACCTGCACTTGGCCAGCGTGGTGGACAATGGCCTGAGCTCCCTTGTATTGAAGAGATACCCAGAAATGGGACATTAAAAAGGTCTGAATACTTACAATTATAAAATTAAATATATATGTTAACTATTTATATGCGTAAATATAATTATTACTAACCTCCCCAAGGAATATCAATAAAGATTGCAAAGCTTCCAAATGTTCTTCAGGCAGAAGTAATAGAGCGCACTGCACCGCGTCCGGTCTTAGAGGCTCAGGTACATCTGTAATTTTCATAATAAATGGAAGTTAAGATATTTAATAATTAACTAAAAAGGTACGACGCCGGCTTTAAAAATCATTTCTGTTTTCCGAGCAGGTGGTCGAGCCGGACTGAATACGTTAAGGCGCTTTAAATTAAAGATTCAAAAGTGCTTGTAATAAGTCTAATTGAATAAAATTTCATTTCATTTCATTTAAAACTTATTCACTAAAAAAAAATCATTAAAAAAATACGAATCATTAAGTACCTCCTTCTTTTAATGTCCGTTATAACAATAAAACATACGATACTTATTAAGAATAAACACAATTTGTTTAAATATTGTGT
The DNA here is from genome assembly GCA_921882275.1 of Brenthis ino. Lineage (NCBI taxonomy): Eukaryota > Metazoa > Arthropoda > Insecta > Lepidoptera > Nymphalidae > Brenthis > Brenthis ino. The sequence continues at coordinate 26,031,788 of OV170229.1, read as the reverse complement.
ATATTATTCGCCGGATAAGCTATATACAAAATCACGTAGAACCATTGCTGCATGAAAAAAGGACAAACCAACATACACGCTTTCGTATTTTTAACAGATTTTATAATATTAACTTTACATTGGACAAACTAAATTAGTATTCCCTGCATAAAAAAAAACGAAAATATATTTTACCACAAACAGGGTGTTTACTTACGTTGAAATATAGCGATGAAGGTTTCACTAAGTTTATTAGTGAGTAATGCATCGGGAAGTTCTCTAAAGTATTGCTTGACCATGTCTGCGACGTCATGCGCCTGCGCACCTTCAAAATTCAAGCTAGATTGCTTAGGCTCTATTGTATTCATGTTTTCTATAGCAAAGGCCGCGTTTACCGCCCCTGCTGATTCCACTATAGTACGAAGTTTGGCCGTCCGAGACTTCACGCCTGCTTTTCTGAATATACCCATCTGAAATATTTTTTAATGGTTATCACTTGCTTTTTAAGTTTTCATTACAAAAATATAAAAAAATATATATATATCTAGTCTTTAATACCACTGAAAAGGCGCGTATTTTCAAATTTTAAGTTATATTATCCTATATCTAATTTTTTTTAAACTGATATACACCACACGCAAAGCTGTAGGCGAAAACTAGTTTGTTGTGTATTAATATTATGAAAAGAGGTAAAATTAATATTATAAATTATATTTTTAACTGTCAAGGTTGCCTTATAAAAAGCGCATTTTAGATCAAATCACAAAATACTTTACAGATATCATTGAAAAAATCTTTCAAATACCATTATAAGTAGCCATATGAAGAAATTGTATACCGAATACTTAATGATAACATTTTATAGCTTAACTTATAAATGTATAATACCTGATCCAAGGCGTTATTTTTCAACCAATTTAGAGCACATTGTATTGGTTTGGGTAAAGAATGGCCGGTACGCTGCAATGACACCGTCAGTGGTACGCCAAAAACTGTTTTATCTGCCAAAAAAATAGAAAGTCTCAAATATAAGCAATACTTAGTAGGACAATTAAATAAATATAATCGAAATAAATTGTTAAGCGTTTTTGATGCACATCGTTGTTTCGAAATCTCGACATCGTAGTGTTTATCGTTATTTTAGAATTATTTTAAGCTTCTAAGTTATAGATAAAATGAAAGTTTACCATAGTCACGGATAATGGTCAGGGATAACGGGACGGGTCTCGGATAGTTGTCAGGGATAACGGGATACCAACTTTATGTTAGCTTATGAGGCGACATATATTGCCTTACCTTTGTAATCAGGCGTTTTAATCTTTCTAATGAGTTTAGGCAGCTCCCAGTTCCAGCCAGATTTGTGTGATGGACAGTATCGTTCCATACAAGCAGTTAACCTTAACAGCGCTAGTTTTCTAAGTATATGTAATTGGCCGCATGACAAGGAAGACATTGGACGGGAAACTGTAAAATAAATATTTCATAACACTTATTATTGATTAAAATCACTGCCCACCATATTATATTATTATCATGATTAGTTTATGATTACGTAATAAATATTTTGGAAATTTTTGCTTAATTACAATACCAACACTCCTCCAACAAATAAAAATAACTTATTTTTCTTTCTTTTTCAACTTATCGCCGTCTACTGCTAGATGAAAGCCTCCCCCGAAGAACGCCAACTTACAATAGATCAATTAATCGTTTTTAGATTGGCTATGTATGTTTGTGTACCCATAATTCGAGAACGCCAGAACATTTCATACAAAGATAATGTTTAATATTTTAAAACAACTAAGAATTGCCTAAGTTGGTTAAGTAAACCTTTAGAGGAATACCGAATGGTATTAAAACAAGGCTTTATTAGTTTATCTGTCCTGTCCCTTGCAAAGAAGACACACCTATCTATGGAAGGATGTACCTACAGTATATAATATATACGTGAACCCTTTCATCTCTTAGTTACGACTAGATATGTAGAACACGTATTTAAATGTGAATTTATTATGAACTACATATGTATTTAATTTTGTTTTCATGGTAATTTTTATATCTGAAGTTCATTTATTTAAACTTTTACTGACGTAAATAATATTATTTTTACCTAGTGATTTACCCTCACTTCGCTCGGGTGTGTCCCAACGCACGTTTTAATTTTTTGATAGGAACCCTAATTTTATTTCTAAAATAAAAGTAAGTTACTAAATTAATACTAAGTTACTTCTTATACCATCAGCTCTCTGCCAGTGAAAGTCCCATCAAAGTCATTTTGGAGATTAGCCGGAACAAACAGACAGCGAGATAGACAAAAATTTTGAAAATTGAGTTTTTCTGATAAGTACCGACCGTGTATAATTTCATATACATCTAGTAAAAATCTGTTATTTTGACATTACAAACAGACACTTTAATTTTATTTATCTGTATAGACAATCAACTTAATTCATTGCACACTGCACGTCCTTGACTAAACATTAAAATATGTATGTGTGTATTTGTAGCCGTTTATTTTCCGAACAGCTAACACGATTTTAAGGGGATTTTCACGGTTGGATAGAGGAGTAGATAGAATTCATCACATAATATTTTTAAAAGGATTCATTCTTGTAGCAATAAGATGACTCTTTAAATGTTTAATAAGCTACAGATGTTACTTACGGTAAGTCTCGGGGTTTTTCTGATTTGGCGCGGGCTGCAAAGTGTTGTTGGCTTTGGGTCCACCGTTAAGTGCATTGGTCCTAAACGAATACCATCTCTGTATATTGTTTCTGAAACAAATATCAAATTAACATTCTACTAGAAATACAAAAGAATAACTATAATTATAAATTAAAAATTTTAAAAACCCCTACGCAAATTAATTGTCTTTTAACGATTACACTGGCACGCGTGAAGCACTTAATCGAGTAATCATACGCCAAAATGCCTTACATCATTTTGGAAAAGAACTGCCGGCCGATATCAACCAAACATAGCTAAGAACCACCGCAAGGAAACTGGCTTTTAAATGAAAGAAAAACCGCATCGAAATCGGTCCATCCGTTTGAGAGCTACAATGCCACAGACAGATACACACACACAGACATCGACGTAAAACTTATAACACCCTCCTTTTTGCATCGGAGGTTAAAATATTTCATAATTGTAGAACAGTCTTAAATTACTCGTATTATTAATAGATTTATGGCGACACGTTTGGCTCAGTGTGTAGTGACCCTACATGCTGTGTCAGCGTTCGCGGGTTCGAGTCCCGCTGGGGGCATTCATTGTGTGATGAGCACGAATGCTTGTACTCCAGTCATGGGTGTTTATATGAATATTATGTATGTATTTAAAGTTTATATATGTGTAGTGTATCAACTATCTGGTATCCATAACACAAGCCTCGTAGCTTACCGTGGAACTAGATGGTGCTGTGTGTTAATGTTCCAACATATTTATTTATTTATTTGTTTATTTATAGGACGAAATATTTCATTCAAATAAGCGATTAAAAGAAAATTAGCATAGTGAGAAATGAGAATATTTTTTTTTAACTAATTATAGTAGTACATAGTGCAGTATACATCTGTGTGAATATAAATAGGCAAAGAGAAAACAGCAGTACCTTTTTCTCCTCTCTTTGCTAACCAATTTTCTTTTTTTTGCCAATGAACATTTTTGGAAACAGATATTTTTATATAGATAGGTAAATTCTATTTTTTTTTCTCAAATTTTGAATAACGATTGATGGTTGAATTTCGACCACTGGATGAACACTATATCTATACTAATATTATAAAGAGGTAAAGTTTGTGAGTTTGTGACGTTGTAGGGGGTAGTCTCTAGATCTACTGAATCGATTTCGATGAAATTTGGTTAAAGGATAGTTTGAGACCCTGGGAAGAACATTTTATTCCGGAAATCATTTCTTAAGGGAATCAAAAAATAACCCAAGCGAGGGTGAGTTGCTAGTTATTAATATTTTCATAAAGTTTATACAATACTAGCGATTTACACTCACTACACTGGAGCCCTTCCTAGAAGCCTCAAAGTGGTCTATAGACTATATGTTACTCCAAGTCCAGGTCATAGTCTAATTGTATACTAAATTTCATCCAAATGTGTTCAACCATTTTAGCCAGTTAGGTGTTTAGCGTGAGAAACAATCATACACACATATACACACAAGCTTTTATATTTATAATAGTAGTTTGATTTATAAATAAATATGTTGAGCCATTATTATTATTAACATATATATTATTAACACACAACACCATCTGGTTCCATGGTAAGATACGAGGCCTGTGTTATGGATATCAGATAGTTGATACACTACACATTTATAACTTTAAACACATATTATATATTATAAATATAAGTACCCATGAATGGACAGTACAAACATTCGTGCTCATCACACAAATGAATGCCCCCCAGCGGGACTCGAACCCGCGATCGGGGTCACTACAAACTGATCTAAACGTGTCTTATAACATAATGAATCGTATGTTTTAAATGAAGTAACTTTATATTTCTTTAATTATTTTAATTCCAATATATATATATTTGTAATTCACTTACTTTTTTGTTTTCATGTCAAGGCTGTCGTCATCGTCATCTTGGTCACCGTCTTGTGACCTCGATCCTGCCGAATTTGGGCTGCTATCCAGTTCGGAACTTCTCGACGCCGATTTGTCTCTTTTAAGACTTCTGTCTCGAAACCTAGGAAAAATTTTTTTATGAATTAATCTTTATATTTTAAACAAGAGTTACTACTTTTGTATATTTTTTTATATATTATTTTACACTACTACAATTTGTGATGTATTTTACGTATCGAAATAGGTACATATATAACATTTGCTTTGCATCGGCTGGCACCGACTTCGAAAATATCTGATTAGGCATCTATTATAAATGAATAAAATGAAAACCCCCCCTTTAGTTATTTTTTACATATAAGTGCCTGGAAGTCGGTTTTTTTAAGTTTTTATTTTTTCATTTTTAGTGTAGACGTAATAAGCAGGTAATTTGTAACAAGAAAGTTTTTAAATAACATTTTCGATTAAGCAATTTATTTAAAACAATATTTATTGTTGATTTTTTTACACGAAATTTCGTTAAAACCGTGATTTCGATAAAATTTAAATGGGACCATCTGGGAAGTATACCATACCATATATAAAAAATTACAAATCGGTTCAGGCGTCTTCGAGTAATCGGTGAACATACATACACAAATATTCCGACGAATTGAGAACCTCGTCCTTTTTGGAAGTTGGTAATTAACCAAAAAATAAATACAAAAGGCATCCAACAAGACAGGGCAGGGTAAGACGCTAGTAATTTATATTTATTATATACTTTCCTTTGCCAATAGTGTACCTAATAATATTTCCCTACCACACTATCCCAAGTTCACTGCCTCTTATGATTCATGGCAGAATAAACTTGGAACATTAGTTCTCTCCTGCATTAGCATACGAATAAGTTATACCTCTCATTGTGTGTAACAGAAACACTCGTTTAGTAATGGTCTGGTCAGAGGCAATTAGTCTGCGGTAATCGCTTTCAAAATGGCGCTACTAGCTTCATTTGATTTATTTGCTTGTTTAACTTTCTTAGTGGTTTACCAATTTCTGTTCAAACTCAAATGTTATTATTTTTATGGTAAAATAATAATTTGTTATTTAATTGTATGTTAAATGGCGTTTCAGTGTTATTTTATATTAGTATTAAGTAATAAACCATTAGAGAAATTAACATAAATTTTATTATTCAGTGATAAGATTTCGATGTTAACTTTAAGCTATTATTCTTTTACAGTAAGACGAAGTCAAACATCTGTATATTTGTCTCGAGAGGAAATAACACCTGCTACGTCTAGTTTATTGCCTAAGTTAGAGCAGACTGTAACGATTAAAGTAAAGTCAGCGATAAATGTAATAAATAACTTTGTAGCAGGTTCATAACTTTGTTTTGGATTGTGAAAATGCTGCGTTTAATAAATATTTTGGACAAACATTGCAGTTGATATCATTAAAATCGAAATGTCTTGAATAGTTTGAGCGTAAAATAGCTACAAAAAGAAAAACATTTACAATTAAAATGTAGTATGTATACTTTTATATAAAATGTGGGCCATGTTTATTATTAAAAGACTATACAAACAAAAAATAGCAAATAATTTGATTATTTGGCCTACCAAATTCAGTTATTTGAAGAAAATAGAATACTATAGATCCTGCCAAAATAACAGCTAGCTATTAAAAGGCCTCGGTCGTAAAGAGAAATATACACCCAGGTTAAGCCCAATAAATATATAGCAACGAAGTATATACTCGTACGTACATATGTACACCCCAAGTCCTTTGATCCCTCCCATTGACTGTAACTATCACTAAATAAGTTAAGGAAACTACGGTCACAAACGCTACTGAAATTAGATTGCCAGTGTGTGCACGTCGCACTGAGTCAACGTTATTTTACACATCGCAAATGTAATTTAGCTAATAGGTTGTGACGACGCATATTGATTCCTTCTTAATAGCTGCTCGTAAAAGGGACCAAATTTTGCATACATTATTATTGATGAAGATAGAAGATAAAATCTTGTCAAGAATTTTTAATTATGTTAACATATTAAAAAAAATAATTGATGATGTATTTGCGTTTTTGTGACTTATCTTTACATATAATTAAAGTTTTTAATACTGTCAATAACTCAATATACACATTTATGTATATAACTTACTTTCCCTCCTTCCCCAAATTCAACGAACTCGTTCTGATAGCTTGTCGTCTGTGCGGCGTATGTCCGGGAGATTTCTGGACTTCCCTTAATACTTCTGGATCAGCCTTCAATTCTATAGTTGGCGTCGGCTCAACGTATACCTAAAATACATTGTAATATTTAGAAAGGCACAAATTCAGAATTGGGGACTTGGCCCCTAGCGGAGTGGGTGGTATTTCTGGATAAGGGACGTGATAGGGAGTCGAAATGTTAAATAAAAATTGTCCGCGAACGTATGAGTAAAAAGTTATTGAGACTTAAAGTTACAACATTTCCATACATTTTCATATATTTCTTTACCACCAGTCGGAGTGGGTGGTATTTTTAGATAGGGAGGTGACAGAGAGTCAAAATATATTAAAAATATTTGGAGGAAACGTACGAGTAAAAAGTTATTGAGACTTAAAGTTATAACATATCTAACACATTTCCATACATTTCTTTACCTAAATAAGTGATTACAACAGATAAACATACCTTTAACGAATAGTACGCATCCTTTTTTATGTACATTACACATTTTCACAACAATTAATGCTTTATTGTATTTAATATTTTAATAATTTCACAACACAAACAAAACGATCTTACATTTTGACAAAAGCAAAACTGACACTTTGTTTTATATTACCGCTTAAATGACAACAGATTATATTTGATTATTTTTGCTTTTTCTGTTGGTAAAATATTAATATTAATAAATAAATAAATAAAAAGAAAAATATTATTTTCATTTCATAAATACATTTATGATTTTTTATCTGATTTATGTAAAATATATTGTTTTACAATTGTACATTTAGTAAAAAAAAAAACATTTTTTTATCTGTGAATATTTTTCAGTATTATTGGCGGGTGTTCTTAAAATACCGCGAAGTTTCATAATTTGTGACTCTGTACTCTGTATATTTTCCATTAGTTATTAGTTTTTGTTAATTTTTATATACTTTCGTTTCTTGTTTTTGTTTTAATATTATTTTTATAGTTTTAAGTGTTCATAGTGTTAGTGTAAACAATTTACAAACGTGAGTAGACTATTTTTAAAATCTAAATGTATTATTTACTTTTGGTTTTTATTTTGCGACATCGTGGTTAGTTTAAGACATAGGTTATTTATTTATTATTCGTCATATCTTGGTTAGGTTAGGTTAGAACATTTAAGATTATTTATTTATTATTCCTCATATCTGGGTTAGGTTAGGTTAGAACATTTAAGATTATTTATTTATTATTCTTCATATCTGGGTTAGGTTAGGTTAGAACAGTTGCCACAACGCACGAGCCGAGCGAGCGAAGCGAGCGTGCCGCGGTAGCGGCCGGCGAGTGCCATAAATGACTAGAAAACTAGAAAATTTGAATTTCACGCAAAGTACAAATAAAGACAATCATCTGGAGATCATTTTGACAATTGAAAGTGACGTTTTGACTCCAAGTGTCTAAATGGTAGTAATGTCAAAATAATGTATGGAAATGTTGTAACTTTAAGTCTCAATAACTTTTTACTCATACGTTCGCGGACAATTTTTATTTAACATTTCGACTCCCTATCACGTCCCTTATCCAGAAATACCACCCACTCCGCTAGGGGCCAAGTCCCCAATTCTAAACGGCCGCCTTTAGAAATAATTAAATACTAATTTAATTATACAAAATAATCTCTAATCTCATTTAACTACAGGTGTACCACACAACACTGGGTGTGTTATTCGCTCACAGTGATTTTCATCTCGCATATAAAATATCTAATATGTTTTAAATATATATATATATAAATAAAACTATCTTTTCGGATTATTTCGCGGATTTATTTTGATTTTTGGTTCCCGACGTTTCGAATGCTTTACAGCATCCATGGTCACGGGAGAGACTGAGGTGTTACATGTCTTAAAGATATAGTTGTTACAGACAGCCTACCCACAATTAACAAAATGAAAATTGCACCAATTACATTACAATATTTTTAACTTTAAACATTTTTTTTATAATTTTAATTATAATTGAATATGGAAAAATTATTTATTTAATTTTTGCTATTATTTTTATAATTATTACAATTTTAAAAATATTAATTAGTAATCTATATTTAGTGTTGCCATTATTATATTTATAACCATAAATAAAAATATAAAAATATAGTATTAATTATTAAAGCCATATAATTGTTCTATGTGTAATTTAAAAAAAAAAAAAAAAGTTAAAATTAATTACGGATAATCATTTTAATTTAGTTTGCTATTATTTAAAAACAACTTACTAAGCAACACTATTAAAATATACTTTTACAAATGAAAAATATTAATCTGATAAATTTCATTTGTAAAAGTATATTTTAATAGTGTTGCTTAGTAAGTTGTTTTTAAATAATAGCAAACTAAATTAAAATGATTATCCGTAATTAATTTTAACTTTTTTTTTTTTTTTTTAAATTACACATAGAACAATTATATGGCTTTAATAATTAATACTATATTTTTATATTTTTATTTATGGTTATAAATATAATAATGGCAACACTAAATATAGATTACTAATTAATATTTTTAAAATTGTAATAATTATAAAAATAATAGCAAAAATTAAATAAATAATTTTTCCATATTCAATTATAATTAAAATTATAAAAAAATGTTTAAAGTTAAAAATATTGTAATGTAATTGGTGCAATTTTCATTTTGTTAATTGTGGGTAGGCTGTCTGTAACAACTATATCTTTAAGACATGTAACACCTCAGTCTCTCCCGTGACCATGGATGCTGTAAAGCATTCGAAACGTCGGGAACCAAAAATCAAAATAAATCCGCGAAATAATCCGAAAAGATAGTTTTATTTAATAATGTCAAACATTCGCGTAAATCTAAGAAAGTATTATATATATATATATATATATATATATATATATATATATAACTGCCTCGGTGGTGTAGTGGCTAGCATGTACGGCTGCACACCCGGAGGTCCTGGGTTCGAGTCCCGGGTCGGGCCAAGTTTAGTTATTGAGTCTTCCTGTATAGTAAGTCTCAGTAACAGCCCGGAGTTGGGAAGTTGGCGGTGTTTCACCCCCGTGCCTCGGAGAGCACGTAAAGCCGTCGGTCCTGCGCCTTAACTCTCACCGGTCGTGTCGAGTGGTCGTCCCACCGGAGTATGAGAGTGATAGGAATAGAGAGTGCACTTGTGTCTGCGCGTACACTTGAGCACTATAATATCTCCTGCGCAGTTGGCTTATCACATTAAGATTGGCCGCCGTGGCCGGAATCGGCTAGGAGAACATCATATATATATATATATATATATATATATATATATATATATATATATATATATATACAAATGTCCAAAGAAAAAGATAGAACAAACATACGTATTTAATTACCTCAGTATTATGATGAGTATTATGCTCTTTATAATAATTATGTCTCCAACTTGCTGGCTGACATTCAGAGTCACTCAATGCACTCGAATCATCACTTTTTAAGCCTCTATGGAAGATCCTTTTGGCTCTGCCTAATTTTGACTTAGTACTTTTATTGCTTGAGCCCATACTGCCATCTGACGCATAACTTGAGCTGTCATCTCCGAAAGGTGCATGTAAAACAAAGGATTGTTCAAGGGGTGCGATAGGAGACGGGGGCATAATTGTCATTGGGGATGGGGGCTGGGTTCGGATAGCTGGTGCATGGAGGGGAGAACTATGGAAATCAGGAAAAGGAAACGCTGTAGGTGATGTTGGAGTCATATCAATATAATTTAAATCAGGGTATTTATCTTGCTGGACATCTAAAAAATGTGGAGAAGAGACGATAACTTCTGTTCGATTTTGCCGTTTTCTTCTTCTTGTTTTTAGGGATTCCACTCTTCGTAATAAAGCCTTTGCTCCATCACGTAGCCTTTCAGAACCTGTTCTCCTAAACCTGGTGCCTGTGTCTTCTTCATCTTCTTTGTCACTTGGTAACTGTATATGAGTCTGTTGTCCAGGTACTGTTAATCTGAAACAATAAGATAATACAATATTTTTTAGTTAAATACATAAAATACGTACATAGTACATACCGTATAATATTATGTGCCATACGAAGTTTCCACTTTTTCTAAAATTTTCCCAATTATAACACTTTTGTATCTACTAATCCATAGTAATATTATATGAATCATTGCAACCTAACCGAATAGCAGAAACTAGGCTTTCTATCAAATACAGACAACTGATAGCTGTCTGTATAAACGTTTTGAATATTTGATAGATCAAAGTTTAAATTTGATGACAAATTACATGAAACCCTTTAATTTGCCTCAATCATTTCGAACCTTTGATCAAATGACGAGAACGTTAAACGCTTTCTATTATTTCCCAGCGGGTCCCTTTTATGATAAATGTAAATCAATTGATATTGTAGCTTTATTAATGTTAATTTTCAAATCTGAGTCAATGGGCTAGAATTTTCTCGAAATGATATACTCGATGTCAAAGAAAATTAATGGGGTCCCCCTCGGGACCTAACTTAATACAATACCGTTTAAAATAGCAAGATCGGTAAAGCCGTCTCCGAGAAATCGGTGAACATACATAAAAAAAACATATAGACAAACATACAACCTCGTCCTTTTTGGAACTCGGTTAAAAATGAATGCTTCTAATGCTTCTTTGTATTTTTGTCCTCTATGCGCTTCTAAATGATTGATGCGATTTTGATGAAACTTTAATAGTTATTTTGTGTACGTCCGAGAACATCCATAGTCTTCCGAGTATAATATTTCGAGAATATTCATGTCCTCTTAACTAATTACACTATTCATCTCTGGGGACGCATCTGAGGGAAGCGCGGGTAAGTCTATAGTATCTTATAATTATAATAAACGAGCAATTTTTGTCGTGGCCTCTCCCGTGCAGAGTCTTTCGTGATCTCTCCCGTGACCATGATTCCTGTAAAGCATTCGAAACATCGGAAACCAAAAATAAAAATAAATCCGCGAAAAAATCCGAAAATACAGTTCTGAAATGATTTGCATCAGAGGATTTAGATAAGGTTTTGCATTATAAGTTCATCTATATAGGTGTCTTTATGCAAATTTTATATCTTTACCGATAAACGTCGAGCAAAGCTCGGTCTCCCAGGTACTATAATATACATAAATCTTGCAACAAAGAACGCTTTTAATTGATTTTTATTGACATTGCAAAGGCAAAAGTTCCACTCATTTATTTACACGTAGCTAAACTAAGTGTGAAAAGGGTTGACTATCATTTAATTACAGAGTTTCAGATTCTAATTTTGCGAGTTTTGATTACTTAATTATAATAAGCCGGTAACATTGTGAAATTGTTACGATAAATTGGGTATATTTCAATGGATGAAATATTTAAATAATATCAATTTCTAAGCTTCATCACGTTGAACTTTTAATGTCAAGGGTTACATTGAGAGCTTAAGTATATTACTTCTAGTATCTTATGATTATTGTGTATTTTTGTAATGTTTTATATATAATAATTATAAGATCTCACTTTCGCTCAGGAACACTTTAAAACTGGGCTAACTTAGCACTTAACACTTTTGAACTATGAAAAAATATGAAATATAATACTGTATTTTTGATCATATATACCTACGAGTATTTTAAATACACAAACCTACATACACACAAGTACTAATCCTAAAGTATTGACAAGGCGGAAATCGAATGCATCCCCTTCAAAAGATAATGTAGTACTCCAACACTATTCAGCGTTAAAATAAAACTTACAAATACGTATGGGTGAGTGTATGGTTACTGTTTTACTAATTGGTTTGTATTTGGAAGACCAGAAAAAAAGTATCCTTTAATTATTCTTTGAGAGATAATTATATAATATTAATAAATATTAATTTAGGTGTCGATTCTCAATCGCCTCTCATATCTTCTCCATTCTACGTGACATTGCCGAACTAATCTATGCTCTGTTCTTAACTGCCTCCATGGTGGCTAGCATGTGAATCTGCACATCCGGAGGTCTTGGGTTCAAGTCCCGGGTCGGCTTCAGTTTAGTTATTGAGTTTTCTGTTAAGAAAGTCCCAGTAATAGCGTTCCTCGGAGACCAAGTAAAGCCGTCGATCCTGTGCCTTAACTCTCACCGGTCGTGTCGAATTATCGTCCCATCGAAATTTGAGAATTACAGGAAATAGAGAGTGCACTTGTGTCTGCGCGTAGACTTGTGCACTATAATATCTCCTGCGCATGTGGCTTGTCTCAGTAATATTGGCCACTTTGGCCGAAATCGTTCGGGAGAACATTATCAATGTGTCCTATTGGTACTTTTGAAGCCATTAACAAGAAAATTCAAGAGTGAGAAGACGATTCACTTACGGAGTACAGTACGACTCAATAGGATATATGCTAAATCTAAGCATACATTGTTAGAACTTATAGCTATCACCACTGTTTACAGGCAAAGGGCTTGAAAAGGAACATCATAATTAGAGAATGTCTATCTCTTTCGAAGTTATGTAAAACTATTTGATAAGGTTTAAACGTTGCTCGTACAAGTTCTAAGTTAGCACATAACTTGTTTATACCCACATTTCTTCTACTAACGTTCTTGAGAAGCCATTTTTAGTGGCAAGTTTGGCATAATTTCGTTACGTTAGTTTAGTAGAGTGATTGTTTAATTTGAACTTTGTTTATTAAATTGGCGCAGTGTTGGTTTTATTTTTATTTGAGCTTTTGTTAGCATTCGTATCTGGATAAAAGAAACTATTTTGATAGAAATATTCCTAAATATATTTTTGAACAGGACTACAAAGAAATATATGTGTACGTATATAATTCTGACATACTTCCTGTATATTTGTTGTGTTTCACTTGATAGTAAGTGAAATAATATGTCCTTGCTAAATTTTATCAAAATCTGCACAGCGATGATCGACGATACGTTCAAATTTAAGCATAAAAGGCAACAGACTGATAGACAGAGTCACAATTGTCCAGATACAATTTGATGTAACACAACATAATCTATTACATAATTTTTCAGCTTAATTGAAAATAATAGTAACGATAATGAAATATATTATTGCATGTATAAAAAAATCTAGAAGCTTTTAAGTGGGTTAATTACTCTTATCTTGATTAATGCGTAAAAAGTTTTCCATTAAATACGAACGCATCATTATACTTTTTAGCTTTTAATCTGCTTTAACGTGTTCCGCTCTAAAAAGCACGCCCTTTATTTAGATTGGATTGACGCAAGTGTTATTTTAACGGCTAACGGAAAAGAGGTGGATAATATTTAATTTAATGTATTGAGTAGCAGTTCTTATCGTGACATATCTAATAATTTTTGTAAAATATAGATTTAAGTACCTATAGAGCAACAAAAATCTAAAATTTGGGTATATTATGTCCCATTATGTCCCTTAAATTAATTAAACAATCGGATTCAATAAAGAAATAACGATTTTAACGTTCGACGACTTTTCATTTCAACGTTCAAAGATTACAAAAAGATTTATTGTAACGCCACAGATCATATAATACTATACTAGTTGTAATACTTACTTAAGCACATGTAATTTAAGGAATGTTACAGACTAATTACTATATATTTGTTTGTCGGGTTTGATTTCGATCACTTCTCGGAGCTCATTTCTCTGCCTCTAGGTATTGATTTCTTCAAATCTATTTGGTTATATATGAATTTATTTATCACAAATTGATAAATATATTGACGTTATATTAATAACTAGAAACTTATCCTCGCTTCGTTTTTATGGGTTTTAATAATTAATAATAATAATCATTATTTCATGGGTTTTAATAATTGTTAATAATTTTGTTCCTTTTCGAAAATAAAAGTAGTTAGTACTAAGTTACTCTATATGACATCAAATATTTACCAGTAAAGGTCCCGTCAAAATCGGTACAGCCATTTCAGAGATTAGCCGGAACAAACAGACGGACAGACAAAAATAAAAAAAATTATCTTACATGTATCGCAATATATACTTTCATATTGCATATAGTAAAAAGCTGTTATTTTGACATTATAAGCAGACAAACTAATTTTATTTATTTTTATGTATAGATGTATAGATAAATAAACGGGTTGGTCCAGGGAGTGAAAATTAATAAATCGTTACTTGGCGAAACTCTTGAAAATTTCGCCATTCTAAACTCAGCGGCTTTAAATGCATTGTGTGACTTAATGAATTAATTTGAGATTTATAAAGAAACATATTAATAGTTTGAAAGTGGTTTATATTAATAAAAATTTTACTTGGCTAAATGTTGCTTAACATTAAGTGTTAAGTTTTAAAATGAGACCAGTATTACGAGGATATTTTAATTACCTTCAAATAAAGATATGTTAGATTTATTTTCAAATTAAAATCAGATTAAAAGAAAATCTAAATTAACCACTAAAAAGAATCGATTCGATATATGCCCTTTAGCACAGATCACTAGCCTCTAGTATATGAGACTGCTCTTGAACAAACCGTTCGTCGTCAAAAAACAATGACAATAATTAAATATTTAAGTTACTTCTTATATATTACGTATTTGAAAGAAATTCAGATTGGCATTAGCTTAAACAGATTACTTTTCATCAACGTATTTGCTATGCAAGTAAAAGAATATATATAAAAAAAAACAAATACATACTTACATAACTATTTTCCTATAAAATATTTGTAATTTTAATTAAAAAAATCTTTTTATGATTTTTTGGGGGTTTATTTTGATTTTTGGTTCCCGACGTTTCGAATGCTTTACAGCAATCATGTTTCCCGTGACCATGATTGCTGTAAAGCATTCGAAACGCCAGGAAACTTATAGATAGGTACCTCTACAGTAACCTCAGAAAAAAGCAATAGATATTACAAAACGCTAACAACCTATCATTATACGGTGTAGCAACTACCAACAACAAAACGTGATAGGTGAAGGGCTAAGGGCCCAAATTGTATGTAGAACAAATAGCCAGGGGGCCTCATTATCGTTATTGTATTATGACGGACGTCATGAGATCATTATTTATGACTTCTGTATATAATCTGATAAGAAATTTGTTGTTCATTCTCTGAATTATGTATTTTTAACTTTACATTACTACGAGATATTTTATTGGTAATTTTTGTGATTTTAAGAAATAATATTTGTAAACAATATGTATATGACTTTTCCAGCCCAATCTTTCCATGTTGCACATGTTTATAAACTATTAGATTAAAACAATAAATACTCGTGTATATACAATATTTTCTAATAAAGCTAATCTAATCTATTCATATAATAAAATTGTAACTTAAGTAAATATTTTTTGGAAAATCTTATTGAGATAGACATTATTATCGAAACAGAGGCCGAATCTATAGTTTTTAGAATTTTTGTCTGCCTGTCTGACTGTGACCGCATCACGGAAAAACATTTAAAGGGATTTTGATGAAATTTGGTATGTTTTTAGCTGCTTATCCGGGTCAACATATAGGATACTTTTTACTGCGGGGCAATATCTCATCTATGAGAAATCTATATTAAACGTTAAAAGTCAAAACGTAAATAGGGACGTACACAAGCGGAGCCGAGGGTGAGTCGCTAGTACTTTATATTTTACGACTTTTCCTTTGCATCCATGAGAGATTTCTTTACTTTTTGCTCTAGGGTCCGGCATCGATGTTATGTTCATAGCTCGGTCTTCTTAGTCAATATGAAAATTGTTTTTAGCAGAATCGAACCCGTATTTTTTGGTATATTACGAAGTGCCAGTCAGATACTTGGCTCTTGCAACATGCCATAAATACACATGTAACGTATAAAAAGAACCTACTAACTATACTTACATTGTATGTACAGAAGCGGCTGATATTGTTCACATATCAAAAGTCAAAAATCAAAAGCGAGTTCACAAGTGCGAATACAACCTAACAATTATATTATCAATATACAAATTAATATGAATGATTGGACGCATTGTATAGCAGGTAACACTTTCATTCGACCGCTATCACAGGTCACTCAAACTAAAGTACATTTTTGAAGGCAAAAAAACGTGTAACAATAAAAGTATCGCCGGTAGCGACGTGAGGATGTCAGTCTTAGTTTTGAAATGATAATGGACAATGACCAACTGCTTTGAAAAGGGCCTTGTACATTGTGCAACATAGAATTTTGGCTTAAAATAGTATCTTGTCTTATTACAGATGTAAAAAATAATTGAAAACGGTCTTTAATGTAAGCTATGCAGACATAGGTACACATAGACATTGGTAAATGAAATTTTGTTTATGCTAATAAGTATTAAAAATAACATTTATATAAAAACTTTTTGTTTATTTTATCAATAAAATAAATCAAAATAATTATTGTACGTATTTCAAATGATTAGACTTTTTATATTTGTCCACGTCATTTTTTGTGTATTTTTCTATTAATTATTTGTGCAATAAGTAAGAATAATAATACTCTATGCAATAATTTATCATGGAATAAAATGATTGGTAGAGAAAAGTTTCTTGGGTTTTTAGTCTACAGCGTCGTTCTAATTTCATTGTAATTGAACGTATCTCTTTTGCTTGTTACGTAAATAAGGCCGAGCTTTGAAAGCTTTTTGTTATATTTTAAAAGCGTTTGTGTCTTTATAATATGTATAGCATTAAATTTCATTTCCAGATTATTTAAAGTGTTAAAAACTATTATTATTTTTTTAATTTTGTTATTAATTAGTGCTAGATGTAATTTAAACTTACAAATCAGGTTCAACATCTGTGTAGTGACCATCAGCATCCACGAGGCCCACTCTGATGGTGGGAAGAGTTTCATCTTCATCATCTTCCACCTCTCCTCTCGCTTCCCGAGCCTCCCTCTCTGCTAGGGCTCGAGCTGCTATCACCTGTAACAGTAAATCATAGGTAGCAATTTTCAACATCGACTATTTTCGTATGAACTAACTCTGGCAACTTAGAAAGGAAGAAGTTTTGTAAAAAGTTATACCCAAATGTAAATTTCCAAAAATCCTTAACTACCGGGCGTTTTTTTAGCTTAGAATATATTTCTCATATCATATGGAAGCAAATCTCAATAAAAAGAAATAGATTCATAATTTGACATATCTTCGCCACACAAAAAAATACAAGTAGAATTGCGTAGGTACTTCCATTTTAAAGTTAGTAAAACTACTAGATAAATTAAACTTTTTCATATTAAACAATGAATATTGCTTATATTATGCTTTTAACATACTAATATTATACTGTACTAGCATAGCCCGCGGCTCCGCCCGCGTTCAGATGACCAAAAACCAAATTCTTAGGTTTTACATATTAGTATACTCTTAAATTGCAGTTTTTGTATTTTTTCTCAGAAATGAGATATTTTCCCGCGGTAAAAAGTATCCTATATGTTGGCTCGGATAACCAGCTATTACTATACCGAATTTCATCAAAATCCCTCCAATGGTTTTTCTGTAATGCGGTAACAGACCGACAGACAGACAAAAATTCTAAAAACTATAGATTCGGCCTCTGTATCGATAATAATGTTTATTTTAATAAGATTTTCCAAAAAATGTTTAATGTATAGATTCGGCTTAGTTACAATTTTATTATATGTATAGATAACTAATAACCGTACTAAATATAGATGTTAAAGAAACGTCGAATAGATTGTATTATACATACATACACTTTGCTATTCGAGTCGTTCTATTCGAATCGAAATAAATAGTTGTACTTGCGATATCTTCTAAAATAATTTTTATTTTTAAAATATTTATTTATATTTGTAATGAAGACAATTTATAAAGATTTCTATCTAATCCGAAATTAAAATGTTCAAATTTAAAAATTTTGTAACTTTAGGTTAAGCCTCTTAAACTTATCATCATAAGTTATATTTATAGGTCGAAGTAAAGTTTAATGTTATTTATCTAAAGCACGTTGATTGCTAAGCTGTTAAAGCAATCTGGTATACAATGTAAGCTTATAAATATGATTCTTTTATAATAATTCTAGGAACGTATGAATAAAAATGAATTAAAACTGGAAAAATTAATGCTCGATATATCGAGTAAAGCTCGATAAATCAAATTAACAAATATTGTTATTACTTCTTGACGCTGAAGTTGTCCAATGGATTTTAGTTAAATTCAAAAATATAACGCAAAAACAATTATTTTAACCTACGAATAAATAACTTATTATTTATTCGTACATTTTAACACTATTTTGCACTTCCGTAGGTCGACTGGAAGATATCTCATTTAGAGATAAGCACAGCTTTGTAAAAAGTTTTCAATATATTAATTGTATCACCACTTTAAAAATACGATAAAATACATAAAAATAAACAATTAAACGTATCTTCGATCGATTTTGATAAGACTACAGCATTTTTACATTTTTAAAAACATTTTTTTACTTGGAATTCTATATAAAAATATAATAAAACCCATTTCGTATAATGAATGAACACTGTCGATCAAAGTACTTAATACGTCAAGTCAAATGTAAAACCTAATATTCTTTGTTTAAATTACTTTACTTTGACTTCGGGAGCGTCGTTTGAAAAATGGAGCATATTTTTCAACTGATTAATATTCTGAATCCAAAGAGGAAAACCAGAAATTCAAATACATATGGATACAATTGGCTTGAAATACAATATTTTTAAAAATATTTTCTTTATTGTGCCTTATAAAAGTTAATGATACGTAGTTTTTTTTTAATATAACAATAATAACAGGCAAACGTTTTCTTTTAAACGGTTCATTCAACATATAAGAAATAAGACTGTAAAAATTGTATATTACCAGTACACAATATTTTATTGAGTTTATTTAATAAAATTAATCTAATATTGTATATATATTTAAGTATCTTATTGTCAGCCGCCACACAAAATACTTCAAGCGTAGTAAATTCTAGATTATATCTAGATGGATTTCGGCAAAAATAATATAAGCTAAATAAGTTTATTTTTACTTTCCTGATACCTTAACACAAGCAATAGCAATGAATCAAAAAAAATCTCTTATCAAAATCCAGGTTAGGTCCGTAAAATAAAAACTAAAACTACTGACTGAAAACTAAAAAAAATATATATTTTAAAATCACTCAAAGAGAAATACGACAAAAACTATACCAAATTCAATATATGGTCGATAAACACGTGGCGTAAAAATCTGATTTGCAATTAGCAAGTATATCGCGTAACACAGACAAAAAACATAATGTCCAAATTAAGTATCTCCATTTTTGAAGTAGGTCAAAAATGAAACTAACCTGTAGCCTCCTTTGTGCCTGAGGGGTAATCTCTACCACTCTCGACCATCGCCTCGATTTTCTCTCGTATTGCCACTTGTCGCTCAAGGCGCATTGCTCATCGTCAGAGTCGTTCTGAAACAATTCATATTTAGATATTAAATATATATTAGAAATAAAAATTAAACAGTAATTAAAATACTAAATATATGCAAATGCGAAAATCTGTTTATTTGTTTGTCAGTTTGTCTTTCACGCATCTTGTCACTTATGTATTTGTTGTGACATTTTTTTTTAAACCAACTCACTCATTAGAGAAATTTATAGCTTTTTGCAGTTGTTATTACTAGCAGGAGCCTATATTTTAATCCAGGACATAATCTATTTCTGTACTAAAATTTATCTAAATTTGTCCAGCTGAGTGGAGAAGTAAAAAACATACATATAAATACTTTTAAATGCAAAACTTCTTACATTACTAGTATAAATACACTGTCACCTGCTTTGTTAGGCATACTTTTTTTTTTTGGCTTTTAGAGACCTTATAAGTGCATATTTAAGTTTTACGCTTATAAATTAAATATTTAGGTTAAATAAAAAAAAACAAATGAATAAAAAAAGTAGCGTCTTTTGTTTTTTCGGCGGGAAAAAATATTTATGAAAGTAAATCTATGCTTATCTCATTCTAATCTAATATATTTAAACGAGCAATTCTTGTATATTTATATAAATTTATTTTTTGTATCTCGAAAACGGCTATAATGATTTGGATCAAATTTTGTATTTAGACTAGCGACTCACCCTCGCTTCGCTTTGGTTTGTCCCTGCGTTGATTCCCGATACAAACTTTGATCCCCATTTTTACCCCCTCAAGGAAGATTTCCGGGATAAAAACTATCCTATGTCCTTTCCAGGGTCTTAAAATATCTTCTTACTAAATTTTATCTCAATCGGTCCAGTAGTTTAGGAGCTTATTCGGTACAAGCAAACAAAGAAACAAAATCTTTCCTCTTTATAATATTAGTATAGATAAGGTTTTGCTTTTTAAGTTTATCTATATATGTAGGAGACTTTTCCGAAAAAGACGCCCAGGTACTTTTATTTATGAGTTACATGGTCTAATTAGAAACAGTATTGAAGTGAAATATATATATACATTGAGAGTTATTATAACGTACAGTGTATCGCTCTGAATTCTGAATATCGCTAAACTTGATTAGAATCTCTATAAGCGTCTAGACGCTTTAAAACCTTAAACTTAACCATTATGATTCGGAGCTTTTAAGTTCTGGCTGTCGTGATATTTGATTACCATACTGTTAATTGACTCTGTTTATCTTTTAATTTTGTTATATTTAACTGAGAGCTTTTCCAGTCTTGTTTTTACGTAATGAATGAAGTTAATTGTATAGCTATCACACTAGCCACTTACACTCGCTTTGCTCGGGTTGGTCTTTAACTCATAAAGCACTTTACTCAGTCTTTTTAACGCCCTTTCAATAAGAGGAGGATCAGGTCGTAGTACACCACGCTGGCCAAATACGGGTTAGCGGACTTCACATGTCTCCTTACGATATTTTCCTTCACCGTAAGACAAGTGGTAACAATGTTGGAAATGATTCGCACATGAAAATATGAGAGGTACAAGCCGGGATTTGAACACGCTTCACTCGGTTCCCCAACCGAGTGCGTTACCATTGGGCTAACACTGCCTTACACATGTATGTAGATAAAGTATTAGTATTTATAATAATACGTACAGATTGCGCTACTTTTTGTAAAATTTTATTACTGACAGAAATCTATGTACTTTCTACTTAATCATAATCTTTCTGTATCTAATTTCACTCAAATAATTATAACGCCTAACCATTTCAACGTGAAGAAGGAATAAACACGTACAGCTAGATCCATACAAAAAAATTTTTTTGCATATGTAATAGTAATCTTACTAATATTATAAATGTGAAAGTTTAGATGTTTGGATATTTGTTTCTCAATCACGCCAGAACAGCTGAACAGATCTGGATGAATTTTGGCACAGAGATAGATTATAGTCTGGAATAACACATAGGCTACTTTTTGTCCCGGAAAAATGTACGGTTCCCGTGGGATAGGTTTGTTTTTGTTTTCCTAGAGGCGAACCCGAGCGAAGCGAGTATAAGCCGCTAGTTAATTATAATTAAATTGTTAAATCGTAATGTTTCTCTTAGAAATAACATCAATAATAAACAATATTGAGGCTAACTAAATTGATTCTGATCTTATACTTTTCTATACTCGCACTATCTCGCTGCTTTAGGTACTTGCATTTATGTTAGTTATTTTTCTATACGAACTTTGATTTTAGAACAATTTTCTTACATCCAATTATAACAAAAAGCTCTCAGTAATAGCTTTTATAGAAAGACTAGCATTGCCCGCGGCTCCGCACGCGTTCCGATGACCAAAAACCAAATTCCTAGGTTTTACATATTAGTATACTCTTACAATGCAGTTTTTGTATTTTTTCTTTAGAAATGAGATATTTCCCGCAGTAAAAGTATCCTATATGTTGACCCGGATAGCTATCATCATACCAAATTTCATAAAAATCTCTCTAGTGGTTTTTTTGATACGGTAACAGACAGACAAACAGACAGACAGACAGACAGACAAAAAATCTAAAAAGTATAGATTCGGCTTCTGTATCGATAATAATGTCTATTTCAATAAGATTTTCCAAAAAATATTTAACGTACAGATTCGACTCAGTTAGAATTTTATTATATATTTGTATAGATTTTAATAAATGGAATAAACGTATAGAAAATATATTTGTTAAAGACATAACATAATTTATTAAAGTAAATTATTATTTACGTTATCAATAGCATCATGTTATGTTTACAGTTTGAAACTATAAGTTAAGTTAAAGCTTGATTCAACTTTGTTTGATTTTAGTTATTCATACAAATATTAATTTAATATAATTTCATTAGTATCTATACTTTACATCATCCCTGATTGCCTTTCAATAACTCGTTAGGATAAATCGCATGGTCTTATTATGGCTTGCAAAACATTAATTGAGTTTATTCACTGAAGCATCGAGAGACTGACTGGAGTTTTGATTATGCAGTACATATATAAAATGATACATCGATATATGTATATGTAAGGTAGCATTTTTATATATTGAGTGTTTTAATAAAAAATAATATATTTGATTAATTTGTCATGATTTATGTATAAGGCATTTACAGATACAGAGGCCGAATCTATAGTTTTTAGAATTTTTGTCTGTCTGTCTGTCTGTTACCTCATCACAGAAAAACCACTGGAGGGATTTTGATTAATTTTGGTATAATAATAGCTGGTTATCCGGGTCAACATTTAGGATACTTCTTATCGCAAAAAATTTTTCATTTTAGAGAAAAAATACAAAAACTGCAATATAAGAGTACACTGATACGTAAAACCTAAAAATTTGGTTTTTGGTCACCTGAACGCGGGCGGAGCCGCGGGCAATGCTAGTTTTTTATATAATTAATTATATTTGTAATTTTCTTTAATTGAAATAGAACTAACCATAAAAATAATATATTTAAATAAGGTCCTTTTAAGTATAAGTTTATCCGACCAAAATGTAATTGTAGATGAAAATGTAGTTTAAATTTAATTTCAAATACTGTCCAGAAAATCTCTTTGTATTTAATAATACTGCTGGGAAATTGCGAAGTAAGCTTTCATAAAGTGATTACATAAATTTTAATTTATATTGTCTACGTCATTTTTATTTTGGATTTATAATAAACTTATAAAACCTTAAAAGAATTATCATTTAATTAGACTAATAATATTTTATACGAACTTTTGTTGATTTCTGTTTTCAAATTAATTCTTTAATCCATACTAATATTATAAATGTGAAAGTTTGTTTGTTTGTTCGTTTGTTTGTCCTTTTTTCACGTCGAAGCGGAGTAATGGATTGGCGTGATTTTTTATGTGGAGATAGTTGGAGGGCTGGAGAATGATATAGGCTATTTTTTATCGCGGGAGATTACTTAATTCCCACGAGAAAACACGTTATATCACTATGAAAAAAATATTTATTACCAGAATTGCTTGAAACTTGGTGTATATACTCTTCAATAAAATTAAATAAATACGTGTCTTAGCATTTTTCAAAATTCATCCTTTATGAGGGTAAAATAATTTTAGCGTGAGCAAAGCCGCGGGTTCTGCTAGTTGAATATAAATCTATACATATAATAAATTGTAAGTCAAATCTGTAGATTAAATATTTGGAAAATCTTACTGAAATAGTCATTATTAATTATCGATACAGAGGCTGAATTTATAGTTTTTAGATTTTTTGTCTGTCTGTCTGTGACCGCATCACAAGAAAACCACTAGACAGATTTTGATGACATTTGGTATGATGATAGGTGATTATCTGAGTCAACATACTATAGGATCTCTGAGAAATCTATACTAAACGTTAAAATAACAACGGTAAATATTTCTTAGTGTTTATAAACAGTTTTAAATATTATATTTGTAAGGTTTATGTATGGAACATATACATTTTTTTTTTCTTTCATACATTTCCTGGTGCTTAATTGACCTGCTACTTAATACTATGTCTCAAGTCCATGGGTTGACTGGAAGAAATCTCTTCTAGGGATAAGTCCATCTTTGCCTATGTAATTTAACATGCAATGTATGTATTATTTTTCATTATATAAACAAAGTATATATACATACAGTATTATATATACTATTACGTACGTATACGTTATACATCATACATACATGCTTAAAATCTGAAAGTATCCAAAACGACTAGCGCCATCTATCGTACGTTGATAAAGCTTGTCAGACATCTTTACGGGTGATGTAATAACAGCGTGACAAAGTTATTAGAAATCAAATAAATGACATAATATATAAGCATAATATAAGATAAACAAACATTTTTGTATTAAATAACTTCGAGCTCTAATAATAATTTGTTGTCTCATAAGCAAGGGGTCATGTCTGGTATTTGCAAGGCTTCGAATTCAAAGTCGGGGTTGAAGGCTTGTCAACAGATTTACTGCGTCATTAGTAAACGATTGATGGTATATTGTTTACGCATACTTAGTTCCATCTCAATGGGTTTTAAAATTCTGTCACAGCCTCCTTGTCCAAGGCAATGTGAATGAACGTATGAAGTTAGTTAACGCACTATGCCAATTTGTTAGCATGACATGGCGTTATATATAGGTGAATGATCTACGGAAATGGATAGTTGGTTACGTAAGTGCTTATAATTTAATATAACATCACATTAAACTTGATCAAGATGAGAGGTTGAACTCAATAAATATGGTAACACGTTTGTAATTTAATTATTTATTTACAGCTTTTTAGTTTTAGCAAGCTTAGTTTTATTTAACTTTTTTTTGTGATTGCTTCCTATAATCTTTTGTATTGATAACCGACTGACTACTCTTCTATAAGAAGCTTTAATTTTGATTTTTCATTATTTTAATTTACCATATGATACTCGCATTGTTGAAACAAATTAAATGAATTATAATTCATAAATATCGGTAAAGTTTTATAGTAATTACGAGGGAACCAAGGGCAGTATGTATCCAAACATATGCACATACGCACAGATAAAACAATCACGTTAAGTCAAACAAACATGCAACGATAGCAAATGCAAAGATAGGTTATTTATATTGGACGTAAAGCAATTTATTCTAGTTCTAAATTTAAATTTGCTTAGTGAAATAACTAAATATATTTACGTAATGAAACAACTAAAAAATACACCGACTTCCAAATACCTTTAAAAACGATTATTCTGCCATTAAGTGGAATTTTTATTTGAAAATGAGGATCGGATTTAAAAAAAGAATCATGAAAATTGGTTCACATTTGGTGAGATATAATGTAACACACAAAAATACGTACCTACACCTTTATCGATTGATAGTAGGACTCTGTCAAGTCTGAGGAGTCCGACTGGATGGATACCACCCCCTTATCTATTTCTCCCGCCAAGCAACAATGATTACATTGTTGTGTTCCGGTTTGAAGGATAAGGTAGCCAGCGCAATTACAGGCAAGAGGCATATCGTCTTAGTCCTCACAGTGACGACGCACCAACGGTTCTGCATTTTTGTTACATAAAACCTAAGCGCATGAATCGTAGGTGTTATGAGCGACAGGTACCGCTTTCCATCAGGTGGGATGGGATGTCTGCTTGTTTATCAATGGGCACCATAAAAAGAAGCAATATCTTCATTTTTTGAAGTTGGTCAATAATAAATAAGATTACTTTGTACAGAACAAGAATAATAATATTTAGTTGATAAAAACAACAGCCGCATACCATAAGTATTATAAGGTAGGTATAAACTACTTCTTACATATTAACTCAGTGAGTTTTAATAGACCCCAAAGATTTTTTTAATCGAATGTACCGCAAATGACTCGACGCAAGTTCGAAATAATTCGAGGATGGCAGTAATTGTAAATTAGCAGGATTATATTTATTTGAGATCAAATCCTGTTCTTTGAAGTTCAATGGCTTATTATTGAGATGATTGACGTTATATAATAACGTAATACGTAGTTTTTTTAACAAAACGACGTGACAAAAGAGCATAGAAAACGTAGATTTTCCTTTTTAATGTGCATTTATTAGCTTTATTTATAAGTCACTAGCATTGCCCGCGGCTCCGCCCGCGTTCAGATGACCAAAAATCAAATTCTTAGGTTTTACATATTAGTATACTCTTACATTGCAGTTTGTGTATTTTTTCTCAGAAATGAGACATTTTCCCGCGGTAAAAAGTATCCTATATGTTGAACCGGCTAACCAGCTATCACCATACCAAATTTCATAAAAATCACTCCAGTGTTTTTTTTTGATGCGGTAACAGACAGACAAACAGACAGACAGACAGAAAAAAATCTAAAAACTATAGATTCGGCCTCTGTATCGATAATAATTTTTATTTCAATAAGATTTTCCAAAAAATATTTAATGTACAGATTCGGCTTAGTTACAATTTTATTACATGTGTACATTATAGTAACTTTTATTAAATTCCAATAGTTGTATTGCTTTTAAGCTTTGTAAGTATGTATGTATCGGATGAAAATAAAATTATTTGTTATTATCGATTTAATTTGTTAATGGATGCTAAGAAGAAAGTACTTTGAATATCTGTTAATTTCATTGGTTTTGATAAGTATTCTATTATTATATTAATTTTTTTTACGGATTAATTAGGTTTTGTTCACGGAATTAGTTTGATTTTTAGTCCCCGACGCGAAGTTTCGAACGCTTTACATCTCTCTCCCGTGATCATGATTGCTGTAAAATATTATTCGATACAATTTAAACGAAATTTATTTAATTATTCTAACGAAAATAACGGAATTTTCGTTTAAAATCAGCCTATCGAAATAGATAAAGGCGAAGGCGTTATATAGTAGTGAATAATTTTATTACAAATGCATTGCAACTAAAATTACATATCATAATGGTGTTTGAGTAATCAAAGATTGTATAAAGTGGATTTCAGCGTGCCCTTTAATATTGTTTCACGTCTTAGAAATAATTGGGCGTGACCTTTTAAATAATTCGAGGGAAATATGGAGAGATTATTTCTGGTTTTAGCTTTGTTCTCGATTAATCTGTATTTCTCAATACTAGAAAATCTAGATAGACTTAAGTATTAGCTGTACAGTTAGCTCGAATCCTTTAGCTATGATTATTTTACAGGTTGTGTACATTTAAGATTTTCTAGTGCAAATCTAATTTTGGTCATGATTACGTGTGCTAATACGGTAGAGAAAACTTCCTTAGAAAACTTGCATGTCTCAGAGAACTTAATGAGCTTTCCAAAGACGTGTTAAGTCTGTCATTGTGTATTTGGTCAACGTGATGAGGACTTAATCTTTCTCGTGTTGAGAAGTTCGTGCTCAGGTTGCTTCGTGAGTAGGGTTGAATTACCTATTATTTGTATATATTAATGAAAAATTTAGTCTTAAAACATTTCATCACAGTATACATAAAATCCATAAGTAGTTATTAAAAGTCAAGCACATGACAAAATTCTGAGTCGAATTTGTATATTGAATATTTTTTGGTAAATATTATTGAAATATTAATTATTATCGATACAGAAACCAAATTTATAGTTTGTCTATTTGTCTATCTGTCTGTCTGACTGGAAAAGCATATGAGAAAACTACTGGACTGATTTCGATGTTTGGTATGATGATAGCTGGTTATCCGGGTTAACATATATGATACTTTTTACCGCGGGAAAATGTCTCATCTCTAATAAAACTATACTAACCTTTAAAACATATCTAGGAATGACCCCGAGCGGAGTGAGGGTGAGTCGCTAGTAATTATATAAGTTAATAAAAATAATACATTTCTATGAAAAAAATCGCAGTGGAAACGAATTAACGAACGATTATATATAAAAAGGAAATCGGTTGACAAAAAGTAGAAAAGATGCAGAACTATATTGTTTTTGTCTATTTATATATAGACTAGAATGCCCGCGGCTTCGCCCGCGTTCAGGTGACCAAAAACCAAATTATTATTTTTTACATATTAGTATACTCTAACAAGGCAGTTTTTGTATTTTTTTCGGAAATGATACATTTTCCCGCGGTAAAAAGTATCCTATATGTTGACCCGGATAACCAGCTATCACCATACCAAATTTTATCAAAATCCTTTCAGTAGTTTTTCTGTGACGCGGTAACAGACAGATAGACAGACAAACAAAAATTCCAAAAACTATAGATTCGATTGCATCGATAATAATTTCCAAAAAAAGTTCCAAAAAATATTAAATGTAAAGATTCGGGTTAGTTACAATTTTATTATATGTATAGACATAAAAAGTACATAAACGTATTATATTATAATATTATTTAGTTTATATGTTATAGGTTTTTATGCGTTATAATAAAAATATAGGTAATTAGAAGAAAAATCTTTATATATATAATTCTTCTGTGAGTGTGTATGTCACTGAACTTCTCTCAAACGACTGGACCGATTTTGATGAAATTTTTTGTGTGTGTTCAAGGGGATCTGGGAATGGTTTAGATTCACAATTTGAATAATAATTTTCATCAAAAAAAATATTAAAAAAAGTTTGAAATTTTAAAATTAAAGACGTGTAGACAGGACAACGTCTGTAGGGTCCGCGAGTATCCTATAATGCTGCCTAGATGAAACAATAATTTAACGCTGATCGTTTCTTCGCGTACACGATGAACGAAGCCGATAATATTAAAACCCTACCCTTTCACGCCATCAATTTACATTTTAATGTTTCTTTAGAACATTTTCGGTAAAGTATTAAATGATTACTTATTTACCATAGATATAACTTGTATAAATAAGCTTAATATTATACTTATTTTGCTCTAATTTATTTTTTATTTTAGTGTTGTTTGTGCAAATTTGTTAATATTTTTTAATCGGTATTATCTTTTATTTTTTCATATTACACCTACTCGTGAGTATATTAATAAACTAGCGACTCACCCACGCTTCGCTCGGGTTCGTCCCTAGCTTGGTTTCCCACACAAACTTTGACTGAACGGATGATTTTCGGGATAAAAAGTGTCCTATGTCCTTGATAGGGTCTCAAACTATTTTCTTACCAAACATCTAAATCGGTTCAGTAGATCCAGAGATTACACTCTACAACCTCACAAACCCACAAACTCACTAACTCACAAACTTTACCTCTTTATAATATTAGTATAGATATAGATTAAGAAAGGCCATAAAATATGGCTTAACTTTTTTTAAATTTAACGTTTTAGTAAACTATATCTTTGTGTATTTACCATGTATATTTAGGACAAAAAGAGAAAAGACGAATGAGAACCAGATCGGCACTTTTCAGTTTGGCAAGTAGGTAAATCAGAAATGATATTAAAGAACATATTAAACAAGTACTAAAAAAATAAAAAAAAGGCTTTTATTTCATTATACTTTAAATAATAGAGATTTTCATTTTGTTGAGACACATCACTAGAAGCCCGAGGGTTTCGCGATATGAGATGCACAAATTCGTATTTATATAACAATCATAGCATGTTAAAAAGGATATTTCTTTTTAATGTTGTTTGCTATATTTATTTATAAGGCAAATTTACGAAAACGATTTATAATATAAATACATATTTTGTAAAAAAAATATTTTTTATTAAGTATTTAATGAATTTAAATTGTGCGGATATTAAATTTATTATGTTTAAAGAATTAAATTAAAAATTGTGTATATTTACCTTATTTTTTAATTAGACTTTATTTTTGTTGTTGAATCTCTATTATAATAAAGTTTTTCACTAACATGAGTTCGGTATTGTAAGAACAGTGGATGGTTTAGTAAAAATAATAATAAATGAGTAAAAGTGCTTTACAAAGTAGATATATATTATATGTGGTACCTACTTCCCTACAGTTATATGAATGTGATCTCCCGCAGCGGTATCAGGAAAGGCTTCTATCGCCTGACCTTTACGCATATATAATCAATAACGCGTAGTTATGGGATATTTTCAGACTCTACATAATGTACTAATAAGTTATACATTTATTTGTTTGTATATTTGTTTGTTTAAACGCACAGATCTCAGAAACTACCAGGCCGATGTATTTTTTTGCATTATAATGCCTTTTTATTGAGGACTAGACACTCCGGGATGTCATTGAAAGGCTCAAAGTAAACATTGCCCGACTCGGCACTTGAACCCAAGATCTCTGGATGTGCTATACATGCTAGCCACTACACCATCAAGGCAGTCAACAACAAACATACACACGCACACAAACTTTCGTTTTTCTATATACATAGTATTCCGAATTTTAGCTCAATTTAAACGATGATTACAGTTTAAAACTAAATATCCGCAAAATAGGTAATTACCGCGCTATCTGGCCGATGGAGTGATGGAGCATAATTTGATTATTTCACCATACTGAGCTAGATAGTCGTATTTCAAACTGGCGTTCTGCTCGTACTTGATTATCAGATTGTAATTTGAACGTGTACGAGTATCGCTACTTCAATTAACTATAACAGTTTATCGATTTTATGTAACTTTTTATTTCTTTGGACTATAAATATGTCGAGACATTAACGAACGGCTGAAATAATAATAATTATCAATATGGAGGCCGAATCTATAGTTTTTATAAGTTTTGTCTGTCTGTCTGTCTATCTATCTGTCTGGGAACGCGTCCCGAGAAAACCACTGGACAGATTTTGATGAAATTTGATATTATGATAGCTGGGTATTCGAATCAACATATAGGATAGTTTTTACCGCAGGAAAATATCTCATCTCTGAGAAATCCATACTAACTGCTTAAACACTTCTAGGGACAAACCCGAGCGAGCGAGGATGAGTCGCTAGTAAGCTATATTTTTGTACTGTTAATATCAATCGTGTTTTGATGAAAAACAAACATGTTATAATTGAATACCAAAAGTTTTAAAACACGTAGTATATCATTAAAAGCTTGTTTACAATTACCAACAAAGGTTATAAACAAGCATGCAGGTGTAATATTAATAAAATACGAAGAAAGTTGTCCACTTTGCCTTTGACAGACCATTTAAAGCGTGGTCGCGATCGTAAAAACCTCGAGTAAATAAAACTATGTGCAGATTATGCTAATATTAGAAGCGAAACGGAAAGTTATTTCATTTCCTTCCATACTAACTACTGCTTGCGGTTTAACTCTTGTATTTTTATTGTATTTAGCCCGTTTTAGCGTTCCATAGCTGGGCATGGGCCTCCCATCAATATGAGATGAATCAGGCCATAGTCCACCACGATGGTAAAGTGCGATTTGACGGACTTTTATTAATATATATATAATAAAGTATGTGTATGTGTGTTTGTTACTCCTTTACGCTATAACGATCATGAAATTTTTATCGATGTACCTACAATGCCAAATAAAACAAAGCTATAATAATATGTTGTTATTACTAGCTGTACAGCAAATTTCTAATAAAATAAATTTCGCCCAATAGATCTCAAGGCGCAAACATATACACAGGACCCCTCCAGTGATATACGGACAAATAAACATGTAAAAATTATGGATTTGGCTTTTATATACCAAATATTATGCGATATATTCTCTTTACAAAAATAAACGTACAACTTGACATAACTACATATATATATATATATATATATATATATATATATATATATATATATATATATATATATATATATATATATATATATATATAAGATATTAACAGTAGTTTCACTTTATTCTATTTGTGTTAATGTATGTTTCTGTGAAGATAATATAGGCTAGATTTATATCCGGATACCGGTAAAAATAGGAAGGTTTAATATGTCCGAAACAAGTCAGCCAGTTGCTTTTTTTGGTGACTTATTAAGATTCTTATTCAAGTCTTTATACTTATACTAGCAGAACCCGCGGCTTCGCTCGGGCTAAAACTACAAAAAAACCTCTAAACAGGTAGGTTTCGTACAAACTTTCAACCCCTATTTTAATTCTGATCAAAAATATTTTTTGTGTTGTATTATAACGTGTTTTCCCGTGGGAATGAGATAATCTTCCGCGATAAACAATAGCCTATGTCACTCTCCAGTCCTCCAAATATATTCACACAAAAAATCACGCCAATCCCTCCGCTTCGAAGTGAAAAAAGGACATACAAACAAACACATTTTCACATTTATAATATAAATAATATAGGCTAACGATAAATTTTTAGCATTCACTAAAGTTAGATAGATATATTTTAAAGTACACAACAAAAGAAATATGCAAAAGAAGAAACAAACAAATGAATGATGCACAATGCACAGGAGAAGTTACCTTTTTTTAAAATATTGCCCTCTCACTCTTTTTTTCCATTATATACATTACACTATACTTAACGACTATATTATTCATTATGTTAATATTATTTGTGTTGAAGCGTAAGCGATATTGAAGCGTTGAAGAGTCAACAAATAATTATAAAATAAATAAAGAAATTTACTTTAAAAGCACAAATAATGATAAAAATAATAAAACAAACAAAATAAAATTGTAGTACTACTATATACTTCTACTATTTTAAAACTCGATCAAAATAACTAACGACGAAACTTTCATCATCATTATAACATCTTGGGAATTAAACGTAAAAGCATCTAGAAAATTCGTTATCTAAACAAACTTTAGTAATATAAATGATAAACTTTGAAAAGTTTTAAATCTTCGACAATAGTTTTTGAACATTAAACAAGAAAGTTAAATTGGAGCGCTGATAAGAAGATATTTGTATTATTATTCAATTAAATCTTACAATTTTTTAGGACGACTGTTATAAATGCGATAGTTTGTGTGTATTCAGCCCTTTCTTTAACGGCCCTTTACTATAAAGGGGCCATAGTCCATAACCATGGCGAGGTTTCTTCTTCATCATGTTTTCCTTCACTGTAAGACAAGTGCTAATTATTTTAAGAATGATTCGCACATGAAAATATCAGAGGTGCGAGACCCAAAATTTGAACCCGCTTCACTCGGTCTCCCAAGCGAGCGCGTTACCACTGGGCCACCACTGCCGTTATTGTATGTGTGTATGTTCCTCACACTGAAATGGCTAGACGTTTTTCAATAAGAATTAGTACACGGATACACTATGACCTGGAGTAGCATGCTGTTAGTCATCTTAGGAGACAACCGAGCGAAATGACTGTAACTCGTTAATGTACTCATAATTAAAGATAATGCTGTTTTCCTTAATGTTAATATGCGTTTGCTCTAATTTTATTTTGGAAAATATGTTAATATGGATACATATTTCATTACAATTGTAAATATATAGGCCCAAATCACTTTTTTAATACTTTCCCTCGTTCGTTCCTAGTTACGTTTTAAGGTTTAGTATAGATTTTCAGAGATAAGACATTTTCTCGCAGTAAAAAGTATCCTATATGTTGGCTCGAATAACCAGCTATCATCATATCCAATTTAATCAAAATCTGTCCAGTAGTTTTCTCGTGATGCGTTCCCAGAAAGACAGACAAAAATTCCAAAAACTATAGGTCTCTGTTTCGATAATAATAGGTAATTCAATAAGATTTTCCAAAAAATATTTAATGAACAGATGCGACTCAGAATTTATTTATATGTATAGATTATGGTAGTATCTCTAATAGCAGTAAAGAAGATTCTAATAAACTTTCTCTCATATTTCAAGTGTGTGGGACACTCTAGGTATACCACTTATCGGGAAACTAAAGAAGCTCGGTTTATAAGGCATTATATTTTAGTATTAACTTAAATCAGTTTTAATGATACGTTTTATCTTAATGCATTTTATTTATAAATTTATTCGCAAAGATATTTTCTTCCTAAGAATCTTGATTAAATAAATAAATATGTTCGGACACTAACACACAGCACCATCTAGTTCCATGGTAATAGTAGGGGAGCCCAAGAGGGGATTTTTGTAGTTACTCAAGCGCGGCAGATTAACATAAAAGAGGTTACCTTGCACTCTATTGAGTACTTTCACCATAATATAAGTCTTCTATATAAAGGCGCGCGTCTAGGGAAGCCGATCAAAATATTTAAAAAATGTTTTGATAAGATAGAAATACTTGAAACCGTCAGATTAAGGTGTGGTAGGCTAGTCACATCCTGAAAAGTGTCCAATTCAATAATCTGCCGATTTGCACAAGCCGAAGAGGCAAAAATCATCATAAACTTTATAGTCAATTTTACTTAATAGAGTGCAAGGTAACCTCTTTTATGTTAATCTGCCGCGCTTGAGTAACTACAAAAATCCTCTCTTGGGCTCCCCTACTATAAGCTACGAGGCCTGTGTTATATCACTTTAAATATATACATATTATAAATATAAACACCCATGACTGGAGTACAAACATTCGTACTCATCACACAAATGAATCCAGCGGGACTCGAACCCGCGACCGCTGGCACAGTGTGTAGAGTCACTTCAAACTGAGCCAAACGTGTCGTCAAATATCGTTTTAATACTTTCGATTATATACAATAAGATACTATACAATTTTATACATATTTATAGATTTTATATGATCAATTGCATCATAAATCTTTTATTTCCATATAAAAAGTGAAGTTAATAGCGATTACATCGCCTAAGCTTCCAATACATAATTGATAGCCTGTAATTAATTATTTACGTAGTGTTATGTTTTTGTAATAATATTACAAAAATATGTTACTAATATTTATTGACGAGATTTATTTCCCTGGAGTGTGGAGCGGAGTTCAATTTCGCAGAGTAGATCAAAAGATATGATATATGATGTGCTTGTAATATAAAAAAAAAGGTCATGTTGTTTTCTAGATGAAAAGTAAGCTGACACACGAAACCGACTTTCAATACAATTTCAGTTGAGCACAGATTTCTTCAACAATGTCATGTAGAATGGAGAAGAAAAATTAAATTTAAATAAAAAGAAAACAAATAACATATTTTTCAATCATCAGATAAAAAAATCATAAACTTAATTATCAAAGACAAGAGAGAGAGAGAGTCAGTGGTAGCCCAGTGGTAACGCGCTCGCCTGGGAAACCGAGTGAAGCGAGTTCAAATCCCGGGTCTCGTACCTCTGATATTTTCATGTGCGAATCATTTTCAACATGATTACCACTTATCTTAACGGTGAAGGAAAACATCGTGAGGAAACCTGCATGTCTGAGAGAACCTAGCAAGTTTTCAAAAGACATGTGAAGTCCGCCAACCCGCACTTGGCCAGCGTGGTGTACTATGGGCCTGGTTCCCCTCGTACTGAAGGGAGGCCCGTGCCCAGCAGTGGGACGTTAAAAAGGGCTGAATACAAACTTAATTATAATCTCCCTGAATATAAATATGAAACAATTGAATTTTTTTATTCATTGAACTGTAATTTCTCCATTGTTTTGTATGTTGAAATTTATTGTATATAACTTAATGTTGTTATTGCTTGAAGAATGAACCCTAAAGCTTTGAATGTGTAATGGAACTTACGGATCTTTTCTGATGATGATGATGTTCGAGCTTCATGTTTGCACAACGATTGAGAGCGGTCAACCGTCTGAAGAGCGACTGTAGAGAGTCCGCGTCCAAAAACGGATGGTCGTTTTGAACTCCTGACACGTCGATTGGAAACTGGAGATCTGTAACAATAACAAATATTAATAAGTTAATATATAAAATAATATTCTTATAGAAAATTACGGATATATCAAAAAATAAATTATTTTTAATTAATGTCATATTTCGCCAGTTATATACCACTGTTATCATAAAAAAAATTGTGAATCAGTTTTAACCTCAAGATGACTTCACAGTTCTGAAAAAAGTTTAGATATTTAAAGGTTACTATTAGTATTTACAATAATTGTAAAAATAGATACTACCTTATCCGTTTCTTCTTTATTTTGGGATAATATGTACTAAAAGTCTACCTAATATCGTGCGTTGCTTTAGATCCAGTACAAAAAAAGTTTAGATATTTAAAGGTTACTATTAGTATTTACAATAATTGTAAAAATAGATACTACCTTATCCGTTTCTTCTTTATTTTGGGATAATATGTACTAAAAGTCTACCTAATATCGTGCGTTGCTTTAGATCCAGTACAAAATTTCATTTTTCTAAATTCAGCGGTTTTTCTATGAAAAAAGTACAGCTTAGGTTATATTTTTTAATTAAAAATTATCCACATCGATCTCTATTTTTTGTGACACCTTTGATAATTTTTAATTTTGCAAAACAGTGTACATACAATATACACATACATACATATGTGTATTCATACATATATTGGTACCACTGAACGAGGTCTCTCAGCCAGCGTTAGATTTTTATTACGAAGATTTCATTGGAACTGTCAATGAATTGTCAAGTGTAAGAGGGGTGTATCGTGTCACAATTTGTTTATTTGCTCTCAACGTGTTCTGTTAAACCACGCGAGAATTATAATAAACTAGCATTGCCCGCGGCTCCGCTCGCGTTCAGATGACCAAAAACCAAATTTTTAGATTTTACATATTAGTATACTCTTATATTGCAGTTTTTGTATTTTTTTCTCAAAAATGAGATATTTTCCCACGGTAAAAGTATCCTATATGTTGACCTGGATGACCAGCTATCACCATACCAAGTTTGATCAAAATCCCTCCAATGGTTTTTCCGTGATGCGGTAACAGACAGACAGACAGATAGATTGACAGACAGGCGGACAGACAAAAATTCTAAAAACTATTGATTCGGCCTCTTTATCCAAAATAATGTGTATTTTAATAAGATTTTCCAAACAATATTTAATGTACAGATTCGGCTTAGTTACAATTTTATTATATGTATAGATTTTTCACATTTCATATAGATTAAATTTCGACGTTGAGACCGATCGTAAGCTTTCGCACGATAAATCACACGAGATACCAGATTTTTGTTCAATGACCTCAGTAACAACCGATTACTTCGGGGATGAGGACATATAATTTACAACTTGTTCGTGACTCTACCCGTCATAATATTTTTTATTTCAGATTATCGATCTTTCTTTCATACTTACTGTATTTATTATAATGAATTATAAGTTTTTTGAAATTTTGAGTTGGTAAATTGAAGTATATTTTTAATGCAGAATTTTTAATGGTAAAATATTTAGAAACTTAAAAGTTAATTTAACGCTGCTATTATTTTATAGCTAAAAGAAGAATTTGGGGTACTTATACATATATTTTTTATACATGGGGCTATTTTTGAAATATATTGAAATTTTATCTATACTAATATTATAAAGAGGTAAAGTTTGTGAGTTTGTAGTGGGTAATCTCTGGGTCTACTGAACCAATTTAGGATACTTTTGATCTCGGAAATTATCCCGTAAAGGGGTGAAAATGGGGATGAAATTTTGTATGGGGAATCAACCTAGGGACGAACCCGAGCGAAGCGAGGGTGAGTCACTAGTATAGAATAAAAGGTATTTACATTGTCTAAAGGCCCCTATTCACGTGCACATAAAATGTCAGTCACTGTCAGTACCGGTATGTGTCACAATGTTATCGTATGGGATTATATGTTAAATGTACAAGTATTGTTTGTTTGTGCCCAAATATACATATAATAGAGCGTATAATGTAATATTCTATAGACCTGTCACCCTTAACTTCAGAAATGTGGTCTGTGAAAGAGTAGCAAATATATACGAGTGTGTATGTATAGTAGATAAATAAATGGTAATATATAAACGTATCACATCAACCCTATTATTTGCAAAGCACCCTGTGTTGAGTTAGCTAACCCACACATTACAATGATCTATATGGTCTTAGTTCCACGGGACCACTGACCACTATAATTCGAGTACACGGTTTTATTTAAATTTTCTGTGGAAGCACTAAAATATTTTTTTTTTAGTATCAGATATGTTTCTTGCAAATATAAAGTCTACCGGTTCGAAAATAATTTATATTTGTGTAGAATACATAATTTTTATTTATTTATTTAAATACAAATTTTTAAGTACTAATACTACCAAAATAATCTGAAAAATTATTTAATTTTGAATATTAATACGAACTTATTTCATTCTTCATTTATCACTGAAAGCATTTTCTCGTCGCTACGTACTATCTCATTTCCGATAGAACGAGAACTAAGAGGACAGTGGAAGTGTTACGTGAGCAACTCGGATGTGCTCTAAATATCCAGCTTGTACAATGTACAAGGTATATACGAGTATAAACATGGTAAGAATGAAACTGTATTTTAAGATTTTGTCGCAGATTTTCTTTGAATTTTGTTTCTTTTTTTGGAGAGACGTTAAAGTTTTAAATAAACTATCTTTTCGGATTATTTCGCGGATTTATTTTGATTTTTGGTTCCCGACGTTTCGAATGCTTTACAGCAATCATGGTCGCGGGAGAGACTAAGGTTATCTGTTTTCAAAAGACATGAGAAGTCCGCCAACCCGCACTTGGCCAGCGTGGTGTACTATGGCCTGATTTCCTTCGTAGTAAAGGGAGGCCCGTGCCCAGCAGTGGGACGTTAAATAAAAATGGTTGAATACTAAGCCGCGGGTTCTGCTAGTATTATACTTAATCTCATTTAAAGCTTAAACGTTCAATGCAATTATTTAGCGGTACCCTAAAAGTCTTAGCTATAAATCCTAATGCAGAAGTTATTGCAGGGAAGTAAATAACACTGCTTGAACCTTAACTTGGATTTGAGAGTGCGTACCAATTTATATTGCTAATCTAGGGTTGACAAAATATTATTTAGGTATTGAAGTTTTCTTAAAAATATTTCGAAAGTAACAAAATTGACAAAAATTACAATATCTTGATGACATTTTAAATGAATATATGTATTGAGCCCTTTTTAACGTCCCACTGCTGGGCACGGGCCTCCCTTCAGTACGCGGGGAATCAGGCCATAGTCCACCACGCTGGCCAAGTGCGTGTTGGCGGACTTCACATGTCTTTTGAAAACTTGCTAGGTTCTCTCAGACGTGCAGGTTTCCTCACGATGTTTTCCTTTACCGTTAAGACAAGTAGTAATCATGTTGGAAATGATTCGCACATGAAAATATCAGAGGTGCGAGACCCGTGATTTGAACTCGCTTCACTCGGTTTCCCAAGCGAGCGCGTTAGCACTGGGCTACCACTGCCTTTTAAATGAATACTGCACATCAATATAATATGTTTTATAGAGAATAGGTTTAATATAAATAAAATCAGCTGCTTCTGTCAGATATTGTATAATTAGAGATGTCTATAAAAATTATAATCGCATTGTTAATTTCGTATTTGATCTAAAAAAATATTTTATTTTTATATAAATAACAATTATTACAACATATTTATCTATTTCCTTCGCGAAAACAACGAAAAGTGATTACAAGTATAAATAGCTTTCTAAAAAGATATTAAAATACACTAACACTCGTAAATGCAAAATATGTCGTATATGCGTGTATTGAAAAATGTTATTTAAGTGAAATTTCTCAATTTATGTTAAGTTCTGGCTACACCTTTATTGACGTGCGTACATACATATATCGCGAACAGATACGCGTGCACGAACTAGTTCTTTAAAAGCTTTGAATTATTGTAATAGCTTTTTATTGACTATTTTGACATTAATAACAACATTTTTTTTATTATGAATTTTTATTATTTAATTATGAAATACTCAGTGAGAAAGCTTAAGTTAGCCCTATTGTATCGACGGTGCTCTCTACTACTGTAGTCACTAAGCCAGTTGTGTTAAGTTCACTGTCTGTGAACGGGTGGAACTAGAGAACTGACTGTTTGCCTAATGCCTAAGCTACGGTACTTCTACTCATTTTATAACTTAATTTATAGTTATTTTATTGAAATAATATTATAGGCGATATATACTATTCTCATGTGAGTAAAACTTAACTGGGAGTATAATTTATTTATTAATATTTTTATATAAAACCATTTCAAGAATATATATTATAATTAAAGTTGCCAGCTGTGCTGAATTGTGTTTGTGCGGGCTATTCCCAAAAACTACTGTACGAATTTTACCCCCGTAGCAACAGAGTATGTCTAGAATATAGGCTATAATTTAAGAAAATTTTGTAAAATCGCTAGTTTTAATTAAAATAATTTCAAAATCACAGTTATACAAATTTTGTTCATAACAAAGCCAACAACCGTCCTATTAAAGTTCTTTCAAAGTAGGTCGCTCGCGCGCCGCCCTGTCTCCGGCCGCTAACGCACCGAGAGAGGAAATACTCCCGCGAACGTCGGAAAATCGAGATTGATATTGAAGAACAATGGCTTCGTGGAAAGGTAAATTGGATGTCATACACAATTGTATTAGATATTTACCTAGAATCAAATTTTATATTATATTTAGAATCAGTGCTTTAACGACTCTTTTGGATGAACGCTTTTCCGATGTTTTGATATAATAAAATTTCATTTGAAAAGTAGATTTATAATAGCAATAATTAAAGGTGTTGAAGTTTTAATGAAAAAAACTACTATAACTAAAACATCTACAACTTTAAAACAGCCTGCACAGTAATTTCAACCTGAAAATTTTTTGCTTGAAATTTTTATGGGACTCTTGAGGTATTATTATGAGGTGCCTACTCATAAAAGATAATCGTAAAAAGGCTTTATCATTGGCCAAGAAATCGCTTTAAATACCTACGTACAGAAAATTGTATTGATACATTTTTTTGGAAATCGGTTAAAACTTCGGCGGATGGTGGTCGAAAAGTACCTTCATATATAAAACTTATATATAAATCGGGCAATTATGTTGATGGAAAAAGCTTGAAAAAAGCACGAACGTGAAAAATAACAAGTTGTAAGCTATCTTAAGTCCTTCAAATGTGTTTAACATAAACCGTGTTTAACATTAAATTATACCCATTAATACACCGAAAATTCGTTCATTTTTTTTTCGTAAATATTAAATACATACATAATAATTTAAATCACGTTTTGCTGTTGTTTTGTCATTGCTGTTGTTAGGACTAACATACAAACTTTCAAATTAATTTAATACAATATGTTAGTACTTTGAATTTGTTAGAAACATTTAATTTGTTACATTCAATTTGTTTTTGTTAGGAACATAATGTTTCTCATATAAACATTCTCACCACCACCTTCTTAGCGGTTACCTATGTCATTATACTCGTAGGTATACGCTGTCAAAATTTTAAACCTGTAGCGGTTTGCTTTGAGTTTTAATTAAACCATCAAAACAATAGATTTTATATCGTACAAGTGACTTACCCATAACACGAATATTTGTAGGTATTCCAGTCATGTTTATATTTATAATATGTATGTATTTAAAAGAGATATATATATATATATATATATATATATAATATATATATATATATGTATGTATATGTATGTATGTATGTATATATGTAGTGTATCGACTATTTGTTATCCATAACAACAAGCCTCGTAGCTTACCATGGAACTAGATGGTGTTGTGTGTTAATTTCCCAACTTATTTATTACCCTCGCATCTCTCGGGTGCGTCCCTAGGTGGGTTTTAATTATATGTATAACATATAATTATGATTATTAGCCAGCGTTAGACATGTAAATTTTAATATATTTTTCGTGATTTTTTCCGATGTTTTAATAGTTATTCTGCTATTCGGGGCGGTATCAAAGATCATCAAAATCGTTCCAGCCGTTCTCGAGTTATAAATGGTGTAACTAACTCGACTTTCTTTTATATAGATAGATATATGTACTCGTAGATTTATTTATTTAGTGTATGTATGTACTTACGTAGATGAACGTGCATATTTAAAATATACATTTGTATACTTTAGTATTTAATGAATATAAATACAATTAAAACGAAAAGAAAATTGTGCGACTTAATTAATTCTCGATTCCAATGGACATTTACGACCCTTACAAA
Source organism: Brenthis ino (assembly GCA_921882275.1). NCBI lineage: Eukaryota > Metazoa > Arthropoda > Insecta > Lepidoptera > Nymphalidae > Brenthis > Brenthis ino. The sequence continues at coordinate 25,989,294 of OV170229.1, read as the reverse complement.
AAAGCCGATTACCGAAGTAATTGTTTATTTTAGGATAACCTTTAAGGCAGTAAAATTTTCATTAAATGTTTTTAAGAGGTTTAATATATTTGAAGATAAAAAATTTTTGTACACACACTTATGTTAGTTATTTGTCTTTTCGGCTCAGAATAGTCTACGAATAATTTGAATAAAATTATACTCTTATCAATACTAATATTATGTTTTGTGTGAAAATGCCTTTTTTTCTTTCATTTTCATTTCGAACTAGCGTCTCATCCTCACTTCGCTCGGGCTCGTCCCTATGTGATTCTTTAAATTGACATAATTTTTTTATTTATGAACCGATTGAAATAAAACAAATACTAAATGTAAGTGAAGCTTATCAAAATACATTAGTGAAAACCGCACCCAAATCAGTTAAGCCGTTTTTGAGATTAGCAAACAGACGAAAATACTAAAAATCATTGTTTTGGGTTCTATTCTGTTAATAAAGATTCCCCAATAATAGTTTTTCTCAAATATCTTCTATGTACAGACAGCGATCGATTACACATTTATTATATGTATAGATAATTTAATCTTCCCAATGCTGGTCACGGGTTTCCGGGCGTATTTTCAAACTTCACACATCTGTCAAAAACTTGACTCATTTTAAAGACATGCAGATTTCTTTACGATGTTTTTCTTCATCGTCTCACCTAGTAGTCATATTAATAGAGAAATGAGATTTGCACATAAACACCTTTAGAAGTGCGAGAGCCGGGTTTGAACTAATTTGTATAATACAGGTATAATATAGGTACAATGGTAATAAGCAGTAGTAATGCTGTATAATATTTAAGCAAAAAGCTAGAAGCAAGTTTAATAAGCTAACATATTATAGCTGTATATTCATTAAAACCCACTATGTTAATTAAGAAACCCTATTTTGATTTAAGAAAATAAAATGTAGTTTAATTTCAAAATGTATAGGTACATATAATAAAATTCTAACTAAGTCGAATTTGTACATTAAATATTTTTTTGGAAAATCTTATTGAAATAGACATGATTATCGATACAGAGGCCGAATCTATAGTTTTTAAAATTTTTGTGTGTCTTTCCGTCCGTCTGTCTGTCTGTTACCGCATCACGAAAAAACCAGTGGAGGGATCTTGATGAAATTTGATATGATGATATCTGGTTATCCGGGTCAACATATAGGATACTCTTTACTGCGGGAAAATATCTCATCTCTGAGAAATCTATACTAAACGTTAAAACGTAAATAGGGACGAACCCGAGCGGAGCGAGAGCGAGTCGCTAGTATACAATATGCAGTGTAGGGTGAGTCGCCGTGTGTTAAAATTAGTCCGCGCGCAGTGGCCCGTGCATGCCCGCTTGAACGAGCCGCTTTCAACCTAAACGCCCAACTTGAGCCTCGTATCATGTAAATGTGACGGCTTTGTTGCTATTGGGATATTTATACCATCCTAGATTCATATAGGTTCTATTTTTAGTACTAAACTTTAGTTTAGATTGTCATTCATTTCATCGTTGGTTTTAATGGTTGAGTTTTGAGCAATAGTTTATAATATTAAGAAATTTTGCCCTGTAAAGTACTCGTAAATAAGTACTTGACAATATGTTAAATTTAAAATATTAGCATTACCTGCGGCTCCGCCCGCGTTCAGATGACCAAAAACCAAATTCCTAGGTGTTACATATTAGTATATTATAGTATAGTATGGTATATGAGATATTTTCCCGCGGTAAAAAGTATTCTATATGTTGACCCGGATAACCAGCTATCACCATACTAAATTTCATCAAAATCCCTTCAGTGGTTTTTCCGTGATGCGGTAACAGACAGTCAGACAGACAAAATTTCTAAAAACTATAGATTCGGCCTCTGTATCGATAATAATGTCTATTTCAATAAGATTTTCCAAAAAATATTTAATGTACAAATTCGACTTAGTTACGATTTTATTATATGTATAGATTTAATAATTCAAAATACTGTTATTTGGTTTTCAAGTATAATCTAATATTTTATTTTCTTTTTGGGTACACGATAAAGGGTTAATTATTACTATTATATGTGTATTATGAAGTCAATTTTTATTGATTATTGCTTAAATTTTATTTTGAAGAAGTTATTTTTTTTTAATTAACAATATTTTATAAACAGAAAACTTGTCTAGTTAAGTTGTTTTATATAAAGTAATAGTCTACACTAATATTATAAAGATGTAAAGTTTGTGAGTTTGTGACGTTGTAGGGGGTAATCTCTGGATCAACTGAACCGACTTAGATAGAATTTGGTAAGAAGATAGTTTAAGACCCTAGGAAGGACATAGGATACTTTTTATCCCGGAAATCATCCCTTAAGGGGGTGAAAATAGGGATGAAAGTTTGTATGAGGAATCAAGATTGGGACGAACCCGAGCGAAGCCAGGGTGAGTCGCTAGTACAATATAAACAAGGAAGATAGAAACTTCAATAACTCGATCTAAGCTCGACGGTTTCCCACCGAACAATCAAGAGTTTCAAACTTTTGTCCAGAAATATTTCTTTGTTCAATTACGCAACTTTGTTTGTCCGCTGAAAATTCCTAAGAAAACGCGCGGAAAATTCAATTTTATATAGTGTATAATAGGTATAGTGTCTTATCGCCTCTACTGGTGCGTTTTATGTCCAAAAAATTACTTTTCAACCAATCAAGAAGTTTATGCGGACATGAATTATTTTACGGTAATTTTTGAGGATTATTTATATTTATATAATATGTAAGCGTTGCGTTACAATCTCAGAATATGCCATTTCCATATATATTTTAATGTTCTTATGAGCGATATCGATTTTTAAAACTCAACTCAACAAGGGTTTGTACCGAACAAGTGGTTGCCAAAATTTTCATGTCTCTACAAAATACGGTTCAAAGTTCAAACGAGTTTTAATTGAAAATTGAAACACGTTACGTAAATGTTTTACAAAGAACTTCATTTAGCGGAAAAATTGAGTTTGTGTTTACGACGCTTTTGATTTTTACACGTGGAAAATTATTTTGCGCATACATACAAAGTTATCAGAAAAATATTACGGTAAATATACTTTACTGCATCGTCTCTTATATTATTAATATAAAAATATGTTAATTTGGTTAGTTTTTCTTTCAAAATCTCTTTTATATATAAAAGAATAGATGATAAAGTTATTACGTGATACTTTCTATCCTGCTACTTCAAATGGATATCCGGGATACTTGTTTATTGCAAGAAGCTGTTAAGGGACAGTAAAAGATATCTTCTATTGGCGTTTTAGTGATAAATTTTCTATTAAGTTTTCTCATAGGACGTATACTACCTAATTTCCATCTAGTTATACATCATGATTTAATAGTATTAAAACCTATTATCTAATATACATATATAAAAAACAAAGTCGGATTAGTTACACCATTTATAACTCAAGAACGGCTGGACCGATTTCTATGATCTTTGATTTGTTGGATTTATCTTCACCTCGAATAGCTGAATAACTATTAAAACTATTAAAAATTTACGACATAAATAATTAAAATTTACATAGCTAACGCTGGCTAATAACTATTTAAATAAAAGGTACCTACCTAGGGACGAACATGAGCGAAGCGAGGGTGAGCCGCTAGCTCAATAAAAAAAACATCTATAATACCTAATACTTTCTTAGATTTACGCGAATGTTTGACATTATTAAATAAAACTATCTTTTCGGATTATTTCGCGGATTTATTTTGATTTTTTTTTTTGGTTTTTTTTTTCAACCATACCACCAAAAATCAAAATAAATCCGCGAAATAATCCGAAAAGATAGTTTTATTTAATAATCTATAATACCGATAAATATTTCCTAAAAATATCTATTAAAGTTAATCACATAGCAAAGAAAGTTAAAATTATATTACCGCTCATATTTACACTTGACTGAAAGGAAAATGGTGTATTCATTCAACGATTTATTTATAACAGTAATCGAATGTACGGACGACTGACTACCTTTGTATACAGTTAATAGTCAATACAGAAGCAATAGTATATGGGAATATAACCTTTATATGAGTGTGTATAAGTGTGATTATGCTTTTCTATTCTTTTTCGTTTTTAATTGGTAAATTGTGAACTGAATTCTTGTTCTATTTTTGGCCTTTTGGCCTTTTCTACTTCTGATTAAGGAACAGATAAAAGTAGCGAGCGAGATTTTTAAAGTAAAATATTATATATATATATATATAACGAATTTTGTTGGAAGTTTGTACAACAAATATAATTATTAGCGGCTCACACTCACTTCGCTCGGGCTCGTCCCTAGATACGTTTTAACGGTTAGTATGGAACAAATAGACTATATATTAGGTATATTATTACTGCTCCCTCCATTGGGTAGTATGATGATATATAGCCTATAGTCTTCCTCAATAAACGAGCTTTCCTTAAAGCAATTTTTTTTTCAAATCGGATTAGTAGTTCCTGAAATTAGCGCATTCAAACAAACAAACAAACAAACGAAATCTAACTCTTTATAATACTAATATAGATAATCTGATTAAAAACCATGATTATTCTAATTTAAAGTGATGTTGTTGAAAAATAGGGGGTGACGTAAAACTTAGGGGTAGATAAATTATGCAAAATATAGTTATATATATATAAATACAAAATATAAATACAAAATATAGTAAATATATACAGAGTTATAGACCAAAGGTAGGTTTCTGTTTCTCAAACACATACAAAACTTAATTACGTTACGACTCCTTGATTATGGAAGCACGTGAGTTAGTTCACTTCAACTTCGTATAAGCTTAGATTTGTTCAAGCAAATTTAATTTATGGATTACGCAAGAGATTTAAAAGGATATGCAAAATAACGAATTACTCCTTAATAATAATTTAATTATAGCACATATTATATATATATATTTTTTTTTTTTAATATATGCTTTATATTTATCGAATTGCGCATTCTTTAGTATACGTACGTATACTTTTTACCGCTCGGATATATTTGAAAATATCTTTTTAAATATAAAACGATTTTATAGAGTAAGAGTTAAGAAATTATACTTGTATATTTAGAGCATTTTTGGGTTCTTATTAGATTTGCAGGCAAAGGTAGAGCTTAATTCTTGATAAGAATTGGTTTCTTTTATTTAATAGTGGTTTATGTACTCACACCGTTTATAAATAATTCTTGTTTGTTGATTAAATTCTATTATTACTTGATAATGTACTAGTTTATCTTGAGTGTTTTAAACAGGAACTGTCCAGTTGATTAGATTATATATAAATAGGTAAATAGAGTAGAAAAGTAATAACAGATAGTAATGTCTGTCTGTTCTAAATGTTTCTCCATTATATAATACTAGCAGAACCCGCGGCTTCGCTCGCGCTAAAATTACAAAAAATCTCTAAAGAGGTAGTTTCATACAAATTTCCATTCTCTATTAATTAATAATTAATTCATCCTATAGAAAAATGCTAAGATACGTATTTATTTATTTTTTACTTTTCAAGTAGGTATATACAATACCTTCCCCCCCAACGTGCGTTCACCTTGTCGTGGTGGGGGGGCTCAGTAGTAGTAGTACGAAGCTAAGAAACGCACAGGGAGGTTGCCCACTTCGGTGGGCGGTGGGAGGTGGCCCTCTTCGGGGGTGGTGTACCTTGCGGGTTGCTCCTGGTACTTCTCTGATAGCAGAGTGGACCTTGGAGCAACCCCAAACCCAAAGGTTGTGGTGGTCTGCTGTGGCAGACCTGCCGTCGGGGCGTCGTAGTTGAAAGCGTAAGCGATCCTGCGACGCCCCATTAAGACGGGGGAAGGCTTTGTTGGGTTTTAGTGAGTAGTACTGGATTCGCCGGTGAGTCTCACACCTCGTGCGTAAATGCATTTCCCAACGTTAAAAAAAAGGTATATACAATACCAACATACCAAGTTTCAAGTAATTTTTTATTGTTAATTTTGGATTGTATTATAGCGTGTTTTCCCGTGGGAATTAAGTAATACCCCGCGATAAAAAGTAGCCAAAGTCACTCTCCAGCCCTCCAACGATCTCCACACAAAAAATCACGCCAATCCGTCACTCCGTTTCGACGTGAAAGAAGGATAAACAAACAAATCACATTTATAATATTAGTATGGATGTATATGTGGGAAGAGGGAAGATGATTTACAATTATTTTACATTTTTAACTTTTTGATTATAAAGAACTAGCAACTCTCCCTCGCTCCGCTCTTGTACGTCCCTAGTTACGTTTTATCGTTTAGTATAGAATTATCATAGATGAAATATTTTCCCGCAGTAAAAAGTATCGTATATGGACATGGGATATGGATATGAACCCTTTATATTTTTACATTTATACTTGAAGTGACAGCATAATATAATCAATAGAAAGCATTTTCCCTGTAAAAAATATTCAAACAATATTTCTAATATCTTTTATCACAAAAAGTGAAAGTAGAAGACACGGATTTTGCGACACTTTTCAATAGCTTTTTTTCAAGCTTCTGTTCACATGCCCTTTGTGGAAAGTGAGAGGTGTACGCTTGACAGAGCGTAGCTGGGGTTCAATAGAAACAAGATGGACTTTTATAGAATTGTAGAAAAAATATAATGATATTCTTCGGCATTCGCGTAGTATAATTTAATGTTGTTATATTCCAAACGTGCGAGTGCTGACAGACATTTTTTACAGCAAACACTTCAATTTTAAAAACATTTCAAAAGGAATCATTCTCTTAGAACTTCTTAAGGGTGGGTGTTTCGTGAAATATTAATAATGAAATTACGCTTTAGATATAATCTTTTCATTAAAAAAACATTATTACTTATATACACACATATTATTCGTATTCAGTCCTTTTTAATGTCCCACTGCTGGGCACAGGCCTCCCAATACGAGGGTGATCAGGCCATAGTCCACCACGCTGACCAAGTGCGGGATGGCAAACTTGTCTTTCAAAAACTGCTAGGTTCTTTCAGACAAGTAGCTTTCGTCACGATGTTTTCCTTCATCGTAAGATAAATGTGATCAGCTTGGAAATATTTCATACATGAAAATATCAGAGGTGCGAGACCCGGGATTTGAATCTGCTTCAATCGGTTTCCGGAGCGCCTTACTGGGCTACCACTGCCTTACATACATACTAAAAATTTCGAATTTATAACAGTAGCTCGATAGTTCAAGACATTAGATTTGTAGTTTTTGTTCAGTTTTACAAGTTGAGTTAGTTTCGAAGATAGTTTATATTTACTAAAGTATGCCTAGTGATAAAAAATAAATAAATATGTTGGGACATTAATACACAGCACCATCTAGTTCTATGGTAAGCTACGAGGCTTGTGTTATAGATACCGGATAATTGATACACATATATAACTTTAAATACCTATGTTGGTATACATATTATAAATTCTTTCGTTGCTCATCACACAAATGAATGCCCCCAGCGGGACTCGAACCGGCGATCGTTGGCACAGCAAGTAGGTTCACTACAATCTGAGCCAAACGTGTCGTCAATAGAAACTCGACCATTATCATTATTAAATTTTTTTAATTATTGATAACACTAAAGCTATTAAAAAAAGAAATTCTTTCGACAAACAAAAGAGGAAAATGTGCTGGAAATGGTTTGTTTTTGCCTATTTAGTACGAAATCTATACATTAAACTGTACATTAAATATTTTTTGGAGAATCTTATTGAAATAGGCATTATTATCGATACAGAGGCCGAATCTATCTTTTTTAGAGTATTTATCTGTCTGTCTGTCTATCTGTTACCGCATCACAGAAAAACCATTAGAGGGATTTTGATGAAATTTAGTGTGGTGATAGCTGGATATCCGGGTCAACATATAGGATACTTTTTACCGCGGGAAAAAGTCTCATTTCTGAGAAAAAATACAATAACTGTAATCTAAGATTATACTAATATGTGAAACCTAAGAATTTAGTCTTTGGTAACCTGGACGCGAGCGGAGCCACGGGCAATGCTAGTTGTTTAAATAAGAGTCAGCATTAAGCAAAACATGGTTGAGTTATTCATATAAATAAAATCTGACAAACCAATCTTATACGATTTTCTTCAAGAAAACGTTTAAAACTAACATTTTACACATGAGTTGAGTTTTAAATATGAGTACTTTTATCAAAACATTAAATAACGTTTTAAGTAGAGTTTTATATTATAGCATAAAACTGTGTTTCACAGTAATTTACTGTTAATGGAAGTGTACAGCAGCGGATGCACTTTAGCTTATATAATAAACTGTATATTATAAAGTCCTTGTGTATATATTATAAAAAATACATATAAAAGATTTTTTTTAAATATCTTATTAAGGAATCTTACTTTATGACTTATGTTCTTTTTCTAGGTTTTATAATATAGGAATTATTTATTTATTAAATAATAATGATAATTATAAATATTTATAAATACTACTTCTTCTAATGACATAATATATATTTATTATTGGTAGTTTTTGCTCGCGTTCTCTCTCTTCTCTATACAATTTGTCGTTTCCTTTTATCGAAAGCTCCTCAGCGTTTAAAGCTCTAAAAGGTAACAGACAGAGTTACTTTTACATTTATAATATTAGTATGGATTGAATAAGCTCTTTAACACTTCTAACTTTCCTTAAAACTAAAGGGTTTTGTTAGTTTTCATTTTAATTAGAGACACAATTTTATCATGGAGTTAGCAGATATGCTTTGTATAATGCAAGTAATAATAAACAAGTTAGAATTATGTTCATATAAGTATTAGTTTCGCCTTTTTCCTCATAACATGGAATAACGAATCGACGTAATTTTTTGAATGACATTTGCGGTCATTAATAAGAAGAGTGGTTTTAGCTATTAGAACAATTCTACGTGACATTTGCGAAGTAATCTGTACTCAACTGGCACGCTTTAAGGCATTAACAAGAAAATTGAATTGAATTGAACCTGAAACGAGCGAAAATGTGTTATTCCAGCTCTTACTCTATCTGACAGTGAGAATTAACAAACACACAAACACACAAAATATCCAATTTATAATAATAGTATTATAAAATGAACATAACATTAGATTTAGTTAGGGTTTCAGCGAAACGAGTAATAAATAAACTTTATATACAATACCCTTATTTAAATAGATTTATATATATATATATATATATATATATATATATATTATATATATATATATATATATATATAAATAAATAATAAGGCATGATTATAAGTGGTTCGCAAGCAAACACGTGCATTCAATATAGGCCATCCAAGGTTACATGTGTTCAATGAAACAAAGAGGCCACTGAACGGCGATCTATATCCCTCCTAACATACACAACGTTAATAATACATTCTCGCCTCAGTTCCTATAATTCCTTGTCTAAGTTCTAGATCTAGGTCCTTGGAGTGCACTAGTGCTAACTTATTTATATCTATTTATTATTCGTCTTTGCTTTGTATGAGTAAAACGATGTATTTATTTATTTAGAATTTGTTACAATTTGTATAACGCTCATAAATAAAACTACTTCAAAATTTGTTAATAATATATATATATAATATATATATATATATATACATATATATTTATATAATATATATATATATATATATATATAAATAATAAGCTAAAATAGTCATCTCACGTAGTTTCGGTTGAGTTTGTGTATTTTCATAAAAGCCATAAGTCGCAAAATAATTTGTTTTATGGTTTTCCTCAGACTATCGATCAATTTTTTTTTTGATTGATGCCTCATATCAATTGGTACTTTACTTTTATTGGTCTGAGGGTTTTTCGTTAAGATTCTGAACAAAATAATATAACTCTTATGTAGTTCACACTCGCAATATACCATATATATACGTACATAGTACATACTATATATATATATATATATATATACCATATATAGGTCATATATTATTAGCCTATTTCGTTGTTAATGTTTAAATACTCTCTTTTATTTTAAATGATTAAACCTGATAATATTAAAGGATAGCGAATATGAATAAAAATTGTGAAAACATACGATTTTTAGATAATATTTACTAAATAACAAAAATAACATTAAACACCTTTAAGGATTCTTACAAAATTTAAGCAAGCGATTGTTTGAAGTTTACACATAAAAAAACGATAATTTAGTGTAAAATTTAACATACCGATGTAAACTTAAGTTAAGAATTTCGTATACCATTAACAAAATCACAACATATTTGAATTCAAATAAGAAATCTTTTAAAAATATTTAAAATACTTACATAATTTTGATACAACTATAACGATTGCTCGTTAAAAATTCGATACAAATAACTCATTTGAACGATAATTTACCACTTAATGTGTCCACCCAACCACTAACAACACCACACTGTCAACTCATACCTGATGTATGTCGAGTAGTAACTCTAATCTAAAAAAATTACATATCTGTTTTCATTCTCATAACGACCCCCTGCCTTTACAAATTCCAATAAAACATATTCTATAGCTACTCGGTGCATAACCATAGGGTTTATTTTTGGATGGGTGACCGTCTACATATTTTTTCCTTGTCTAGGTCACGTTGGTGCAAAAACACCATTAAATGTAATTTAAGTCTTATTTTGTAGGAAATAAAATTGAAATTTGCTATCTAGTGATTTTTTTGGGAACGTCATTTACAAGAATCGTTTACCTGAACGATAAGGCTAATCGGTTATGTTTTTATTTATATTTTGTTTTGGTCAAACTATGACAAACGATATTTTGTCTATTTTATGGTAAGTGGACACTTATTTTTTATTTTATGGAATTTTAATATGTGATGTTTTAGAGTTTGTAGCTTTTAACATTCTCTTTGGCCCAAAGGAATAAAGTATGAAGATATTTGTGTTATTCTTATGAGTTATGGGGCTATGCAAATGGTCGGTTGACCATACTACGAGAGCACAGTGCTAATCTATACATTAATAAAATTGTAACTAAGCCGAATCTGTCTGTCTGTCCATCTGTTACCGCATCACAGAAAAACCACTAGAGGGATTTTGATGAAATTTGGTATGGTGATAGCTGGTTATCCGGGTCAACATATAGGATAACATTTTACCGCGGGAAAATATCTCATTTCTGAGAAAAAATACAAAAACTGCAATGTAAGAGTATTTTTTTTTGTATGTAAGAGTATACTAATATGTACAAACTAAGAATTTGGTTTTTGGTCATCTGAACACGGGCAGAGCCGCGGGCAAGGCTAGTATAATATAATATTATATACAAGCAACACTCCTTTTCGCAAATTGTTGTTGTTAACAATACTGTGTTTATTACTCCAGGTCTATCTGTAGGTATACTAAATTTCATTCAAATCTGTCCAGTTGTTTTACCATGAAGGACTCCCAAACTTACACACATACATTAAATATCTATAACAAACTTTGTACGAAGCCCTTCCCTAGTAAAAAAAAGAATCTTTTGACAGAAACGTATTATATTGTATGGGGTCATTCAAAACGAATTCCTCAATACGGTCTTCCACTTAAACAGTGGCGGGGTGCCATAAATTATATTGTTTGAAGGAAAATAATGGGTTTTTAAGCTCTTGTACAATTTGTTACATTTTAAGAAAATATGATACTTCCAAAACCTTTTGTTTGTTCTTGTTTTGACATTAGGTTTTTTATTACAAAGTCAGACATTATAATTAAGTAATATTATAATATGTATATATTTAAAGTTATATATGTGTTATAGTGTACCAACTATCTGGTATCCATAACACAAGCCTCGTAGCTTACCATGGAACTAGATAGCGTTGTTTCATAACATGTAGTTTTTACATATATGTATTTATAGCCTTTTTTTATCAATGAAATATTTTCTTTGACGAAATTGTAGTCTCTAGGTATTTAAAGAGAAAAAAACTGACTAACAATTCACTTTTAAATTTAAGGTATAACAGCATACTTATAAATATATAATTCTCAGGACATAAAACTGCATCATTAAGAATTCCAGAAGAACAAGACCATATAAGCCGCCTTTAAACTTGCTTTATCTAACCGATTATGATAAAGAAAGTGTTATCACAAATCATTTTCTTTTGCCGCTTATTGAAATGGTTATCGGTTACTAAGATTTTTTACGATGTCGCTTTGTAACTAATATTCTAAGGTAAAGAAATAATCTGTATGACGCCATTATTAAGTTATCCAATTTCGCTCCAATTGTTATCTTTTTGGTACACTTCTATGTATCTATTAGAAACTTAAAAAGCTCTTTCTAATAACATAATTTAACTGTTAGCCATCTTTTGTATACACAAAAATAGATTTAGAAAACGGTTGTCCCATTTGAATTAGTTTAAAAGTTTGTTTGCTTTAACGGAAATGACTAAAGTGTACGGTGGGATAGTTAGCTTCAATTACATTGTACAGGATGAGGTCACTGCTACCACTTTTTTAATACCTGATCTATACATATAATAAAATTGTAACTAAGTCGAATCTGTATATTAAATATTTTTTGGAAAATCTAATTGAAATAGATATTATTATCGATACAGAGTTCGAATCTATAGTTTTTAGAATTTTTTCTGACTGTCTGTCTGTCTTAAGCCTTTTACTTAAATCTTGCTTAAGAGAATCTCTTACAATATAATTTTACTTTATTTATAATATGTATACTCGTACGAGTAAGTTTTAGTTAAAAATGAAATATTTATGTAGGTATTAATAATTAATTTGGTTTAAAATCAATTTAAGAGTAAATATTTTATCCTTGGGAATTGTTTTTTTTTGTTGTATAGGACCTTATTTATTTTAATTTATTTATTATGACTGGTTCGCCTAGTGGTCAAATCCATACTAATATTAGAAATGTGAAAGTGTGTTTATTTGTACTTCTTTCACGTCGAAACGGAGTGACAGATTGGCGTGATTTTTTCTATGTCACTCTTCAGCCTTCCAACTATCTAGTTGGAAGGCTGAAGAGTGACATAGACTACTTTTTACCGCGGGAGATTATCTAATTCCCATAGGAAAACACGTTATAATACAATCCAGACAAATATTTATGATAAGAATTACTTGAAACTGGTATTAATGCTCTTCAATAAAATTAAATAAACCCGTGTTTTAGAATTTTTGGAAATTCGTCCTATAAGGGGGTAAAATAGGGGATAAAAGTTTGCATGAAAATACCTTTTTAGTTTTTTTGTAGTTTCAGCGCGAGTAAAGCCGCGGGTTCTGCTAGTTAACCATAATCATTATTGAAAATAAAAAAATAAATATATTATTTAAATAGAATTTACCTATCTATATAAAAAAATGTTTTCAATTTTTTTTTATAACACTGAAGCTAATCAATAACTACTACACAAAAAAAAACGGTTGACAAACAGAGGAGAATAGGTACTGAATCGTTTTGTCTTTGACTATATATATATATATATATATATATATATATATATATATATATATATATATTCAATAAAAACCTACGCTCAAAATAAGTATATATTTCCTACATTTTTGAAGTCCGTTAAAATTAATATTTTAAACTAAAGGCACAAATAAACAGAAAAGCGTCTTCAACTTAATACTTTTTTCTATTATTACTTGTAAGTGTTTATATACCTATAAATCTTCTCGGCGATAAGAATACGATAAAAATATTTGTTTAAGATGTTTATATACAAGCTCATACATTAACAGGATGTCGCTAAATTGTTTTGTTGACAAACCGGTTTAGAGATAAAGTCAAACAATCCTGTTCATAATACATTATCGTTAATATTTATATAATAATTTTGTTTATAAATTTGTCACTTCTTACATAATTTAACGTATCTTTATATATATATAAAAAAATGAATCCCTATTTCCCTTGGTCACGCCATCAAGCGTGAACGGCTGGACCGATGTAACTATTATTTTTTGTTGTGTTTGTTATTGTCAGGAGAAGGTTCTTATGAAAGAAAAAAATTAAAAAATTGCGCGGAGAATTATAAAATTTAAGAATACTTAACACCCATATTAAAATTTATATGGCTAACGCTGGGTAATAACTATTTATGTATATTTAAAACGTACCTAGCGACGAACCGGAGCGAACCGAGGGTGAGCCGCTAGTAATATTATAAAATTATATCAAATTTAGCACTGTGCTGTACTTACTGCTATAGCGGGTTCGAACCTCGCATATTTCAATTTGGTTAAGACGAAATATCGCTTTATACCATAATATTGGCGAAAACTAAATAGCAGCTCCTAGGTTTTCTTTGTCTGTCAAAAAGGAACCAGTCCCCGTAATCTTTTATCTATGGACTTGTCACTTGGGTATAGATTATTGAACCCGTGATCTAACAACCCAATGCTTTGGTGATCTACAACGTGTATTTGTACCTTTTATTCCTTTTTTATACTACTGTGCCTAAGTATTTACTAAGTGCCATTTCGTACGTTTGTAGCCCAGATGATATGAGTAGACAGACATAATATGTACCTAATTTCTATATATAAATAAATAAATATGTTGGGACACAGAGCACCATCTAGTTCCATGGTAAGCTACGAGGCTTGTGTTATGGATACCAGATAGTTGATACACTACACATATATAATTTTAAATAACTACATATTATAAATATAAACACTCATCATTTGAGTACACACATTCGTGCTCATTGCACAAATGAATGCCACCAGGGGGACTCGAACCCGCGACCGCTGGCACAGCAAGTAGGGTCACTACAAACTAAGCCAAACGTGTCGTCAAATATAGAGACAGACAAAACACTTCAGTATCTTTTTCTCCTCTTTCAACCGTTTTTTTTTTCTTTTTTGTTTAGTAGCTATTGAAAAGTTTTAGTGGTATCGATAAAAATTTTTTGCAAACAGCTTGTTTTATTAAAGATAACTCGTAAGTAAATTCTGTTCATATATTATGTTTTCCTCAAGTAATGATTATATTAGAATTTTGGCGAACACTATTATTAAGAACTCTTTAGCAAAAAAAGGTATATTAACTTCTTTACTTAATCGGTAATTATTCCGCCTTTAGTGATGTAATTTTTTGGTGCAGTAACCCACAAGACATACTGATGAATTGACTAACTAACAATTTATGAAGTTTGATGATTTTATCATATGTTAATCGTATTTTCAATATGATGGCCACTTGCTAATACCGTAGAGTAAAATATCACGAGAAAACCTGTACATATGTCTAAGAGAACCTAACTAGTTCTCAAAAGACAATGGCCTTCTCCCTTGTGCATTGAGTGAAGGTTAGTATCCAAATATTATTCTATTCAATTCTTTTTAATGTTCCACTGCTGGACACGAGCCTCTCTTCAATGCGAGATGGATCAGGCCATAGTCTACCACGCTGGCCGAGTGCGGATTGGCAGATTCCAGAAGTTTTAGAAAGACACACGTCTTTCTAAAACTTCTCTCAGATGTGCAGGTTTCCTCCACCAAGAGTTTTCCTTCACCGTACGGTAAGTGGTAATGATGTTAGAAATGATTCGTACATGAAAATATCAGAGGTGCGAGACCCGAGATTTGAACCCGCTTCACTCGATTTCCCAAGCGAGCGCGTTACCACTGGGCTACTACTGCCAGATATTATTACATTATATTATGATAGAAATTAACTAAATTTTTACAAGCTGCATAGTGTCTATTCAAAGTTTTTAAAATTTATTCACATTTCACAATATGGCACAAGCTGTTTGTATCAATTCAATATCCATCATGTGCCTATGTTCTCAATGTGCAGATGCATAATTCGGTATTGTTATAGATAACCGTGTTAATATTACCCTTTCCGCCGGGGCGCCGTAGTAGTTATGCGCAAGCGATCCTGCGGCGTCCCACTAAGGCGGGGGGAAGGGATGTCGGGTTTTAGTGGGTAGTACCGGCTCTTCTAGCCGGTGAGCCCCACATCACCACCTGGGGGATCAGGTGGTATGCGTAAATGCATTTCCCGACGATAAAAAAAAAATATTACCCTTACTCAATGTATATTTTTAGATGAAGAGAAAATTATCGACGTACCTATCACGCGAGTGGAGTCGCGTGCAAACACAAGTATCTATATAACTACTTTCTACCTACTTATACAATATCGAAATCTGTTCAGCAATTTTAACGTGAAAAAGTAACAGACAAACAAACAGGACGACCAACATATAACTTGTTCTATTCGTTTGTTGCTTTGTGCACTCAAAGTTCATAATTTGTGTAAAATTCTAGTAGGTTTTTTTATATTTTGTTTGTCGGTCGACATGTTTTTATATAGTATGTACGTGTGTGAGTGTATGAGTGTATGTCCATGTCAGAAACCGGGAAGAGTGACAGCGCATCAACCTTTGGTCCTTTTAAAGGATAATTTGGTTCATATTGTCATCGACTTTAGGAAGCATTGTGTGGACTAGACATATATTTAATTTACGAAATTTATTATATTTATTAGTTTCTATGAATCAAAAAGTAAGATAAATTGTGAATATTTGGTTAACTAAAACAAGTTTATTCAGAACTTGAAATTGTAAACGCTTATTCATTATGAATGCACATTTTGATATTTTTTATGTACTTATTTCCTACAAATCATACAAAGAGAATTGATTGATGAATTGTAAAATTGTTTTAAGTACACAATAGATAATAAGCAACAAATATTTGAGAACAAAGTAGTTGTAGCCAAATTCAATGTCATTTTACTTTTTTTTTAATCGGGAAGCGTAAAATATAGATGATATTAAAAAAAAGTAAAAAAACAAGCTTTAGACGAATCATTGAGACCAAACTCGGGAACTTTACTAGTAGCAACTGAAGAGTTCCGCTATTCAACTCCAGGCTCTATCATCAGATTAGCTCTAAGATACCAAATTATAGTATCGTCACCCGAACTACATTTGCATACAAAGTTTCATTTTGATACCA
The DNA here is from genome assembly GCA_921882275.1 of Brenthis ino. Taxonomy (NCBI): domain Eukaryota; kingdom Metazoa; phylum Arthropoda; class Insecta; order Lepidoptera; family Nymphalidae; genus Brenthis; species Brenthis ino. Next base: position 25,972,353 of record OV170229.1, on the reverse strand, counting down.
TACTAAGAAAGTTCAAACTGACTTCTTAGATTAGATGATATTGTAAGTTACTAAAACAGCTAATAAAAACGTATTAATAGACGATACAAAATCGTAGAATAATATAAAAATAAAAAGATATGAAAAAATTTAGTTTATTTATGACGCTAATAATGTTTGATGATGCACACTTTGCACAGTAGTAAGTACTCTACAATATGACGTCAAGAATGATTCATTTGAATGTCTCAGTTAACTTTATTTCCTAGTTAATCATTCATATGACAAATATTTCCTTTCGAACCATGAACTATGAATAAAACATTTACAGAAATACCACATGAATATATCATATGGATTGTTCTTATATTTTTATTCTATTTGAGAATAGTTTCGCATCGAGTATTCTATAATACTATATGAATCAATCACATAATATGAAGTAATTGTATTTGGAAAATCTTATTAAAATAGTCATCTTTATCGATATAGAGGCCGAATCTATAGTTTTTAGAATTTTTGTCTGTCTGTCTGGGAACGCATTACGAGAAAACTACTGGACAGATTTTGATGAAATTTGGTATGATAATAGCTTTTTACTGCGGGAAAATGTCTCATCTCTGAGAAATCTATACTAAGCGTTTAAACGTAACCTGGGACGAAGCCGATCGGAGCGAGGGTGAGTCGCTAGTATATTATATACTTGAAAATTAGTGTGATTTTTTTTTTATTTTTTTTAATCATACAGAAAAAAGTACTCAAGCAGTTTCTAGTTTATATAATTGGCAAAATATATCAGTGCCACCATCATGTGATAATAATATAAATAAATGACATTAATCAAGATTATATGTCCATTTTGTTTACATTATATCTTCTGATATAGATGTTATCATTGTTAATTCATAAAAATACAGATTCTCGCGTTTTCATATTCATTCATAAAAATTAAAAGATTGTATTAATAATTTAGCGTTTCTCAAAAAATTTATTCTTGAAAAAAAAGCCATTCTTTACTTTTTAAGTTATCCTTAATTTCGTTGAATTGTTATTTCTTTGAAATATGCGCAGATAAAAAACATTTTAAAATATACAAGTCATGTCCATATTATGCTGATGACTGTATCAATTGAGAAGGATTGGGCTACATCTCTGCAGCTGAACTTCGTTACCGTCTTTGTATACAGGGTGCATTAGTTTCATTATTAAAAATATATCTAGCTTATTAAAGCAAGAAAATAATATATATTATAAAAAAAATATCGAAGAAGAGTGGCACAAAACGAAAATTTATAAAGTGTCGTTCTATAGGTTTCTGCCTTTATTGATTTGTTCCCATAATAGACGAATAAATATATAGAAAAAACCAATTACTACTGCTCTGGACGTTTTTTATCTAAATGTTTGAAAAAATATTATAATAACAAACTAAACAGCCTGTATATGTGGGACAAACGCAATTCAATGGATAAGTATGATTAATAGATCGTAGAGGCAGGTCGGGATCGCATTAGATTTCCTTGTTGGGATTCCGACAATTGCGTTAATATATGCTAATAAAAAGTGAGTATTTATTTTTGGCCCGTTCACAAGCTTAGTGGACAATCTATAAACATTAAATAGTGAAATAATTGTTATTTTTACTTGATATGTAATAGTAATATTCATATTTTTACTAATATTATAAATAACTGCCTCGGTGGTGTAGTGGCTAGCATGTACGGCTGCACACCCGGAGGTCCTGGGTTCGAGTCCCGGGTCGGGCCAAGTTTAGTTATTGAGTCTTCCTGTATAGTAAGTCTCAGTAACAGCCCGGAGTTGGGAAGTTGGCGGTGTTTCACCCCCGTGCCTCGGAGAGCACGTAAAGCCGTCGGTCCTGCGCCTTAACTCTCACCGGTCGTGTCGAGTGGTCGTCCCACCGGAGTATGAGAGTGATAGGAATAGAGAGTGCACTTGTGTCTGCGCGTACACTTGAGCACTATAATATCTCTTGCGCAGTTGGCTAATCTCATTGAGATTGGCCGCCGTGGCCGGAATCGGCTAGGAGAACATCAATATTATAAATAAAAACGTATGTAGGTTTGTCCTTTTCTTTATGTAGTAATGAGTGGATGTGATTTTTGTGTACATTAATCCTTGATTCCGTGAGATAATAGGTATTATATAATATATTCCCGACCGATTCCGGCCACGGCGACCAATCTCTTTGAGACTAGCCAACTGCGCAGGAGATATTATAGTGCACAAGTGTACGCGCAGACACAACGTGCACTCTCTATTCCTGTCACTCTCATACTCTGGTGGGACAACTGCTCGTCATCACCTGTGAGAGTTAAGGCGCAGGACCGACGGCTTTACGTGCTCTCCGAGGCACGGGGGTGAAACAACTAAACTTGGCCCGACCCAGGACTCGAACCCAGGACCTCCTTGTGTGTAGCCGTACATGCTAGCCACTACACCACCGAGGCAGTTGTAGTATATATACCTATATATTAAAAACCACAAAAGACACGTACTATAAAATAATTTTAATAATAAATAATACTCATATACTCATAATGATAAAACTAATTAAAAGAAAACAAAGTCGTTTTCTAATAAGCCCCTTTAGATGGGTTGCTAAGATACCACTAAAAGAAACTGAATGACGTTTCGATGTGTCGTACTGGTCGAAATTCGACCGTATTCATTATTGAAAATTTCAAGATAACAATACACACTACATGTAAAATATGAATAGATTTTACCTATATATAAGTATATCGGTTGACAAACAGACGAGAAAAAGGTGTTTTATCTGCCTATTTACATTATATATATATATATACTTATTTAACCCCTAATTTTCTTACTTTATAAAAAATCATATAATAATTAAAGTATATTAGACCTACGCACCTTCGTACATCTGTGCATACTGAGGAAAACCTGCAGCTCGCAGCCATTTGCAAGCTTCTGCTGCTTCTATCTCTGAAAAAAATTGAAAAATATTATAAGATATTATATTCTCAATATATATGTACATTGTATATCTTACAAAGACTACAGTAAATATTGACTAGCATTTTCCATCGACTCCGACCGCGTGGTACAATGATGTATCTTTATAAATTGCAGAATATAGTATTGTATGTGTTACCCTAATGTATACGCTATATTACTGCACAGTTTCATCAAAATCAGTTAAGTAGTTTTTGCGTGCGTCACAAGCTTTTGCAATTATAAAGTTAGTAAGGAAGGACTTATATATGAAGGAGGTACTCAACAGAATACCTACAAGGTATCCCCCCTTACGTTAATCTGCCGCGTTTGAGTCAATCCCCTCTTGGACTCCTCTACTATTAGCTATACGTTTCGTATTTAGTCTAATTTTATCTATAAGTTCAAGAAAGATTTTAAATTAGTTTTATCGATATGTTGAATCTTTACATCTCTTTACTTAGAAATACCACAAGCAACGCATAAAAACACTTCAAATAAGAAATTTAAAAGTAATAAATAAATAATATAGAAGCCAAACAAATATTTACATCGCAAAATTGGCTTCCAATATTTCATAAAATAGACTCGCCACGAAAATTAATACTTAATTAAAATACCAAACTTCAATCTACTCGAAATCGTTTAACAAATAATGGTCTAAAAACAAAACGGCTTTCTCCTAATAAATATTAATAAGCTTGACCATATTTGCTGAGCTTTGGCGCCCTTGAAAGAGAACCGTTTATAACGTTGTAGGTCAACACATGGGGTTCTAGTAAGACTGGTTATGCGTGTTCTGACTAGGTTAGGGCATAGGCCCAATCAGGGCCATTGTGCGTTTGACGGCTAGAAATGTCAATATACAAGAAAGCAGATAACTGCGATGTGCGAAGATAATGGATTGCCGGTTAGCTGATTTACGATTACTATAAGGTCTACTCTGAAATGATCGAAGATAAGCGTTATGGGGTCTCATTTTCCCATAAGTCTGGATTGAATTATATATATATATATATATATATATATATATATATATATATATATATATATATATATATTTTAGGCAAAATGGGCGATAGCCAACTTATGTTATTTTAATTACTCAACAATAAGAGTGACTATAGCTAACCACCAAGCAGTATATATTGTTGAAAATGCCTTTAAAAACAAAGTCTTGGCATAAATACTTCAACTAGAATGAATTAATCATAATACGAGAATTAATACTTATTAATAATAACAAGTAAAAGATTTCAGTTAATACCTTTAAAACTTAAGGATTATTACTTAAGAAAAATCTGTGTTAAGACATAAGTGACCGGTCTCAATCATGTAAAACGAAAAAATAAATGAAAAGAATGCACTTGCCGCATCCAATTTATGCATTGCTCGTTATGTAATCCAATGTTAAGGTCACGAGAGGTCCACGTTTTAAGTGCCATTGCGTGTGGTAATTTTTCACCGGAACTACACTGTACAGTGGGCCACGGTTATTTATATTATGACAACTATGTTCTACGCTTTAAGAACTAAGAGTAAGACATTGTCTTCCTACTGTACTGTAGGGTAGCCATATGCTATTGATATGTTGGATGTAATACTTTCTTAGATTTACTCGAATATTGGTCATTTTAAATAATACTACCTTTTCGGATTGTTTCGCGGATTTATTAAGATTTTTGGTTCCTGACGTTTCACAAAAACATAATCGTTAGACGTATCTATATATTATGTATACGTAAAACTTTTTATAATAAAATAAATAAAAACAGTATACTTCTACAGAAATTTTTGATTGTATTATTCTTTGGAACAATGAATCATTAACTGAGGTACGATACTACGGCGATACAATACGTTATTACTTATCGGATATAACGAGAAAATTCCTATTATTCTCAGAATTTTAAAATGACTTAACAATAAATAATGAAAATTTATTATTTTCTTATATTTTTTAGAGAAGCTATTCGAGATAGCAAAGTAATTAATGGTTACCCTATCATCCACTGACTTGTTGGAGATGAATCGTGGACCACCATCTAGTGTTTGATAAAAAAACGTAATCATGCTTTTAGTTTGAAGTGAATTTGAGTGTTGAAATTTTGATTAATCCACATTGCAGTGGAGCTTAATTGATAGCTATACATATATAGTATACATTTTTAACTGCGTCGGTGGTGTAGTGGCTAGCATGTACGGCTGCACACCCGGAGGTCCTGGGTTCGAGTCCCGGGTCGGGAAAATTTTAGTAATTGAGTCTTCCTGTATAGTAAGTCTCAGTAACAGCCCGGAGTTGGGAAGTTGGCGGTGTTTCACCCCCGTGCCTCGGAGAGCACGTAAAGCCATCGGTCCTGCGCCTTAACTCTCACCGGTCGTGTCGAGTGGTCGTCCCACCGGAGTATGAGAGTGATAGGAATAGAGAGTGCACTTGTGTCTGCGCGTACACTTGAGCACTATAATATCTCCTGCGCAGTTGGCTAATCTCATTGAGATTGGCCGCCGTGGCCGGAATCGGCTAGGAGAACATCATCACATTTTTAATGGGGTATAGTTTGATTATTTTATTATGACATAGAATAAAATGTAAGGTAAAAAATACCTAATGGTTGAAAAAGATATTTCAATATTTTAATTTTATATTTAGCGAGTAAAATGATAACTTTACATAATAAAATAACGCTCTGAAACGCTTTAAACTGCTTATTACTAAGCATGAATTGTCTATATATAATTAACGAAATTATATGCTAATTGTACGAGAATTCTAATAAATACATTTGTATGTATTTAGCTATTTCATTTTAAATCCCGAGACGAGGGATTTGATAACCCTCGCGCGACCATGATTGCTGTAAAGCATTCGAAACGTCGGGAACGAAAAATCTAAATAAATCCGCAAAAAATCCGAAAAGGTAGTTTTATTTAAAACTAGCGGAATCCGCGGCTTCGCTCGCGCTAAACCTAAAAATCTTTAAAAAGGCAGTTTCATACAAAATTTCATCCCCTATTTTACCCCCTTATAGGATAAATTTTAAAAAATGCTAAGTTATGTACATATTTAATTTTCTTGAAGAGTATATATACCAAGTTTTATAACCTGTTTTCCCGTGGGAATTAAGTAATCTCCCGCAATAAAAAGCCTATTTCACTCTTCAGCCAAACGAACAAACAAACAGACTTTTACATTTATAATATTAGTATAGATGTTAAATATTCGCGTAAATCTAAGAAAGTATTACCTCATTAAAAGAGATATACAAAAATAAAGCTAAATTTAAACAAACTGAATATTCTAGATATAGTTTAGCAAATATTTAGTCATCGTATATAAACAGATCCGCGATCAGCTGTACAAATTAATGGATGGGTTTCTTCAGGATGTTCTTCGTTTTATGATCAAGGTTAATGAATCAAACGTAAATTTAGAAAACGCATGTTAGTAAACAGGTAAATATATAAAAGTAAATATTATAATAACAAGTATTACAGATAAAATTTTATTTTTAGTTATAACATTAATTTTCTGATAGTGTTTTTTTGTGGTTGATAAGTTTTTTTCATATATTCACCTTATCGTTTGAATTGTAGTATATTTGTGAATTTTATTGCATAATAAATATGGTAAATTCCAAAAATCAAGCTCATTTCATTAAAAGCTCAAAATCTGTTATTGAAGCTAACAAGTTTTTTTTAAATTCTGTATAAATTTAAACGGAAACTCAGACAACACAACGGAATAAAAGATTGTCGGAATCGGAATAACTGATTGGCTGACAAAAAAAATTCAATTCATCCCACGTACAGTTTTTCGATGGAATAATATTAGAGTACATTAGGGATGAAATAACAACCACTGTTATCCTTGGCAATTCACAAGATGAAAATTGAAAACGAAATTATTAATTATATATATATATATATATATATATATATATATATATATATAGATTAAACCCATGTAATATAATCCAAGCTCATAGTAATTTAAAAACAAAATTATTTAGTACTATAATTTTTGAAAGTATAGTTTATTCTAAGGTTACGTTGCATACATAATCTGTTAATGATTTTAAATCTAGAAATTCAGTAATGACTGATGTATTAAAATAAAAAGTCTAAATAATATAGTTTCCTCAAAAACAAATAGAACTAGATAATATATATTATTTAAATTTACATATTATTTTAAATAATGTACTATTTTTTTTTTGGTGATACACTAAGAATCGAGAACTGTTGCTTTTTACCGAGTACCCTGTCTGCATGAGAAAGGCATGTATGGAAAAATTTGGATGTGTTATATATTTATTTAGGTTTTATTTCTTATTTCTTTAACGTATGAAATGTAAAACCTAAATAAATCTAAATCTGTAAGCCAAAACTACGTCGTGAAATAGCATATTTACCAAGTTTAAAGTTTAAATTATAGTTCATTACTACTAACGAGCAGTGAGACCGGTGGGATCTCCCATCGGGCAATATAGGCAAAGGCGGAAACCGCTAATTTCCATACTTATAAATTCAAATATTACAAACTTATTTACTCACTTTCATCACATTTTAACCCCTTTTGGGGATGAATTTTCAAACATTCTTCTTTAGTACTAGAGCCAGTAATTTAGCACTTTCAGTTAAAGAACCAGTGTTAGAGATCTAAAAGTATATTTATTTGATTAGAAAAATAAAAAAAAATGACATCAGGGACATCTAAATCTAGAACTATGTACTACTCCAGGTCTATCTAGTACTAGAACGAGTCATGGTCTGTCAGTCTTAATAGAAAGGCCCGACCATAGCCTTCCGACATGTTGTACTGTCGGTCTGCAACAGGACTTTCAAAACAAAATTTGGGTTCGCCAGCTACCTACGCTTTCAGTTTAGAAGCTAACAAGGTTCGCGTTGATACCTCAAGTTTTCTTTTCCATCATTATAAACTAGATTTTATTTACATATGTATGTATAGATAGTGTTTTGAGGGCATCCAAAACAAATAAAGGAACGGCGAAGAATTAAAAAGAAAAAATAACTTGTTGTATTGTGTAAACAATATGTAGTTGAAAGAAAATGCTTTTTACTCCAAATTATATAAATAGACAATGACTTTGACTCATAATGATTAACTATTTGACTGTTGTGACAACATCGTTACAAGAGCGGGAAGGAAACGCAACTGACACACTCGTATTGATAATAAATAAAATGTAACTTTCTATAATTGCTTACAAGATTATTTTATATATCAACTAGCGACTCACCCTCGCTCCGCTCGGGTTCGTCCCTGGGGTGGGGTCTGAGAGGACCACCCTTATCCTTATCACTTAGGGGTATGGAAAATAGATAGTAGCCGATTCTCAGACCTACTGAATAAGCATATAAAATTTGGTAAAAATCGGTAAAGCCGTTTCGGAGGAGTACGGTAACAAACATTGTGACATGGAAATTTTATATATAAGATTTCTAATATCTGTGCATTCTTAATAATAAACTTTAATTGTTACTTATGGATGATAGAGGTTGGGTATCGAATAATATGCGAGTGTTGTATTTTATTCAGCCCTTTTAAAAAAAAGGCACGGATAAACTTCAATGGTGATAATGTATTAACCTAAAAAAAAAGTCAGCTACTGGGCTCGGAATCAGGAATATTTGAGTATACTAGGGATGAATTAAGTATGCCTTTGCCTTTATGCCTAAGTGCCTTGCACTCTTGAGAATTTGCGAGTCAAAAATTTAAATATATTAAATTATTAATAATTTATATAATAAACGATATTCATATTTAAAGGTAGAGATGAAAAAACAAAACACATAAAATTATGTCCAATGCTTAAGTTTTTAATTTAGCGTACAACATGGCTTGAACCGATGACCGTTGGCTAGATAACAGTAACACATGTTAATAGACTATATAGCATCGCGTTTACACTCAACGGGAAATAGATTATAGTAGATACCCTACATTAAATATTTCTTAATTTTACTCTTTTCGGACAATTTCTCTTAAAATTTATATGAAATTCAAGGTTTTAACTTATTAAAAAAGAATTTGTGAAAATTTTGTGTAACATTGAAAGCAAAAGAACACACATACATCCAAATGACGAACCATTTCCTTTGAGCTCTATGCCTTATCTCCTTTCATCCTGATTTATAGTTTTTTATAGATTATATATAAATAAACACTGCGAAACCAATAAACATAAGTAGCCTAGTATTAAATAATATAATAAAATAATTTAGTATCTATTTAGCGAATATGATAAGAATATTACAATTTGGTTAAAAAATACATATATAAGAACATAAATTCACTTTCGCACTAACATTGAAACAGTTTATGGATATTAGAAAACAACGTCTAACGTGTTTACTGTGGGTTTAAATAGACTAAAGCTGTTTTAAATGTATCCAAAATCGTGCGCGATTTCGTGCAAATAGTGCACTTTTAGACATCTTAGATAGTCCATATAGAGCTTTCTATTATTAGAAAGAACTGTTTTATAGTTTACTAGTTTTTACCCGCGGGTTCGCTTGCATGGTAGTGGAGAAGGGATAAAAAGCATTCCACGTCCGACTTCATGATGTAATTTATGTTCTTGCCAAATTACAGCACAATCTGCTCAGTGGTTTAAGCTTGAAAACGATATAGACAGCCAGACAAATTATATAGCCAGTTAGATAACATTAATATAGAACCTTAATACAAAAGTAATAAGAAAACAAAATTAACATTTTACAAAATCATTATAATATTTTAGCTACATTAACAACTGTTATATATGGAAATAATTTAAAAACTATAGTTTTCATAGTAAAAAAAATACCTGTTATTTGATCTGCGCTCAAATTGGGTACACTCATTGCTTCACTAACAATCACTAAACACTAAAAATCGGGACGGCACGCGCCTCTGAATCATATCACATATAATGTTAACGTTCTCGCAAATTAACACTTGAACATTTAACTTACACAATCAACCGGTAACCATTAACGATTATAAAACATATATTTACATAATTTATTATATAGAAAAAACTACCAAAATTCATATAAGAACTTCAAATTTCAATCCATTGACCCGTAAGTATTGTACACTGTGTCACAAATAGAATAAAACCGGTAATGGTATTCGAGAAAAAATGATTAAATTGTATGGAATTCCAGAGGTTGCAAGAAACAAACTCGTGCACTTGAAGCGTTGCTGTAGAATGAGATTATCAGTGTTTATCATAACTAGTCGGTACTTACGTCCTTTAATCGCCCACGTCACCGATAGCGGAGACGTCGAGCGTCGAAAAATTTGATATGGTATTTTATTATTTACTTGTATATTTTTACTGTGACTATACTATGGTGTATAATACTTTTTGTGTTAATTCAAGATTTTTTGAATTTATACCGTTATTAGAATTTTAGAATATTTCAATTGGATTTTTAATAATTATAATTTTTACCTCGTTACGGAATAGAATATCAAAGTAATATATGTAAATTGATAAGTAATATTAGTAAATTAAAACGAGCTTAATACTTTCATATATTTTCTATCATTAGGCATTTCTAATAGTGCTTATCAAAAGCGTTTATGTCATGGAGGCAGTACAGCGTTGGTATTAATGCCATATAATAATTCTAGTGTCAAAGCCAGGATCTTTAACATTAGAGGAAAAAACATTTAAATAGTCATATAGGCCAACTCGCAAGCGTGTAATCACTTAAATGAAATTAACATCGAATTACGTTTGCAATGTACAGTAATTGGTATAATCACTCTTGTCTACAAATACTGTCCTTATTTGGGTATTTGCTGCCATGATATATACTTGCCGGTCTCGCCGCACTCAGTGTTCATTTTTAATACTTAAACCTATAGATATAAGGTAAATATTTTCAAAACATTCAATAAATGAGCACTTTATATGCGTTAAGATTAACGATTTTAAGAAATAAATATATTTATGGTAATAGTACACTTGTTGTAGTGGAATTATATAAAACCTTATTTGGTGCATTTAATTAGTGTAAGCATTCATAGCACTTTGAGAATGTCGTCTTTTACATAACGTTGGCATATTTAAAAAAAATATACTTTTGCTTATATTGTAAATGGCAAAAAATTTCTGTTATATGTCATAACGGAATTTTTTACTGTCATCGAGTTTCATTTTGGAACATCCATATTTTATAACTTCATGAATCTTCTTCCGCAGCGAATGAGTTTAAAAATTAAGGAAAATATTTAAAAGTGGCGTTATCTTAGCTGTCATTCAACATGTTATATCTAATTATACAACATGCGTACTGTAAGTTACTGATTGTAGGAAGAAGTAAAAAATATATAGACATGGCAACTATTTACTTAATATTTTTATATTTTCATTTTCAAGTCAGAAATGAGTAGGATGCAAATTCACTTTAGACCAACTTCAAAAAGAAGGAAGTGCCAATTTTGGAGTACATCTTTCTTTGATTTAATTTAAGCTCAATGAATGAATTAATTATTTTAATGATTATTTTCATAACATTGTCAATATTTTTTATGGCATCAGTTTAATACATCTTCTTTTATTAAAATAAATTATTATAATTAACATGTTAGTCTTATGCCACTTCTGTTGTACAGTCTGATCTATGAGCATGACACTTTAAGACCTTGTCGTGTTTACGCACCACGATGGTTATATATTATTTTTGACAAATTTAAGTTAAATCTTACTGTGATAAAGTTCTAAATGCATCACAGTACATCATATCGTTTGTTCGCGATTGCAGTGTTTATTTGTATACTGAAACTCGTATTTTTTTCAAGTAAAATATACTTAAACAATTTAAGAATAGAGTCGAATTTCCTTTGAATTGTATCAAATATATCGAAAAGCTTGTGAATGTTCCAAATCTTCGTTATCAAAACTCCAAATCACAGATATCAACAAGTGTTTATTGGGAATCGCGTCATTTTAACTATAACTTTGGATGATTTTCAATGCAGATTTTATGAGTCATTTATTTCCATTTGGTTTTTCTCAGCAAATCTTATACATACTGATAACGATTTCTTTTTGATATCATTTCTAATGTCTATACTTTTTCTTATAAATATTTATTATGTATGTACAGATTTATATGTATGAAGTAAATAAATAAGGCTTTTGCTCTTTACTTTAGTAATTTTATGTTCGTGAATTTCTTTTAGGAAATAAACTATGAGAACACTAGCAAAAAGGCTTTATGTTATACAGCGACTCACCGTGAATATGTATATATATATATATATATATAATTATATATATATATATATATATATATATATATATATATATATATATATATATATGTGTGTGTGTGTAAAATATATATACTTTTACAATAATGTATGGAAGTCTGCCTGATTGGTTGACATTTATGATTACTGCTCCGCTCCCTTGCACGTGCACTACTCATGTGTGTATTCAGCCCTTTTTATCGTCCCACTGCTGGGCACGGGCCTCCCTTCGAGGTACGAGGGGAATCAGGCCATAGTCCACCACGCTGGCCAAGTGCGGGTTGGCGGACTTCACATGTCTTTAGAAAACTTGCTAAGTTCTCTCAGACATGCAGGTTTCCTCACGATGTTTTCCTTCACCGTAAGGCAAGTGGTAATCATGTAAGAAATGATTCGCACATGAAAATATCAGAGGTGCGAGACTCGGGATTTGAACCCGCTTCACTCGGTTTCTCAAGCGAGCGCGTTACACTACTCTTTATAATTTTAAATACATACATATTATAGATATAAATACCCATGACTGGAGACTCATGCATTCATGCAACAAACATACATGCTCATCACACAAATGAATGCCCCAAGCGGTACTTGAACCCGCGACCACTGGCACAGCACTACAAACTGAGCCAAATGTGTCGTCAAATCATAGTTCCTGAGATTAGCGCATTTAAACAAACAAACGAACACAAACAAACACACAAACAAACTCTGCCTATTTATAATATTACTAGGTATAGATAATGAAAATGAAATTCAACTTTAAAATTAAATTAGCTTGAAAATTCATTCTTAGATGATTCATATTAGCAATTAGTTTTAGAAAATCGAGATTTTTTTGTTTGATTTTGTTTTATTTGTACCCAGTATCACGGATTACCTATATAGCAGTGCTAGTTTCCAAGAGTCAGGTACGTAATAGATCAGTCTCGACCCTATTTGTGTCGCTAATCGTAGTTGAAGACCTACGCTAGATGTCCCCATCCATAACTAAATCCACGGTTAAAAAATATTAAGTTAACCGAACTTATAAAAAATTATTCATAATAACTGGTTAAAGTGACGAATTTACACATTTACATCAAAATTTTATACTCACCGGTAAAAATGGAAATAAATTATATATTTGGAAAAACTAACATCATTATTATTAATAAAGATTCGTGGTGTTTCTGCACACAAAAATAAATAAAAATTATAAATTTAAAGTTATTCATATTAAAGTTTTAACGTTTAATTTTACTGTATGGTGACCATAAACAATTTTTATTTACATAAAACAGAGAAATTATAAGGACTTTTCTATTTTGTCACACTATGTACTTCATTTACAATATGATGTTCTGACCGATTCCAGCCACGACGGCCAATCTCATTGAGACTAGCCAACTGCGCAGGAGATATTATAGTGCACAAGTGTACGCGCAGACACAACGTGCACTCTCTATTCCTGTCACTGAGTGAGTGGAACAACCTTCCAGCATCCGTGTTTCCTGCCACCTACAATCCAAGTACCTTCAAGGCTAGAGTGAACAGGCATCTTTCTAGGCAAGCGCGCTTCAACCTAGACCTCATCAGTGCTTCCCATTTTTTTTTATTTTTTTTTTTAACGTTGGGAAATGCATTTACGCACGGCGTGTGGGACTCACCGGCGTAATACAGCCAGTACTACCCACTAAAACCCAACAAAACCTTCCCCCGTCTTAATGGGGCGTCGCAGGATCGCTTATGCATTCAACTACGACGCCCCGACGGCAGGTCTGCCAAAGCAGACCACCACAACCATGGGGTTGCTCCAAGGTCCACTCTGCTATCAGAGAAGTACCAGGAGCAACCCGCAAGGTACACCGCCCCCCGAAGAGGGCCACCTCCCACCGCCCACCGAAGTGGGCAACCTCCCTGTGCGTTTCTTAGCTTCGCTACTACTACTGAGCCCCCCCACCACGACAAGGTGAACGCACGTTGGGGGGGGCATCAGTGCTTCCCAGCGCTGATTGCAGTCAAGCGCAAGCCTATCGTTCAATAAAAAAAAAACACTCTCATACTCTGGTGGGACCAATATAATACTTATAATATATATTTTGTTTATTTCTTTGTGGTTAGCGCCGTTAATATTCTGGAACTAATAAACTCTTTCAATAAAACTAAGTTGCATTAGCAACTAGTTAGCTGCGGGCAAATTTAGTAATCAAAACTTTTTTGTGCAATTTGCATTCTAAGAAGATCTCAAGATGTAATCTATTTAATAGATTATATTTTGCTATATATCTATCTATACGTATATAAAAATTCTAAGTGGAATTAAATATTTTTTGGAAAATCTCATTGAAATAGTCATTATTATCGATACATAGGCCGAATATATCGTTCTTAGAATATTTATCTGTCTGTCTGTCTGTCTGGGTACGCATTCAAGAAAACCACTGGACAGATTTTGATGAAATTTAGTATAATGATAGCTGGTTATTCGGGTCAAAATATAGAATACTTTTTACAGCGGGCAAATGTCTCATCTCTGATAAATATATACTAAACGTTAAAACGTCGCTAGTCCGTTTCATAAGAGCAGTAGTCTCCACAACGATTCTGTATAGTGTATACCTTGTAACCGATTAATTTAAATAATTAAGGAGTTTGAGTTAAGCTAGATTAGAATGTGTGTTTGTATGTACAGATGTATTTATGAGAGTAATGTTTTCAACCAAGTTAAACCTTATGGGAGTTTCCAAATACTTCTTCATAATGCTAAAGAAATACTCCTCATAAATAAGAATTTCTTGAGTTAATGATTAGTCATTAAATGAATTTTTAGTTTTATATATAATGAAAATATTATATGGACGTTAAAGTAAGTTACGAGTAAAATCGTTCCATTAAAAACTTCATACTAGGCTAGGACAATACTTAAAAGGTTTACGAACCATTAAAGGCTTTAAGCTTACGTTTAATATGTATACTAGCTCAGACGTGTCTATGTAAAAACACCAGCTTCTTTATTACCTTATAATAACAAATAACTTGTTCAGCAAATTCATACTAATAATATAAATGTAAAAGTGTGTTTGTTCATTGATTCTTTTTTCACACATTCATTTATTTTTACATTATCGTACTACTATTGTAAATATGAAAGTGTGTGTAATCTATACTAATATTATAAAGATGCAGAGTTTGTTTGTTTGTTTGTTTGTTTGTTTGTTTGTTTGTTTGTTTGTTTGTTTGTTTGTTTGTTTGAATGCGCTAATCTCAGGAACTGCTAATCCGATTTAATTATTTTTTTGCAATACATAGCTCGCTTATTGAGGAAAGCTATGGGCTATATATTATATAATAGGGTTGGACCGAGCGAAGCGAGGGTGAATCGCTAGTATATTATAATAATAATGAAGTCGCTAGGAACGTGACAACGTTGTAATCGTATAATATAAAATTCTTAGTCATCATACTTATTATTAGTCTTTACGATAAAAATTATGAGTTCTACATGCACTACTTCTAGTTAGAAATAATTCGTAGGTTCAGTTCCTAGCATGTACATAATACAGCTGTGCATGAGCATATTCAGGTCTTGGGTGCGAGACCGGAGTCAAGGTAAAGTAAAAAAATAGTAAAGTAAGAAAAGCTAAGTATTGTTATGGGGGTATTTTGTTATATTCTACTTTTCAGTAGAAGTCTGGAATTAAACTTGCACATGTCACAATTTCATGTCACAATTAATCTATCAAACCTACCAGCTGTTATTTCTGTAGGATTTCATAGTTTTATAGTCTTTTATTGCCCAAGTGTACCTTCTAGTTAAAATTGTTCGTTTTAATTTGTGTACACTATCAAACGCAATTGGCTAATCTTAGTAAGATTTTGAGTGTCTGAAGTTTGGCTAGGAGGACTTTATTTTAGGAGGGTTGTAGTGTATGCGCAAACGCAGTCCCGCAACGCCCCATTGCACTGCGACGACGGGTTCCGCTATGGGTTTTAGTGAGTAGGAGTCTTACAGCCGTGTCCATGTGTTGACGGTTAGCAGGGTCCCCATGATTGGTTTCCCTAGCGAAATTATTTCGATTGGTTTCCCCCCAGAAATATTTTTTAAAATAAAATATTTTATTTTAAATATTGAAATAAACTATTTTGAAATGCTGTACAAAAAAAATGTACAATCCTTCAGTAACAGACGATATCTTTTGTTCAGGTACCAAGCGAAAGGTGCTATTTGGTCATGATATTGTTTATTTATTTATATTTATTTATTTATTACATAGGTCTCTAACAGAGCATACATCCTAACAATTGTACATGGTAATAAACAAAAGAAGATCTAGTCTTAATGATGCCATAATTATAAGCAACACCGCATTCTAATAAGACAACAACATAGTAACTTAATAATAATAGTTTACATTAGTGAGGAAAATTAAAATTTAAATTAAAGTTAACAGTAAGTATATACTCGTACTCAAACAAAAACTTTAAGATGTGTTTTTTTTTATTAATAATAACAATAAACAATTAACCATTGTTAGTGGAATGAAGAAGCTTAATTGTTGCGTTGCAATCGTTTCTGTAAGCTTCTAATAAAAAATTACGAATACGATAGCGAGTATCGAGTAGTAGAATCGAAATATAGTTCTAGGTACTGTGAGTCAAGTACCTTGAAATACTAATTTGTAATTATCCGCAAACTTCACTTCTGTTTCATCGTTACCATATATGGTATACTTAGTTTTGTATATGTAATCACCTTCACGCATGTCTATAGCTTTAGTTGGGCTTGTTGAGGACTTGTATTTTATTATACCTGCGTATGTTAATTAGTTTGTACGATAAATAACAATAACTCGCTATATTAAGAAGAAAGAGTACGTATTGAATAAGTAAGTTTTATGTTAGTCATATTACGAGTATAATTCTCCTTATGTACACTATATAGGCCTTAAAGTTTATATTATTCAAAAATATTTATACCTTATTAGGTATTAACAAATGCTTTTTGATGTACATATTGCACAATAATTTCTATACATATAACAAATTTCTAACTGAGTCGAATCTGTACATTAAATATTTTTTGGAAAATATTATTGAAATGGTCATCATTATCGATACAGAAGCAGACTCTATAGTTTTTAGAATTTTTTTCTGTCTGTCTGTCTCTCTGGGAACGCATCACGAGAAACCCACTGAACAGATTTTGATGAAATTTGGTATGATGATAGCTGGTTATCCGGGTCAACATATAGGATACTCTGCGGGAAAATATCTCATCTCTGAGAAATCTATACTAAATTTTAAAACGTAACTAAGTACGAAACCGAGCAGAGCGAGGGTAAGTTGCTAGTCATAATATATTATTAGAAAAGTATAGTAAAATTAAAGTTCGCTTGTAACTAATACATATTGCTAATTATAAGAAAAGCTTTCAAGCTTCCAATATATATATATTAAAGCTTTTATATACATTTAAATTAAATATATAATAAATTATATCGCCCTATAGTCATTTCATAATTTTCCTGCGACATATTATCTAATATATTATCAGGGTACTGTCGGCAGTGACCTCGGCGTATTTTGTATTCGTGATCAAGATAAGCTTTCACTCCTTACATTGTTGCAACTTACATCGAACTTCCATTCGTTAATAGTTAAGTCCTCAGGTGTACAAAAAACGGGAAGTTCTAACATCACTAATAGCTAGAGAATCCTCCACAAGGCTCTTTATTTCAACTAATGTTTGCCCGTCGGGCGGAATTCAACCATATACTTTATTGAAAATGTTTTTATTTATAAGATTCATATTAAGAAAGCTCATAAATCACTTCTGACATAAACAAAAAAAAAATAATCGTCAAAGGAGAAAAATATAATGAATTGTTGTGTGTTTGTCTGCTTATCGATTTTTTTGAATTTACATTTTAACTAGCGACACACGGAATGTATAGACTATACATTATATGTATATATATCGGGACAAAATAAACAATTCAGAACTTTCCGATTTTAAGGTAATTTTTTGGGTTTTCCCCTATTGTTTTGTATTTAAACCAACCGTCTTTAAGTTTTAGCGAGACTAAGGAAGGGCAATTATATATTTATATATATTTATATATACGTATATATATATATATATATATATATATATAATTATGAAAATCGATTTACTTATAGTCGACGTACCGGTTCGCTTTCAATTAATTATTCTAAGTCGGTATCGGTAATTCGGTTTAACGGTTTACGGTTTTGTGCATGTTGTAGAATCTTTATCTTTTTGAATTCGATCAAGAAGCAAAACAAAATATATGAGCAATCTAAGACTTAGATACTTGTATTTAGAGCTTATTTCTTGATAAATCTCATGGAAGGATTATTACAGAGTTTAAAATATATATATATATATATATATATATATATTTAAAATATGTAGATAACTGACATTTGACATTTATGTTGTTTATGACATACAATAATTGTGTACAAAAAACGGGAAGTTCTAACATCACTAATAGCTAGAGAATCCTCCACAAGGCTCTTTATTTGAACTAATGTTTGTTCGTCGTGCGGAGTTCAACCATAGACTCTGTATCGATAATAATGTCTATTTCAATTAGATTTTCCAAAAAATATTTAATGTACAGATTCGACTCCGAATTTTGTTATATGTATAGAAATTACTGTGCAATATGTACATCAAAAAGCATTTGATAATACCTATTATGCTATAAATCTTTTTTGTATAATATGAAGTTTAATATTAAGTTTATCCTATATCATAAAATAATCAAATATCCTCAAATACCTACTAATATGGTCACCTTAGCCCATAAATCATCTTTATGCTGATGCCCGGTCGTCAGAAATAATAAATCTGAAAGCTATATTGAAAGCGCGGTTAGACCCAACTTAGAACAGATGTTGTTACGAGTGCCTCTGAAATAGAAATTAGGTTATGCCACTCATTAGCTTCTGTAAGCTAAATGTAGATTGTATGCGAATAATACTAGTGAAGTAGTGCATTTTCCCTGACGGGAATCAAACCTGTAACCTTTTAAGACGCAATCTAAATTAGTCGAGATGTAAACAAGTGACCATCAGGTGAAAAACATCAATATATATATATATATATATATAATATATATATATATATATATATATATATATATATATATATATATATATATTAAAGAAAACATGAACAC
Organism: Brenthis ino; assembly: GCA_921882275.1. Classification (NCBI taxonomy): domain Eukaryota; kingdom Metazoa; phylum Arthropoda; class Insecta; order Lepidoptera; family Nymphalidae; genus Brenthis; species Brenthis ino. Next base: position 25,952,934 of record OV170229.1, on the reverse strand, counting down.
ATATTTCGTTTTCAAATTTTAAGCTTCTGAATATTAATAACAATCTGTTTGTGTTTTTAACATTTTAAAGTAACCTTAAACAAATTTTACTAAACATATTACTCTATGGAATAGTTCCTTCTGAATAAAAATGTATGAAATCAAGGTAAACCGACTTTGCAAAACAGCTATGTTGTTCAGTTCAAATTGAAATTTAAAAGAAAATACCGCATCTCTAAGAAATCTATACTAAACGTTAAAACGTAACTAGGGTCGAACCCGAGCGGGGAGTGGTTGAGTCGCTAGTATTAAATTAATTTAATTTAATACATCGTGAAATAATCCAAACTCATAACTAGTTATTCTGATAATAAACACATTATTTTCCTTATTCAAAATATACGACCTCACACTTACGACGTCATTTTTCGCAGATAATTATAAGGTTAATTCAATATTTTAAAAGGCAGTGCAGCGTAAAATTTCAACGTAAAATTTCAATTATTGAAACACTTAAAACCAACTATTTGTATAAAAATAATTTGCGCCAAAACGTTCTTATATAACGTTTTTATTAAGTTAATTCGTTTAAAATGAATAAGATAATTGTATTTCAAAAATATTATTAGCCTCATTTATGTATTTATATTTGAATATGATCTTTGATTATATAAATTGTTTATGTAATATATTAAATACATAATATTGTTATATATATTTTATCTTTTTGAAAATATAAATAGCTGTGTATTAATATATATATATATATATATATATATACCATATTATTGTTATCTACACTTACGTATTAATAGGCAAACCTGGAAAAAATGTCCTTTTATTATAAAGTGTTGGAAGTCTTTTCAACATGATCATAATTCGACGATACGTTTGGCTTAGTTTATAGTGACCCTACTTGCTGTACCAGAGGTCGCGGGTTCGAGTCCCGCTGGGGGCTTGTACTCCAGTCATGGGTTTGTACTCCAGTCTTGAGGTTTATATTTATAATATGTATTAATTTATATACGGGTAGTGTATCAACTACTTGGTATCCATAACAACATGGCACACGCCTCGTAGCTTACCATGGAACCCGATGGTGCTGTGTATTAATGTTCCAACATATTTATTATTATTATTTATTATCATCACTTGCCTTAGGGTAAAAGAAAACATCGTGAGGTAACCTTCATGTTTGAGAGAACCTAGTAAGTTTTCAACAGACATATGAAGCCCAACCCCGACAAAACTTGTCCAGCGTAATGGACTATGGTCGAATCCCCCTCGTCTTGAAGGGACGCCTGTACCCAGCAGTAGGATGTTAAAACGGCTAAATTCTTTATAAGAATCTCAATCTTAAGATTGATTTCGATCGGATAAATTGCCCGTGGACATCATTTGACGTAATATTAATTAGATTGTTGATTTTAGCTTATATAACTATCCCATTGCTGTAGGCTAGATGGCTACACTAATAAAGCAATAATAAAAACGAACACCGACTTCAAATTCACTCAAAAGTCCATGTTTAGACGTGGAATTCATATGAGACCAACCTATTCATCAAAATGAGAACCACGAAAATTGGACCCGCAATGACGAAAACATCGTGTAACATACAGAAATTACAGAAAAATTAACAAACATATTTTTGGAATCGATTAAAAAATACTTTAACATTTATAAAATTTGTAAAGATTTTAAAAACTTTATTCCTTACATTATTTTATTTAAGTAAGCTAGTAGTCGAAGTTCGACCATCATTATTTATTTTACACTAGCAACTCACCATCGCTCCACTCGGGTTCGTCCCTACTTACCTACCTAAATTTCATCAAAATCTGTCCAGTGGTTTTCTCGTGATGCGTTCCCAGACAGACAAAAATTCTAAAAATTATAGATTCGGCCTCTGTATCGAAAAAATTGAACTATTTCAATAAGATTTTCCAAAAAATATTTAATGTATAGATTCGGCTAAGAATTTTATTATACGTATAGATATCTAAATTTTCAGAGGAAAACATATTGTATGAAAAGAAATTACCTAGTTATATTTAAAAAATATCTATTTCCAATTTTTTTCATGACAACACAAAAGCTCATCAATAACTACAATACAAAAAAAATTGTTAACAAATAGGAAAAACGGGTACTAAACTGTATTGTCTTTATGTATTTATGTATAGATATGGTAAGTGTGTTTGTACATAAATATATACATATACATGAATGAATACGTTTTGGCATTCCTTTAAAACATACGCTTTGGGTGGCCGAGTGTGACCTATTCAAACTGCCAGCTGACCCCCTACAGGTCGTTTCAGGGTATATCTAATGTGACGTATGCATTTGTAAGCAAAGGTTAAAAGCATGTATGGGAAAGTGGATCGAATTTATGAGAGACATATCTCTAATTTAGAATTATTAAAGCTTAATAATACCTATTACCTCGTATATTATTTGAGGGTTTAATTAAAAGTATCTTTTCGGATTTTTTCGCGAATTTATTTTGATTCATAATCTGACGTTTCGATAACATTACAGCAATAATGGTCACGGGAGAGACTAAAGTTGTAGACATCTCAAAAGTTGTTATATAGATATGTACTATCTATAGCAACTTTTTTTTTTAATTTTATTTAAAAGTATAAAAGCTTAAACTTAAAATATTGGAGTTACAACTATAATATCTTTCTTATGTAAAACAAAAATAATTTTAATATACCTAATCTTTGAAATACGTGTACATACGTGTGTATAAAAAATATTTTTATTATTTTAAGGTTTAACTTTTAAAACCGTGTTTAATCTATTATAGTGATCCCTCGATGTGCAATCGATGCCTGGACAGTTCAATTTTTCCTACCAATCTGGCAAAATTATACAACTTTTGGTAAACTATGAGCAAATAGATAAGTTAAATAATGTAAAGTAAGACTTAAGTGTTTTATAATATGTAAAGAGAAATATCCTTAGACGTGCCTTGAGATCTCTCATCGCAGGGTGGCGCTATAAACCAGGGTCGTGACAGTTTTACGACAAGCCATGACGAACGTATTAGATCTTTATTGTATATGTCGTTAAAAATTCTAGTTTAATAGATAAATGTTTTGTGTTAAAACATTTTGAGACGGTTCTTAGACTTTTATTATATTCATAGTGTTTTAGGTCGAATAATATATTATAGAAATAATAATAGTATAGTGTGTTTTACTGTTTTATTCTAAATTGGATAGTAAAAAGTAAAGTTAAATTACTCTGTCTATATAACAGACTAGCGACTCACCCTAGCCTTGCTCGGGTTCGTCTCTTGGTTGTTTGCTCATACAAAATGTCCCAATAAATTAAAAAAAATATATTAAAAAAAACTATCCTATGTCCTTTCCAGGGTCTCGAACTATCTTACACTATATAGTATACTTTCTACTTTTCTCTACTAAACCAACACTAAACGTTAAAGGGACGAACCCGAGCGGAGCAAGGGTGAGTCGATAGTTAAATAAATAATTATTACAAAAAATATATTGAAATAACTTTAATCGTTATACCTCAGAATCATATATGCCATTCCCATATATTTCTTTAGATTTCTATTCCTCAACGATAGAATTACTTGTCGAAGTCTCCATAAAATATAAATTCATTAAAGGATAGATTTTTTCTTGCACATTCCCGTCAACTTGAGTTTCCCATCGGATACCCGTCGCGTTTTTATTACTTAACGTACATCCGCTTAATAAATTCTAGTAATGGGTCATTATAGCGTCTGATGACCGAGGCTCTTCATTAGAGGCTTATGTAACGACTGGTCTGTTCGTCACTTAGTAGGTGGTCAATAATAAATAAAGTTGTTACTAGTATAATATTGCATGCAATTTGCTTGAAGCGTTTTAGGGTTCTGTTGTAAGATGGTCAGATGTGAAACCTTATAGATATCGTTATAGCCGCACACTACATATTTTGTGGGTTTAATAATCTTTTAGTACTATACGAATTTATGTTAACTTTCAAGTAATGTTTAATCTACAGTTCTCGTAATTTTTACCAATATTGTAAAAAGGTTAAGCTTGAGTTTGTGACGTTTTAGGGGGTATCTCTAGATCTACTAAATCGATTTAGATGAAATTTGGTAAAAAGATAGTTTGATACCCTGGGAAGGACATAGGCATATTTTTATGCCAGAAGTCATTCCTTAAGGGGGGTAAAAATGGGGATGAAAGTTTGTTTTGAGAAGCAGGCTAGGGACGAATCCGAGCAAAGCGAGGGTGAGTCGCTGGTATGTAATACAGCTTCTTTAATTCTAGTATAACTCAGTTTTCTGTTAAATTTTTACAATTCTTAATGTAACATTCATTGCTAAAATAAACTTAGCCCGTACATAGAACATTGAAGCTGATTACGTTGAATAAGTCTCCCTAACTTGCCGTTAAAAGCATTTAAATTCAAAAATATAGCTAGGTATATAAACAATATTAAATACCAATAGAAAAAGGAAAATACTTAGAAAATACTTCTTTAAGTTTAGGAAATATTTAAAAATACTTATTTCGATATTAAAAATTTATTAAAAATTGATTTTTTTCAGTAATAGTACTAACTAGTACTATAATAAATATGAAGTTTGTATGTGTTTGTTACTCCTCGCTAAAGCGGCTGGACGAAATTAGATGAAATTTAGACAGTGTGCTGGAATAACACATAAGCTAATGTTGGTCATATAAGGAAATACAGGAGAAAAACAAGGCTAAATCGTACAGACTACGAAAATGACTACACACTAAAAATAAACCAACAACCCAATTATATTTATCGCAAAACATCGATTTCACTGAAAAACCTCCAAGAACCTCCTTTTTCGATGCCAGTTAAAAATATTTCTCATGGCAATTTAACTTGTATTGGCATGAAACACCTGTCATTTGCTTAATGCAAACTACATAGTAAGTTAACCCAAGAACATTGAGCTTTATCGCAGTCTCAAGGTGAGAATTGCAATTCCGTAGACATAGTGTCAGCTCAAACGGCTTTTTTGTAATTTATCAGTTGCTATTTTATGATTCAATAAATAAATCATGTCATATTACATTCTGCTAATTTTCCGACACAAGTAACAGTTGTAATACCTGTTTAAATTGATCAAGATAGCTACCGGACGACCGTCTGGTGTAGTAGAGTATTTCTAATCGTAAGCAGGGAAGTTAAAGTTTGATTTCTGTGCAAGGATATTATAAATAAAGATATAGTTAAATATAAATATAGTTGCTTCCCCATACAAACTTTCACCCCCATTTTCGCCCTCTTAACAGATCATTTCCGGGTAAAAACTATCCTTTGTTCTTCCCAGGGTCACAAACAATTTTTTTACCAAATTTCATCTAAATCGGTTCAGTAGTTTCGGAGCCTATTCGATACAAACAAACAAATAAAAAATTTTTTCCTCTTTATGATATTAGAATAGATGAAGGTGATTAGATGAAATATTTTACAAGTTAGTGTTTTTAGGAATATTTTATCTAACTGTAGAATAATGATAGGGTTTATCGTAACATTGGTGTATATATACGGCCCTTAGAAATTTTATTTATAATAAAACAGAAGATTTACAATCCTTATCATATATGTACCTACCTATAATATTGAACTTTTAATGTTATTTTAAAATATTTTATTATATGATAAAGTTTCTATGGTGAAAGATGGCGACAAAATAGAAATTATCATGGCTATTTGAAATCTATAGGAGCCGTATAATCGCCTTTTTAACGAACATTGCACTTTAACTGGTGTTTGTCGCGTTTCGTTTTATATCTTCGTTTTTTTTTTCAAAATACATTTCAAGTGTTAAATATACTCAATTTGTCGTTAATTTTATGTTTATTCAGAAATAACTTTGGAAATTTTACGGGTAATGTAAAATTCAACAAAAAATGGCCATTCATAAATCAGTTACATGCCACGGAGTTGTCACATACATGAGCAAAAGAGTTTCGAGATTATAATTTTTGGTAGTGGGTACCGTAAAAAATTCTTTAGTATTGGGTATTATTTAAAAAACATGAATATAGTGATTTCATTCATTATTTTCAAGCAGCAAATTTCTTTTTTCATGGTATAAAATATGGTTATTTCTAGTATCAATTTCTCTGTAAGCATCAAATCTTAAAAAAATCGTGTTAACATCTATAGTATATATATATAAAACATATAATAAAATTCTGAGTCGAATCTGTAGATTGAAAAATTTTTTGGAAAATCTTATTGAAATAGTTCAATATTATCGATACAGAGGCCGAATCTATAGTTTTTAGATTTTTTGTTTGTCTGTCTGTCCATCTGCGAATGCATCATGACAAAACCATTGGATAGATTTTGATGAAATATGGTATGATGATAGATGGTTATTCGGGTCAACATTTAGGATACTTTTTACTGCAGGAAAATATCTCATCTCTGACAAACGTTAAAACGTAACTAGGGACGAACCCGAGCGAAGCGAGGGTAAGTAGCTAGTGGTACAAATAAAGCTCTAAAAAACAATAGTGCAGTCGCGTTAATTTGTCAATTAAATTTTTGTCAAAAAAAAAAATCCCCGAAAACAATCCGGAAAGACAGTTTTAATAAAAATGGTAAAGTCGCTTTAATTATCTATTGAACAATAAAGGAAAAACACTTTCACAATCCATTCATAGACAATGGTTGTGAGGAATAAAATTCTATGAAATTATGCAAATCAAGATGGTTGCATAATATTCGATTCGCGCCCCATTCATGTTGTAACGCATTAGCATCCTCCCACACCTTCCTACGAAGATATGACTAAATGATTAACGGTTTCTTAATAAGTAGCGATTTCGCTAATCATAAATCACTAACTTCAAGAAAAAAATGTAAAATTTAGTGGGTTTTTTAGCCATTTTTATTTATTCAGTAACCTACCTAAAACGACAGCGACCAAAACCAGGAAAGCACATATGTATATATACAAATCTTTGGATGTACTTAGCAAATTAATATGGTACTTAAGTGATGAAAGATTATAACATAAGTGCAAGATTAAAATCGATATATGTATGTATGTATGTAGATATGTAAAACGGCTGGAGCGATTTTGATGAAATTTTCAGGCAATCGTCAGATTAGCCCAGCGGTTGACCCTGTGATGTTTAGTAGCGATCGGAAGTTTGGAAGCAGTCGAAACCGCATGTACTGCTTGTAGTTTATAAAACTAGAATACACGGTTTTTATTTGATCTACTAGCGACTTACCCTCACGTCATTCGGGTTCTTCCCTAGGTTGATTCCCCATACAAACTTTCTTCCCCATTTTCACCCCCTTAAGGGACGATTTCCGGGATAAAAAATATCCTATGTCCTTCCCATTGTCTCAACTATCTTCTTACCAAATTTCATCTAAATCGGTTCAGTAGATCCAGAGATCACCCCCTAAAACCTCACAAACTCACAAACTTTACCTTTTTATAATACCTATTAATATAGATAATGTATACCTAAGACTTGTCAAAGTCAAACTAGGTCCAACTCGTTGATTCTATGAGTAACAATTAAAAAGTTTTACTATACTCCTACATATATCAGATCAGTTGAATTGTACCGAAATATTGTATTCTCATCTCGATGTCATTTATAAAAAAAATTTCAATTCAATATAACAATCAAAAGTAGGTTAGTATCGACTTGCGAGTTTTTATTGCGAAATAAGTTACAATTGAGGCAAATAAAAGCGTGTTAATGAATATTTTAATGTCACATTATAATAACACTATATCGGGATAATTGCAAAAGTTATGTATGCATGTTTGTTACTCATTTACGCTGAAACGGTGTTAAGATAAGTATAAGTAGAGACTTATACTTATCTTAACACCGTTAGTGTACACTACTATTATAAAGAGGTAAGATTTGTATTTTTGTATGTTTGTAACGAATAAACTCAAAAACGACTGGACCGATTTAGATGAAATTTGGTAAGAAGATAGTTTGAGACCGTAGAAAGGGACATAGAATATTTTTTATTTTGGAAATCATCCCTTAAGGGGGTGAAAATGGGGATGAAAGTTTGTATGGGGAATCAACCTAGGGACGAACCCGAGCGAAGCAAGGGTGAGTCGCTAGTAAGATATACAAATACAATACAAAAACTCAAGGTATACAATTAGCGTCTCAACAGTGTCTTCAAAAAGAAGCACGAAATTCAAAATTGTCCGTTTTTTTTTAAATTTCTTTTATTCATTGCTTTTCTGATGAAAAAATTAAAGCTACGAAACAACGTAGTTTCGTTTAAAAAAGTAATTATGTGATGTTTCAGTTCGGTTTTGTGTCTAGACAATTGGGGCTTTTTTTTTGAATTTTATTCTTCGAATTGATTTAACGTCATATGTCGACGCTACTTTTTAGACAAGAGATCTTTGTTAGGAAATATGTATCTATGTTTTTATATATACTAGGGTCAATCCAATACATAAACAGACCTATATACCTACCTATATTGAATCTCTTCGAATAGACAAACTAACAAAACCACCACTAAACAACACAAATATTAAACCACTCATAGTTATACAACGTATTGTTAGAAATTCATCGTTTCGTATTTAACTAACGTTAATGGCAAGCCATATAATAAACTAACTCCTACACACAACTCGATAACACATTTGGCAACTGTAGGAAATAGCCTAATCTGACGAAATAACCCAGTAGCTACAATATCTGGTATCAATGGAAATTTCAATGGGTTCTTATCAAAACATAGTTGGAAATCTACCTTGCTGCCAATGCAGACCCCTAAAGGATGTGTTTGAAATAATTTTACAAATATTATATATATAAATATGTTGGTACATTAACACACCACCATCAAGTTCCATGGTAAGCTAAATATAAATATAAACACCCATGACTGGAGTACAAACATTCGTGCTCATCATACAAATTAATGCCCTCAGTAGGAATGGAACACGCGACCGCTGGCTCAGCAAGTAGGGTTCTACAAACTGAGCCAAACGTGCCATCAATGCTATCCCCTAATTACAAATGCGAAAGATTTTATGTGTGTTTATATGTGTGTTTATTTGGTACTTTTTCACGTTGTAGACTTAACTTGCTAACTAGAACTTTTTTAAGATATGCCACTTTAGCGTTTGTCCTACATATTACTCCTGCATATTATTAAGATAACATATTATAATCTTATTTGAGAAAATACTACGTTATTAATATATTTTTTTAAACACCAAAAGAGCTGCAGGCATAGAGCTAAAAGGATTTTCATGTAGCTGTAAAGTCTAAAAATAAAAGGTAATTTTAACTTTCCTATAGCCTTATATTGATATTTCCTATGAGAATTACGAATATGAACTTGATGTATTTAACTTTTAACGATAAAGAACCTATCAAGCTTTATAGGTACGTATAGTAAAATTCTAACTGAGTCGTATCTGTTCATTATATATTGTTTTGGAAAATCTTATTGTAGTAGTCATCTATAGTTTTTAGAATTTTTGTCTGTCTGTCTGTCTGTGCGCCTGGGAACGCATCACGAGAAAACCACTGGACAGATTTTGATTAAATTAAGTATAATTATAGCTGGTTATCCGGGTCAACATATAGGATACTTTTTACTGGAAAGTATGTCATCTCGGAGAAATTTATACTAAACGTTAAATCTTAAGTAGGGACGAACCCAAGCGGAGCGAGGGTGAGTCGCTAGAAAAGGATAAATCTCAATTAGACTTATAGAGTAAAAAAATGAAGAACTCCTTTGTCAACCGACTTCAAAAAGGAGGAAGTTCTCAATTCGACTGTATTTATTCTTTAGGGAAAGTAAACAAAATCTAGAATAGTATCATAAACAGTAAATCACGCTACTATTTTTGACTTAGGCATTTATTTTGGCGGACTCCATTCTATACGATTTAGTCTTGAAGGCTTTATACTTACAGATTGTAGAATAATTGAGATGAGGCAAATTAATTCATTATTTTATTAATATTGCTTTAAATACGTATAATAGTTTGAGAGTAAAAGTATTTTTTTCTTTTAATAAAAATACTTTTCTAGCCAAAAGAAATAACATAATAACAAAATAAAGCGACCACATTTCTCTAACAGAACCCGAGCCAGTATTTCAGCCACGTTTAAGCGACATAATATATTGCTCTATATTTAAAGCTGATTTTTATTTCTATATCCTACATATTTGTAGCAGTCTCTCTGGGAAATTGATAAAAAGCGGTCATTTGTATGAAAAAAGTTACATTTCCACTGCCTCTGGTACGCAAACATGATTACACTTGGGATCTTTGTTGGTACGTTTTCTCGTTACCTTATACTAATATTATTAAATAGCCAATTATACAGCTCCTCAGGTAAATCTTGCAACGGTTGTTATATCCTCCTAAATTATTGACACGGCACGCCATCGTCCGTTTTGAATTAAAAATTTATATACAACTAGCGACTCACCCTCGCTCCGCTCGGGTTCGTCCCTAAGGTGGGCCACCCTTATCACTTAGGGGTATGGAAAATAGATAGTAGCCGATTCTCAGACCTACTGAATACGCATATAAAATTTGCTAAAAGTCGGTAAAGCCGTTTCGGAGGAGTACGGTAACTAACATTGTGACATGGAAATTTTATATATTAGATTTATTTCAATTTATAACTAAATTGGGTACCTCTAAGTCTTGCTTTTTTAAGTATATAATAAGAGAGAATAGATTGACAAACTGACATAAACATTTTAGCATTTATAATTAATATAGATAGATATTCCACGCTATGTTTTGAAATAATATGCTATCCATGTATTTCTTTTTCTTCTTTATTTTTAAACGGCGTCGGTGGTTTAGTGCTAGCATGTACGGTAGCAGATGCGGAGGTCCTGAATTCGAATAGCGGGTTGAGCCAATTTTAGTTATTGAGTATTTCTATCAAGAAATTCTCAGTAGCAGCTCGGTGTTGGCTGGCGGTATCTCACCCCTATGCCTCGGAAAGCACGTAAAGCCGTCCTGCGCCTTAACTCTCATCGATCGTGTCGAAGTATCGTCCCACCGGAGTATGAGAGTGACAGGAATAGAGAGTGCACGTTGTGTCTGCGCGTACACTTGAGCACTATAATATCTCCTGAGCATCTGGCTAGTCTCAGTAAGATTGACCGCCATTATTATTATTTTGTCCTGTAATAACCAGACTGGACGTAAATAATTATCTAAATACATAAACTTTACCTTCTGTTGGAATTGAAGCTACCAACTCTGGCATAGTACATAATGCTAGTAGACACTGATACACTATATACTAGCAACCTACCCTCACTTCTCTCGGGTGTGCCGCTAGGTATCTAAGAGTATATCTATGCAAAATTTTATCCAAATACACTTACCTGTTACTGCGTGAAAGAGTAACAAACATACACACACACACAAAATTTCACATTTATAATAACCCGATTATATAGAAACCCACTCGTTTTTAACTTGATTTGTTTGCATAATACTTTCTTTTATTTAAAATTAATTTGTTTGTTTTGAATATAATTTGTTTGAATCATAAACATAAACTAACCTAGGTGTTAACTAGCGTTTATAGCTACATGATTGTGATTTAAATCGACCCACTCTTACTTTCTACTATTTAGATTACATTGTAATTTAGTATTCATTATATGCAAATATTAACAAGCAGATATTAGTCTTGTTAATGGGTGAATCAATCTACATAAAATAAAGCAATTTCCGCGATAATGGCATTCGATAAAGGGGCATATTCTAAGCCTAAAGCCAAGTTCGAGGTCTCTCGACAGGCATTGGCGCCACTACTGCGAAAAATTACGTTTTATTCAATATCTCTAGAACGGAACGTATCATCTTACGTAAAAATTTATATATATATATATTTTAAATGAAATTTCCTATGATTTTCTCATTCCTTCCTAATGAAAGGTTGAGAAGATAAGCGCAAAAAACCCACGAGGATGGCGAAATTTGTGCGTTCTGAGCGTATTTTATGAAGATTTCGTCGTTTTTTTCTTGTATTGACTGGACATTTTTGAAATGTATAACGTGATGTTATATTAAACTATCTCTAAAAATTTTTAACAATTCATTATACATATAAATAATTTACTATGCTTACATTAATTAAAAAAAATGTACTCATATATTATCTTAATACATAAAATTCCCATGTCACGATGTTGGTCCACTATGAACTCCGAAACTACTTATCGGATCTTAACGATTTTTTTAAAATGTGTGATTTGTTCCAATTTAACCGTTTCCCTGTCCCATGAGTCATATATGAACAATTCGATTGCTTAACTATTGTGGCTATTTTGCGGACAGTTAATCTGTTAAGATAGGATGGTTTTTATCCCGATTATTTTCCTTTCTTTATTGGAAAGTTAACTTTTTTCATACCTGGAAAGAAATTCGTGGGAGGGATCCTGGGAAAATAATTATTAAATATTAACTTACGAAGCCACAGCAACGCGTGGCCGGCTCTGCTAGTCTATACTAATATTATAAAGAAGTAAAGTTTGTGCGTTTGTGAGGTTGTAGGGGGTAATCTCTGGATCTACTTAACCGATTTAGATGAAATTATGTAAGAAGAAAGTATGAGCCTGGGAAGGACATAGGATACTTTTTATCCCGGAAATCATCCCTTTAGTGAAAATAGGGATAAAAGTTGATATGGGGAATCAATCTAGGGACAAACCCAAGTGAAGCGAGGGTGAGTCGCTAGTAGACTATAAGTTAAATATGTACTCATTAAATGTATGGAAATATCTAATTCTAATTTAATACGTTTAAGATTACGTCGATGTTATATGATTTTTAAATTTTTCATCCGTAATTTCTCTTGTTTGGTAGTTAGAGAAAACGAAAAGGGGTTTTATTTTTTATTTTTTGTTTCGTGATGAAATTGTGTATTGAGCTGTAAACGCTGCGTTTTTATTCAGCTTTTAGAAAAGCTAGCTTTATGAAAAACTAGACTTTGCAAAAAAGCATGCAATATACCTCATATTGGCGTGTTCGGTAAAACATGTTAACTCCCTTAGTGGCTAGTATGTACGAGTGCATATTCGGAGGTCCTGCGTTCGATTCTCGGGTCGGGCCATGTATAGTTTTTGGAGTTTTTTACCAAGAAATTCTTAACAAAATGGAGTTGGGAAGTTGGCGGTGTTTTATTTACTCCAGTGCTTTAAAGAGCACTTAAAGCCTTCTGTCCCACGCCTTCACTCTCACCAATAGTGTAGAAGTGTCATCCCATTGGACTTTGAGAGAAAAAAGGAATAGAGAGTGCACTTGTGTCTGCGCGAGATGTGTGCACCATATAATAACGCCTGTACAGTCTAGTGAGATAGGAATCATTTCCCACAAAAATTATATATACATATATATATATATATATATATATATATATATATATATATATATATATATATATATTTACAAAATACTTAATTTTCTCTACATTATACTATATTCGTAGATCATAGTATATTATGGAAGATTTATTATGACCAAAGTAAACAATTTTATCTCCCACTTCTTAAACATGAGTGTTTGACACTGACTTACTGAGTATATCGAAGCATGACATATGCTCTCAACATTTTCAATTCGGCCTTAAACTTTGTTTGGCAATCATTAAAATTTAAAACAAATAATCCATGAGATGACTTACATCATCTTACGCGAGTTGTTTGTATATATAATGTATTACAAGTGCTAAAGATTAAAAACTTATATTTCTAATGCATGTATTTTTTTACCTATAATATATCTAATATTTTAACTCTACTTTTTTCAACTATAATCATCGATCAAAAAGTACTAGATACACAATCTTATGCACAAGTTCTCTTAAAAACTGTTGCCAATTGTGTTTAGGTAATTACTCTAGTTCAAATAAATATACAACAATGTAAATTGAACCTAAATGCAATGCTTAAAGTTGTTTTCACAAAAAAAATAAAAAATTAAAAGCGCGCTCAAATGTTCAAATGAGCACTCATTCGGTGAGGACATTTTTTGACGCTGATTGTGTATTTAGTACTTTTTTAATCGATGACTATAATGCGTACATGGTAAAGTGTTAATAGATATTTTTTTTGTTGTAACATAGTTTTTTTAGTAGTAGACCTTGTCGTAAAATCTTAAGAACTAATAATATTTCAATAAATTAATCATGGCCCAATTTTTCTTTTGTACTGGGGCAGATGTGCTTAATTATCATCTCCATTTTGTCATCATCGTCCTTCTTCTTTATGGTACTTCGGTATCCATCTACATTGATACTTAATGCAAGAAGCATTTAATAACTTTCATGAAGAGATGAACATTTAATAACATCCCCAAATCAACGCTGAGTAGTGACTCCTCAGCGTCCCTATTTTTCAGTGTTTTTTTTCAAATCTGCTCTAATATAAATCCAATGGATAAATATGTATGTATTGTTATTGTCAAATCATATGTTCATAATTGAAGTTAGTTTATACTCTTCAGTTTGTCCTCTGTTGCTGTACAGGTCTCCTAGTACGGCAACAGAGTAAGAGGCTAAAATAATAGGCTAAAATAAGATATTATAATATATGTATTATGTATGTTTGTTTTTGTATGTAATATTGTTTGTCTATACATATAATAAACTTGTAACTAAGCCGAATCTGTACATTAAATATTTTTTGGAAAATCTATTGAAATAGACATTATTATCGATACAGAGGTCAAATCTATAGTTTTTAGAATTTTTGTCTGTCTGTCTGTCTGTTACTGCATCACAGAAAAACCACTGGACGGATTTTGATAAAACTTGGTATGATGATAGCTGGTTATCCTGGTCAACATATAGGATACTTTTTACCGCGGGAAAATATCTCACGTCTGAGAAAAAATATAAAAACTGCATTGTAAGAGTTTACTAATATGTAAAATCTAAGACTTTGGTTTTTGGTTATCTAAACGCGGGTGGAGCCGCGGGCAATGCTAGTTTACTCTATAATAAGACAAGTGTGTGACCTCTACTTGAATAATTTTCATAATTTCTGGTCTTCATTATCTTTTAACTTGTACCGTATTGTGATACGAAGAGCAACTGTTGCGTTTTTGTTTGTACATTAACGCAATCGCACTTACGAAACGTTAGAATCTCGTTGTTTGCTTCTGGCATTCCTCATTAAGGAAGCTCTTATCAAAATATCATGATTGTTATGAAATATTTATTTGTTTGTTTAAAAAATGTTTCATTATAACTGATTGAAACTCTATGTAAGTGTGCTATTATTCATATTTGAGATGTTTTTATTGACATATTCAGTACTAGCGGCTCAGCTTCGCTTCGCTCGGGTTCGCCTCTAGAAAATAAAAAATCTATCCCACGGGGACCGTACATTTTTCCGAGATAAAAAATATCTAATATATGAGCTATATTATTTTAAAGTTTTATTAAAATCCATTCAGTAATTTTTACATGAAAGAGTATTAGCATTCATACATCCAAACATTCATACATCTCAAAAAACAAAAAAACAATATTATAATGCTAGTACGGTCCTATACAAAATTTAACTTTTGCACCGTTTGTATGAAGTTTATTTGAACTTTTTATCTTTTTATTTTTCAAAGTTCTTTGGCGTAGCTACCTGCATGTGTTGACTCGAGAAGTTTTAATTTTTACCTTTTTCTACTTTGTTTATTTAAAAATGTGGACAAAGGACATTGTTGGCGAGGTATGCAAATTCTAAAGTATGAGAATTTCGAAGAATTTTTTTTGCCAAACGCCTTTAGCTTGTATTACTTGGCATTAAAGAGCATAAAATACACTACACAATGTGACTTTTCATGTGTTTTCCTTTTTTCACGAGTGCAGATATTGTTTTAGGCGGTGTTTTATAACTTGTGTTCGTGATCCCACTTGTTTGATTTTGAGATCTATTTGGCTTTTATAATATAAAGCATATGTTATAGAAACTGTTTTTTTACACTCTATATTTAATCTTTAGTATGTACCTAATACATATAACATAATCTATACATATAATAAAATTGTAACTAAGTCGAATCTGTACATTAGATATGTTTTGGAAAAAGTTATTGAAAGAAAACATTATTATCGATACAGAGGCCGAATCTATTGTTTTTAGAATTTTTGTCTGTCTGTCTGTCTGTTACCGTATCACAGAAAAACCACTGGAGGGATTTTGATGAAATTTGGTATGGTGATAGCTGGTTATCCGGGTCAACATATAGAATACATTTTACCGCAGGAAAATGTCTCATTTTTGAAAAAAATATACAAAAACAGCAATTATTAATAATTAGTATACTAATATGTAAAAGCTAAGAATTTGGTTTTTGGTCTCCTGAATGCGCTCAGAGCCGCGGGCAATGCTAGTTCTAACTAATATTAAAAATACGAAACTATATTTGTTTATAAGTCCTTATTTCACACATAACCAAAGAAATATATTACGTGATTTTTGCAAAAGTAAAAAGTAAATATTTTTCATACAACCGCATATAATATGTACAAAAATAATATTCATTTGCATCATTAGAATATATTAGCTTATGTAATATTATTTTACTAGCGTGTAGTCCGGTTTTCGCCGCATTTGATACGCCGGCATCGATTTTACGCTACGCAAGGTATGACCACCATCGGCCACACGGAAAACACCAAGTTTCTCATTTTCTTCCTGGACACTGAATATGTGGATTATGTAAAATATTATTCTTTAAAGTTCATGGACTTGTTAGTAAATAAATCTTTATTTATACTAATCTACAACTAGAAAAGGTTATTATAGATATAAATTAAATTTTCTTTATTCAAACAAGCTCTGAATATGCTAGGGAGAGCTTACATAAACACATACGATGACACGTTTGACTCAGTTTGTGGAGACCCTCAGTTTGAAGTTTTGTACTTGCTGTGCCAGATGTCGCAAGTTCGAGTCCCGCTGGCTTTCATTTGTGTGATGAGCACGAATGTTTGTTCTCCAGTCATGGGTGTTTAAATCTATACATATAATAAAATTGTAACTAAGTCAAATCTGTACATTAAATACTTTTTTGAAAATCTTATTGAAATAAACATTATTATCGATACAGGGGCCAATTCTATAGTTTTTAGAATTTTTGCCTGTCTGCCTGTCTGTGTCTGTTAGCGCATCACAGAAAAATCACTGGAGGGATTTTCATGGGCATGGTTATAGCTGATTATCCGGGTTAACATATAGAATATTTTTTACCGCGGGAAAATGTTTCTGTTCTGAGAAAAAATACAAAAACTGCAATGTAAGAGTATAGTAATATGTAAAACCCAAGAATTTGGGTTTTGGTTATCTGAGCGCGGGCGGAGCCGCGGGCAATGCTAGTGTTACATATATACCTACAATATTATATAAGCTATTTTGAAAGAAATACTTAAATTACGATTATGATATCTATCAAGATTCATCACAAGTGTATGATTACAAAATAACATCACAAGCATACATAATTCATTTACATTGTATTCAAATTACACTTTCGCCAATCCTTCGCACTAAATCCTGGAATGGTGGGTGTGGTTGATGATGAGCAAATCTAATGATAGAAAGTGGAGTCTGGGTTTTATATGTTTTATTTACAAGCTTTCGAATGTGGTTTAGATTTCACAGACTAGATCTCTAGGTATTCTTAATATATCTACTGAAGAACGCAAATGGTTCAATTGAACGCTTTTATCTATAGATATAGATACATATAATAAAATTGTAACTAAACCGAATTTGTACATTAAATATTGTTTGGAAAATCTTATTGAAATAAACATTATTAATTATTATCTATACAGAGGCCGAATCTGTAGTTTATAGAATTTTTGTCTAAACCACTGGAGTTTTGATGAAATTTGGTATGATGATAGCTGGTTATCCGAATCAAAATATAGGATACTTTGTTCTCTGAGAAATAAATACTAAACGTTAAAACTTTATCCTATGGACGAACCTGAGCGAAGGTGAGTCGTTAGTTTTATGTATATATATATATATATATATATATAATATACTTACTTATACTTATGTACTAATCTGTCCTAAATAAAATATGACATTAGTGATATGGGTTATATAGGTCGAATAAAGACTAATGTAATCTCGTATAGTAAACATGACTCACAATTTAGGTGTAGCAATTTCATTATATATGAGTATATAACTTTGATTTATATACCTGTCTCACGATCAATATTAGCCACACCTTATTTTCAACACCTGCTGATAAGTTTTTTGTAGAAAATATTTACAAACCTGACCTCTGTTTCTTATAGTAACAACGTTTACTATTGCAAAGATTACTAATAGCACCATTACCATGCTAATGTTTTCACACAAAATTCCCATAAAAGTAAAGGATGCATTCACCTTACAATCATTATCGGAGAGGGTGTAAAGATAATATATAAAATGCTATAAAATAGCAAAATTGGCACTTGTGTCTGTGTGATAAATAAAAATGTCACCGAAACGTTATTATTGCTTATGTTATTAACACAACCTGTTCAAAACCTGCTTTGTCAATGCGTCTTTCTGCAGATCGCTGTGGAGCTATATCATTCTTTAGGCCCTGTATGAGCGGTACAGTTTACGAGCATAAGCGATTTAACAAAATAATTTATTATGAATTATTAGTAGGTACCTTTGTAACAACATATTATTATTAGATCTACTGAGGCTACTAAAGTTATCATTACCTTACCTTCTACTTATCGGATAGTTTATTTGAATCTATATAAATAAAAATGAATGTTGGTAAGCGCATAACTCAAGAATGGCTGGACCAATTCGGCTAAATTTTTTTTCGTATGTTCCTTAAGGTCTACGGAAGATTTTGATAAAGAAACAAAATGAAAAATTAACGGAAAAATAAATAAAATTTATGTGACTAACGCTAGCTAATAACTATTTATATCTATTTAAAACGTACCTAAGGACGAACCAGAGCGAAGCGAGGGTGAGCCGCTAGTGACGAATAAAATTGTATAATATTCGGGGGCATTCTATATAAAATGTACTGCCAAATATAATATATATATATATATATATATATATATAATAATTCAAGAGCTTTTATATATTTTGATCGTAGATCAATTTTGGTTTTAGCGACCAATTTGGCAGAGATTTGACATATGTTCAGGGTAATATTGGTGACAGGACAGGGTGAACCCCGAAAATCCGAATTGGCGTATATTTGACACCATAATTACAACCCGATAACTTTACACGCTGACTGAGACACATGCCACAGTTATAAGTAAAACTCAATAACTATACATTGTTTTGCCCAGGACTCGAACCTAAGACAACATGTAAGTAACTAGAACAATGAGGCAGTAAGCTAAATATAAACCATTTTCATCCCCATTTTCACTCTCCTGAGGGATGATTTCCGAGATAAAACTATTATATGTCCTTCCTAGGGTCTCTAATTACTTCTTACCAAATTTCATCTAAATCAGTTCAATAGTTTCGGAGCTTATCCGGTACAAACAAACAAACAAAAATTTTTTCTCTTAGCAAACAAATACCATTTTAAAACACAATTTTTAATCTCAATTAAATATAAAGTAAAATCAATTTAACAAAACGAAGCAATTCAATGAAAATCGATATAAGTTCTTCTCACGTACGATTCAACGGCGAGCAAATATTTTATAATTGATATTATTAATATAATTACTAACCCACTTATTGAAACACACATTCCCTTTTTTGGTGCGGTCGAGTAATATCATGTTTGAATTTAAAATGTTTGGTATAAAAAGTTATTGAGTAAAAGATGAGATATTTAATCTTCTTCGACATATATTTATTGTATTTTTTATATTTTATTGGTATTTTAAAAGGGCTTCTGATTGTGTACGTGTAAATAATTTAAATGGTAGTTGGTAAATGCTAGAATATGTGAGACTAATTGGAATAGCTTACTCTTAGGATGTCGCAGGTTCATTGCTTGAATAGAGACAAAATTAAATTAAAATGACTGCCAAATACAAAATATGCGAAATGTAGCAAATAAAATAGCGCATAACTTATAAGTTTTTTGGCATTAAACCTAAAACAATAGGAAATTCTTAACATTTTTGTTAATCTGTTTGTCATCTACATGATCTTTAATAAAATTTGGACACATTACTTTGGACACATTACTTTTAATACCTATAAAAATAATATGTATATATATATATATATATATATATATATATATATATATAGGCCGCAAATGTTAAGTATCTCTTTATTACGTAGAGTACCAACGTAGCGACATTTAACTGAACGTATTTCTATCAAATATAGAGTCAAAATCGCGAGCAAAACCATATTCAAAACTTGTTTTAAAAGTATTTGATTTATTTATCTTAAATTTATATAAAGTTAACTAACGATAGGTCACAACAACACAGAATATAATTCATTCAAAATTGACAGAAAACATCAATATGGTGATCGCTAACGGCACTTTTGTAACATTAAATATACACTACCAAAAATAGTAAACGTTTACTTTAAATTCATAAAGTAATCGCAATGAATTGCTTATTTTCTTTTGCAAATGTCTTGGATAGCGTTGAAAAAGTTCCATCTTTGTAACGTCAGCAACAGCATGCGTATATTTTTTTTCTTTACTTTAAAATAATAAAATAATTACATATTTATACATACATAAGTATATTTAATGAAAAAAAAAATATTCGTTGTTTGTTTTTGCTTTTGTAGCTTGTTTATTAATGCTAAGTTAAGCAGCTGTCAAATTACATTATTATTTTTACGTGATTCAGTTGTGTTTTAAATTAAAAATTATAATAAATTAGTAAGAAGCAGTTGGTTGTCGATTATTTTTTCAGATTCTATACCAACAAAGTCGGTATTTAGAACATATTATAACTACTAAATATCAATAAAAATGATATTATAATAAATGAACTGATTGATTGCGACTTGCGACAACGAATAAAATATTATAACTGTAATAGTAAATTTAAACTTCACATAAAAATACCAGTTACAATTTACAAAGCAAATTAAATTTAAATATATTTTTTTAACATTTAACGTTTATGTCAACTGTACTTCGACATTCCTTGCCAAAATGCGTTGAATTCAATTTGGACATGAACGCAGAGAAGCTGCATTAAAGTATCGTCTGCAAAAAAAACAAACTTGCGGAAAATGAAAAACAAAAGCCGAAGTCAGGACTTCTGAATGGATCACCAAAAAGAAATGTACAGGATGTCCCGTTGTGTCCTCTTTGTAATTTTAATGGACATGAAAAATGTAAGAGGTTGGTACATTTTTTTGTTTATATGGCTGTGGTTTGTGGTATATTAACTCTTAGCCATGACTTTGCTTGCAATTTTTACTAATATTATAGACGCGTAAGTATATTTTTTAACTTTTCTTTAATATGGTAACGGACTGACATAATGTTTCATTTTAGTATTTATAGGCCGCAGTTACATATATAGGTTATTTCAGTCCTTTTAAATCAAATCGTTTTCATATATCTTGTAGAAATTTAAATATATATATATATATATATATATATATATATATATATATATATATATATATATATACTATCTTATAAAAAAACGCTCAGAATTGGGTAAAAGCCCCAATTTTTTTATTTCATGACTTTATTTCATCTCACTTATAGATAAAGTTATAGAATATAAAACGGTTTTTCTATATAACACCAACCATAAACCATAAAACAGCAGCATCCAGTTTTAAAATAGGATGATTTCTCACGAAGAGATAATAGAATTGTTTTGTTAAAGAAACCGCATATCTGTGATGCGTTTTCTTAGTACATACTAGATATCATACCAAAATAAGTAAATTTTTTATCACAATTCAAAATACCAAGCGAAATAATTATTAACGTTTTTGCCAGTTAAGTTTCCATATTACTTAAAAATATGTCACAGAATAATATTTTCCCATGAGAATTTTAATAGTAAAAAATGAGAACTCACAACGATTTTTTACAATTGCATGTTTTATTAAACGATGGGCTGACATCGAACAGTTGGCTGGCTTGAAATATACTTTTGTGAGTTTTCAATGGGATATATTTCAAGTAAACATTGTCCATGCTGTCTGGTTATTTATTGGATAAATTAAAATTAATTACTATTTATTTAATGAGATTATTTTACAATGGAAGATACTAAAAAAGGAGTTTTGTAACGTCCTACTTACTTTTGGGATTATGAAGTTTACTTAATACAATGGATTCAGTCCTTTTTTAACGTCTCACTGCTTTATAGTCCACGATGCTGGCTAAGTATGTGTTTGCGGACTTCACATATCTTTCGAAAACTTATTAGGTTCTCTCTAACATGCACCGTAAGGTAAGTGGTAATAATGTTTGAAATGATACTTAACCATAAAGGTTTAAAAATAAAAATAAAAAACTCTACACAAAAACGGCTGAACCGATTTTGATAAAACATGTCTAAACACCGCTAACAAACCTACTATCAAATAAAAAAACTGCATCCAAATAGATTCTCCCGTTTAAGAGCTACGGTGCCACAGACAGACACACATATAGAGCGGTGAAACTTAAAACATACCTCTTTTTGCGTCGGTGGTTAAAATAAATTAAATGTTATATATATTTTGTTAGTTTAAAATTTGATAACTCCTAAAATAATTAAATAATTTTTAAGTACTTTTACGTATTTCAGTCTCCCTCGCTTTGGTTGACATCAACGGTGTCATTTGTATTCTAATTAATGTCAAAAACTCAAAACTCAACTCAACTCAAAATTCATTGTTATGATTTTCACATAAATAAATAAATATGTTGGGACATTAACACACACCACCGTCTAAATCCATAGTAAGCTACGAGGCCTGTGTTATGGATACTAGATAGTTGACACACTACATATAAGTATATAATTTTAAATACATACATATTATAAATATAAACACCCATGACTGGAGTACAAACATTCGTGCTCGTCACACTGAACAAATGAATGCCCTCAGCGGGACTCGAACCCGCGACCGCTGGCACACCAAGCAGGATTACTACAAACTGAGCCAAGCGTGTCGTTGGATATATAACTTACCAGGACAAAGTATAACCTAATGCTCTTCTCCATGGGATATGCAAGAAGGCGCATTCTCGCTTTCATAGGATGACTGAAATAGATCTCTATTAGATAAAAGCCAACCTTGGCCTTAGACTTCTTTTAATGTGATTTCTATATATAAAAATACATATATGCAATAAAGTACAATTAGGTAATATAAGTTCAACTATGATATTATTATGACAAAAATTACCAAGAAAACAAGCAAGGCTTGCTTCTCCCGATTTCCACTTTAAATGCAGCAATTTTAACTCTACTTACACTAAGGAAAATAAAGAATCCTTATAGGATTACTTCCATCTGTTTGTATGTTTGTCAAGACGATTTTTCTCAGGATATATTAATATCAATTACCCGAGTCCGCAATCCCTTGGGGTTAAAAAATCAAATTTCTGAGTCAACGCTATCAAAATGTTTGCTTATGTTATGTTTAGTATAGTTTTATTAGCACGAATATATGTACTCTAGTCATGGGTGTCTATATTTATGATATGTTTGTATTTAAAGTTATATATGTGTAGTGTATCAACTATTTGTTATCCATAACACAGGAACCATGGAACTAGATGGTGCTGTGTGTTAATGTTCCAACATATTTATTTATAGTCACTGAATCAAAAATGAGTTGGAATATAAATATTAAAAACAGCATTTGTGAACTTCAAACCAATCGGATTGAATTCGAGTATTCATTGAATGAATAATGTATTGTTGAAAGAACTGATTTAAAGTAGGCTCGTCAGCATACAAATATGATATACGATAAAGAAAAGTAATCTAAATATGTTAAGTTTCATTTCATTTTATACATATGGAAGGATGGGTGAACTTTATGTTGGCAGCAGGTTCGATTTTGAGCTGTGCATTGTGTTAGCTGTACAGCTATATTTACTGTTTAGATTTGTCTGTTTGTTCTAAAGTAATATGATATTTCCTCTGACATTACATAACTTTATAAAATTGTAGCTTTGTTATCTCCCAACGACTTACTTGCTCCCTTAGAAACAAGGTGTCTGCCTATCTTTTCGGTTTTCGCGTATTTATTTTGATTTTTAGTTCGAAGTTTCGAATGCTTTAAGCTTTACAGCAATGGTCGTCACGAGAGAGACTAAGGTTTTAGACGTCTCAAACGTAGTATATAGTTGTTACAGACAGTGCCTCATCCATAAAACGTCGGGCACCAAAAATCAAAATAAATCCGGGAAAAAAACCAAAAAGATTTTATTGTTTAAAACTAATCTAATCTACTCTTAATTTATAGAAATAATATGTATGTATTTAAAGTTAGGTATATATGTGTAGTGTATCAACTATCTGGTATCCATAACAAAAGCCTCGTAGCTTACCATGGAACTAGATGGTGGTGTGTTAATGTCCCAACATATTTATTTATTTATTATATATTTATTCATATATTTATTTATTTGTATTACTTTGACCTTTGTAAAAAAAATATCACGAACGCCTTTTTTCATGAATAAGTCATAACTTCTAGAAAAAAAAAAACAGTCATGAGGACTGCCGACAAAAGTGAAAACTTAAAACTATAAACAAAGGGTTGTTATTTTTGGATATTCAAATTACTTGTTTGATCTTAAATTAAAATTTGTAAATTACGAGTAAAACTGTTACATTTATCTGATTTTAAAATCTATCGGCACTCTGAGTGTTAGCGTTAACACGTCACGTGACCATGTCGATGACGACCTACATGAATTTACTCCCCATCCAAACCTGCCTATAGAATTTTCACTTCAAAACTCCATTAACAAAATTAATTACTTTTAAAGTGCTTTTGAAGTCAGTGTGTCTTTTTGCTATAACAGTATATTATATCGTTTAACAGCTTTTTGTTTTAACAACGTACAAATTGTCCTCCCGATAAGTCTTATGAATGTTAATATATACGATATACTTTATTTTTGTTTCGCCAGATGACTGTTGAGAAAACTTTTTTCCTATATACTCATTGCATTTCACCTGTTTGTATGAATTTAATTAATTGGTAATACTAGTGACATATCCTTGCTTTGCTCGGGTTTGTCTCTAGTTCCGTAGGTCGTAGTCTAACTGTATATACTAAATTTCACCCAATATTGTTCAACCGCTTCAGGATGAAGTAATAACAAACATGCAAACATACATTTTTTTGCATTAATATTAGTAGTCCGATCATTTGTATCAAAAATTATTATATTTAATATACATATTTGTCCCGAGTTTTTTACGCGAGCTTCAAAATTATTTAGATTCTCAGAACTATCTTCTTCTTCTTCTCCCTGTCCATTTCCCAATCACTTGGGGTCGACGCAGTACATCTTCTGTACTGCTCAGAACTATATTTCTTCAAAATCAGTCTTTGATTCTTCTGGATAAATCAAAATCTGAGTGACAAATCGTTATATAATGATAGACATTATATGTAGACATTATATAGACATTATCATATTTAATAAAGACTGAGTAAAAAATAATAATTAAAAGCTCTATAAAGCTCTATCTAAGCTGCCTAGAAAAATTATAAGAAACAAAATCAAAGTAAATAAAACAACAAAACATATATAACAAACAAAAATTTACACAATCCAGCTTACATTTAAAGCATTTCGTTAAAAAAACTAACCACATTTTTACTAAATAGCTTAACCTTATGAGTTCAAAAGAATCAAGATATAAATCACAGTATTAATGTTGTCACAGATTAATCTATTCAGTACAGTAATACTCAATAAATAGTTTGTACCAGAGTATAATATTATATAGAAAAGTAGGTTTATTACCTTATTGTTAAGTATGGAGGGACTATAATGCGGCTGAGTGTACTTTACCAGTCCAGTTTGACTCTGGCAAAGGATTTGAGTGCACTTATATTTATTAGGATAATCCTCTTATGATCTACTGGGACGTTTGTGGAGTCTATGGTTTACAGCCTATTGTGTACAGGGTGATATTTTTTTAGATGTTTTTTGAAATATATGGACAATTATATTATATTGTTTTATGTTGAGTGGGAGGATAATTTGGTCTATATATAAGTAGGTAAACTAACTAACATTTGATAGCACCTATTACGTTATAGATAGACTTATAAATATACGCTTGATTGTAAAAAAAAAAACATTATGATTATTTTAGACAAAAGTCGAGAGCAAACGGAGAAAAGATCTCTACCAATCAACTATGGAGGTGAGAGAGATTGTCATCCAGCGGAGTAAAAAAGTACAAGAAATTTTAAAAATTATGTCATAATAATATAAATTATTCATTGTGTATATTTTAGAAGATACATAGTAATAAAAAAGTTAAAATAATAAATGTAGTGAACTACCCACTTACGTTTTTTTTGAGCGGAACCCTAATCCTTTTTCTTAAATAAAAATAGCCTAAGTTACTTAATAGAACATCAGCTATCTGCCAGTGAAAGTTCCTTCAAAATTGGTCGAGCAGTTTCGAAGATTAGCCAGAACAAACAGAAGTTTCGCTCAAAAGTATAGCTCTAATATTATTAAAATCTATAAAGTATTCCTTTAACATAATTCGTTGGCTTATATTACAAGGTTCTATGTTAATTTTAATGAAGTTTAGTAATTTTAACATAGAACTACGTTATTTTGTTATCGTAAAAAAAACAACATAGAACTATGTAAAATTAAATATTTTGTAGTTATAGTGCCGCTATCTAGTGGTTTGTTTTTGCAAAACTGTAGCTAATGACACATAGAACCTTGTAGCATTCATAACTAAATAAGTACTAAAATTGTTACATAGAACCTTGTAATAGTGAGCCAACGAATTATGACTTCATTTCTTAAGCCGTTCACAATACACTAAATATGTATGTATAAACTACACTAACAATAAGCAAAATTTGTACCCTATGAAACGATTTTTTGAATTATTAATAATTTTATAGTAAATATTATTTTATTTATTTAAGTATTTTATTTATCTCTTTAAGTTCAACCTGTATTTAATAGGATACGTCACAGATTTTCGTTATGGAAATTAAGATTTTGATGGAGAGCTTTAAAAGCGGTAGCAAGTATATGAAAAGCTATTTGTCGGCAACCGTCTTGTAGTCTTAATTCTAAGAATATTATTATTAAGGAAAAAGTTTTGGTTAGTAGTTAATATTCCGATTAATTATTGTAACACATTAACATAATTATTGGCGTATTTTGAGTGTCATTATAAAGTTTAGCACATCTATGTTTTTAAAGCTTTATTACCCAAAGCTCTGAAAATAAGCTCTTATTTCTTTAACGTGTTTCTATGTAGATATAGTGTTTTGTAATAGATCTATAAGTATAGAGATATTATTATTATTTTAGAGATAGATGTAAATATGTAAATCTACTCGTATCTTTTAAATAAGTGGATAAAAAGAAACTTATATCGTACTTGTATAAATATACATATAAATACGAAAAATTGTATATGTGTGTATGTTCTTTCATACTGCAACGGATAGACAAATTTGAATGAGATTAGGATACAGATAAGTTATGACTTGTAGTAACACGTAGGTATATAAGATATTGTAAGACATATAGGGGGATACAACCGAGCGGATGCAGCATATGTCGCTAGTTTGAAATATAAAATTATTGTTAAGCTAAAAATAACTTGTTCAATTATCGTGTCGCTACTTAAAAAAAGTGTAGACCAATCTTACTAATTTTACTAATGTTATAAATGTGAAAGTTTAGATGGATGTTTGGATGTTTGTTACTCAATCACGCCAGTACGGCTCTGAAACGAGAACTGATCTGGATGTAATTTGGCACAGAGATAGATTATAGTCTAGAATAACACATAGCCTACTTTTTATCCCGGAAAAATATATGGTTCCCGAGAGATAGATTTGTTTTTGTTTTTCTTGAATCCGAACAAAGCGAAGGTGAGCCCCTAGTCTATACAGATAAATAAAATTGAAGTCTCTGTTTGTAATGTCAAATAACAGCTGTTCACTAAATGCATATGTAATTATATACGGTATTTATATGAAAACACACAATTTTTAAAAATTTTGTCTGTCTGTCTGTCTGTTCGTTAATTCCGGTTAATCTCCAAAATGGCTGGGCCGATTTTGACAAGACTTTCACTGGCAGGTAGTTGATGTTATAAGGAGTAACTTGGACTACTTTTATTTCAGTAAAAGAATTAGGGTTCCGCTCAAAAAATTAAAATGTACCTAGCTACGAACCCGAGCAAAGTAGTGAGTCGCTAGTTAAAAATAAAGTTACACTGCTAAGAAAATAAATTTAAGAAACGCTCGTCTAAAACCGAGTACAGAAGCTAGTATTAAAATAAATAAAAAGAAACAATTACCTTTTCATATGGCCATTAATTTTTACACAAAAACTATTCCATTCAATCATTTATTATTTTTAATATTTTAGATTGAAAACGATTGTGTATTCACTTTCACACTTGCCAGATAATAAATCATGGTGATCGTTAAATACGTTTAGCGTAGCATACCTGAAACAAACAAAGCGGTATCGATAAGTCAAATATTACAATAGTAGTCAATGAAAATTAAACTATAAGTAGCATAAATAAAGTTGAAATTTGTTTAAACTATGTATATATAATATAACACAGTAAAATTAATAATTTTGTTCATTGAAAATTAAAAATAAATAAAATATTTTGTCTTGCTTTATATATTATGTTGTTTCAAAGGAAGAAAATTCAATTTTTTTTTAGTCTACGACATAAGAAAAAATGTGAAAGACGTAAACTTCTATTGATAATCTATATCTATACATATCATAAAATTCTAAGTCGAATTTGTACATTAATAATTTTTTGGAAAATCTTATTGAAATAGTCATTAATATCGAAACAGAGGCCGAATCTATAGTTTTTACAATTTTTGTATGTCTGTCTGGGAATGCATTACCAGAAAACCACAGGACAGATTTTGATGAAATTTGGTATTACGATAGTTGGTTATTCTGGTCAACATATAGCATACTATTTACTACAGAAAAATATCTGAGAATATCAAATCTATACTAAACGTTAAAATAAACTAAAATAAATTAAGCTTATCTGATAAGAAATGATATAGAAACCACGACCAAAACCATGATAAGAGTCTTGTATCACAGCACACATCATAAATCCATCGCTTTAGAAAACCTATAAAAACCTATATAATTTCGTTAACAAAAGTAACCGGGCTCATCCCACTTTAACAAGCCTATCCTATTACGAGAGTATTATCTTTTTTACCACTATTGTCTGTAAATGGGATTTTAGTAACCCTTCAAATAATATGGATGTATACATTTTTATGATGCAGCAGATGTTTTAAATGTACATATGATTTAGTTATTTCCAACGTACATATTTAAAAAAAAAGATTATCACTATATAATATTTAAAAAATATCTTATTTTAACTTCAAAATCATTAAAAAAATTATTCTTACGTTAAGAATGAAGTATTTTTTGAAAATTATATGGTTTGGCTAATTATATGGGTTTGTATGTTTGTTTGTTTGTTTGTTTGTTTGTTTGTTTGTTTGTCCTTCTTTCACTTCGAAACAGAGTGACGGTTTGGCGTAATTTTTGTATGGAGATGGCTGGAGAGTGACATAGGCTTTTACTTTTTACCGCGGAAGATTATCTCATTCCCATGGGAACACACGTTGTAATTCCATACTAACCGTTAAAACGAACCAAGGGACGAATACGAGCGAAACGAGTACAAAAACTAATATTATAAATACATAATTCATGATCTCATAAAATTCATGATCTGATAAAAAAATCAATTATTATTATTCCAAAATTATATTATCATTTATTTATTTATTTATTTATCATGTCCAAATCTTCTTAGTTCCACGGTAAAAACAGAGGTTAGATGTAAAGTCTAGTAGACACGGCCGTAATAGCGCATTGTTGTCGAGTTAGCGGATGTTCTTTTGTTTGTTTGTTGATTCATAATATCTCATTTAACCCTTGCTTACTTTTCACCCGTTGAATGGTTTTTTCAATCATGACAGTTGATATGATGGCTTCTAAAACGCTTAGTAATTTTGTTTGATAATAAAAAAATTTTTAATTTAAACACAATGGCCTATTTTTATACTTTATAATGAAAGGGCTTACATAGTATTGTTGTCTAAAATCTCAAAATTAAATGAATCTATAAGTAAATATAGAGTTTAAAAAACCTACATTAGATATTACCTTGGCAATAAACACTTGGCTAGCATGGTGGCGTGTGGTCTGATCCTACCTGCATTGAAGAGCGACCCATGCCCAGCAGTGGGGCGTTAAACTGGGCCGAATTTAGTAAATTTATTTAAAAAAAACTTATGTACGCACGTAAGAAGTTACGTATACTTCTTTGGCGTAACAGAACAAAAATAGCTTCAAATTCCATCTCGTATGTCATAACTCTCTGTTTGTAAAAGAAATACAGCTAACTTCATCATGTCGCTTTCTGGCTGTCGGCGTGCGCGCGCATCGTAAAAATTTTACTCTCATATTTTTTTCCAAACGTGCTAAAAGAAGTATAACTTCAAAAATACAGTCAAGTTTATTTTAGGTATGATACCTATTATCCTACCTATGCTATCTTTTATATGTATGTATTTTTAAATGCTAAGAATGTATTCGCTATTTTTTAACTAGTCGTAGCGTAGCTCGAAAAAGTTCTACACTGTTATTTTTTTAATTTCTCTGCCATTCTAAAATGGCTGAGGATAAGTTTCGCATTTATTTTACAAGTTATACAATTAATTAAAAGCTTAGTTAAGTTAAAGCTTTTGTTTGAAGCTCTTTTGTTTATTGGTCGTAAATATGTATAGGCAGCTGGTAGATTCTACGCGTAGAAGCTAATTTACGAGATATTCATCTAGATTAGAGTTATCAATAATCAGATGTAATAAATAGTATGAGTGGCAAAAATTAAAAATTATTATTATAAATAAATATGTCGGTTCAATAGCCTATATAGGTATAGGTACGTATTGAACCTATTTGAATTTTTAAAATTATTATTCTATGTGACTCATCTATACATATAATAAAATTGTAACTAAGCCGAATCTGTACGTTAATTTTTTTTGAAAAATCTTATTGAAATAAATATTATTATCGATACAGAGCGGCCTCTATAGTTTTTAGAATTTTTGTCTGTCTGTCTGTCTGTTACCGCATCACAGAAAAAGCCACTGGAGGGATTTTGATGAAATTTGGTATGGTGATAGCTGGTTATCAGGGTAAACATATAGGATACTTTTTACCGCGGGAAAATGTCTCATTTCTGAGAAAAAATACAAAAACTGCAATGTAAGAATATAAAAATAAATATGTAAAACTTAAGAACTTGGTTTTTGGTCATGTGAACGCGGGTGGAGCCGCGGGCAATGCTAGTCTTGTATATATTAATCCTCTTGTATAAAATCATATCCAAGACCAAACGATTTAAGCTGCGTTATCCGATAGTGAGTTATAATCTAAAGTTTTATATCATTACTAGCGATTTACCCTCGCTCCACTTAGTTGCGTCACTTAGTTGCGTCGCTAGGTCCCTAACAATAGCCTATATGTTACTCCAGATCATAATGTAAATTTTATCAAAAACTGTTTAGCCGTATGAAGCAGTAATAAACATACACCTGAACCTAAACACATACAAACTTTATCATTTATTATAGTACTTGTAGTAATACCGACAACTTATGGGAAAAAACTCCATGATTTCATTACACTTATACAATATACTGTGAATTGAAGCACTATGCCCGGGTTTCATTATTAAGTCACCACTTTGAGCTCGCTAATCAAAGCCCATGCGGTGCACCGCACACTCGTAGCTGACCACTAATAACAGCCTTTCATCTAACGATATGGTTTCTGACATCTTTTAATTTTATAGCTATGGTTTTTTTTCAAATTATGATACTGGTAAGGGGATTTTTTGAATTCATGGCATTTTTATGGTAATATATAGACACTACACTCACTTCTCCACATTTCGCCTATATGAAGACATTTTGTAAAAAGGTAAAAAACAAAAAAAGAAAGATTTTTTGTTTTTGTTGATTACTAAAATATGTATATAATCTTTGAAACTATCATGAAACTATCAGAACTTATTCTAAAATGAAATCCTAATTATTTTTGAGTAAAACAGCTATATTTAGTGACGTACAAATCAATACTACTCATTATATAAATCTATACTTATATTATAAAGAGGTAAAGTTTTTGAGTTTGTGACGTTGTAGGGGTAATCTCTGGATCTACAGAAACCATTTAGAGGTAAGAAGATAGCTTGAGACCCTAAGGACATAGGATACTTTTTATTCCGGAAATCACCGTTTAAGGGGGTGAAAATGGGGATGAAAGTCTGTATTGGGATGCCAGCTAGGGATGAACGCGAGCGAAGCGAGGGTGAGTCGCTAGTATCTTATATATACATTTCTTTCATAATATTTGATTTTACTTAAAACTTATACTAATATATAAAGCTGAAGAGTTTGATAGTTTGTTTGAACACGCTAATCTCTGGATCTACCTTTAAGTTCAACTTAAAACAGCATATAGCCTTAGATTTATTACGGAATAACCTTTTTTTTTAACGTTGGGAAATGCATTTACGCACGAGGTGTAGGACTCACCGGCGTAATAAAGCCAGTACTACCCACTAAAACCCAACAAAACCTTCCTTCGTCTTAATGGGGCGTCGCAGGATCGCTTACGCATTCAACTACGACGCCCCGACGGCAGGTCTGCCGAAGCAGACCACCACAACCATGGGGTTGCTCCAAGGTCCACTCTGCTATCAGAGAAGTACCGGGAGCAACCCACATGGTACACCGCCCCCCCGAAGAGGGCCACCTCTCACCGCCCACCGGAGTGGGCTACCTCCCTGTGCGTTTCTTGGCTTCGCGCCCGGTTGAGTTGCCGGGCACTAATGAGCCCCCCCACTACGACAAGGTGAACGCACGTTGGGGGGGATTACGGAATAACCTGTCATATGCCACATTACGGCCTACCAGAGCGGAGAAATTCTACCAAAATAAATAGTCGCGAGCAGAGCCGCGAGAAAACAGTAATACTCTATAAAAAAATCTTACATTTGAGGCAGTTACCAAAGAAGCAGTTAAATTTAAAGTACAAATAATTACATAATAAATTAACTACCAAATCTATAAAAGCGGAAGCGAGCAATAAATACCATGGTATTGTTTCATGGCCTCACCCATTGTTATCAAAATCTGGTAATGGCTTAATCATGGTTCGAGCGATGGAGCGTTGTAGATAAATAACACTATAATTTCATTTTACACGTCAACTGACGCATAACTTGGTTGGAAGGTTTCTTATAAAAGTTTTATTTGTGACTTGTTTATTTTTGGTTTACTTACTAGCTTGGCAGAAGAATCCATACAGAATTTTATGAAGCATAATATTTTTCCCTGTACATGAAGCAATATTCAATACCTGCTATCTATCATCTGTAAAAAGTTTTTTTATAATAAAATTATATAATAACGTAGGCATCGATCAATTGTATGTTATAAAAAATGGAATTGAAACATAGTTTTTTTATATATCTGTCTGTATATATATATTAATACAAGAAAAGTGAAAGTGTGTTTGTTTGTTTGTCCTTCTTTCACGTCAAAACAGAGCGACGGATCGGCGTGATTTTTGTGTGGAGAATGGAGATAGTTGGGGGACTGAAGGGTAACATAGGCAACTTTTTACCGTGGAAGATTATCGCATTTCCACGGGAAAACACGTTATAAATTATAATACAACCCAAAAAATTTCTATCATAATATTTATGATGATGATCAGAATTACTTGAAACTGGTATTAATGCTCTTTAATACAATTAATTAAGTACTTGTTTTAGCATTTTCCGAAATTCATCCCATAGGGGGATAAAATAGGGGATGAAAGTTTGTATGAAACTTACTTTTTAGAGTTTTTTGTAGTTTTAGCGCGAGCGAAGCCGCGGGTTCTGCTAGTACTTTATAAATAGATGTTTAAAATAGAAGTTTATAATACTATTGTATACCTTACAAAAATATTCAATCTAAGGTTAGAAAGGCTACGAAAATCAACACATATTTGTTACAGACTATATGAACCCACAAAAACATGATAATTTAGTCAAAATAGACAAATAAAACAAAACCACGACCAAACCCGAAAAGATAATTTCATATATCTATAAATCTATGATCCAAATATGCTAAGCACAAGTTAGAGTATTAACTAAGAAGATCGGTCAGTAAAATACGATAAATAATATAAAAAATAATAATATTCCAAACACATAGACATCCATTATGAATAAAAGTATTATTATACGTTAAAATCTTTATCGTATGCAATCTTTAAAGGGATTTTACAGCGTTTCGTGTACGAGGTGATATATGGGGTCGATCAAGATACTTTAAGTTTAAGACAAATTATTGGAAATAATAACTATAATTGCACTGCGTTGGTTTAAAATATATTATCTTGTAACTTAAAAATATTATGTATTTATTGAAGTAAAATTTTTCTGCTGTTATTAACTGCTACCCGAGGCTTCTTTCATTGCTATTATAATACCCTAGCTAATAGTCTTTTGTTAATATTCTTTGGTTTTACTGTTTATTACATATATTATTTTACTACAACATGAACTTTTGTTTGTATTCTTTAAAATATATAGTACCTATTCCTTTACCCACAAATAAGAATTATATACAAGGTACATACAACAACTATGTACATAGAAAGATGTGAAAGCAAAACCAAAAAAAAATGATTTTTATAAAAAAAATCGAATTTTACATTCACCCTGCAACATGATTTTTACCAAATTTCCACTTCAACTATCTATGATAATATCTTAGTTCAATAACAGCATCTACGAGTATGTATGTAACAAGGTAAAAAATATAAATAAATATATGTGAAAGCAAAACAAAAAAAAATGATTTTTATAAAAAAAAACGAATTTAACATTCACTCTGCAACATGATTTTTACCAAATTTAAACTTCAACTATCTATGATAATATCTTAGTTCAATAACAGCTGTCAGCGTCCGCTTGTGTGACTTAGGATTTATCGCAGTATACCATTACACGGAGGCGGTTACGTGATTTAGATAATATCTGTTTGAATTGTTTAGTAGTAACTTTCTTTTGACAAAAGAAAGAAATATAGCTGGAAAGAAATGGAGCCGGTTACGAAATGTTTTTTCACTAAGTTTAGCGGGAGACTTTTCGTGTATATATTATACGAGTGCATGTGCCTCGGTGATCTACCCACTAGACAGTAGCTAGCCACAGATCCGGAAGGTCTAGGTTCAAGTCCCGGGTCGGACTAAGTTTAGATATTGAGTATTTTTCAGTAACTGTTCAGAGTTGGGTAGTCAGCGGTGTTCCACTTCCATGCCTCGGAGAGCACGTTAAGCCATCGTCCCTGCGCTATAATTCCCACTTTTGATACCTGGTTGCCGTCCCACCGGAGTGTAAGTGATAAAAATAGATTGTACTTGTGTTAGCGCTCATACTTGTGAAATGAGCACTATTATATCTTTTGCACAGTTGGATAGTCTCATCATCGTATGTGTATACCTACATATTTGTAATTTGGCTTTCAATTACATTAGCTTACCTTTTGACTGACTACAAAAAGAAAATGGTTCTTAATTTAATTTGATGTCATCGCCAATATTAAGGCGAATTTTTTTATAAATAGGTTCCACAATGTGGTCTCATATAAATTACTAATCTAACTTCAAAATCCTTTTGAAGTCGGTTATCTAACCTAGTGAAAAGAAATGATTGAAAATGTGCAAAAAAAAATTACGCGCGTTTGTAGTAAAACAACTTTGGCAAATGTCGCAATTAAATTAAAACAAATCAATAATTAAATATGACATATTAGGCATATTACAGTCATATATTTATAGAATATCATATACGGGAAGAATATAATATATATTTGTCCGTTACCATGGCAACATGGCAATGTATTCTATCTCATTCTCTCAACCGGCTTAATCCTATACTCGTATATTTATGTGTTTGTCTCTTTTTAGTGTCGCATTTTCGTTTTATCGAGTATCAAATCACAACGATTCTAAAGAAGTTTTACTTAAAAATTAATTAAACAATAATAAATAATACAATTAATAATAACAGGAAGTAAACTTTCCGGAAACACCCACGTTATCATTTTCGTAACTAAAATCATAGCATTTTTTCACTAACATAACCGGATTTTTCTTAACATTGCTAATTGTACAGTGTGCAGTGTACATACTACATGAGAGTTAAAGCTGTCACCGTGCTAACGAGCTTTGGACAGTGGACATTGCTGCGCTTATTTGGAGTGATTCTCACGTTACTTAGTGAAGTTAACAAGGTGTAAGCGAATGAAAAGGCAGTGGTAGCCCAGTGGTAACGCGCTCGCTTGAGAAACCGAGTGAAGCGGGTTCAAATCCCGGGTCTCGCACCTCTGATATTTTCATGTGCGAATCATTTCCAACATGATTACCACTTGCCTTACGGTGAAGGAAAACATCGTGAGGAAACCTGCATGTCTGAGAGAACTTAGCAAGTTTTCTAAAGACATGTGAAGTCCGCCAACCCGCACTTGGCCAGCGTGGTGGACTATGGCCTGATTCCCCTCGTACTGAAGGGAGGCCCGTGCCCAGCAGTGGGACGATAAAAAGGGCTGAATACACACACAAGCGAATGCGAGTTATGTAAAGATAGTCTATTAAACATTTACTTCACTTATTCCTTTTCACCGTGACTCGTCCTGTGGCTTTAACCTGCATAGCTTAATTTTAAATTATTTTTGTTCTGTCTATCTGTTAGTTCCGGCTAAACTTGTTCCGGCAACCTCTAATCCATTTCGGAAAACTGCTGAACCGATTTTGACGAGTCTTTCGCACATAGCTGATGTTATATTAAGGAGTAATGTTAAAGAGTTAGGCTACAACCCATGAATTTGTGAACAAAATCCGCGTACCTAGCGACCCAAGCGAGAGTTAGTCTCTAGTTATAAAATATATGTATGTAGGTATCATTATCTGCAATAACAGATTAGAAATGTAGAAAGATCAAATTTTATGCACAAGATAAACGCCGGAACTACTTATCGGTGTTTAAAAATGCTTGTAAATGTAAATGTGAAAATACGAGATCTTTGAATTACGTAACCAACTCATTAATTTAAAAAAGTCATGAACATCTTCGTACAATTTACAAGAATGTACCATATTGTATACAAACAAAAACATACAAACATTTAAAGTATCTCCCTCCTTTTTTGAACTCGGTTAAAAAGTTACGTTTAAAGCTCTAATTATAGGCAACTATTCAGAATTTTTCAACTTGCACCAAACCGGACAGTGTCGATTAAAGCGGCACCCGAAGCTTAAAACACACCGTACAAAGCATATATTGTATTAAAGACTGTTATTAATCAAGACAAATTTTATCTCTGAACTGGTTAAGTCGTGATACAATAACATTGGCACGAACACTTTTACTTCCTCAGTAATCGATTTTATATTTTTTATACTTCTTTCTTATTTCCTTAGTAATTACTTTAACTACCAATTTTAATACATTTTTGTTATGTGTTGAGTCGTGGGAACTTTTTATTCAATTTTAAATGCTTTATGATGTCATGATATCTACTATATAGTGTACTTATTGAGATATATTTACCACCCTCGATCTATCTGCATGTCTTTCTGTCTACCTGTCCGTGGCACCGTAGCTTCCAAACGGGTGTTATAAGTTATGAATCTCGTATTAAAGTCGTTCACATATTACGAATAGATTTTTACGAATATTTGACATTTTAAATAAAACTATCTTTTCGGATTTTCTCTCGGATTTACGAAACATCGAGAACTTAAAATCAAAATCCGCGAAAAAATCCGAATAAAAATCTAAATGTGTATTATAATTTTTTTACTTATACATAGGTATTGATATAGATCAATCGATTTAATTTTAGTAGATATTTCTAAGACTACAAGACCCGCAATAACTGCCTTGATTCACATATATAACTAACCAGTCTGCAGATTTTACATAACTCCTTGAAATTCTTGAAATTTTATGTATCATATATATGTAGATATTCATCATCCTATATGTAATAAATGATAATGGACAAGATTTCATTCTTTATTTTAATATGTAAGCATTTTCAATATATAATAGATATGTTAACAGCTATCTTATAGTTATACTAGCGATTCACACTCGCTTCGCTAGGGTTTATCCCTAGGTTGATTCCCCATACAAACTTTCATCCCCATTTTCACCCCCTTAAGGATGATTTCCGGGATAAAAAGTATCCTATGTCCTTCCCAGGGTCTCAAACTATCTTCTTACTAAATTTCATCTAAATCAGTTCAGTAAATCTAGAGATTACCCCCTACAAACTCACAAACTCTACCTCTTTATAATATTAGTATAGTGGAAGTGGGCCGGTCATGCCTCCAGATATGCTGATGGCTGATGGAGCCGAAACGTGCTAGAGTGGAGACCGCGTTTAGGCCAGCGTAGTGTAGGGCGCCCTACAACACGATGGATGCGGGCTGCCCAGTACCAGAATGGTTCATTGGGGGTGGCCTTTGTTCAGCAGTGGACGGCGATAGGCTGAATGATTTATTGATTGATTGATAATTTTATAGTAAGTATTAGAGTTCAAAAGTTATAAATAATTTTTTAATTACTTAAACTACACAAGATAACTAATTTCCGTCATTAGAACCAAAAAAATTACAATTTTAGCGGTAAAATATGTAATCATTTTAAAATAATTATTATAGCAATATCACAGAAACTCATATCATAAAACTATCAGTAAATAAATCTGAGTTGTTTTATTAATACCGATCATCTCATTTGCGTAAATATTAATCCACGTGTTTACAATTTACATTTAAAACGAGAGGCGATTGTTTGAAATTCCGTTCAGACGTAATTTATTGTTAAATTTATGGGAAAATAAAACTGTGATGGAGTCAACATTGTACTCGTAAGTACATTAAAGTATTTCTTGAATTTCGTGTGAAGGATGTTTATAATATAATAGAAAACTTATCGATAGTTATCAGAATTTTTGTTCTGATCTTATCTGTTTATAACATTTTTTTTATTACAGACATTAATATCTTTTGCCTACGATTCCCTCCACGTTTTCGTTGTTACGTCAGTAAAATTTATTAAGTGCAAGGTATAAGCTATCTATTCTGAATAAGGCATTACAGCGTAAATAAATAGGTGCGTTTTGCAAAAAAATGATCACTAATACCGACTTCAAAATGGATTTTTTTTGAAATTCATATGAAACCATCCCAGGGTATCTCTATCTCGACTTTTTAACTGACTTCAACAAGAGTCTTCCTCTAAGTAAAAAGTAAAAAGTACCAAACATGTTTTGGTTTAAAAACAAGCTAAATATCACCATATTCATGTCGCAAATCCGAACAGCTACGCGTAAACCCCTCTATACGGCCATAGAGAAAAATATATCTGAGAAATATAACGACGTAAATAAAATTTTATAATATTTCTTTTCAGAAGGCTTTTACAAGGTGTAATTCTATCATCGTTGAAAAATAGATATTTAAAAATTATATCGGATTGACATACTCTAAGACATAACTATTTAATTTGTTATCTATACATATAATAAAATTCTAACTGACTCGAATCTGTACATTAAACATTTTTTGGAAAATCTTATTGAAATAGTCATTATTATCGATACAGAGGACGAATATATTGTTTTTAGAATGTCTGTCTGTCTGGGAACGCATCACGAGAAACCCACTAGACAGGTTTTGATGAAATTTTGTATGATAGAATAGGATAATTTTTACTACACGAAAATATCATTGAAAAATTTACACTAACCGTGAAAACGTATTATATTTATATATAGTCGCTAGTTTTAATATACGAGTATGTTTGAAAATTTCAATTCTTTAGTGATAGTAGAAATGACATATTGTCTAAACCTGCAAGAATCTTGCAATTAAAATATGCATTAGTATTATATCTCTAATCGAATATCGATTTTTCTAATTCGTTTAACATGTCCAAGTCCAATGTCCATAATGACAGAGTATCGATTACTTATTGCAAAGTATCGATTTTCAACAGAAGCGAATACTGACATGCTTTCAATATTACGTAATTAAAGGTCAATCTTACATAAGTCCGAATTTAGCTTGCCACTTGACCTCTTATCAATAAGGC
The DNA here is from genome assembly GCA_921882275.1 of Brenthis ino. Taxonomy (NCBI): domain Eukaryota; kingdom Metazoa; phylum Arthropoda; class Insecta; order Lepidoptera; family Nymphalidae; genus Brenthis; species Brenthis ino. The sequence goes on along the minus strand of OV170229.1, from coordinate 25,912,495 downwards.
ACCTGATAGTAAAAATATCTAACAAATCTTAAAAAACTGTGCATTCGAAAATAAGCTTTAATACGTAGTTCTAAAGATTAATTACACGTTATCATTCTTCGCTATCGATTATTATCAATCTTGTATCCGGATTGGGGGTCTGTAGTTAAATGATGAAAACACATAATTTGCTCTAACCATGTTTTAAAGAAGAAAATTATATTATAAATAAAATACTATACACGGTAATATACTAATTTACATTCCTTACTTATTTAAGGTGCACATAAAATACTATCAAAATAAAATAATAGCTTAGTCAATAGCCGTAATATCAATCTGCTTCAAAATGATCTAAAAGAACTGGAATATCGACCAATCCCTTACGCGTCTTCTCCATTCTACATGACATTTGCGAGGTAACCGGTGCTCATCTGGCATGCTTTGAAACCGTTAGGAAGAAAATTGAATTAAATTGAAAAAAACTTGAAAATTATCATCGTACAGAACCCTTTCAACATATTCAATTCTGTTATACCACGTAACTATTTTTGTTTGGTTTAACTATCGAGTAATTTAGTTAAAGAGGCGTCTTTTGATCTAAACTCTAAGGATAGTAAACTCCCACTATCTGTTATTAGATCACAACGAACTTCCGCCCGTGTTACTTTAACTTAGGATATTTATAAGTTATAACTTAACTATAACTATGATATAGTCGATTTAATATTTATATGTGTTTTTTTAAAGATATTTTATAAAACCGGTGATCTAATTGGTTTAACCAATTATTTATTATTAATTATTTATTATTGATAATATAGATGAAAAAAAAATCGATATTTCTAAGAGATGAGATTTTTTTTTAATTTATTTCCCCTATTTAACAAATACTTCCATAGTTTTGATTTTTGTTATATAACGAGATTTTTTCGTAAAATCTTATGCATCTTGACTCAGTAGTTCAAGCTGGGCTTTGTCCAACAATGGGTCAGTTATAGTTTTTTTCAAGTACATTTCGAATGATCTATCTTACGATATAAGAAAACATCGGGAAACCTGTATATCTGAGATAACCTAGCAAGTTTTTGAAAGACTCGTGAAGTCCACCCTGCACTTCGCCAACGTGGTGGACTGTAGCCTGTTCCCCTGGCAATGAAGGGAGCCCCTGCCCAGCACTGGGATATTAAAAAAAACCGCATACGATGTAGTTATATATATTATTTAAATCAAAATGAAAATGGTGAAACCCATACAAACAGTTTATTGCAAAATATAAACCTATACCTACTAATGAATTAACACGTATGACATAACATGAAGTATTCTATCATAACGTTATAAGACTTATAGTAAAATAGATGTTAGAACTGCGTGCATTATATTTGCATTATTTATAACTATTATGAGGCAAAGTACAAAAACTGTACAGCCGAAAATGAATTTAGTTACTTTAGAATAGATATCTAAATCGCATGTATAGATTTTAAATAATTTACACTTGGTTTGGTGTAATTTTCTTCATAGATGCATGGGTTCAAACAATGGAGCGTAGGCGTCAAAGGGCCACGATCTATTGCGTACATCGGTGCCTTTAAATTATAAACATAAAACAAAATTGTATAGTCACGTCGGTACATTATTATAAAACCGACCGTAAACGGTTTTACGTTCAAAATACTGATTAATTCTTTTATTACGAAGTTCACAAAGGGAAAAGTTCAAAATTGTTATAAATACCGTGTGACGTGAAAATTTGTACAGTGTGCTATAAAAGCGTGCTAATTCGTAATATAATGCTAAGATACTATGGTTTTCTTTAAAAAAAAATATAATATAAACATGACGACTTATATCGCAAATTCAATTCCCGCGTGAGGCAAATGTTAGTGACCATAAAAAAGAATAAAACCCGGTAGCGGAACTATTCTAACAAACGGTATTGATGGAAAGCAGTGATCGAAATCAGGTCACTATTTTCTATCTGCGAAATATGTACCTAAATGTTTTTAAAATAAAGACATCGAATGAAAATATATTTGAATTATATATAAATAGCGCCAGGCTGTGCATCTAGTGTCTGATTGTTTACAATAATATGCAGTTGTTAGAAGTCCTTTGTTTGGAAAATCTGTGTCTTAATATATTATCTATTGCCCAATTTCTGTGTAAGCATAAATTATTAGCTATTAAAAATATTTTTACCTTTGCTTCGCTCGGGTTCGTCCCTAAGTGCGTTTTAACGGTAAGTTTGTATGTAATATTTCTCTATTATACATATAACCCTTCCTCTTGAATCGCTCTATCTATTACTGAAAACGTATTAAAATCCGTTGCGCAGTTTAAAAGGTCTAAGCGTACAAACAGCGTGAGCGACTTTGTTTTATACTACTAGTATGTATAGATGTGTGAATGAAATTTTCTGTTTGTTAGAACGTGCAAATTTCTGAAAATATCCGTCTAAATTTGTAAATGTGTTTCGTAGGATTCATCATGATACCTTAGCCTTAGGAGTGGAGCCATTATACTTAGATAAACTAGGCAAGCAAAGTTAAGGACAAAAGCTAGTGGTTGTTTACTAATACTAGCGACTTATTCTAGCTTCTGTCGAGTTTTTCAACAGGTGCCTAACAATATTGTTTATGCTATATTAATAATCTATGATATTGTAACAGGTAATTTAGACTAATATTATAAAGAGGTAAAAGTTTGTGAGCTTGTGAGGTTGTAGGGCGTAATCTCTGAATCTACTGCCTGAGATGAAATTTGGTAAGAAGATAATTTGAGACCCTGGAAATGACATAGGATTATTTTATCCCGGAAATCATCCCTTAAGGGGATGAAAGTTTGTATGCGGAATCAATCTAAGAACGAACCCGAGCGAAGCGAGGGTGAGTCGCTAGTATCATGTAATAATAATAACCTATATGTTATTCTGTCATCTATACATATAATAAAATTCTAACTAAGTCGAATCTGTACATTAAATATTTTTTGAAAAATCTTATTGAAATAGACATTATTATCGATACAGAGGCCGAATCAATAGTTTTTAGAATTTTTGTCTGTCTGTCTGTCTGTTACCGCATCATAAAAAAACTACTGGAGCGATTTTGATGAAATTTGGTATGGTCATAGCTGGTTATCTGGGTCAACGTAACTTACTTACTTTTTACCGCTGGAAAATATCTTATTTCTGAGAAAACATACCAAGACTGGTTAGAATAAAACGACGATGATACCTACTATATATTTCAGCAAGGTAACTTACTAAATAAGGCAAAAACTATTAAAAATAGCTTATCTTGAAAAAAAAAAACAATAGCGCAATTTTATTTGGTTTTTGTTCATCTGAACGCGGGCGGAGTCGCGGGCAATGCTAGTAGTCCATATTTACAAAATTGTACCCAAATCTGTCCAGCCCTTTTAGCGTAAAGGAGTAACAAACATATGTACACATATAAAATATCTCGCATTTAAAATAAATCGACTTCTACGTCCAGATTAAACTAAGAAAATATTTGAAGTTTTCAATTAGCTCGAACTATTCGAGCTTTACAGTAGAAAGCATTTTGGAGCTTAGCAAAATAAAACAATTTAAATCATAACGAGTAAAAAGGGTCGGTGCAATACTTTGTACCTGTCAGGTTATTATTAAATTTTTGTTACGTGCTCTTCTTTATATTATTAAAACAGAAGCTTTCAAAATAAATTGATAATGTCACGTATACTTTTAATTTAACTTGAAAAATATGCTGAAAGCTCTTGCTGTTGAATGTTGTTATAGGAAATATGATGTTGTACGGTTACGATGGCCTTTTTGTTGTGTGTTTTAAATTATGAATTTTATCGTATAAAAGCTTATTTTCTTGCAAATTCAGTATATAATAAGAATAAAAATGTGTACTTCATATTTTTTTCAAATAAAAAATAGAAAAAAGATTAGTTTTGAAGCTTCTAAAATTTCTGTTTTAAACACCATTTGGAATTTTTAAGCTTGCCTTAGGAAAGCTAAATAAATGACATATTGAAAGTTTCTTAAAGTTAAAGCTCTAAAAATATCGTCGAACAACGATTAAATTTTATATATCTTGCATATATTTTAGTTTTCTATTTGCAATATCGCTTGTTGGATATCCACTTGTTTAAGCTTAGGGTAAAATAGGATACAGGAAGCTGAACATGTTATTAGTGCATACATACACGTGTGTCCGTTTCCTGACACGATCTCATGCGTAATGCACGTCGCGACTTGTCACAGCGTGAGTTCCTTACTCAGTTCCGCGACTTAATTCGTGATGAAAATCGATTTTAAAATTTTTTAATTGATATTTTTGTTAATTGTTTTTTGACATTTAAAAAGAAGGTTTTATTCGTTTTTATATTTAATTTAGTTACACAATATGTAAGTTAAATACTAGTACTAATAGTAGCAATAGTACTAATAGTAAGTATCCTATGTGTTGACCCGGATAACCAGCTATCATCACACCAAATTATATCAAAATCCCTCCAGTGGTTTTTGTGTGATGCGGTAACAGACAGACAGACAAAAATTCTAAAAACTAGAGATTCGTCCTCTGTATCGATAATAATTATTATTTCAATAGGATTTTCCAAAAAATATCTAATGTACAGATTCGGCTTAGTTACAATTATATTAAATGTATAGATTAAAGCAATTTCCTTGTATCTCCATAAAATGTGTATGGGTTTCACCAAACGAAATAGTAAGCCTTCGAGGATAAAATGCACATGCCAATTATAGTACCGATTTGAATACACACTATGAGAGGTTATGAGAAAAGGCTTATTTCCAAATAACAAAATCATTCATGGTGATTCAATCAATAGGGAAAGTTTTCAATTCACGAATTTTGATGGTAAATAAAAGTTTTGAGTTATCTAATTAAGCTTTAATTTTCATTGGATACTGAGTTTAGTTTTCTGTTGTGTATAAGATATTGATATATTTTTCTTAAATTATATTTTTCTTTATTGACCATCACTTTGAGTGATTTACTGTACAATTTATAGAATTTTTGTCCTTATGTGATACATATATACAACGCGAATCTGTACAAATAAATAAAACTGCATGAATTATAATCCCTCCACGACACAGTTACAGTTAACAATAGATTTCTTTAAAATTTAATTAATTTCTTAGAAATTTACGTGTTATCGAGGATTTCTTGTAAAATTTCTATGAACATTTGATACATTCTTATACGTTCTTAAAGACTTTTGTGGAGTTTTTAAGATATTACAAAGAGGATTCCTGGAGTATTTCTTTCGAAAGGACAGCCGGCGTTTAAAAATGCAAGTAATTTGGTTTCATTTCAAATATAAATTAAACTTATGGTCTGAAATGCTTCAATATAACGCAGTTAGCAAACAGCGGATTTTTAGGTCGAGACTAATAGTAAGACTTCTCAAAAAATCTTTAAGTCAAAATTAGTTTCTTATGATTTCACTTACAAACCAATGTCTGTAGTATACAAAAATCAAAATGTGTATCATAACACACTAACAATTTCGTATGACTTCATATTTCGTTTTATGATAAATATGTATATGTATTTCTCAACTAAAATCCACAAATATATTCGTATATTTAAAAGAAACAGTAGCAGTTGTTAGCAAAAACAAGTAAAAATAAGGAAGCCATGTATCAAAATCAAACTCAGTTATAACAAATTCGTTGAAACAAGTTTATATTCCAAAACATTGATATTAATAATGCATTCTGTGGGACACGTGTGCATTGCTATTCTGGACTTGTCGCTGAGGCTAAAGAAATCAACGCTTGACAGTATGGACATTCGCTGTCTATTCAGAGCTTTGTTATTTTTTTGATTTTATCATTGGTTTTTAAGAATCAAAATTTTACCTAGTAGAGTTGTTGAATTTATCTTTAAAACATATATTTTTGTTAAAGATAAAATAACTTCATCTATACATACAATAAAGTTCTAAATCTAATCTGTACATTAAACATTTTTTGGAAAATCTTATATAATTAATTTCTTAATAATCTATAGTTTTTAGATTTTTTGTCTGTCTGTCTGGGAACGCATCACGAGAAAACTTCACGGAGAAGACAGATTTTGATAAAATTTGATATGATGAGTAGCTATCATGAGTATGAAAGCTGGTTATCCGGGTTTACATATATGACAATTTTTACTGCGGGAAAATATCTCATTTCTGAGAAATCTATATTAAACATTAAAACGTAAGTAGGGACGAACCCGAGCGGAGCGAGCGTGAGTCGCTTGTATAGAAATAAAATATTAAAACTGTACAAATTACTGACAATTTGTACTTTGTGCCCACCGAACTTTACCTACCTTATGTAAAGTCTGTGGGTTTGTGGTTCTATTAGCACTTTGTCGGGTCACGATGTGTCATAATTCAAGGATAATAGGAAGCGACAAATCGATAGCTTTTTTTATTCAAGACACGTTTTAGGATTTTTATATATAGCCTTCTTTCATTGTATTTCGGTATAAATGTGCAATTTTTTCCGCTCTTTCAATATCATATAAGAATTTTGGTAATTGACTTTTCTTTAAAGCAGAAACAAAGATGTCATCTATACATATAATAAAATTGTAACTAAGCCGAATCTGTACATTAAATATTTTTTGGTAAATCTTATTGAAAAAATTATTATCGATACAGAGGCCGAATCTATAGTTTTTAGAATTTTTGTCTATCTGTCTGTCTGTTACCGCATCACCGAAAATTAACTGGAGGGATTTTGATGAAATTTGGTATGGTGATAGCTGGTTATCCGGGTCAACATATAGGATACTTCTTACCGCGGGAAAATGTCTCATATCTGAGAAAAAATACAAAAACTGCAACGTAAGAGTATACTAATATGTAAAACCTAAGAATTTGGATTTCGGTCATCAGAACGCAGGCGGAGTCGCGGGCAATGCTAGTATGTTATATAAAAGTTAGCTGTATGCTGGTTTTGTTAGAAAACGTAGGTATGGTTTAATAATAATCATTGAAAGGGCTAGGGCTTAAGATCATTCTCATTTGAAAACTGGAAGTATGATTATTTAAATATGCCTAAATAACTCCTTAGCCTTATATCACAATCATAAAAATACCGGGAAAAATAAAAAAATATTTTATTAATGAAAATTACAAAACCTCAGTTCAATTATTGGCAAGTTAATTAAAATGTCATAACCAATATAAATTTCTTAAGCGGTGTTGGAAAATTAAAGGTTTTTTCACAATAGGCAATAATTCGTTTAATTGGCTGTATATCAAAAATTATATATATATATATATATATATATATATATTTTGCACTTTATTGCTAGGTTAAAGATGCCCATTACATTACACATAGAAAAATTTTTTGTATGTTTCTCATATACTCATTACTTATGAGTAATTAGACTTATTACTATATCATGAGGTTTCAGGTTCAAATCCTGTGACATTTTGTCTAATTCCTTATGCTTATATACTATTGATTATGCAAAAGTTTTAATCAATCTATTCTCTTTATTCTGACGAAGACGATGTTATATATCGGTTTAGGGCATAAGTATGGAGTAGCATAAATAAGATAAATAAAACTGAAGTGACTGTTTGTAATGTCAAAATAACAGGCTTTTACTAAACGCATATGAAATTATATACGGTACCTGCCTAATTACAAGAAAAACTAAATTTTTAAAACATTTGTCTGTCGGTCTATCTGTTTGTCCCGGATGATCTCCGAAATGGCTGGACTGATTTTGACGGGACTTTCATTGGCAGATAGCTGATTTTATAAGAAATAACTCAGGCTACTTTTGTTTTATTTAGAAATTTGTACTTTTGTTTTATTTAGAAATTTGTACTTTTGTTTAGAAAAATAGTGTACCTAGATACGCATCTGATACACATAAAAAAAATGATTATCCTTTACCATCAACTAAAAACATAACCTAAATTAGAACCAGCGTTACATAACAAGCCAATATTAATACCCTAGTTATAATAAGGCTGGGTGCGCACGAGCGACAATTACCGCTATTGTTCGTGACCACTGTTCGATAGAACGCAATTACACGGTTTACTGCCTTACGTTTCGCTTAAGACAAGGCAAATTGTTGGCTGGACTAACAAGTTTCGCAGAATCCTGTGTGGTCCGATTAGTAAATTTAATTTATTGTACCCTGTTATGTGAACGTGTGAAGTGGCTTTAATTATTTCTAACACAGCGTGAGAAAATTGATTATTTTATTTGCGTAATATAAAGTATTGTGATTGTTAATAATGAACACAGAAAAACGTAATTAAAAACGTTTGGATATTGATATAAAAGCATTCTTGTTATGGAGCAGAAATGATATATTTATTCAATAGTTCTCGACGATGATATAAAATGGATACACCGTATAATAATTTTTTTTTGTCTTTAACCGACTTCCAAAAAGGAGGAGGTTCTCAATTCGTCGGAATCTTTTACGCCTGAACGGATTTGGATTTTTTTTGTTTCAAAGCGTATACTTTCCAGGTGGTCCCGTATAAATTTTATCGAAATCGGTCGAGCCGTTTTTTAAAAATTTAACAATAAATATTTTCTTAAATATATTGTTTAAACGAATCTGTTACTAAAAACTTTCTTCTTACAAATTGCCTGCTTATTACGTCTAAACTAAAAATGGAAAAATAAAACTTAAAAAAAAACCGACTTCCAGGCAATAAAAAAATAACTAAACGGAGGATTTCATTTAGAATAGATACCTAGTCAAATATGAATATCTAATAGGTAAATATGTATTTTACGTATCGAAATATATTAGATTTGCTTTGCATCTATCCTAAATGAAAACCTCCGTTTAGTTCTTTTTTACATTTTAGTGCCTGGAAGTCGGTTTTTTTAAGTTTTTATAATCGGTTTGCGACTATACATGTAAAATGTTTTACAGATTTGGATGATTAGTATGTAGACAGACTATGACCTGAAGTAACACAAATGTATGTGTGTACGCTACTGTGAGGCAGTTAGAGACATATCCGAGGCAAACTAGGATAAGTCAGTAGTACATTTTGAATTTTTTAAGTAAAAGTTCGTACTTTAGAATCGTTGTGATTTGAAACTCGATGAAACGAAAATACGACACTAAAACGAGACATACACTTAAATATATAGGATTAAGCCGGTGAGAGAATGAGATAGAATACATTGCCATATTTCCATGGTAACCGTTGTTATTGTCTAACAAATATATAATATTATATTCATCTCGTATATGATATTCCATAAATATATGACTGTAATATGCCTAATATGCTTTATTTAATTATAGATTTTGTTTTAATTTAATTGAGACATATGCCAAAAAAGTTTTACTTCAACCGCGCGTAAAGGTTACTTGCGCACACCCATTTTTAATTTTTTACTTTTTGATTTTTTTAATGAATAACTAGCCATATATAACAATAAAAATATCATAAAAAAATAAATAAAAAAAACAATAATAATTAAATAAAATAATTCATAAAAATATAAACAATTTTCACAATAATTGAAAATGCCAAATATTCATAATATGTATATTTACCTATATTTATTCATACAATTGAACGATACACGTCCCTCCCTCATAGAACTAATGAAGCGAGGATGTCCTATTTATGATCAAAGACCTTACCGGTTATTAGGTTACAATGAGCTGAGGTTCATTATAAGCTTTACAAATTGTGTAACATCCTAAAGCTTTCTGCCCACGAGCTTTTTTTAATGATTTATTTTTAACCAACTTCAAGAAAGTTTACGTTTAGTTTAAATTGTATTCTATTAAGTATATTCAATATTATATGATATCACTTAGTATGACTTAATATTTTCATGACATCGAAAACCAACATAGAAACTGTGTCCGAGAATATTTAACTAAAACATTCAAAACCTTCAAAAATCATGGCGTAAAGTCCGCCAACCTACACTTGGCCAGCGTGGTGGGCTAGGACCCAATAACCTTGTATAGAAGAGAGGCCTATACACAGCGGTGGGATGTTCACCATATGTAATTTGTATGTAAATTGATTTCAAAAGTTCAAAATATATTTATTTAGCCTTTTCGTTTTCATACTTTTTTATTTTTTATAATCATTTACTTTCATGGTGTTCTGTACACACCACAAACACGTGTTCGCCCCAGATTGTTAGCAGAGGTCGACGTTTAATTAACAAACAGTCACTGTTCTTTCAGTTAATATCGCAAGAAAAAGAATATGAGAATACGAAGATTGTTTTTCGGGAAAGCCTAAGAATTTTTAGGTATGGGTATATTTCTATTTTCAACCGACTTCATGGAAAAGTAGGAGGTTCTAATTGGGCTGTATTTTTTTACCTAAAATTTTTAGATATGACTAAAATCAATTTTCTTCTTACTTCTGGTATCGGTGAAATCGAGGATTCGAGTCCTGCTAGAGGCAAATAAATATTACACATCTTATTAATAGAGTAGGTATTCGTATATCATGTAGGTATGTATTTAAATATGCATATCATGAGGTAATAAGTAAGGTATATGAAGGCGAAAATTTGTATTTATGTATGTTTGTTACCGATATGTAGGTTACAGTCTGCTTATAATAAAATTTTCTAAAAGATTCTCTATATAATATCATATTAGGTACAAAAGGCATTAAGGGACTCGAGTGAGCGAGGGTAAGTTGTGAATGTATGTATATAAAAACAAGCTAAAAACGTGCTTTGTAGGATGTAAAATTTCATCATTTCATATACTCTCTCATTCTAATGAAGTATAATATTTGCCTAATTGTGATCAAAGTGAATGAGCCATCGCCCTTTGTAGATTACTCTGTAGAAAATAACACGAATCGGTTTCAATATAAACCACGGCTACTGTTTTTCATGAAATGAAAATTTTAAAGGTAAACTAATCGATGATGCATATTTAAAGATCTAATCGGTTTTTAAATAACATTCCTTGAAAAACAAAAATTTGATATTTTAAATTAAAAATAAAACCTCCCATGACCACGATTGCTGTAAAGCATTCAAAACGTCGGGTACCAAGAATCAAAGTAAATTCGCAAAAAAATCCGAAAAGCTAGATTTAGGTAAGAAGAAAAATAAATAAATACTTTTTTTAATCCACTTGAATTAGAGGAAGATTTTCTTCATCTACATGTATGTATGTATATATAGCTATCTCCATCCTTAATCCTACGCAAATCCATTTAGCCTTTATATGCACATAAAGCTAAAAAAGTTAGACATGTTGTTATTAACTACAACTCAGGTACCAGGTATATATATATATGATGTGATGATGTTCTCCTAGCCGATTCCGGCCACGGCGGCCAATCTCAATGAGATTAGCCAACTGCGCAGGAGATATTATAGTGCTCAAGTGTACGCGCAGACACAAGTGCACTCTCTATTCCTATCACTCTCATACTCCGGTGGGACGACCACTCGACACGACCGGTGATAGTTAAGGCGCAGGACCGACGGCTTTACGTGCTCTCCGAGGCACGGGGGTGAAACTATATATATATATATATATATATATATATATATATTATATATATATATATAATAAGAAAAGTTCAGAATAAACTCTGTGGGTTTCCAGTTATTTGCTATTCTACTGTTATTAAGTATATGAAGCCTATATATTAAGTTAAACCTAACACAAAAACATTTTCGTAATTTAATCAATTTTCAATTATAAAAACAAGTATAACATCGACCTATAAATATGAGGATAAAAAATCAATTAACTTAGGCGATTGTTCATAATCCGCGGCTAAAGTAATACCGCAGCTTTTAGTATACAGTATGTTATCCATTGTACACGCACAGACTATGCAAATAAATAGAAAATGGGGATGGCGTAAATATAAAGCTGTAGCGATTACATGATTTTTATTTCTATTAACTAGTGGGACATCCCTATTAATACATCCCTAACGATTTTATAAAACTAACACACTTTTACTAATATTTTATTAATTATTAGCGTCTCACCCTAGCTTTGCTCTGGTTCGTCTAGAAAAACAAAAACAATTCTATGCAACAGAAACTATACATTTTTCCGTGATAAAAAGTAGCCTATGTGTTGTTCCGATCTATAAGCTATATAATTGTAAAGTTTCATTAAAATCTATTCAGTAGTAATTGCGTGAAAGAGTAACAGACATCTATATATCTATACATCCATACATTCTGTCAAACTTTCGCATTTACGATATTAATAGGAATACTAGGACTGAGAACCAATGCCACTTTCCGGCCTATAAATTGTAAATACGAGTACAAAGTCGTATATAGGTCACGTTGATATGTCAGTTGCTGTTAAAAGAAGAACCAACTAAACAAACACGCTTTCATATTTATAATATTAAGAATTATTTATTGAATATACCAAATTATATAAAATATTTAATAGACATACAATATTTTATAATTAAAATTCTAAACATTTTTAGTTAATAAATTATTTATTATCGCTTACGCTTATAGAATAGGGCTATACCCGTAATGATATTTTGATTGATTCATAATTCATATCGATGTTATAGGAAGATCAATTACGATGATGAGCAAAACATATACTAAATCAGATATATCATGTCTTTTTTGTTCACGAACTCTATAATTCAAGCGTTTGACTCTCACGGTGTGCTAATTATCCCAGATGGCAGGCACATATGATATTCTACAGTGCATCATTAACAATTTTTAATGCCGAAAATCTTTAACTCTATTTTTTTCAGTATTTTTGATCCTCCATGTTTCAAAAATGAAGATTTTTTTACTTATGTTTACGACAAAAAAGTGGGTTAAAAACGCTTTATCTTAACCATTAGAACGGTTAGATTTGCATGAAGTTTAGTATATAAATGCACTATAACTTAGTAACAAAAATTTGCAAAAGAAGGCGCTTGAAGCCCAAAAGAAGTCTGGTTCTAAAGATAAATATAAGAGCTGCTGTAAATAAAACAGGTAAAGGCGATTTCAAATATTCAAAAACATGCTAATAAAATATCTATCAATTCAGACAGGCGTCTAGTTGACTTGATTTATTTTACTTAAATTTTACTAGCAGTAGATGAAATAAATCAAATAACATTTAAATTATATGAAAGTGTGTTGTAATTGATTAATGATACAAGACATTTCATTTTGTTTAAATTGGCATTTAATCTTTAGTGTAGCGGTAAAAAGTGTGTTCACTGATTATGTTTGGCTTATAATTTATTAAAAAGCTAAGTCTATAAGTGAATTATATAAGAATAAATTAATAAATAAGTATATATGAAATGGCGGGAAATGAAGCTGTCATATTTCATTTATGATGTCATTATTTTTTTTTTATCTTTTTAGCAAATAAGACGTTTTAATTTTGGCTGACGCTGTCATTTATGAAGCAGGTCACGCATTTGATTTTTATTGATACTCCCTTTGGTTATAAATTATTGCTTATATGAATAACATATTATAATTATAATATAATGATATATTTGTTTTTAATAATACATATCGATAATTATATATGGTTCAAGTCCTGTATATGTTTTGTTCAAATATGATTTTATATTTGTATATAAAAAATATTTATTTTTATTATTAGAAATTAGCTAAATAATGTAATTAATAATATGCATAATTATAATATGTACATATATAATACGTATGTTATTAACTAAAATAAATTATTAGTAATTTTTTTTTAAAAAACAAGCTTTTATTTAAATGCTCTCAAAAGGAAAAAATAAATATTAAATTAAGTCAAATCCATCAATTTATTACATTACATAATTTATATGATATCAAAGCATGTCGCGACTAGATAAGCAAGTATATTTAAAATAGGTAAATTCGCGACAAGCTTGTATATCATATAAATTGTGTAATGTAATTAATTGATCGTTTTAACATAATACTTTCTTAGATTTACGCGAATATTTGACATTTTAAATAAAACTATCTTTTCGGATTATTTCGCGGATTTATTTTGATTTTTGATTCCCGACGTTTCCCGGGAGAGACTGAGGTGTTACATGTCTTGAAGGTACCAAACATCAAAATAAATCCGCGAAATAATCCGAAAAGATAGTTTTATTTAAAATGATGGGTTTAATTTAATTTAATGTTTATTTCTTCTTTTTAGAGCTTATAAATAAAAGCTTGTTTAAAAAAAACTGTTTACTTTGTTTGCATACAAAAACATAGTCCGCCATCTTTGCTAGTCCGCCGTGTTAGATTAAGAGTGACGTCCTTAGCTAACCATGTGTTGCCATCTAAAGTAAACGTATATACAAAATTTCTGCTCAATCGGCTAACTGCTTTAAAATTCAGTTGCAAGGTTTGACCCAAACTAACACGGCAATTTAAATAAAAGCTTGTAAAATAAACTACTAATTCAAGTGTCCTGGTTTATCCTACATTTGGTTTATCATTCTACAACGAAGTTAGAGATCGACGTGATGCTATTTCATCTGTACAATTGTGTCATGGCCATCAGATTAAAATAAAATATTTTCATGTTCAATCTTAAACACCTATTATAGGTATAATAGAAACAATAGAACATTCGTATGAAGTTCAACTAAAATAGAGATTGTATCAATGTGCGATGCGATGATTTATTTATACTACTTATACGATCATTTATATAAATCATAACCATCATATGATTAAACTTAAATTAAAATAGAAATGTGAGTAGTTAGGCCCTTGCTTTATTCAAAGACTGTATATACGTAGGTATGATTTGTTTTATATGTTTTTAAAACATCCAGCCCCCCTTTTCACTTCCTTAGGAGATGATTTCCGGGATAAAAACTATCCTATGTCCTTCCAAGGGTTACAAACTATCTCCATACCAATTTTCATCTAAATCAACTGAGCGGTTTAGTCGTGAAAAGGTAACAAACAAACAAACAAACAAACAAACAAACAGAGTTAATTTCGCATTTATAATTTTAATATAAGTATAGTATGGATACTCATATAAAAACGCTACTCTTTGCTACACAAACTAGGTCTGTATGAGAAATGCATGTAGCCGTTTGTCCGATGACGCCTTATGAGATACCAACAATTTTTAAATTTCCATACCATGGTTCGTCGGTAGGTAAGACATTACTGCACTAAAAGACTGATTTAATTGAAAGTACAAGGAAATAGCCGCGATTATCAACATGCAGAATGCGTCTTATAGAGCGTTTATAGGCACTACGAGTGGTTCTTAGTAGAACAGTTTAATTGAAATTTTATTAGTCTGTATCCGTTTCATAGTTGAGATCGAATGAATGGCGTTGATGATTCACGTTTCAAAAATCTCGATGATTTTGTTGTTAGGGAATATATCGTCTGTAATTATAATTTGTCTAAAATACTCTGCTACCTATAATAGGTATACCCAGATATAGCTACTGTAGGAGAATTATAGTATGTATGTATATACTCCATATTAGGTATGAACTAAAGCTTGTAACTATTCAATCTATATAAATATATAAAAATAAAAGTGGTTGTTTGTTTATCACGTATGCATTCTTCATACATTATTTCTATTTTTTTAAATCAGGGAATTTAATATAGGCTAAATAGAATGCAGAATAATTAAAATATTATAATTACAGCGTAAAATATAACAAATTACTTACTCATTTTACGCGTAAATCGTTATGACTGTGTGTAAGAATGTGTTTATTTTATTATATTATACATGGGAGAAAACAAAGCCAAAGTAACTTATAATTATATACATGAGTAATTTCTAATAAATATATTTATATTAAAACAAAAATAATTAAAAAATGTATCTGTGTACTCATACTTAAGTACTTATCTTTGGCATAATAAAACAAAAATATCTTCAAAATAATTTTTTTGTTTTGTTTTTTAAATGTTTTTTTTTTTACTTTTTTTTCGTATTCTTCTCAGCAAACCGTTTAATTTGATATCCATATCATGGGGGTACACAAAAAAAACAGTCCGCCATATTGGATTTACAATGACGTCACTTTGCTTATTGTGTTTCGCTCATCAAGCTCTTTTATTTGAAGCTCATATCCTATGGGTCACTATGGAAATAATAAATCGTCATTTTGTAAAGTCCGCCATATTGGATTAAAAATGGTGGTATTTAGGTAATCGTGGAGTTACGAGAACCAAACGTGTGTGCCAAATTTCATCAGTTCAATCGGACACTGTAAAGTAGGTCAAATTTAACTTGCAAGATTTGATTACAGACAGACACCGGGACAGATAAAACTAAATAAAAGCTTGTAATAATTTTTATTTTTATTGTTATAAAGCACGTGTTGTGTATATAGAAATACAGGAATAAATATCTTGAAAATAGACATCACACTATACTAAATGGAGATTTAACGACTAACTTCACACCGTAGACAGTAATGATCAACTTCATACTGTAATTCAAATCTGTTGTATCTTAAAAAAATCACTCTCATCATTTTTCCCCTAACACGCCAAAAGAAGTATAACTTCAAAAAAAAATTAATGGGCCTTAAATTTTATTCAGAGAGTCAAGTACTTAATTTCCTTAAGCCAGCTCTTTCTTTTACTAAATTAAATCAAAGAATACAAGATATACTCTTCGATAAAAAGAGGAAAATTAGCGATTGAAAAGGCTTCATTCAATTACAATATTATGTATTAGACTCGCCAGTAAATGCAGAAATGATATCTAATCCACTAATTAGAACATGATCATTATATACTTGTATTAAAATATACAAAATCTATATATAAATACGAGACAACCGATTTTCTGCTTTATTTTTTTTTATTAGCTATTGACTAGATTTATTGCTATTAAAGAAAAATTGGAAACAGTTTTTTTTAAATAGGATCGGTAAAGACCAAATATAGCGTACCTACCTTTTTTTTTCTCTGTTAGATTAAAATTATATAGACAGGTAATATAAAATACTAGCGTTGCCCGCGGCTCCGCCCGCGTTCAGAAGACCAACCAAATTCTTAGGTTTTACATATTAGTATACTCTTACATTGCAGTTTTTGTATTTTATCTCAAAAATGAGATATTTTTCCGCGGTAAAAAGTATCCTATACGTTGACCTGGATAGCCAGCTATTATACCAAATTTCATCAAAATCCCTCCAGTGGTTTTTCCGTGATGCGGTAACAGACAGACAGACACAAAAATTCTAAAAACTATAGATTCGGCCTCTGTATCGATAATAATGAGTATTTCAATAAGATTTTCCAAAAAATATTTAATGTACAGATTCCGCTTAGTTACAATTTTATTATATGTATAGATTACATTTCTTATATTTCTATATATAAATAGACAACGACAAAAAAAACAGTTCAGTACATTTTCTGCTCCGTCAACCGATATTCTTTTTATACGACGACAAGCTTTAGCGTTATCAATAAAAAAAAAATAAAGTTTTTTTTTATTTATAAGTAGACAGAATTTTATTTATATATGTTTTCCTCGAATTTTCGATAATGATTATTCATTTGTTATCATAACACTAGTTATTCATATTCACAATTGTGTCACCCCCATTGACTTGCGGCTAACTTCACAGATGCAATTACCTTTTACGCAATCTATATATGTATGTATATTATCCAACGTGAAGTTATTTTATAGAATATCTCAAAAACGGTATAATTTAATGCAAATAAAACTAAAATAAGCACAAAATGTATCCACGTCAATGCCAAATACGGTGAGGTCGGCGCAAATATTATGCCAGACATCTCGAGATAGACTTGGATATAAATATTTACGTTTTTAGCTCTATGTTGTGACTTACGAATGAAATTGTAGTTCAAATTATAATCATTTTGATCGCTTACCTGTTGGTATTCATTTCGAAATAGGTAAGTACTTTAGCTGTTTGGAAAAAAAATATATATATACATATTAATGAAAACCGACTTCAAACAAAAGCACTAAAAAGTAAAAAATAACTGATTGGTAGTTTTCATTTACTATATATGTGCTTTGCTTTGTATGGGCTGGCACCGATTTCGAAAATATTTGATTAGGTATGTATTTAATAGGTAGACTTTAATTACTTAGCCAAAGCACACCGACTTCGAAAATATTTGATTAGGTATGTATAGTAAATGAAAACTACCAATCAGTTATTTTTTACTTTTTAGTGCTTTTGTTTGAAGTCGGTTTTTATTTTTTTGTTAAAAAGTTTTTATTTTTCCCTTTTTAGTGTAGACAGTAGTAGCAAAGTAAGAATTCTGAAGTGTTAGACTTGTCAAACCAAACAAAATAAGCCCAAACTCAAAGTATCTACTATTAGTCGTTGAAGAGTTCCACCTATCCACCTTCTGGCCTTACCATCAGATCAGGTCAACAATACCGAACCACTGTACTATCAACGGAAATAGAAACCCTTGCAAAGTTTCAAGTCAATATGACAATTAGAAGTAGGTTAAATTCATTATTAGCTATTTTTCCACCCTTAGGGGTGGAATTTTTTTTGAAATTTAAATGGGACCAATCTGGAAGTATACCCTTTCAAACAAAATAAAAATTGTCCAAATCGGTTAATAAATGACGAAGTTCTGAGGTAACAAACATAAAAAAAAAAAAAACAGTCGAATTGAGAACCTCCTCCTTTTTGAAGTCGGTTGAAAAAATGAAATTTTAAATTACACATAGAACAAGGTGGCTTAATTTTATTAATATTTTATTTTTTCTTTATGGTTATAAATATAATAATGGCAACACTAAATATAGATTACTATTTAATATTTTTAAAATTGTAATAATTATAATAATAACAGCTTAAATTAAATAAACATTATTCCATATTTAATTATAAAACTAATTAAAAGTATAAAAATGCTTAAAGTTAAAAAATATTTTTTTTATATTTTAAAGTTGTATTAAAATTTAGATTTAAGTAATATTTCTCAAAAGTAAATATTTTCTATAGGATAGCGAGATTTCGAGATATTTATAATATGTATTTATTTAAAGTTATAATATATGTGTAGTGTATCAACTATCTGGTATCCATAACACAGGCCTTGTAGCTTACCATGGAACGAGATGGTGCTGTGTTAATGTCCAAATATTATATTTATTTATTAGTATATCATCTTTGACTTATATAATCAACATACTTAATTTACTTACCTTTGCTTGCGGTAGGTAGATGTCTACTTAGAATCAAAGTCCAAAAAAAGGTATACACAGCATCCAGTAATTGGAAATAAAAACTTGTATGGGGATTTTAAATCAGCGGTCGAACAAAGCCAGCGATTAATGAAAAAGAAAACATCGATGCGGGCGTCTATATGGTGGATAATGATCATGTACCGTGCTATAGAAGAGCTTCTGTTAGGTTTCGTACCTGTTTGTAATTTGTATGGATTTTTACAGTACTTGTTATTTTTGTAATATTGTAAATACAAAAATAAGTTTGTTTATGTGTTTAATAAGTATTTACCCCTAAATATGTTAGTATTGTGAGATATTTGACGACCCAATTATTCTTGAGGAAGGTTAGGGATCTAACATCACGATGAATCTTAGGATTGCAACTGTTACACCAAGAGAAATAGATGCAAGCAAAGACGCAATAAAACTTAGTTATCTATGAAATTAAAAACGAATTTTTCAAATAATATATAATATTATAGAGATAGAAATTTTTAAATCATAGCAGTCTTAATATTTTAACAATGCCTGAAATAGTTCCTATGAAATTATAGCCTTAACTAGCGGTGCGCCCTTAGGAATGAGATAACTTTATACTAAATTTCATCCAAATCTATCCAACGTCCAATTGAAAGAGTAACAAACGAATATACAGACATACAAGCTTTCACTTATTTGCGATTAATTGATATATTAATAAAGTATGATGAATTTTATATCTCTTACTTTAGAAATGATTGGTTCCACACACAAACTTTCATTTCCCTTTTCAGCTTATCATCCCTTAAGGGATGATTTCCAGGAAAAAAACTATCCTATGTCCTTCCCAGAGTTTCAAACTTACATTACAATTACAAACAAACATACAAAAAAAATACATTTTTTTCTTCTTACAACATTACTACTTATAGAAAATATCAAAATGAAATATTAGAAGTGATATATATTATAATTATGTTATTTAACACTAAAAAGGATAAAATTTAACACTACCATATATAGACCCATGACGCCAATGAATCAACGTGCATAAATCGTTAAGACTTCAAACCACTTTTACTTTTATATGGCAAAGGAGCCGCATTCACTTCTATACGTTTAGGCTGGATGTCATAAATTTTGTTATTAGTATTATTAATTCGCTCTCGTACTTATGCCTCGTTTGTAAGCGCATGTTTTAGATACTAAAAATAATATGAAGAATCTACTGACAGTGTTTTATCTCTTTATGATGACTCTATATAGTGTTATAGAACTAAATTTTTTGTATAACATTAACAGTCACCAGTTCGATTTTTGCCTGAAGTAAACTAAAATTATATGCATTCTACATACCTACTATATTTAAAAAAAATATGTGTTTGGGTCATAAGGATATTGAACTTCATGTATTAAATAAATTTTCTGATCTCTCAAGTCTCATGACTATTAATTGAAATGTAGAGCAATAATTGTTTCACAATTTTATCTCTGACGATTATTTATATTTATAGTGCACTAGATGCTCCGCTTTGAAGGGCTCAGCTAGTGATGTTACACACTTAACGTACTAAGTTGCCGCGATAAGATGTTGAAACTCCCTTGTCATAGGGAAAACATGGAAATGAAATACATTTTTATATGTCCAACCCTTGTCGCGCTGAAGTTTGTCGCTAGGTGCCTTACATACAAGCCATTTTTTGGCAAATCTTATTACAAATGGTAGCCCATGTATTTTATTCCAGCGTCAGAGGTGAAATTTATCTCTTTATAAGTAGCATATTTTTGGAACTATTCAAACAAATTATTCTCAAGTTCGTTTATTCAAAGCTATATTTGCATTAATAAAGGCTAAAAGACTATTTTTTAGATGTTTTTGTATTAATAAGTAATAAAAAATCTTTAGAATTATTAAACTATCGATATCTTTGTATACATCTTTAACATCCATATAAATGCATGCGGGCGTATAAGTTCTGATATCATCTATTTTTATCTATGAGCTGCACATTACAAATGAAATGAACCCTTTTGTTGTGAAATTACTGCTTCTCGCGTTTGTAGAAGCTATTGTGCTTGAAGTGAGTTTTCTGTCATTTTAGAAAAGGCTTTGTTTCTAAGATACAGATAAACTTAGATTTAGTTTCTAGATTTTTTGATATCCAACAGTTCTCAGCTTAGTTAACGAGCTATTGTATTCCTGAACGTATCGCAGGAGAAAATCTTTGTGGCATATTGGATGCTGATTGTCGCTTTTGATGCAGTTTATTTGATTTAGATAGAAAGTTATGGTTTGCTCGATGTTTGAGCGTAATATTTGATGAATCATTGCAAAATTTTATATAGAATTAGCATTTTAAGATAAAATTTCACAACCGTCGTGATATATGGGTATTTGACAGATTATTATCGCGCGTTCCGCTTAAGATCACCGGTTCGAATTTTGCAGGAAGCTAATATATCTCTTTACCATATAGCGCCATAATCCCGTTTATTTAAAGTTCAGCATTGAGATTTTTTTTATAGATTATCTAAAACATCACGTAAATACATACAAAAAAACGTACAATTGAATTAAATATGTACCTCCTTATCATCAATCAATACGAATAAGCTTCTATCTCATAATTAAAACTACATTACATAAAATAACATTACCACAAAACGATACAGTAAAACAAACAAGTAACAATAATTCAAAGCACTATCTCAATCTAACTCCAGTATTTCTGATTTCCCTCACTAATCTTTATATAATTACGTCTGTTCGTGACAAAAGTGCTTTATAGAATTGCATACAACAATTAAAGTTGCAATCAACAACAATTAATATTAATGAATGTGTAAGCCTACATATAAACAGCTTCCTAATTCGAGTTTCCTCTTGCAATTAATAGATTGTTGTAAAATATGTCTGTACGCTTCGAGGTCGATGGACTGTAATTGTAGCCTACAATTGGACTTTTTTATGATGCATTAATTTCGCTTTCAATTATATAGGCCATTATAATGTGTGTTGATGTTTCTATTTAGTTTGTTAGTATCATTGTTGTGGAAGAGATGTAGAACAAAAAAGTATGACTGGACTTAAACAAAGACACGTATGTCAATATATATATATATATATATATATATATATATATATATATATATATATATATATATATATATATATATATATATATATATATATTTTTTAGGTGAAAACAAACTTATTTATTAAAAAAAAAGACACAAAACCGAACACTTAACTTCTATTTATTAATAATTTGACAACTCGAACAATTATCACGAAATTAACCTTAACCACTAACTAAATAAGAAAAACACAAACATAAGAATTGCAATTTAAATTAACCAAGCAATCAACCGTTAATTTTAATATAAAAATAGTATACGCGCTCGTCATGAAACAACGACCTATCGTTCCGAAAGCCGAGAAGTAAATGAGCTCTGAGCGGGTAGGAAACTACTTTTATTAACGCTGTTGCATGACGTCACGAAACATATTAAAATTATCGAGATTATGCTGATACGGCCTCTCCTGACCGTGCGCCGTCCCCGGTGCACATTTTCACCACGAGCGCTGGCTAGTCAGTGGATATTGATGAGGACTCGATCTTGTCGTCTCCAGGTGGAACTCCTGGGGGAGCAGTAGCAGGAGCCGTCGAAGGCCCAGGTTGATTATCATCACGTTCATCTTCCGTAGCAGACTCTGTTCACGAGAAATACATAACAAAATATGAGTTTAATAAACAGTTGACAAAGAACTGCCTATTCTTTCATACTTCCCGCTCTCAAGGCCCTCATTCAATTATTCACACATGTTAAAGTTTTAAGAAAACCTTTCGATCAGTTACAACTTCACCAATCGTTCAATCGTCTTCATTCATTTTCTATCAACTCATTTTATAAAAGCGAACGCGCGTTACATGCAACCTACAGACACGCTACATTTAGTAACGTGTCCGTCGGACCAAGGTCTGCACGCATAACCACTTTGCGTCTGCCGGACATGTGCCGTGTACGTATACGCTCTAATCAGACCAAGGACCGTGCACATAAATGTGCCAGCCGGACAGAGTCCGTGAACGTTCAACAAGGCCTCGGGCCCAAAACCAGACTAGAGTCTGCACACATTATGAAATATGAAAGCTGAACCAAGGTCTGCACGCATAACCACTTTGCGTCTGCCGGACATTTGCCGTGTACGTTCATAAAGAAACGCTCTAATCAGACCAGGGCCCGCTACGCACTAAATGTGTCAGATAAAACCGTATCACACATTGGAGATCATACACTCCAGACACCAGACATACGTAAGGCAGCCGTTGCCTATAGTACATCTGAAACATAACAGAACATTAAAAATGTTAAACAGTTTACCATCGAAAAATGCTGCACAGGACTCGGGACACCATTCTCCTTTCCACGGCAACATGTACTGTGCTGCGGCTTGAGTGGTCTTCCCACGGGCACCACTCAACAGTTTCAGTTCATAACGGTCACTCGGTAAAGCTCTCGTGACTCTGTATGGTCCTCTCATACCCGAGTCAAGTTTGCCTGTGGACTGTGACATTTTAATGACAAACACCAAGTCGCCAACAGCAAATACTCTAGGAGGGTGTCGGTGACGGTTAACCTGGGCATCCTGCTTGGCTTGGTTTCGACTCAGCAGGCTCGCGGCTCGACTCCGACTTAATTCTCGTCTTGCATCACAATTAGGTTCAGCTATATCCACAGCCACATCTCGAATCAGCGCACGGATCACGGGAGTTGTCGCATCAGTACCAATTAACAAATTCATGGCAGATGATTGAGTGGTTTTTTGCTTAGTAATGTTTAGTACAAGCTGAATCTTACTAATCGAATTTGACCAAGCAACATCCTTGTTGCGACTTTCAACGCGAATTAAATTTAAAACCGTCCTTATATAACGCTCGGCCTGCCCATTAGCGTGGTGCATTTCGGGTGTTATATAATGAATGTCACAGCCGAGTTCAGACAGCCAACTTTTAAAGCTAGATGCCTCAAACATACGCCCGCGATCGCATACTAGAAGTTTAGGTACACCGAACAAGGATATTGCGTTATTAATAGTGCGTTTAAGTTCACTGGTATCCTGACGGTACAAAGGATATAACAAGCAGAATTTTGTAAATGAATCTACTAACACTAATACAAACTTGTATCCGTTCGACTCGGGTAAAGGCCCGAGAGCGTCTACATGAACAGTACTAAATGGAACATTTGGTTTTTCCCAAGATGTTATTGGCTGTTCTGGGGCTCGAGGGACTCTTTTCTTGGAGATACAAATTAGACAGTGAGAAATGTATTTATGAACAAAAACTTTAAGGCCGGGAAACCAAAAGTGTTTCAGTATGAGATCATATGTCTTGTCCTCTCCTATGTGTTGGTGTTCATCATGAAAGACACGAAGAACACTTAAGCGATGACCCTTAGGAATATAACACAAAAGCCTAGATTCCTGCCCGACTGGAGTGTACCGATAATATAAAACATCGTTCTTACAGACATAGCGAGTTGAATCTAAATGCCCTTCATTAACCTTTTGTATAAGTTCTAAGGTTTCACTATCAGCAGCTTGAGCCATCTGCGCCCAGTTTAATGGCCTGTCAACGTAATTTACTTGCGCTACTGGTGGGTTTCTACTTAGATAATCGGCATGAGACATCATAACGCCCTTCCTATATTCGATAGTGAAGTTAAAGTCTTGTAAGTAGATCCACCATCGCGCGACCCGTGGCAGTAAATTTTTTTTTCTTTTCGGTGGCCTTCAAAGCATTACAATCAGTAATGATCTTAAATTGAATACCGATTAAATAATGCCTGTAATGTTGTAATGCTTTGACGACCGCCAATGTCTCTAACTCATAGGAATGATAGCGGCTTTCCGCTCCCAGGGTCACCCTACTGTAGTAAGCTACCACCCTTTTGCTACCATCCCCATGAACCTGCATTAATACCGCCCCATAACCTGCGCTACTCGCGTCCGTATGCAACTCTGTAACTAACTGTGGATCGAATATAGCAAGTATAGGTTCATTCGTAAGCTGGCTAATTAAATACTGACGAACCCGTTCCTGTTCTTCACCCCATTCAAACTTTACGTTCTTTTTAGTTAATTTGGAAATACTTGCAGTTTTCGTTGCATAGTCTTTTATATATCGACGAAAGTAACCGGCTAGCCCCAAGAACTGTCTAACCTGCCTAACATTATTTGGTGTGGGTGCGTTCACCAAAGCTGCTATTTTCTGAGGGTTCGGCCTAACCTGACCATGACTAATACTTCTACCCAAATATTCTACTTCTGTAGTCAAAAACGAGCACTTTCGAAGGTTTATCGAAAATCCTGCATCGGTAAGTGTTGTCAGTACATCATGAAGTAAGTTGACACCTTCAGGAATAGACATGCTCATTAAAAGTACATCATCAATATACACAAGTACACTTCCGGCATCGATAAATCTTCGAAGGGTGTCATTTATTATTCTTTGATAGACTGTAGGTGAGTTACAAAGTCCAAATGGCATTTTAAGAAACTCGTAATGTCCCTCGGGTGTAACGAACCCCGTTAAGTGTGTACATTCGTCGCTAATTGGGATTTGATAAAATCCTGACGCCATATCTAGGCAACTAAAGTATTTAGACCCCCCAAGACGATCTATATGGTCCTCTATAAGCGGAAGCGGATAACGATCTTTTATAGTTATTCGATTTAACGCACGAAAGTCAACGCACATGCGATCCGTACCATCCTTTTCTTAACAAGGATGATAGGGCTCGCATATGCAGAAGTCGATACCTTAATTATATTTTTGTCCAATAAATCTTTTATTAATTCGCGGACTTTTAATTTCTCTTGATGAGACAACCGATAAGGGTGATATGCAATAGGAACCTGGCTAGTTAATTTAATTTGCATCTTGCCTGTCTTCACTGTGGAAGTGGCAGTGCCAGATATCAAAAACGGCGTGAACTTATCAATTACAATCTTTAATGAATTAAAATCGGAACCTTGAAGAGATGAATTGATTTTAACAGCTTCAGTCTCAACAGAGTTAACTATATTAGAATTCGGAGTATGCATCAAATACTGACCGTACTTTGATCGAACATAAATAATTCCCTCTCTATCGAGGACGTCCGTGCCTATAATTATTGAAGTGTTCATACACGTATCGGAACGATCACGAAATCAATCTCAAGAGCGATTTTACAAAATTCAACAACAAGGGTAACAAATTCCTGAGCGACAATAGTCTGTTTACCTATACCCTTCAATACGCAATTAATTGGCTTACGTTGGCAACTAAAATACTTAACAGTGTCCGATGACATTAAGGAAATATTAAGCGCTCCGCTGTCTATCAAAACGTCTACAGGTATACCCTGTATTACCGCAGTACTAATGTCCCCAACTTCCCGACCACTAGTTACTTGTTTACATAGGTTAACATTTCTGTGATTACTGCCCTGAGTAAGAGCCCTAGATTTCGCAAAACAGACATTCTCCGTATGACCTATCTTTTTACAAAATGAGCAAGTCGGTTTCGATCCCTCATTGTCTACCTTATGTTTCCGTTTATCATCAACGGTTCTCTTTCGACATTCATTACGCATATGACCTAATTTACCACAACCGTGACACTTAAGTCGGCGAGTATCGGAACTGTTAGTAAAACTATTAGTAGCCCTACGACCCTCGTATTTAAAGTTCGGTTTAGGTTTAACATAAATAGCCAAAAACGGTACTAAATTATCTACGGTCAGATTGGCATTTATAGCAGCTGCCCTAACCTGCGCGTTGTTAATTCCACGGAGAACTATTTGGACCATAAGATCTTCGCTTACCCCCTTTACAATACGTAATCGCAATAAAGATCTACGCGCGTATTCGGCGTACGTCGAAAACCTATCAGAATTTGTGCTCATAACCTCGTAGAGTATATTCGCGTAATCTAGCTGATGCGGACACAATGACCTAAACTCTCTACAGAAATTGGACCACGAACGATCATTACTGGTCCATTCGTTTAACCAAATCTTGGCATCGCCCTTTAAACAATTAGCGACTCGCGATAAGCACTCTAAATCGTCCCAATTATTAATTTGCTTCGCCCTATTTACTTCACTACACCACACTTCAAAATCGTGCACAGCCGGATCAAAATTCGACACATAATAACCCTGCGGCTTCGTTCGGGTAATGGCAAGCAATGCTTCCGTAAACGCTTGAGCAGTGCTCGTGGACGCGTCGCTTTCCACTACAGGTACGCTACCGTGATCAGTTTGTAACGAATTTCGTGACGAGTTGACTGTCGATTGCTCGATAGCAGACAGACGAGTCATAATCGCATCTAACGTACGTTTAATCGAATTACTACCACTGCGCGAACGAGATCTACCCGAAACTAATGAATACTCACTGTTACCGCGTGATATCCGCTCACGATTCTCCGAACACAGCCTGCGCGGTCGCCAAGAACGTTCAGTACTTCGACGCGATACTCGCTCGCGACGATTGTGCACACGTTTGTTACGACGCGATCTGCTGCGAGATCGTCTTTCACTAAAGGGAGAACCTACTGACCTACTACGCGAACGAGATAACCTTTTATCGTCAGATTCACTTCGCGATCTATGACGGCGGCGAGTTGCCCGTGACGGCCTATTGCGCGTTTGTTCGTTCCTCAACGATTTACCGCGGGACTGTCTATCTACACGGCTAGGAGTTCTACCCGATCGACTACGTGAACGCGAACGGCCCGATCGTGGACGCGGCATGACGATTTCAAATTAACGGCTGTTTGCTTATGAAGTGGTGTCGTAAGGATCTATCCCACTTCTGATTTTAGGTGAAAACAAACTTATTTATTAAAAAAAAAGACACAAAACCGAACACTTAACTTCTATTTATTAATAATTTGACAACTCGAACAATTATCACGAAATTAACCTTAACCACTAACTAAATAAGAAAAACACAAACATAAGAATTGCAATTTAAATTAACCAAGCAATCAACCGTTAATTTTAATATAAAAATAGTATACGCGCTCGTCATGAAACAACGACCTATCGTTCCGAAAGCCGAGAAGTAAATGAGCTCTGAGCGGGTAGGAAACTACTTTTATTAACGCTGTTGCATGACGTCACGAAACATATTAAAATTATCGAGATTATGCTGATAATATATATATATATATATATATATATATATGGGTCAATCAACTTTTATTTGTCCTGTAAGTACTATATTCTGTCCCTGACCAATAATCGCAGTTCTAAAGAAAATTAAGTGGTTTTTTGGCATATGTCGCATTTATCTTATTATTAAGCAAACATACGAGTAAATTATTTTAAATAAATCACTATTAAACTGGAATTTTAATGGTTGTCCAGGTGACAAAACATCTGGATGTAGTGTTTTTTTATTTGTCCCCCAGTAGCTAATTACAATGAAACATTACTTTATACAAAAAATACTATATGGCAATTAATAACGCTTGTACATAATTATTCATTACAATGTTCACTAAGATGCTAGCATATAGATTTTTGTTTGTTTCATAATTTTACCGAATTTTTGCATGTTCGTTTTAGTCCATTATATTTTATTATTCCGACTTCCACCGGACAACGGTAAAAAAGTTCCGAAACCAAAACATAGATGGAGTGATCAGTGCCTTGACAATAAGTCGGTCGATTTGGTGACAACACTCATCCAACCGCCATTTTGATTTCATCATTGCCGCGGTGTCAGTCGGTCGCGCGCGTTTTGAAAAAGTGGGTGGCTTTTTTGTGTGTCTACCGGACAACCAGCACAAAAACGTAAGTATTTGATATATCGTAGTAAATAAAAGTGAAATATATTCTATTTTATCTATATTTTTCACTGCGCGTAAGACCTAATTCAAAATATCATTATTTATTATCAGGAAGCGCAAAGACTGATAAATGTCACTCGGACAACCAGTCACTTGGACAACCAAAACCGTTGTCCGTGGGACATTTTGGTTGTCCATAGGACAATTAATGATAGAATCAGCATAAAGCAATACTTTTTCTTTCAATAATTAGTCACTGAAGAGCCTCTTACAAAGGCTAGAGCATTTATTATTGCTTAATATAAATTAGATTGATATTTTGACCAATTTCAACTTTTTACTTCTTGACGTGTGGAACACCGAGTCGATGAACGATCCGATGATCTCTGGTGTCAGAGTTTTCAAACCACCTACTACTAGCAGTAGGCCTCTGACATGATTGTGTAACGACTGCCATCTAATTTAATCATAGCAACCGGGACCAACGGCTTAACATGGCCTCCGAAGCACGGAACCATCTTTGTTATGAACAATTAGGTGGTTTAGCTTGCTATGTCCTAACCAAACTGGGCACAATCTTGTGAGTGAAAGTGATAAATTGACAAATATTAACTTTACGTGTTCCTTTCCCGAGGATCGAACCAGGGAACTCCGGACCCTAAGACAAACACTCAAATCACTACACCACGGAGGCAGTTAGCTTACTTACTTAACACATTTTTGCTATATCTAATAGTTCTATATTCTAAATTATTTTTGTTGTTATTTTTAGATAATGGGTTTGACGGAAAAAGAAAAATCAAGACGCTATAGAGAAAGACTTAAAGCAGACCCGGAGAAATTAGCTGAGCGAAATAGAAAAAAAAGGGTAAGCTACCATAAGAATAAAAAACTAATTTCAAGTATGCCGCCAGAAGATAAAGAAAACTGCAGAATTATATGGAAGCTGCGAAAACAGTCACAGAGAAATCGCCAAAAAGCTGTTAGGAATATAATTGAGAATACGCCCTCAAGCTCTCCGTCTATTCTGCAAGAAATAAATCCCGAAGATCAACTTCAACCGACGACACCACCTCCCACTCCTGCCGTGTCTTCAAAAAATGAGAAGATTAGAGGCAGAAAAAAAGTTCGACGAGACAGGTCTAAATTATATAGAGAAAATGTAAAATTGCAATCTGAAAGCAAGAAGTGGAAGAAAAAGTTTGAAAAATATAAAAAGAGAGCTCATCGGAGAGAAAAAGAATTAATTAAAGTAAAAGAAAAAAGGGAAGAAAATATTGAAGAAAAACAAAAGTACGGCATATTAACAAACGCTATCAAAGATAATTACCGGAAAATTAAAGCCAGAAACGGCAAAAAAATGCTGAAAAACATTTTCGCGAAACTTGGTGCGCAAAAGCATAAAATAGTAAAAGACTGCTTGGGCTTACAAGGAAGACTCAGAACAAGTAACACGCGTAATTCAGATACAGAGCTGACAAAAAAAATTAATAGCTTTTTCTTAAGAGATGATGTATCTAGAAATACTGCCGGCAAAAAAGAAACCATCACTAAAGGCAAAGAAAAGGTGCAAAAACGGTTCCTATTGGACTCAATGAAACACTTGTTCAAAGCCTTCAAATCAGAGAATCCAAATGCTAAATGCTCATATTTCTATTTTACTAAAAATCGCCCTTTCTACGTAGTTACACCAACAGTTGATGGAAGGGATATGTGCCTTTGTAAAGTACATACTAATGCAGCAGCTAAGATAAAGGCTCTGAAACAAAAAAGAGTTATTAGTGCTTTAGATCTAAGCACACTGATATCAGAGACAATCTGTGACAGTACTAAAAAAGAGTGCATGTTTGGTACTTGTAATCAGTGTCGGGATAAGGAATTCAAGATAAATAGTGACAGTGTTCGAGGCAAAATACAGTGGTTTGAATGGGTGAGGGAACAGGAAATCTATCTGAAAAACGACAAGAAATTTAAAGCTGTAAAGAACGCGAAGAGACTTAAAGAAGATACTATAGAAAACATGGTCAAGAACTTTCAAGAAGAACTAAAGAGTATAAAGAAACATATTTTTAATATGAAAACTCAGTTTAAAAATTTTCGCCAATGTGTTGATGAGATCAGAGCAAACGAAGCTGTGATATTAGTCGATTTCAGCGAAAATTATAATTGTAAATGTACAGAAGAAATTCAGGCGCATCAATTTGGTGGCTCTCGTAACCAAGTCACTCTTCACACAGTTGTGGTTTACGTATATGATAAAGATAAAAAATATGAAGCTTTATCGTTTTGTACTATTTCTCCATGCAATATTCATCAACCAGCTGCAATATGGGCCCATTTGCATCCCATTTTGATAAAGATTATTGAAAAT
Organism: Brenthis ino; assembly: GCA_921882275.1. Lineage (NCBI taxonomy): Eukaryota > Metazoa > Arthropoda > Insecta > Lepidoptera > Nymphalidae > Brenthis > Brenthis ino. Next base: position 25,881,119 of record OV170229.1, on the reverse strand, counting down.
TACCCTGGAATTGACACTATTCATTATTTCTCCGATGGCCCATTTTCGCAATATCGTCAAAAAGCAAATTTTTATTTGGCCTGCACGAAAACATTTAGCTACGGCTTCCAAGCTTTTAGCTGGTCATTCTTTGAAGCCGGGCATGGCAAAGGCCCTGCAGACGGTATTGGGGGATTCTTAAAAAGAGCAGCTGATAAGAAAGTGGCAACAGGAACGGACGTTACTGATGCTCTTCAATTTTATGAAGTTCTCAAAGAGTCGAGTAAAATTCAGTTATTTTATGTAACAAAAGAAGAGATCGACGGGATTCAGAGGGACATACCAAAGAATCTTTTGCCTTTGCCCGGTACAAAAGAAGTGCACCAAATATTTTCAAAGAGCTATGGCCAACTAATGTCCAGAAATTTGAGTTGCTTCTGTTCTAGAGGATTATGCGAATGCTTGCGTCCCAAGTTATACTCGCCGATACCAGCTCTAAGGAACATTCCAACCCCTGTCGACCCTGACGAAGACATACCTCAAGAGATGCCATTAAGTCCTATCCTAGCACCATTGGAAAATATTTACAACGACACATTCAGCGATGTTGACGACGTACCTTTAAATAATTTGCTATCCTCGAATAAAGACAACATTACATTCGCTGAAATACACGAAGGTTTACGCAAGAGCATCTACAAGAGTGTATATGGATCGTCTGATAGCTCTGACAATGAAAATGACACTACAGAGGAACCACAGCCATCTACGTCAGGACAAAAGAATTTATTGCCTGGTGTAGGTGACTTTTTGCTGGTCAAAGTTTACAGCACCAAAGGTAAATCATACGATACATATGCGTGCATTGCCGAAACCGATATCGATGAAGACGGTGAAATCAGAGTCACATTCCTAAAATGTGTGAAAAATGGAAAACTTTTTATATTGAATAAGAAAGATAAATCCTATGTAGCATTCAATGATATAATTAAAAAACTTCCAACCCCGGACATTGAACACAAAAGAGGCACTGAGTATTATAAATTTTCATGTGATATTAATGTTTTTAGAAAATAGTTCATGTATTTTAGTGTAACACCTATGGATCTCTGCTATGATTAAGAAATTTTGTTTTTGTAGATTAATTTTCAAGTTTTGTATCTTACTGAACCCTTATGTGATACACAGAGGTATTAGTCATTTATTGAGACAGCTAAGTACAAGTTAGAGTCAAAAAAGTATTTAAGCTGATTAAAGACGCTGTTAATGTTTGTAAGTTAATTAGTAAGAGTTGTCACGTTTATAGGTCTGTTCATTATTTAGTCATTTATTGTAATGTTGATTCTTTCGTAAAAAATTATAATAAAACTGAAAATTATTGTCATACAGTTGTTTTTTTAACATAAAAATAACAAATACAGGCGATTTCAATCCTAGTATCTCCTTTGAACTCCCGAGTATGTCCTATGGACAACCGTATATGTCCACTGGACAACCATTTTGTCCCTGTCTCCTAAAGACACATTATCGTCAATTTTACTTTAAAAAAACAGTGAGGTTTACAAAATTTTCAAATATGAATGTAACAATTAAAAGTGAAACAAAGAGTTTTTAATATCACGTATTAATTATTATTTTACAAGTTAAATGAAAAGTTCGTTACATTTAAAGTTTGTCGTTGTCCAGGAGACAATATAATTGGAAATAACTTATCAATTAAAAGTCACGTCTTTTATTTATGGAAGACAAATTGAAATCCATCCTATATTAAGTGAGAATAAAGTGACGGTTCACAATTTGACTGAATTTCAAATGGTTCAGAAGTCTATTTAGTTAGTTGTCCAAGGGACTATCTTAACTAGAGTCATGTGGATTTTGGAGTCAAATTTACTATTTTATTTAAATAAATCGTTCTGCTCTATGTGAATTCTTAAAATATAAATAATTATCTAAAGAAAAAATGTTAAAATATAAAAAAATTCAAATAAAATTAAAAAAATAAAATTTATCATTGATGTACACTTAAAAGTTGATTGACCCATATATATATAATGTATATTAATTAACGGCCATATTATTTTAAATTTTTTTTTTAATTTTAATCATCCATTGAGGACGCTATGTTTAGGATCAAGGTAACATCAACAAAAAAAATGTGAACGAGGTCACGGGCAAAAGTCAGTAATGCACGTAAATTATAATTGCATAACGCACCGATAGCTACAAGAAATAACGATAGCTATAATGTAAGGAATAATAATAAGAAAGCCTAGTAGGGTAAGTGATAATCTACATATGTGGCATACGTTAGTACTTCGTTAGAGATAAGTTCAATACCTGCTCTAAGCATATAAACTTTATATATGTTCGAAAATATTTTACAAGGTAATATTTTCTTAGTTTGAAATTTTTACCGACTTCAAAAATGGTCTCAATTCGGATATGTTTTCTATATACAATATATTTGCCTATTATAAACTAAATGTCATGATTTCTTAAACTAAGGTATAAATTACCCCAAAACGAATCTCATGATTTAAAATAAAAAGTGTATTATTTTTTTTTAATTTTTAAAAAGTTTAAAATTAAAAGTAAATAAAATAATTAACTTATAATAGCTGAGGATTCCACATGAAAGTATCGCATTTGAATAAAAAGTTCATTCAATGTAAAATTAACACCAACCAAACACATTCAAATTATAGTGCAATAGAGATGTCAACGATTTATATCGATAAACCAATCTGTCCCCGCGTTTACATAAACATAGCGGTTATGCCAGTAATTTTGAATACAGAAATTGTGAACGGGCATTCAATAAGCCAGTGAGTCGTATTCAAGCGTCTGTCAGATCCAGCCATTAGTTTAAAAGTACTGTTATAAAATATAACATTAGAATAAATATTATGTTAACTTTTTAATTTCTCATTTGCTCTAAGATTTATTTTATGTTTTGCCCATATCTTATTTATTTATATGATCTCGAATATTTTTTGTGTGTATAAGAAGCTAGTCCCGGCTGACATAAAACCCAGATCAAATTGTTGGATCTGAAAGGTTCAAATTACCGTCTATTTTTACACTTACGTAAGTAATCACTATGAAAGGATTTTTATTTTTTTGTTATTAAACACCTAAGGGTCGAACAAAGGTGGAAATGCCCGAGCGAAAATTAAAAAAAGGTTGCTAGTTACTAATATATGTATGTATATATGTATAATACTTATAAGAAATAAACATTGTAAAGTATGAGTTTTGCATATTATTTGTTTATAATTTAAGTTTATATTATTTCTAATATGACATGGTGTAATTTTCTATCTTAATATATGAACTTAATAATCTATATATAAACAGGAAAAGACTATATCTATATATAGATAGGAAATTCAGTACTTTTTTCTCGGCTGTTTGATAACAGATTTTTTTATTTAGTAGCTGTTGACAAGCGCACTATCAATTTTTTTTAACAGTTGGTTCTTTTTTTTTAAATAATGATTATGGTCAAAACTCGACCACCATACGAATACTGGTAGAAATAAATAACTTAATCATAGTTAATTTTATAGCTTCTATAATACATTCTTAGATTGACGCGAATACTTGACATTTTAAATTCTAATAAAATAAAGCATTCAAAACGTCGGGAACCCAAAATCTAAATAAATTCGCAAAAAAATCCGAAAAGATAGTTTTATTTATAACTTCTTACATAATCATACCTTGGTATATACATTAAAATTTAACGCATCTCATAATATAAATTAACTCAAAAAGTGACATAAACTCGAATAAAGTACAAGAAAACAATCAAGGTTTAATGGGAAAATGATAGCGCCATTATACTTATTACCCATAAAATCAACACGAGTTTTCTCTCTTTCGTGCCGAAGCGTACTTAATCCATCCCATTGCGGAAGATATCCCACTAGCGTCCGTGTGAAATCGCGTGTCACCTCAATCACTTTTATGTCGGTCAACTACTGTCGATTGTACCAATGCCCGACCCAATCAGCAACGTCGAATTTACATTTTACTGAGAAAGGAAACTAAGACAACGAGGCAAAATCCTTTTGAGTGATGTTTTAAGGTCGAATCGCTTGTCGTATACTTAACGTAAGGTCTGTGAAAATTGTATAATTTGAACTATGTAAAATTTTCTAAATATGCATGTGTGGTTTTGATGTTGTTGGTAGAAATAAGGCTTAGAAACGTCTCAAATTATACAAATAAACTTTGTATAATTTTGTACGTAGCTTCAAACAAATACCGCATTTATTTGAAGCTAATTGGAAGAAAGTAATATGAAAAATGTAGATCAAATGACCAAAAATGAATAATATTTCATTAAATTATTGAATGAAACCAAGAAATATTCATAGCAAGTAGTAGGCTTAGGTCTACTACTTGCTTTATTTAGTGTCTTTTCTAATAAATTATCAAATACAATTTAGAAATTTAACATTGATAAATGAAAGTATATATGATATAAGCATAATCGTTGCCATCTAATATCATTGTAGTATCATATTTGATCGAGTGAAAATGAAATCGCCTTTAGCAATGTCGATTTATCGATTCATAAGCCGATACAAGATGTCGATATACGGCATTTACATCACTAATTCATATCGATACACGTGCGATTGATTGAATGATTACAATCAGCGTCTTGGTGTCTATCGTTTGGTATCCGCTGATAAGTAAATTTCTACTTTATTTTCCATAATAGAATAATTTTATTATTGAAAGTACAAGGTTATTTGCTCAGAGGTTATAAAATAAATTATTTTTAGCAAAAAAATCATATATTCTTTATTGAACACCAAAAAAATCACATGATATATACATATATAAAAAAAAAATAGCACACCAGACGGCCTAATCGCTAAGTGAGCGATCTCTTCTAGGCAACCTTTGGGCAGAGAGAAAGAAAAAGATCGTATATACTATGTTAAGTAAGAGTGATAATTTTTTTTTTAATTTAAATTGAATATATTTTGAGAAGAAAAATGTTTTAGGCACATGTAAAATATGTAATAAAAAATGTATATAACAAACGATAACACGTAATAATTTTTTTTTTCAGTTAGAAATCAGAAAATAAAAAAAACTACCTAAATGGCATCATCATCATGCAAAATATAAAGAAGGTAACCATACTTTAATTTATTTTGTATACAGTGTCATATCGAATTACAGTGTTCTTTATTTTACACAAACTATAAAATTAATTAATAATTATATTGAATACTTTCTTAGATTTAAACGAATATTTGATATTTTAAATAAAACTATCCTTTCGGATTTTTTCATCATTCATTCATTCATCATTCAGTCATTGCTTGCAGCATTTGAAACGTCCGGAACCAAAAATTAAAATTAATCCGCGTAAAACTCCGAAAAGATTTTTTTATTTAAAATATTTATACAGTTAAAATCTCTGGGATTTGTCTACTCTGTAAATAATGGTGCCATTAACTTTCATTTACATTTTTTTGCTTACAAAAATTTTACCATAGCGTGCTTCCGCACAATTAGAGGACAGTTAGTTATGAAACTAGTCTAGACGTTAGTTTTTTTTTAAATAATTTGACCTTTTTAAATATTATAGGTATTTGGTATCACTTTCACGCTTTTTAAATTTAAGTTTAAGGGCTGCGCACAAACTTTTTTACTCTCATAACTCTGAAATAATAATAATAATAAACTCTAAATTTAATATAAGAAATTATAACAATTAAGTTTTGTTTAAAGGCATTCTATTTTGATATTCGTCTGTCGAGGTACCTATTATTCTATACAGATTAATATAATTGAAGTGCTTGTTTGTAAGATATTTTTACTTTTCTAAATACACATGAAATTATATGCGGTAGTTATAAGAAAACACAAATTTTTACATTTTTTATCTGTCTGTCTGTTTGTTCTAGCTAACCTCCGAAATGGCTGGACAGATTTTGACAGGACTTTCATTGGCAGATAGCTGATGTTATAAAGAGTAAATTAAGCTACTTATTTTAGGAAAAATATTATGTTCTGGTTAAAAAATTTCCGCTAAAAAAAAGGACCTAGGGACGCGCCCGAGCAAAGCGAGGGTAAGTCGCTAGTAAAATATTAATGTTGTTGTTTCAATTTCCAAGCTAAGTTGCTTCATATATTATTTCTATTGATTTTTCTCCTAGTAAATCATAGTCGCCAGTAAGTCATTATTCCTTTATCTTTCTATATTTATTCATGAAATGCATTTTTTTAAATTTATATATTGTTTATATTTTTTTAAACAGTATTTCAAAACACATACAGCGTAAGATAAGCCATAAATGATTTTTCTGAGTATCATTCACTTATTCTTGTAAGATTATAATAACATTTAAATCGGTTTCGGAGGTTAGACCACAGTCTGACGTTTTGGTATCGTGCAGATAACTATATGATTATTTGCATATAAATAACTAATATGGTGTAGCTATTTTGAAATCACAGACATACACTTAATTACGTTATAACTATAGGTTTTTTTATAGAATAAAGTAAAATTTATACTAATATTATAAATGTGAAAGTAACTCAAGTTACTATTTAACGCTTAAACCGCTAAACAGATAACGATAAAGTTTTGGTAAGAACATAAATTGCATCTTGGAATAGGATATGTACTCTACCCTTGAACCCCGCCCCGCTTGTCAGACAAGAGAAGCCGCGGGCAAAAACTAGTCTATACTAATATTGTAAATGTAAAAGTGTGTTTGTTTGTTTTTTTGATTGAAGATAGTTCAAGGGCTGGAGAATAACATAGACTACTTTTTACCGCGAGAGATTATCTAATTCTGACGGGAAATCGCATTGTAATACAATCTACAACAACTCATCATATCTATGTATATATGTACATAATATATAGTCTATCGATTACAATATACTAAACGTTAAAACGTACCTAGAAACACGAGCGAAGCGAGAGTGAGCCGTTAGTAATTTAAAATTTGCTTGGATGTTTTAAATCGTCAGAAGTTTGTGATATGAGTGCATATTTACATACATCTGTGTCATGAATTGAGCGAGCTCTGTTTTAACAATTAACCCTCTTTGTTTACTTTATTGCTACCATTTAATACTTTATACAAACATATATAAGCTTAAGGCTATTAAAATAAATGTACATAATTACATTTTTAAAGATGAAAATCATTTTATCAATAAAAATTACTACATATAAAGTAGAGATGCTTTCTACAAAATAGTACTATAAAATTTGATGAATCACATACCAAATTGATGTCATAAGGATATAAATAAACATAGAAAAAAAACTTATCATGTCGCTAATAAATGACAAAAATGTGTATTTTTTCTTCCTTGTCTGATAGGACTACGTCATAATATTTATGCATAAATTTATTATTGAAGGACAATATGGCGAGGATATCTGCATGTGTGAGAACTTAGCAAGTTTTCGAAAGACATGTGAAGTTCACCAACCAGGACTTGGCCATCATGGTGGACTATGGCCTGATCCCCCTTGACCTTATATAGAAGGAAAGCACGTGCCCAGCATTGGGATGTTAAAAGGGCCTGAATACATTTATATTAGGACTTAAAAACAATAGTTTGCAGCTACCCTTATTATTTGATTATGGTGTTAGATAAAGTTATTATTGAAGCATATTATAAAATGATTTAAAATATAACATTGACACATTCGATCGACACGATTCCGATCTAATTCAGAAGCTGATCTTATCTTCAGATTTCGCTACAAATAAAACCACAGATATTATCATGACTACGGTTTTTTAGTGTTGAGGAACATTTTATATTTTAAGTTCTAACACAAAGTAATAAGACTTACTTTTCATTACAATGAAATAGAAAGTACTTTCTTAATAAAAGAAATTACACAATGGTACGTGTTAAATTATTATTGCATATTGTGCAAGAAAATCTCATAATAATACTGTAATTACATCTATACTTATAAATAAAATTAAAGTGTCTGTCCGTCTGTGATTAAAAAAAGCTATCTCAGAAAGCTATAAGCAAGATATCAAAAACCAAATAACTTTTAAAATAACCATTTCTAGAAAAAACTACAAAGATTTCAAGATCACTTTAAAAGTACCTAGTTAGCTATTTCTCTTTTAGGCGTGGAATTTGTTATGGTATAAAAATTATTTATGACATGACACTTGAATTATAATATATTCTTACTTCAAAAGAGTACTTTTTTGAAGTCCTGTCAAAAATTGTTTTTGACGACACGTTTGGCTCAGTTTGTAGTGACCCTACTTGCTGTGCCAGCGGTCGCGGGTTCGAGTCCCGCTGAGGACATTCATTTGTGTGATGAGCACGAATGTTTGTACTCGAGTCATGGTTGTTTATATTTATAATATGTATGTATTTAAAGTTATATATGTATAGTGTATCAACTATCTGGTATCCATAACACAAGCCTCGTAGCTTACCATGGAACTAGATGGCGCTGTGTGTTAATGTCCCAACATATTTATTTATTTATTATTTATTTATTATAGAGGCCTGTCCTTTTGGACCTTCGCTAGTTAGACTATTTTTTATCGTTCTAATATGCGAATGCAGCCGTTGAAAAAAACTGAAGGATAATTTCGTCCATAATATACCATTAAACAATACAGATAGATGTAAGCTTCTTTTAATGAAATTTCCTTGTCGACTTATCTTTGAAATAACGCATTCAGTCAAAGCCCCAAAAGCGACAAAGTTTCGTTAATTAAAACTAAGGTAGTTAAAGTTGATAAAGTGCATGGAATCGGATACATTGTACATATGAAACAAAGCTAGATGACACAACGTTCACACAACGTGCATTTTATACTATAGTCAACCGTTACTTATCTCTACAATTATAATAAAATTCTAACTGAATCGAATCTGTACATTAAATATTTTTTGGAAAATCTTATTGCAATAGTCATTATTATCGATACAGACGCCGAATATATAGTTTTTAGAACTTTTGTCTGTCTGTCTAGGAACGCATGATGAGAAAACCATTGGATAGATTTTGATGAAATTTGGTATGATGATAGCTGATTATCGGAGTCAACATATAGGATAGTTTTTACTACGGGGAAATATCTCATCTCTGAGAAATCTATACTAAACGTTAAATACTACTAATTATTAATGAACTATAACTGAGTTCAAAAAAGAAGGTATTTTGACGTCGACTATTTTTATGTACGTTTTTAATCAGGGCTTATTTATTTATTTATGCTACATAAGCACATAACTACATTTATACTTTCTAAGCTACAGCAAAGCTTAAAAAGAAAAGTAATGAAAAAAAAAGCTAGAATAGACACACACGTAAAAATGATCCACTTAGGATTGGATCAATTTTTACAATTTTCGCAACCCTAAAAAAAAATATGTAAACTTTTTAATATTTTCGCTACGTTTGATAAAAAATTAGAAATAATATATTATCTCAATCAAAACACACAATAAGTTACATTTGGTGCAGTTATTATATATTTTATCGCCTCCATTACATACATCTATAGGCGTGACACCTTTCGATGATAGATAAAACTATCGATAAATATGTCAACAATAAACTACCAGCAGTTCCGCATTTAAGCTCAATCGGCTGCGATAAGGCATCTCGGTTTATCGACATTTTCTGTCACAACACTAGTGTCGTGTAACATTGCAATGCGGACATTCTGTGTGCAGATGCGGGAAAATATCAAAGGGTTATAGGAAAATTATCGTAAATATCGTAATATTAAGAAAAATGTCAACATGCCTCAAGAGCTTTTGCTTGAAAGCTATTATGTATGAAATGAAATAACTCGTTGAAAAGGTAGAGACGTGAATACATAATTTTGTATGATATATGAAAACAACGTTTCGAAAGCATATAAAGATTATTTATCAAAAGAAAAAAAAATCTTGTACAAAACAATAGATATTATTTTGTTAAATTATACAAAACTAGCTCACCCTCACTTCGCTAGGGTTCGTCCCTAGGTACGTATTAACGATTAGTATGGAATAGATAGACTTTATATTATATTACCGCTCAGCTCCCTTGGGTAGTAGCATCATGATATACGGCCTATATATATATATATATATATATATATATATATATATATATATATATATATATATATATATATGGCATATAGCCTTTATTAATAAACGGGCTATGGGCTATCTAACGCTAAAACAATTTTTTAAATAGGTTTACTATTTGCTGAGATTAGCGCGTTCAAACAAACTTTGCCTCCTGTGTTTAAAAATTATAATCGTTATGAGTATAATTTCGTATTCATATTAGACATTAGCGAATATTTTGAGCAGTTCAAAAAGTAATCTTAAATATGATAAGTAAAACGTCAGCAGATACGAGTACTTCACAGCTCAGTTTTAATTAAAGCTGCTCATCTCCCTTGTAAAAGATCTCTCATTTAAAATCCTTTTGAGATAAAAAATACCTGTTGAGTGATAGCTTTTGGAGATGCTATATTAATTATTAGTTGAATGCTTCGTTTTCTTAGTTTTTTCTTATGTCTTGTTACTTACAAATAAAAGAACATAATCTATACATATAATAAAATTGTAACTAAGCCGAATCTCTACATTAAATATTTTTTTGGAAAATCTTATTGAAATAAGCATTATTATCCATACACAGGCCGAATCTATAGTTTTTAGAATTTTTGTCTGTCTGTCTGTCTGTTACCGCATCACAGAAAAACCACTGGAGGGATTTTGATGAAATTTGGTCTGATGATAGCTGGTTATCCGGGTCAACATATACGATTCTTTTAACCGCGGGAATATGTCTCATTTCTGAGAAAAAATACAAAAACTGCAATGTAAGAGTAGTTTTGGTCATATGAACGTGGGCGGAGCCCCTGCGCAATGCTATATATATAAGAAAATCATACATCTAAAAATATTTCCATAGAGAAACATTATTTTTTAGTAAACAGCTTAAAACCAAAAAAAATTGATGTCATATAAACCACTTTCAGAGTTTTTTGATGCTAAAACTACATATTTTATATGCATTAATTAAAAAGCAGTTTTAGCATAAAAAAGCTCTGAAAGTGGAACCACGAATTACGACGCAAAAATTCTCTTACAAAATATAAACCCATATGACTTACTAAAAAAAGTCACGTATCTCATTACAAGCGAGTTAAACTTATTTTGAAGTTCTAATGGCTTTTGTTTTCAACTTTATTCCGTCAGACTAAAAGATAAACTTACATTTCGTGAGTACACAAAATATTTTTGAATCATCTTTTTTTGAATTAGGGACATAAATCTGTAATAATATTTCATTTTTGTGATCTGATTGTAAATAAACTACTCGCAATCTGTCCATTCTAAATATTTAGACAAATTTAAGTTGCTGAATATCTATCTGAAAGTAAATTTTATTTATTTTAAATTTCCGTTCTGTTAATAAAACTTTTGTTAACGTACGACCAATAACTTATATGTTAATATATGTACATCTGTTGTAGGAATAGGAATTTGACCTAAATTATATGGAGTTTATGTTAAACTTATATCTCTAGTAAAGAAAACTTTAGATAGATAGGTTATTGAGAACTGCCGTTGCTATCACCAAGCCGCTAAAGTCGACGATTTATTAGTGCGAAGGTATAATAACAAACAACAAAATAAGTAATTTAGGTGTGTTATATGTTAGGTCGATAGTTGGCCTACTTTATAATTGCAAAGATTTTTTGTGTGTCTATGTATGTTTGTTACTTCATAACGTTAAAACGGATGGACGGATTTCGATGAAGTTTAGTAAATAGACTAGCGACTCACCCTCACTTCGCCTGGATTCATCCATTTTAATTTTTTTGAGCGGAACCCTAATTATTTTTCTAAAATAAAAGTAGCCTATGTTACTCCCTATAACATCAGCTATCTTCTAGGGAAAGTCCCGTCAAAATCAGTCTAGCCGTTTCAGAGATTATCCGGAACAAACAGACAGACAAAAATTAAAAAAAATGTGTTTTTCTTATAACTACCGTATATAATTTCATATGCATTTAGTAAAACGCTGTTATTTTGATATTACAAACAGACACTTCAATTTTATTTATCTGTATAGATAGATTATAACCTGGAGTAACACATTGACAGACACCTAGGAACACACACAAGCATAGCACTAAAACTATATAAAATCTCAGACAAAATCAAAATAAACTAAGTACATATTAAAATTCCTTTCGATCGGTGCCGCAGGCAAAATCTAGTCATATATATTTTACAATTACTCGCTTCAAGTTATAAACAAGCACCTAATTGGTATCTAACTTCCGCGCAGATAGTATCGCCGCATAAAGTTCACTCGGTGCATACTACCGCGTGAAATAATTGGCGGACCTAATGACATGACCTGATCTACAGAAGTTTACACTGTTTTAGCTGGCAGTAGAAGAATGTGTCAGTTTTCATTTAAATACCTGCTAGATATATACACCTTTTTTTTTGTTTTCGCTGGGGAAACCCATCATGGGGACCCTGCCGGCCGTCATAACGGGCAAGGTACTGTGAGACTCCTACTCACTAAAACCCACAGCGGAACCCGTCGCCACAGTGCAATGGGGCATTGCAGGATCGCTTGCGCACACACTACAACACCCCTGAATGATATATACACCTGCTAAATATAATAAATATCTTGGAACTCATCACGAGAAAAAACTGGAAAGATTTTGATAAAATTTGGTATGATGATAGCTGGTTATCCGGGTACGAATCTGAGCGGAGCGAGGGTGAGTCGCTAGTTTATTATAAAAATTATGAATAGATCGGTATCTTCTGAGCCTTTTAAACTTAAACGAGGCCCTTTGAAGTTTTTAATCAACACTGAAAATTTAATCTTAAGAAATGTCTTTTTGTTAAACATGAGATGTCTGAGTTTATAATGAAAAGTATTTTATATTTGTCTTGGTGATGGCTGGAAATGGGAAGTGTGAAAGCGTTTCTGTCATAAATTCATGCTATATATAGAAATAACTTTTGAAGCTTCACATGATGTTATTGTTGTCGAAAACACATGTTTTAAACTAGGGATTGCATACGGCTCTGCTCGCATGGTTAGGGGCAGGGATAGAACATAGCTTATGTCTATCCTCACGATGCAATCTATATCCTTGTCTTGCATCGAAAACATCAATCAGTAACAAACAGACGCAGTTACCTAACACTTTTACCCTAATATTTTATGTGTTCATCCCTTATTAACGTCCCACTGCTGGGCACGGGCCTCCCTTTAATACGAGAGGGCGATCAGGCCATAGTCCACCACGCTGGCCAAGTGCGAGTTGGCGGACTTCACATGTCTTTCGAAAACTTGCTAGGTTCTCTCAGACATGTAGGTTTCCTCACGATATTTTTCCTTCACCGTAAGGCAAGTGGTAATCATGTTAGAAATGATTCGCACATGAAAATATCAGAGGTGCGAGACCCGGGATTTGAACCCGCTTCACTCGGTTTCCCAAGCAAGCGCGTTACCACTGGGCTACCACTTATTTATTTATTTATTTTTTTTATGTCGGGAAATGCATTTACGCATACCACCTGATCCCCCAGGTGGTGATGTGGGGCTCACCGGCTAGAAGAGCCGGTACTACCCACTAAAACCCGACATTCCCCTCCCCTCCGCCTTAATGGGACACCGCAGGATCGCTTGCGCATAACTACTACGGCGCCCCGGCGGCAGGTCTGCCTAAGCACTAGGCAGACCACCAAACCAATGGGGCTGCTCCACAGTCAACTCTGCTACGCCAGAGAGGTACCCGGAGCAGCCCCATTAAACCTAACCACCGCCCACCGACACCAGTGGGCCACCTCCAATCGGGCGCAGAGGACAGGGAGAGCGGCAACGAAACACCGACACTCCTCTTCCCCTGCAGCCCCACCGCGTCCGCCATCAAACGGTGGCGGCCCCGTCTAGGCCGCGGAAGGTAGGGAGAAAGGCGCACCGAAATACCGGCACTCCTCTCCCGCCGCGGCCTACTCCTCCGCCGGATGCGGGCCTGCGACCACAGTCCCGCAACCGGCACCCATCATCCGGTTGTGGGACCAAGCGGTCCCACCACCGGTGGCCGCAACGTCTTCGGCTCGAGTCCTAGACGAGCGGCCCCACCCAAGCCATTTGGTCCGCGCCGGATTTCTCCGGTACCACCCGCCGCCCTAAGCGGGTGGCATTCCCCTATCCGCCACCTGGGGACGCGCCCGGTAGGAGTTGGCTTCTCCCCCGGGACTGGGCTACCACTGCCTATTATATAATATTTTATATTAGTATGGATATGATATAGAATATTTTGGTTTAGGCATAAAAGAGCAAAAACGGATAACATATACATAAAACGTATGTTAAATCTGTAACAATATTAAATAAGGAATTCTTATATATTAAATATTAGATATAAACATTTATTTCGTGTATCTCGAAAACGGCTCTAGATTTAAATCAAATTTTATATTTAGATTAGGTGTGACTTTATAAGTTAATCTAAATAAATGCCTTTTCTTAAAAAAATCCAATTTTTATATCTTTTCCAAAAAAAACAATTTAAAAAAAAAGCCGAGCAAAGCTCGGGGGCCCAGATGGTAATTTTGTTTTGAAGAGAAAGACATGAGGGTTAGTGTTACAACCTCTCCATCAACTCATGTGGCTTTAACACTGTCATATTAGTCATCCAAGTGTCATTAAACATTTACTATCTATAGTCGTCAAAGTAAATATTCCATTAATACTGAAGTTCAAGCTTTAAAAGCGCTTAACTTAGGTACACAAACAAACACTAACCATACAAAGTGGACGTGGAAAAACTTTAAAAGCTTGTACCGTTTATTGTCCTATGCAACTGGTGGTCTTAGACATCTATGATTTTATAGTGTTGTGACATGTTACAAGATAATATTCTATAATGTATGGAAATTATTATAGTGATTATATAATATTATAATTATAATATTCTCCCTTATCCGCATTAGTTGTTAGCTTATAGTGAATAGTAGTAGTTAATTTATTTTATGTTTCATTTCAATTTAAGCTCTTTAATAAAGTAAGTTTTTAATAAAAAAGCTTAGCTAAAGTAAAAATCTTATTTGACAACAATTCCATCATTGAAATTCCACTTAAAATCATCATTTAACTTAAAATACATATAAAATACGCCACACTGCGCAGGCGCATCCGTAAATAATATTTCGCAAGAGTTTAATATATCGTGTGACCTGTTAATGTGTCAGGATAAAAAATAAACTGTACTCTATACCAAACAATTAATAATAATAATATAATATATAACAGGTATGTTGGGACATTAACACACAGCACCATCTAGTATCCATGGTAAGCTACAAGGTCTGTGTTATGGATACCAGATAGTTGATACATTACATATATAATTTTAAATTAAACTTGCTGTATTCTTTTTAAAATGAAACGCACAAGGATTAACTTCTTCCTTTGTATCGCTACCGCTTAATTACTGTTATTTGCTTGAATTAATCACAGTAGCTCAGTTCACGAATAAATGGATCGTTAATTACGTTAATAAGCAATTTGCCATTGATGGGAAACAAACATTCACTTGTACGTTTACACTCACACGCAAAAACATTCCTTTAACACCATGGTACTAAGAATGAATAAAACACAACAGTCTCTTTCATTGTAATCAAATACCTTAGAAAGCTTATAAATAATTATGATTGGCCATTAAAGCGTTTACTAAATCTGTCTTATCTCCTATAAAGCTCTACATAAAGCTCTATATAGACTTATATTTATTTAAAACAAGCGACTTACCCTAGCTTTGCTCAGGTGCATCCTTAAATATGTTTTTATTTGTAAAAATCACCGATTTGACAAGATCTTCTTAAAGGGTGGAATTTGCTTAGACATTATTATGGGGCTAACATTTGGTTTTGCCTATTTATTTATATATATTGTATACATAAAAACAAAATCTTTGAAATCGAATAGCAATCACTGACAAGGTATAGTGTAACATACACCAAAACATACAATCATCTCCTTTTCAATCTCGGTTAAGAGAATTTCTAAATCAACAAAATCAACTTCATCTGTCACTTACGATTAAAAAAACCGCGTAACGAACATTGATTATTGGAAAGTAAATGGAGCGTGCAATATTTAATAAGTTTCATGTGTGAATGTGAACAAGCTTCATCACTCATTTTTATCTTTTATCTTAGACCATGTATTGTTGGCGCCTATACGACATAAGCAGGACACGTGCCTATAAAAGCAATAATAAATTCTAAACTTATACAAATAAAGTTTATATTGCCATATTATGTAAATTCTCGATGAATTTAATTGCCAGCTTTAAAGAATAGATGGAGATTAAATCATAAGATTGAGGGAAAGCTCATCGCTAAAACTAATTAGCTATTTTAATGCCATTTCCATTACCCGGGATTCATAAAGGTTAAGTAAGAGATTTCTAAAGAAAGCTCAGCTACTATTTACAACCCTATACTTAAAGATTGTATTTCTGTCTCTGCCATCAAACGTTTATAACTTTACACGCAGGTATAAATGAATGTAATGGTTTAACATTTATAATAATCGTTGAAAATTAACTTTTAACCCAGCGATAATTATAAAATATAATAGACAAAAAATTTGAATCTTAGACTTTGACTATTATATGGAAGTAAAATATCTTTATTGTGTGCAGGTTTAAAAACATTTGAATCATAAATGTCACTTAGTAACAACCATCTTAATTATAGAGACCAAGCTTTACAAGCTTATGTGGACATAAATTTTCAACATTTAACTATAAGTATAATAAAATTATAAGTGAGTCGAATCTGTACATAAAATATTTTTTTGATAATTTTATTGAAATAGTCATTATTATCGATACAGACGCCGAATTTATGGTTTTTACAATTTTTGTCTGTGTGTCCCAAGCGGAGCGAGGATGATGTTTGGAAGGCCATCTCAATTTTTCAGTTTCCATAATGTGAATGGAGAATTATCTTGTGGTTTATATCTACTTAGTTTAAGCTATATGACTCCAATAGTCTCGAGAAAGACGGACAGCCATAATACGATCAAATTATAAGAGTTCCGTGTTGGCCTTTTGGCTACTGAACTCAAAAAACTGGAAATCCGAAATTTAGATCATTTCTATCGATCTATTACACAATCGTTTATGTACCAATATGTGATCCCACGAAAGGCTTTTTTATTTAGTAATTATTATATTTCTATATAAAGGAAAATATTTAAGTAAACAATAATATCGATATTTCAATATACATCACTAAAATTGCCAGTTCTTGCACAGTTGCAAAAACCACAAACTCTAAGCGTCATGCAGTCTAGAGATTGGTCGTGGTTGCAAAATAAAAAAAAAATAACAACTCCGTTTACACTCACATTACGCCATTTTGAACTTTAGCACATTAAATTAAAAGTCATTGAGGAGAATTAACTAAAATTGCTTGTAAGCAAGAATCAACATTACGTATCTATGGAAAACGAATTCATAAACCTTATTGCTGGGCTTTAAGGTTCAAATTCGTTTGTTAAGGGTAAAAACTAAAAAGGTTTGTATCGTCATGTTTAAGTTAACATGTCACGGCTTTCAATGGAATGTTGTTTGGTAAATAAAAATATGTTATCGTCTCGTCGCATCAGAGTTCTATACTCGTTCTTTACTTGAAAGATCATATTGATGTGTATGTTTATTGATACCATGTGTTACTTTTATTACTCTGCTAAATAACAGTTTTTAAGTAAGAGATTATTTATTAATATCTTTCTAAATTTTTAATGTGCTATCTATCTATATATATATGTATATAATACAGTTCTAACAGATTCGAATCTGTACATTAAATATTTTTTGAAAATTCTTATTGAAATAGTCATTATTATCGATACAGAGGCCGAATCTATACTTAATTTTTAGAATTTTTGTGGGTCTTTTTGTCTGTCCGTCCGTCTGTTTGTCTGTCAAAATTTAGTATACTTTTTACTGCGGGAAATTTTCATTTTCTGATAAATCTATACTTAATATTAAAACGTAAATAGAGACGTAAGAGAGAGAGAGAGAGTCGCTTATAATATGTATACATACGTTTCGATGGTAATGAATAATGATAGATATTTATCAGAGTGTTAGCTCGCGCTCAACTCATGAAAGGTGAGAGATAATAAGTAATTTAAAATTTCACAGCGAACAACAACAGTGTGCAAAATATTATAAATGCGAAAGTTTAAGTTTGTTAGTTAAAAAGTTGTGTACGCTTGTTATTTGTTAACACTATAACGTCTGAACAGGTTCTATTGCAATTCAAAATTTATATAGCTAGAATAAAACATAGTATGTTTTATTCTAGCTCTATAGATTCGATCGTATTACGATAGTTTTAGAAACGAATACGGCATATATATATATATATATATATATATATATATATATATATATATATATACTAGCGACATATATATATAAGAATATATATTACGCGAGCAGAGTCACGCACAAAACTAGTTTAGATACAATATTTTCTTTAAGCGAACAGTTTTTTTTTGATAGCGTTCCGTAACCGAATTACATTAGCTTACTCTAAATACCAAAATTAATGCATATATATACCAAGAATATTTAAATTACTAATTAAAAGAGATCGTTTTGAAGCGAATAAAAATTAATTTCTCAACTCCACTAGTTTTGAATTCATAACACGAACATCAAAGTACGGTTAAAACTATCAAACTTGATTAAAACACAATTAATGGGTTCGCTGTAGCGTATTTAATATCTATATATTAACTTATAATACAAAGTAAGTAGTAATAGTCCACGACCACTACACGTGACCCTCATTTTATATGGGAACGTATAGAACAAAGAGGCCACAAAAGCTGTATTTTTTCCTTAAAACCACTGCTTACAGCAAAAAAATCTCATTAACATACCTACGTAAACATGTCAACTCTCTGGCTGCTGATTTGGTGGGATCTGGAAGTATTGTTTACACAAGACTGAGGAGGAACAGTGTTCCAAATCTAATAAACCGATTCCCAACAGAATAAGCGAGAGTAGTCAATGGACAATTTCTCACTGCTACAAAGCCTATTTCTGAATAACTTCAAACAAAGGAGCAGCTAAATATCTAAAGACAGATTGTTGCGTTGAGCGGGATACAGAAAAAAAAATTAACATACGTGCAGCATTTACTATAATAAAACATGTCATTAATCTGGTAAAATTATTTTTGAAGAGAATTTTTGGAAATGCCTTGTAAGTTTATTTATTTAAAATGCTTAAAAAGTGTTTTATTGCCATTTAAGAAGTGTTAAGTGATAAAATCGATACAGGGTCAATCAACACTTAAATTCCGAGAACAAATAAAAATTATAAGGTAAATTCGATCATTACCTCATACCTTACTTACGAGTATGTAAGATTCCTTTGTCATGAAATCATGTTATTTCCTGTTTCTTACCTGAAATAAAAAAAAAATACGTATTATTAATTAATTATTATTATAGACTTAAAAATAAAGCCTTATCAAGACTTAGTAATAAAGAGGTAGAATAGTAGTATGCCTTTATATATCTATCCAAATTTCAACGTACATAACAAGTTTTATCAAAATCGATTCAGCCTTACTTACAGCCGTTTAAGATGGTGAATTATTTACTTTCACATTTATAAAATGAGTTAACATATATTTAAAATTTGAATCTTTTTGATTAAGAAGCTTAAAAGCTCAACGTTTTTCGTTTTATTTCAATGGTGTCACATTATTTTACACATACAAATAAAAAAAATAAAAATCTTCAATTATCTACTATAATTATATAAAAAAGAATACAAAGATTAACTAAATTAAAAAAAAACTAGAATAACAAGATATGTATCGTTTCAATGGCCGTAGATTCCCGTTCAACCGTTTCTGTGGTCGTAATTCGAACATAAAATAGATAATTATTTAAAAATAGAACTATTCAGCTTCTTAATATTGTTATAATGGAAAATATACATATACTAGCGACTCACCCTTGCTCCGCTCGGGTTCGTCCCTAGGGTGGTCCACCCTTATCACTTAGGTGTATGGAAAATAGATAGTAGCCGATTCTCAGACCTACTGAATACGCATATAAAATTTGGTAAAAATCGGTAAAGCCGTTTCGGAGGAGTACGGTAACAAACATTGTGACATGGAAATTTTATATATATATAATAGAAGATTAGCATTATTCTTACCCTAAGAAGAACCGTTTTTCAAGATAATTTGGTTATAATAGCAAAAATCCTTTCAATTACAAAGGTGTACTCACTTTAAAATCAGTAATAGTTTAAAAGTAAATAACAGGTGGTGTGTGGTTATACTTTATACATATGTGTTGCAGATGGTCCTTTAAGATTGAATGATGAAATTTTTTCGAAATTAATTTAAAAAAACTCCAATAAATATGTTGATATGTTGGGATATTAACACACAGCACCATCTAGTTCCATGGTAAGCTACGAGGCTCGTGTTATGGATACCAGATAGTTGATACACTGCACATATATAACTTTAAATATATACATATTATAAATATAAACACCCATGACTGGAGTACAAACATTCGTGCTCATCACACAAATGAATGCCCCCAGCTGGACTCGAACCCGCGACCGCTGGCACAGCAAGTAGGGTCACTACAAACTGAGCCACATGCGTCGTCAAAATATAGATATACTTCCAATAAATAAATATGTATTTTAAACCATGTACCTACGTATGTTCATATGTATGTTATTCTTGTACGCTAAAATGGCTGGAATTAATAATAAAATTTGCCAAAGGTGACGAGCAAAGCCGGGGTAAGTTGTTAGATTGAAAATATTTTGTATCATTTACACTAAAACTCGTGAAAAATTGCTATCGCTAGTTTAAATTATACTTTTAATCATAATGAGGGCACTTATCGCTTTAGTTAATAACTTGTAAACATTAATTAGTACGTATTTATTCATATCTTAATCGTATGAAGTCATTCATGCGCGTTTTATCGACTTAGAGACCATTATAATTACTATTACATATGCATCGGGACATTCCTAAAGGTTTCCTTTATCAATATTTTTTTTCTGTGTGTCTGTTCTGTTTATAAAAATGTGCTAAACATATAATAAAATATTTTTTTAAGTAAATCCATATATAAAAACTTGCACAGCAAATAAAAGGATAATAATAATAATGTCTTTTTAATTTATATTTTTTTTTCAAACTTATTGTTATATATTAAATTTTATATGTTTTGTAGATAATTTATATTAAACTATGAACCTGTGTCCGAATGAAAATAAATAAATAAAAAAAAAATTAACAGATTTCAGGTACGGCGGCCAAGTTCACTGATACTAGTCGATTGCGCAGGAGTTGTTTTAGTGCGTATTATATAGACAATCTTAATAATACTCATATTGTGATGATGACCATTCGACATGACCGGTGAGAAATCAGGCGTCGAACTGACAGTTTAACGTGCTATCCGAGGTACGGAGATGTACCTACTCGCCAACTTCTCATTATTTCCTGAAAGAGACCCACTAAATATTTTGGCCCGACACGGGACCCGAACTTAGAGCCTCACGATCACGATGTACAGTCATTTATGCTAACCACTAGACTATTGAGACAGAATATAATAATAAACTTCGCTCACGTGGTACATCTATTAAAATGCCTTTACTACTCATGAATGATGTATATTTCTATAAGTGGAAGAATTTTTCAAAGTAGTACTTGCGAAGATAATATCCCATATACAAACACACAAATTTGATCTATGAATAACGGAATATCATGAATACAGATTGCGAGAATTTATAATAAAAAATCTTATCTAACACCAATTCTCATTTACCTGCCTAAAAAGAAATTGTTTATGAAAATCAATCTGTAAATAACTAAAACATGATAGAATCTATATCAAAAAATGTTAAAAGTATCGTTGGTTCAGACTGAAAATGTTTAAGAAAAACCGTTCCATTTTCAGTGCTATACTTACTTAAGTATTTACAAATAAGTACCTACACCATTTACCCTGGTGACCGATAGAGCTTAGTTTATTGCAATTATTAAAAATTCGCTTCAAAATAGCTTTAAAACTATTTTTTCACGCAAAATCGAAACACACACACACACATATATATATGTATATATATATATATCCTATCATTAAAAAAAAAACATCCAAGGAACAGTAACAGTTGCAAGGAACAGTAGTAACGAACTTCGAACCCGCGACCTTCCGCATAGTAACCAGTTAAACTTAACACAGGGAGAGAAAAATATGACTAAATTGTCGTGTCTTATAAATACAAAAGTCAGCAAGCAACTAGATCCAGGTAATTATTTCTGAACGCCGCCGGCGCCTCGTGCGCTTTTGATGTACTTGACAGTTCATAATGGTACTTAAATAATGCTAAAAGTATGTATATTCCTTAACAATTGTGAATTACTTGAGCATAAAATATGTATATCAGCTTTTTCTTGGAGCTTTACTTGCCTCGAGATATAGAATTAAAACGGCATCTCTTGTAAAGCTATAAGAAAGCTAGTAGACTTAATAGCTTATGTTGTTTGACTTTGAATAAGTGGACTAATTTTATTTATTTTGTTAACCGACTTCTAACTCCAAAAGGAGGAGGTTCTCATATCAGCCTACAATATTTTAAGATATGAATATCTAATAGGTAAATATGTATTTTACGTATCGAAATATATTAGATTTCCTTTGTATCGGCTGGCACCGATTTCGAAAATATCTGATTAGGTATCTATTCTAAATTGAAAACCTCCGTTTAGTTATTTTTTACATTTTAGTGCCTGGAAGTCGGTTTTTATTTTTTGTTAAAAAGTTTTTATTTTAGGTAACAATTTAAAAATAAAAAGAATAACTACGAGTATATACCACGGGTACGTCGTAAATTTTTTTTTATCCTGATATGATTTGCGATCAGTCTTTTGACTATAAGCAAATTTGTTGAGAGATTGCTGTCATGCGGGGTGGATCCTCATTAGGATCTAATCTCCTTCATTAGTCGGGCTAGAATTATAATCCTAGATCTAGTATGGCTTTTCTTTTGAGACGTCTTGGCCAGTTATCATCCAGAAGTCTGTGTGCTAGGATGTTAGGGTGATTAGCCAGGCGCGTTCTATATTGGCAGGCCAAACTACGAACTTCCTCTTTTATTTTGGACACGTGCAAGTTATGGTGGATTTCGTCATTAGTAATGAACCACGGTACATTAGATATCGTATCGTCGTACAAATAAGATTACTATTATTTTATATATAGATTTTAGCTTATTACTTATTTACAATTTCAATTCAATTCAATTTTCTTGTTAATGGCTTTAAAACGTGCCAGTTGAGCACAGATTACTTCACCAATGTCACGTAGAATGGCGAAGACACGAGGGAGATTGATTGAAGTAAAATGTTAATATGTAAAAAAAACAAAGACTCGAATATATAATTTTACAGTTGGTGTTTAGTAAATCTTTTATTTATAGTGTTCTAATGACAGTTTCAGTACAATAATACATCAATTTATGTATATATCTTCTATCTATTGCATCTAATATGGTATTCAAAGTATTTTGTCCCTAGTTTTATTATCTCACGATACCGCCAAAGGCAAGGGAAAGCTTAATCAATATCCAATACGACTTTTAAAGATTTTATTTGCTAAGTAATTAGCGAAGCGAATGGAAAGTTAAATAAATTATATAACAAAAATAAGTAGGTAACGAGGTTAATATTTTGATTTGGTAATAGATATACCAATTATAATCATCAATAAATATTGTGTATGACAGAAATAAGTATCTATATGTAATGACTTTTTACAAATCGTAATCTATACAGCATATCTATATATTATAGTATACTATAGTATACTATATATATATAATATAGTATATATATTATAGTATACTAGCGACTCACCATCGCTTCGTTCGAGTTCGTCCCTGGCTTGCTTCCTCATACAAACTTTTATCATCATTCTCACCCATTTATGGAATGAGTTCCGGGATAAAAACTATTTCACTCACTCACTTTTCATATCATGAGATTTAAAAAAAACTTATATAAGTAAAAACAAAATTTTCTTTTAATTTTTTCTATACAAAGCTTGTCCTGACAATAACAAACACAAAAAAAAAAGAATTATCCCATTTGGTGCAGTCGATCGGAAGTTATGCGCGTACATACACTTCGGTGATTCATTCATATATATATATATATATATATATATATATATATATATATATATATATATATATATTATATATGAATGATATATATATATTTATTAATTAAATAAGGCTTACCAACTAGAGTACATACACAAACTTAATTACTAAAATAACGCTATCCAATTTCTTTTTTGTATATTACTCTAAATTAAAGGCATGCACAACTATATAAATATATAAACCAAAGTTCCATTTATAACTCAAGAACGGCTGGACCGATTTCTATGATCTTTGATTTGTTGGATTTGTCTCCATCCCGAATAGCAGAATAACTATTAAAACACCGGAAAAATTCAAAATATATATATATATATATATATATATATATATATATATATATATTTATATTTATATTAAAACTAACATGGCTAACGCTGGCTAATAACTATTTATATCTATTTAAAACGTCTAGGTGCGGACGCACCCGAGCGAAGCGAGGCTAAATCACTTGCCTATAATATAATTAAGAAAATTTAAAATCAATATTCAATACGATTTACTCTAGGATAATTAAAAATATTAATAAACTAATACATTTTGCAGATAGTAACGGATAAAGCTCTAAGTTGATTAATCTCGTGCAAAGCTTCATACGGGGATGAATAGATGACATCATATCACGCTTCATAATAAAAGCTCATCAACGCCTGCTACTGACCAGGCAAATTGTGGCAACAATGAATTTTCCAAGGTTCTACGAAATGAGCTTAAATTTCCGATAAGCGTTTATTTTATTATGTTTGGAGAAGGAATTAAAATCTTAAAAGATAATAATTAAAATGCGAAAATTTGCCACGTTGTACGTCTTTCACGTTAGAAAAGTATGGACGTGTTTTTTGCTATGAACCAATTATAGTTTTTATTATTTTATTGTTTTGTCAAATCTCTACTCTTTTACTGTATGAATTGTTTGTTTGTGGAAACTTTATTGGTGTATGTACTATTTTTATTGTTATATGTTGTTTGTGTTGTTACACTGTATGTTTCCCTAATAATAAATAAAATAAAATAATAAATAAAAAAAATAAAATTACTACATATGAAGTGGATACCCAAATATATTAGTGTGTTACAAAAAGATGATTATAAATTACGAGGATATAAAACTCCTGTAAACTTACTTTCTAGCTATATAGCAGCAATATCTAAAGCTTTTTCAACTCAATGAAACGAATATATGCACTGACAAAAGAAATATAAATGCCGTTTGGAAATGCAAATGTCAATTTCCACGATAACAAAGTTTTGGTTAAGCGTACTGGAATTTGTTGACTGCACAGCATTCTTATTTAACGCTCATAGCGACATATTTTTAACTCCAAAAACTGAGAGTTTAGAGGTTTAACGCTTGTCTGACTGAATGTAAGATATCATAGCTGTCAACCCGATAGACCAATATCAGTACAAATTCAAAACTTTAATTAATTTATCTTATTATTTGGAATTATCAGTGTAATTCATATTGTTTCAAGTTAGCTCATTTTTACATATATTCATTTATACTTGAAGTTCCCAGTGCGTTTATAGTTTAAAAATAAATTCAACCAATTATCTTTCTTTTGTACCGTATCTTACTTTAATTTATTTCTTCAATTTTGACTCACTTCAAAAAAAGAAGACGTATACACGAGCTTTGTTTATTTTATTCACTAATTCCATTCGTTTTTGCAAATTTTCTTATTAAATAAGTTACAGCTTAAAATCAACCCTACATCTATACATATAATAAAATCGTAACTAAGCCAAATCTGTACATTGAATATTTTTTGGAAATTTTTATTGAAATAGACTTTATTATCGATACAGAGGCCGAATCTATAGTTTTTAGAATTTTTGTCTGTCTGTCTGTCTTTCTGTCTGTCTGTCTGTCTGTTACCGCATCACGGAAAAACCACTAGAGGGATTTTGATGAAATTTGGTATGGTGATAGCTGGTTATCCGGGTCAACATATAGGATACTTTTTACCGCGGGAAAATATCTCATTTCTGAGAGAAAAAAAACAAAAACTGCAATGTAAGAGTATACTAATATGTAAAACTTAAGAATTAGGTTTTTCTCATTTGAACGCGGGTGGAGTTGCGGGCAGTGCTAGTTTTAAATAAAATATTTCACCCCTAATAAAAAAAAAACGTTTAAAAATGTGAATACATATAAGAAGTAAATAATAAAATACACACAGCTACTAGCATTCCTACATTTTTACACTACATATACAGGGTGTTTAAGGAACTCGGTTACCACTTGGAATATAACAGAACTCGTTCAATTACCTACTACACATGGCAAGCGTCGACATATGGACACTGGCTCTCACGCTTCACCTTTCACTTTCGATACGCCATTGTGTTGCCCAATTGCAATTATCTAATCTTAATCATTAATCTAAATGGACAATCTACTATTGTATTAATTACCGCTACTAATGATACCTTGAAATTAATATTTAGTGTTTATTTTACGACGCGTTTGGCTCAGTTTGTAGTGACCCCACTTGTTGTGCCAGCGGTCGCGGGTTCGAATCCCGCTGGGGACTTTCATTTATGTGTTCAGCACGAATATTTGTACTCCAGTCATGGGTGTTTATATTTATAATATGTATGTATTTAAAAGTTATATATGTGTAGTGTATCAACTGTCTGGTATCCATAACACAAGCCAAGCTTACCATGGAACTAAATGGTGCTGTGTATTAATGTCCCAAAATATTTATTTATTTATATTTATTCTATCTTGTTTATGTCATTTTACTCAAAGCACTTATATTATTGGTATAAATGATATATAATGTGCCATAGCACTATCAGATTCAACAGTTAAAGATATACGGAGACTTTTTCTATTGCTTCTAATACAAATTTTTAAAACACATAATAAAGTAATAGACAATCACTTCAAAAACCAATTTTAACTAAAACAGAGGTAAATATTTTACCCCTATTTAAAAGAATTTTAGTTTATTCATAAATGAATTTTGTTAAATCTCACTTGAAAATCACCAATGATCTAATATGAAAACGAATCGAAAATCGATGGTAAAGGCTGATAACAATCTACGCTACGCGGCTTGTTTAAACGGTCGCGAATTGTATTTAGACAATTTTCTTGTCATAGACTTCTATTGTTTTTTTTTTGTCATTACATTGTACTTCGTAATAATTAAGACTTTATAATAATTACTAGCGATTTATGTTTTAACGTTTAGTATCGATTTCTCAGAGATGAGATATTTTCTCGCTGTAAAAAGTATCCTATATGTTGACCCGGATAACCAGTTACCGTCATACCAAATTTCATCAAAATCCCTCCAGTGGTTTTTCCGTGATGCGGTAACAGACAGACAGACAAAAATTCTAAAAATTATACATTCGGCCTGTGTATCGATAATAAATGTTTATTTCAATAAGATTTTCCAAAAAATATTTAAGGTACAGATTCGGTTTAGTTACAATTTTATTACATGTATAGATAATAATATTTATTGAAAAAGTATAAACACAATTTACAGTATAATACATATATGTAGCTATCACGAGTCATTTTTTTTTATTATTATATCACTTATGCATAATAAGCAAGTAAAAACAAAACACTATAAAAACAAAATTCTGTGAGACTCTTCATTAAGTTAACTAAGATTAAAAATAAAACATCACTTTATATATTTAATGAAAAAAATAATAATGTTAATATTACATAATTACTAACGACTTACCCGCCTTCGACTTATTGTAGTGGCATTTTTTTACACCAGAAACTTTCGCAGGCGTATGCAGAATAAACCAAAGTTTTATCACAATCAGATCAATAGTTTAGGAACACATACAGGACAAACATACGAACATTCATTTTTTTATATAGAATATACCTATAATCAGGAGCACTTTCGCTTTTAATTTTTTTAAATGCGTTTATATGTTTTTGAAATATATTTATTATATTTTTGTAAATTATAATTTTAATTCATTAGAAAAAAGGTAAACCGGCTTTAAAATCACTTAAATGTAATTATTTAACAGTAAGAAGTGGACTTTTTAATTTACATGGCTGAATGAGATATAAAAAATATTATGAATAAAAACAATAAAAGTGAATAATCGACTAATGAACAACAACGAAAGGGTTTTATGGTGGTTGTATAACTGCCTCGGTGGTGTAGTGGCTAGCATGTACGGCTGCACACCCGGAGGTCCTGGGTTCGAGTCCCGGGTTGGGCCAAGTTTAGTTATTGAGTCTTTCTGTATAGTAAGCCTCAGTAACAGCCCGGAGTTGGGAAGTTGGCGGTGTTTCACCCCCGTGCCTCGGAGAGCACGTAAAGCCGTCCGTCCTGCGCCTTAACTCTCACTGGTCGTGTCGAGTGGTCGTTCCACCAGAATATGAGAGTGACAGGAATAGAGAGTGCATCTGTGTCTGCGCGTACACTTGTACACTATAATATCTCCTGCGCAGTTGGCTAGTCTCAATGAGATTGGCCGCCGTGGCCGGAATCGGTCGGGAGAACATCATCATCATCATGGTGGTTGCCGTAACATAGCCTCAGAAAAATACAAATGAATTGAGTAGCTGATAGGGAAAATTCCTAACCAAACAGTGGAAGCTTTATTTAAATAATATAGACAAAAGTTCATATTTAAAATTATCACGTTTAAAATATATAAATATTAAATTTAAATTACGTTTAAAAATGTGCTTGAAGTGGAATCAAAAATTCATTTGCAGAGATTAAGCCAATAAGTAGTTTTCGGTTGGCAATTTTATCCACTGCCCTTGTCATTGTAAATATGAAATGTATAGTTACGTTATAAAAACTTTTTAATAAAAAAGTAAAAGCCGACTTCAAACAAAAGCACTAAAAAGTAAAAAATAACTGATTGATAGTTTTCATTTACTATACATACCAAATCAAATATTTTCGAAGTCGGTGTGCTGTCCTATATATTTATATTATAAGGAACTCTTGTACAAAATTTCATGTTTGTAGACTTAGCATAAACCGCTGTGCATTTTCTATCAAAGACATGAAGTTTAAGACGCTTATTACCTAGATTTTTAAAATTAATAAAATTGTACATAATATACAAGCAGTACCGAAAAAAATGGGAATATAATATTCTCAATAACATGAATCTATAAATGACCGAATGAATTCATTAATGAATCAACGACAGGTTGAAGCGATTTTAATTATATGAATCTGATATATTACACAATCAGAAATGACTTATGCATTAAAATAAAGCAAGATTATGTAAATTTGTAACGGCTTTTTTATATAGGGCTTTAATTATATTTGTGACGAAAAACTATAAATATTGAGGCGTGAAGACGTTCATAAATAATATATAAACAATTTATTTATAACTAATAGATAGAACTTGTGTTTGAATTAATGAAATATTTTAAAGTTATTTTAACGATTAGTATAATTTATATGCGTAATTATTTATTGGCGGTTTATTTTTAATTAAATATCTCAAATTTATGTTTAATTAATATCTTTTGTATTTTATAGATTAAAATAAGTGGAGTAGGTGTGTTCAATTTTGTTTTTGAGAAATTAACACTCTTCGATACATGCTTTTATCTTCATCTGAGATATGTTTTTTCTTTCATTGAAATCTTTTATTATTACTTCATTTTTTTTTAAATTAATATCCACATTTGCAAGCCAAAGAACAACATTCAAACTCAGTGTAACTCCAACTCCTATTAGTGAAATAATTTTCAGAATAGGATTATCAGTTTCAGAGATCCATATAATCTATATTATTATTTATATTATATATTATTATAGAGATATATCCCTATAATCTACATAAAAACATACAAAATTGACCCCTTTATAATATTAGTGTTTTATCATTTTCATTAGAATAATATGAGAAAATGAGTTCACTTTATTGCTTTATATTGTTACCGGTTATTAACGGACTTGAGTGAAATTCGAATTGGTGGATTCATCCCTATATACGTTTTAATGGTTAGTATGGAATAGATAGACAATCTAATATATAGGATGTATAGGACTATATAATATAAGGTATGATGAGTTGTTGTGGGTTGTATTATAACATGTTTTCCCGTGGGAATGAGACATTATCGTAAAAAGTAGCCTATGTCACTCTCCAGATTTTCAACTATCTCCACACAAAAAAATCACGCTAATCTGTCACTCTGTTTCGACTTGAAAGAAGAACAAACAAACAAACACACTTATAATATTTAAAAAAATATTGATATCAACCACGTGAGCGGATCACGGGTAAAAATAGTAACAAATATAGCTATTGGTATTTATATTATTTACTTATATATAGTTGCACGTGCTGCGTCTGCTCTAGATTTCTAGGTCTAACCGAGCTTTAACGATAGAGAAATCCCCTGTTGATCCTTCAAAAGCTATTTAAGTGACAAATCTACCTCTAAACCGTCATAATTTCAAAATTCATGTGTTAGATTTATTAAAGTGGTGGGTAAATTGCTTAGTCAAATGTTTAATTCGTATGAATTACGAAAGCTATCAGAACTTTGTTAAGAAATCTGATTCTGACATTAATATTTTTATATTTAACTTAGCTATATTAAAATACTAGCGGCTCATTCTCCCTTCGCTCGGGTTCGTCTCTGGTGAAAAAAATAACAAATTTATCCCGGGAACCGTACATTTTCAACCGGGATAAAAAGCAAATTTCATGCAAATCCGTTCAGCCGTTTTGGCGTGATTGAGTAACAAACATCCATTTAAACATAGAATCATAAAAATTTCATGTAGTAGTTCGTAAGTAAACAGAAGCATACTTATGCCCCTTTTGGGCTAATAATTTCTCAAGATCAAGTCAACTCAAGTGAAGATCAAGTGTTTGAGAGCAGATGCTAGTTCAAAATTAAGGAATTATAATATATAATTTCATTCCCTATGTATTTTCTTTCATTCCCTATTTCACGCCTTTTAAATCATGTTTTTTGCATAAAAGATATTCCAAATTAAAGATAACTCATCAAAATCGATTCAGCGGTTTTGGCATGAAATCATAACAAACAAACAATCATGCAGAAAAATGGAGTTACATTCGCATTAATAGTATTACATTGGATTGTAGAGATTATAGATTCGATTCTATATATTTTTTGAAACAGTTTGACCATGTTCATTTAGTCAGTTAGTTAGTCAATTTCTTCTCCTACATTGCACAGTTCTGGGACTACCAAAGGTAGGAACTAGAGCGTAAATATCTGATTGGTGAATAAACACAGATTTGTAATCGACATTGAGATCAAAGGAACGCATTAACTGCCTCGAATGGGAATGAGCGTATTGATGTCACTTTAGGACCTTGTAAATTAGAATTTTAGATATCTCACGTTGAACAAAGTTAGTCTTATATATTACTAGGGGCTGACCTTCGCTCCGCTCGGGTTCGGTCCAGTATAAACTCAGAAATGAGATATTTTCCCGCAGAAAAAAGTATCCTATCTGGTTATCCGGGTCAACATATATGTCATCATACCAAATTTCATCAAAATCTCTCCAGTGGTTTTTCCGTGATGCGGTAACAGACAGACAGATGGAAAGACAAAAATTCTAAAAACTATAGATTCGGCCTCTTTATCGATAATAATGTTTATTTCAATAAGATTTTCAAAAAATATTTAATGTACTGATATGGCTTAGTTACAATTTTATTATATGTATAGATTTGCTTTATATTGAAGCACTAATAATGACCAGGTCACTATGTAACCTATTAATCTAGAATAAAACATGACATTTTATAGACAGGACATATAAAAACTGAATAATTACAGCTGGCAACTACATCCGCAGTCAAAAACTGCCATTAGATGAAAAAAAATAGACAAAAAAACTTAAACTGTGTAAATTTTTAGGCTAACAGGTCTTAAAAGAAAACGCTCAATTTATTTTAATTGGAAATAATATGTATGTAAGTTAACTTATAAATTCAATAAAATTAAGTACATAAAAAGGCAGTGGTTGCCCAGTGGTAACGCGCTCGCTTGGGAAACCGAGTGAAACGAGTTCAAATCTCGGGTCTCGCACATCTGATATTTTCATGTGCGAATCATTTCCAACATGATTACCATTTGTCTTACGGTTAAGGAAAACATCGTGAGGAAACCTGCATGTCTGAGAGGACCTAGCAAGTTTTCAAAGACATGTGAAGTCCGCCAACCCGCACTTGGCCAACGTGGTGTACTATGGCTTGATCCCCCTCGTACTGAAGGGAGACCCGTGCCCAGCAGTGGGACGTTAAAAAAAAGGGCTAAATACAAGTACATAAAATAAATAACATCTTTAAGAAGTGAACCTCTATTGTTTCTATAACACAACCAAGGCTGGCAAGACACTTCCGAATCTATACATATGATAAAATTGTAATTTGTAACTGATTACTGTCTGTACATGGAAGAGATTTTAAGAAAAGCTATTACTGGGGATCTTTATTAAAGCAACAAAACCCAAAACCATAATTTTTCGAATTTTTGTCTGTACGTTTGTGCAGGCTTATTTCAGAAACGGCTCAACAGATTTGGGTGCGACTTTCACTGATATATTGTGGAAAGCTTTAGTTAACATTTAGTATTTGTTTTATTTCAATATGTTCATAAATAAAAAAGTTTAGTCAAGTCGAGAATCACCTGGGAACGAACCCGAGCGAAGCAAAATTGAGTTGCTAGTAACAAATAGATATGTATATTATATTCAATGCTTAAGACACAAAAATACGCTTGAATGTTTTTAAACAATTTAAAAGAACAGAATTAGGAAACTTATGCCCGATTTCACCAATCCCCTAAGCATGGTTAGGGGGCTGTTAGGGGACAGTTTCTGTTTCACCGACAGTTAGGGGTCACCTAAATATTAAAAGGCCCCCTAAATTTAGGTACTCGAAATATGGGCTTAAAGATGATCGTAAAATGAAATTTAATTTAGGGGCTAGTTTAGGGGACTTTTAAGCTAGGGATCCCATACGTAGGTGGTAGCTTATGGGTTGTTGGTGAAATCGGGCATTAGATAATGTAATTTAGCCTTTTAGCTTAAATTATCGCGTAAATCTGAGAAAGACCATCCAACTTAAAAAAAAAAACAATAAAATACAAAGAAACATGCACGTATTATATCAATATCATATTAACAACACCTAGATCAATCATAAATGTCCACTGAACATTAATTATGATTAAATTTGATACTTTCAAAACACATGCATCGAGTTTCACAAAAAACCACAAACAAATCGGCACGAGTATATATAGCGATATCATCTGAAACAAAATGCAAGCCATTTATTTAAATGCGAATGACCTTTTATGATGGAATTTTTTGTACTTAAATTCTAATATTAATTTAGTAAATAACAAAAACACTGACTTCAATAACACTTCAAAGTAAATATTTCACCATTACAAGTGTTTTTTAAATAAAGCCTTAATATTTAGAATATATTATTATTAAAACGAATAAAACTTGACGAAAATCGCGTGAAATTGCACGAAAATACAGACTAATCAAGTGTAGATATGTAAATTCTGAAGT
The DNA here is from genome assembly GCA_921882275.1 of Brenthis ino. Lineage (NCBI taxonomy): Eukaryota > Metazoa > Arthropoda > Insecta > Lepidoptera > Nymphalidae > Brenthis > Brenthis ino. The sequence continues at coordinate 25,847,236 of OV170229.1, read as the reverse complement.
CAAACATATGTACGTACATTTTTTTTATTTAACATAAAGAAAATGGAAAATTTTGTTGCTATGCGAATTGCTGAATTTTTATCCAAAAACTTTAAATATTCGAAGTGTACCTACAATGGCCATCTCATTGCTCTTCTCGATATAATTAAATAGCGACTCTATTTGTAATGTCAAAATAACAGCTTTTTACTAATGTATATGAAAAACGCGGTATATAAAAAAAATATATATATAAAAAAACGATTATTAAAGTTTTCGTTGGTCTGTCTGTTTGTTCCGGCTTATCTCGGAAACGGCTGGACTGATTTTTATAGAATTTTCACTTGCTGGTAGCTGATGTTATAAGGAGTAACTAAGGCTAATTTTTATTTATGGGAAAGAACTAAGGTTCCGTGCAAACACATTCACCTGAGCGAAGCCAGGGTAAGTCGCTAGTATCAGATAAAATATAATACTAATAAAATAAAAAAGTACTCCAGACTGTTAAATGGCGTGTAGTTGAATCACTTATTCCCCATACGGCTGTAACTGAGACCATCAGCTATCTAACCCTTTTTTTTAATAGCAAGTAATTTATAAAACGATGCGCTAATGAACTTTTATTAAAGGAAACCGTTTAAAGAAGAATCCTAAATATGCAGATAAAAATAAAATAAATTTTAATAGGTGCAATTCATAAACATCCGTCATGGCCATTTGAATCGAGATCTAACTTTGTTATACAAATTGCAGTTTTTTATGAATAACTAATAAGTTGGCTAGACTGTGTAGTATAATAAAAATAAAAAATAAAATATTTATGTTGTGTCCATATTTTCGCGTTATAGATACAGTAAATTTAAAAGGTAGTTGATTTGAATTGTTAATATTTCATAAATATTTATAATAATAAATATATTATTGGTATACAACTTTATATTATTTTGTTCTTACGGAAGTAGGTGTCATATAATATATTTTTTTATATTCTCATAAACTAATTCTAGAATTAAAAAAGGTAATTAAAATATAATTACACACTTTTTAATAAAAAATCATTGTATAATAATGGTTTTTTTTTCCATGAGAGTGGAACCCACAAAAAAAACCAGACCAACGAGCGAACGATCTATCCGTCTGTGATTTCAAAGTAAGTTGTACTTAAGCAATTGCTTTTTAAAATAACCTTTTTGTTTGCACCCGTTTTTTTTTGGGTAGGTATAACAGATTTTTCCTCGGCGTAAAGTACCTTACTACTTGTATGAGTTTTACCCATGATGTTATAATGTTATTTATAAAATTTCCATGTCACAATGTTTGTTACCGTACTCCTCCGAAACGGCTTTACCGTTTTTTACCAAATTTTATATGCGTATTCAGTAGGTCTGAGAATCGGCTACTATCTATTTTTCATACGTGATAAGGATAAGGGTGGTCCTCCCAGACCCCACCCCAGGGACGAACCCGAGCGAAGCGAGGGTGAGTCGCTAGTAGTGATATAAATATAGCATATATATCATAATCGTGTAAATGCGAAAATATTCTGAATGCCACGTACACAAATTTTCATGACGATCGCTTTAACAGAGGATGATGCATGACAGAACTACTCCACTTAAATATATTTATATATAGTAACATTTAAAACCCATGTGTGAAAAAATGCTATAGATTTATTCACCAAATTTTTATTTATATGGATTAGTTAGAATTTTTCACCATAACTTGTTTCTTTGCTAGACGAATTCTAATTATTTACAATTTACGACTAAAAGTGTAAAGTCAATTATATTTTTTATAAATAATTTTTCAATGTCAGTGTGATGCGGAAGATCGTAAAGCAATCTCTGCGTTTATGGGACAAGCGAATCAAACGGGTTTCACTTTCTTGATGTATGAATCATTTGGCTTTACCACATTTTTACTTTTAGACTGAATGTTTATAAAAAATCCTTGCATTTTGTATGATAAATATACGTAAGTAGAAATAAAATTATGTGAAGCTTATAAGATTAGCTTAGACAATATTCGAATGATATCTTATTTTATGACATAACGATAACATTTTTTTTATACTAACAATTTATTTAACAATTAAAAAAACTGTCAAGTGGGAGTCGAATTTGCACACGAAGGATTCCGTCCCACTGTCCATGTACTTTTTATTAATAGGTATAACTTGTACTCTATGTATGTTACTACATAATAACTTCTTATATTTTTATTTCTTTATTTTTATTATTTGTTGTTATAGCGGCTATAGAAATACATACTCTGTGAAAAATTCAACTCTCTACCTTTTACGGTTCATGAGATACAGCCCTCTGACAGACGGACGGACAACGGAGGCATAGTCATAGTGTTCCATTGGCACCATTCGTAAACGAAACCCTAAAACATACATACAGACGAATATAGAACCTCCTCCTTTTTGGAAGTCGGTTAAAAATTAGACAATTGAAGAATCTTGCCTAAATATTATACTATGTATAGGAGAATAAATATTTCTCTTCGCATACTTTACAATACACTTTTCATCGTGTCAAATATTATGTTTGTATGAAAGTGTTTTAGTAATAATAATCCGATAAATACAGAAATAATCTAAAAGACATAAAATATTTTAAATATCAGATATTTATTAATTAAAAGTTTTCAGTGTAACCTTAATTGGTCAAGATTTTTTTTATATTTTATTTTTGCATCCTAATGTGATTCATGCACTAGAAAACTTTCGACAATTTAACTAGAAATCAGATTTTCTCATAAATATTTGTTATGAGTAAATAAATTACTTCTCACTGATTTTTGCTTGTTTAAGCATCGCCTTTCTAATCTTCTATATGCAAATTACGTTTGGGCACATTCATGTAAAGCTGACTCATTTAGTGAAAAGTGTAATAAAAATGATAATTTATTACAATTCTACATCTATTAAGCCCTTCGTTATTAGAATATTAAGTGGATATATGAAAAAAAAGAAATTTGTACGATATGATTTTCGGAAAATGTGCAATCTATGTGTTAATACGAGAAAATTCTAATAAATATGGATTTTTCTACATGATTTTAAAGCAGTTTTGCTAGTTAGTAGGTGTAGTTGTATAAAACTTTGTATTGCAAGCCTTAAAGAGGGGAAAATTTGAATGATCGTCTAGTGACTAATTCTATCCACGTATGCGTTTCAACTTTATAAACGTTCAAAAATATTCAATTTTTACATACGTATTAATGCAGAAAGAAATAAAGCTATTTAATTTGGATATATATATATATATATATATTTCCAAAAGAACATTTATATATATATAGCAAAATACATGGTTTAGTTACACCATTTAATTCTAGAACATTCATTCACGGCTGGAAAGATTTTTATGATATTTAATTTGTTGAATTTGTCTCGTCCCCGAATAGCAGAATAATTATTATTAAAACATCCAAAAAAAATCACGAAAAAAAATATGGCTAATGCTCGCTATTATCTATTTATATCTAATTAAAATGTACCTAGGGACACACCCAACCGAAGCGAGAGTAAGTCACTAGTTTGAAATAATCTTGTCTTACGATTTTTTTGTGGATTTATTTTGGTTTTTGGTTTCCAACGTTTCGAATGCTTTACTACATTCTATTTTTTTTCTATGAAAATTTAAAACGCAATTTTATTTAATATTTGAAAAATGTCAAATTAATAGTAACTATTAATTTATTTGAAAAAATTCTTGAAATCTATAAATTTAAAAAGTCTAATCCACGTAGGTCAGTGGAAATTTTAAGTATAAAATTTTTCAATTCAACGAACTCTGTACAAAGGTGTATAGGCTGAGACAAAAGTTTATCGAAAGTCCATAAAGTATGAACGAGATACGCCGCACGGAAGCTGTGGATATATTTCTCAGTTTAGTAGTAGGTTGTGAAATAGGAAGATATGACGGTAACACTACCACTGACACCGATACTCGTGAGTCACGGGAGTGCACGTAACGAGATATTAATTAACTTTAGATGTAATAAATCTTAGGAAAAAGTAATATATGTAAAAGCTATGCTAACTGTTCATTTTTGTTAAATAAAGCGCTTTTACAGAAAGCTCAAACTGGTTTTTACAGTCTTATTTCAGAATTCCTTGTTTAATTTAATTAAGTTTTTTCCCACAATTGTATTTTTATAAAAAAGAGGATATTATGTTGTACCTTCTCTTTGAAAGCTTTGTGAGAATTTCTATAGGAAGATAAACGTCTTTCAGCTGTGGGCACTTACATTTAGAAAAAAAAATATTTTTGAGTATGAGAAAAATGTACGAACACTTTATAAAATTATTATCTCATAATTACACCATATTATTTGGCATTAGATAATAAATATTATTTTATTTATTTAATTACTAATAGGTATATCGATGCAGTCCATAAGAATAGACACCTTTATACGAAAAGTGCTTTTGAGTGGCAAAGCTTTGTATAAAACATACTATCACGAGCTTTATTTATGCGTCTGTCCATACAATGGCGATTCACAATAGAAATTCTATCTATTTAATAATTCGATTTATTTTTCAAAGTCAAAACTCGCTTTATTGTTAGATTGTAGACCATTTAAGTTATGCAATGTCATAAATCTCATTGTGTTTATCTTTTATGAAAAATATTAAGAGATTCAGATAGCAGTGAGTAAACATGGTGTAGTGTATTCAGATACGACCTATTAGTTATGCACCATCACAATTTTCTATCTTCTTCAATTATTTAGCAAGAGTAAATAAAATGTATCATACCTTTTTGAATTATAAATACTAGCCGCTCACACTCGTTTTGTTCGAGTTCGCCCCTAAGTAAATTGTAATTAGTATTAAATAGACAGATAGTTGATCCCTTGCTCTGTGAAAAATAAATCTATCCCACTGGAACTGTATATTTTTCCGGGATAAAAAGTAACCTATGAGCTATTCTAGAATAATCCAGATCCGTTCAGCCGTTCTGGTGTGATTGAGTAACAAACATCGATTCATCCAAACTTTCACATTTATAATACTTATATGGGATATTCGTTATGCCAAATAAATTTTATAGGGGAGGAATTATAAACAAGATGTCGGTAAATCTGGGAAAATTGGGAAAAGCTGAATGACGTGCTACTTTCTCTTCAATATACTTATTTATAAACGCAAGATCATAACAAAAAAAAATTTGGAGAGAACAACATCAGTCGAGTCAACTAACAATTCTAACTATAAATCAAAATAAAATAACTGTGCGAAAAGCAAGTGATTAAAAAGTAAGCCAAATATTTAATGGTCATCGCCGACCATACGTAATACGGCCGAGTTATGGCCTGTTTATCGCCAATCGACTCTGTTGAAAATGATTTTGTAACACGAATTGTTTTGCAAGTTCAAGGGCATTGTGTCAGGGTGAATGCTTCGTCGATCAGATTACTTCTGATGTTTCTTTAGATTTATAATTCAATTAAAATGTTATTCGATAAATGTTGGGACTAATATAACGCACGATTGGAGAATTGATTTTTATCAATTTTATCGATGAAAAATCGTTGGTTTGTTTTTTTATTCGATAGTGTAATACTGCAGTACTTAATATGATATTTATTAACTAAATTTAATTTTACACTAAAAGTTTAAAAATATTTATGTCATAATTTAAAGTAAAAATACCTTCACTCAAACCCTATCTTAGATATATTTATGTGTATTAAAAAATCAAACAAACTAATATAATTGCACGTAATTTTAGTAAAGACCAATGAAATGCAGTTTTTCTTAAAACTATTTATCTCTTTTCGAGTAGTTTTGATTTTCATCACAGTAATCGTTTAACGAAAGAAGCTTTTATGATAACGAAAGCTCGGTAACCTCCACAAAGGTACATCTAAAAATATTAGATAGCTTTTAACTAAAAACAAACGTGAATAAATGTGTATCATTAACTGACCTATTTGTCAAAAACTTTAATAATATATTCAAAACAAATAAAAATTTTCAATTACATAGGTACGTCCAATACTAATTTACATAAAACAACTAGAGTGTATACAATAATAACATAAAATGGATATGGCATTTTGACTAATATTTTTGCTAATACATGGAATACTACGAATATCGTTTGAACTAATAAAACTTTAAATTTATGTTGTATTATTCAATAAACTTATTAAAATATAACCGGTCAGCAATAAAATTTGAATAATTTAGACAAAATCGATTACTGACCATCGAAGTCATGTTTAAGGATGATTCACATAAATTAATCGATTATTTAATATGCAAATATGTTGTCATTAATGTTAATGTTTATTAACTGTTTGTTTCCACCGTTTCTTTTCGTAGTAATTTTTATCTACACACGATATGTTTTTTGATAAAATTTAAAAATATATCAATATCAGCTCACACATTTACACAAAAGAGAGATGTATTTTTAAAATTACTATTAACAAATATATTAAGGTATTTTAGTGCCATTTTTGTAGTTTTTGAGTTCATTTCATTATTTTATGGGTAGGCTGTCTGTAACAACTACATAATGCCTTTGAGACGTCTAAAACCTTAGTCTCTCCCGTGACTATGATTGCTGTAAAGCATTCGAAACGCCGGGAATCAAATATCAAAATAAATGTGCGAAAAACTCCGAAAAGATAGTTTTATTTAAGACGTATTTTTTTCAAGAATTCTATCATCTCCCAAATAACCAACCGCAAAATAGACACAATAGTTAAACAATCGAAATGTTCATAAATGACTCATGGGATAGGGAAATGGTTAAAAACATTAGTGACGTATCCTAGTTTTGCTCGAGTTCAGCCTATTACTAATTCTGCACTGAAACCTATATGAATCAAAATTGTAATTAACTTTTATTATAAGTTTTATTCCTGTAGGAATAAAATATTTTAACGCAGTAAAAATTATGTCACTCTCCATTACATTAACCATCTTTCTACAAAAATATAGCGATCCATCGCACCGTTTCGGCGTTAAAATAGATGAAACAAACACACGGTACTCTAAAATTAAAGATACGAGTTTGAAAATGAACTAAATTTTAAAATTAATATAAACAGGTAAGTTGGTTTAATGTAGCTATATTCAATCAACCTACACAGGAAGTACTGGTCGCAAGATATTTTGCAACTTTTAATGTACAAGGCAACCCACATCATATCGATCGACAGAATCGTTTAAAAATCATTTTATTGCAATTAATTTTAACTGATTTTGTTGATATAATGTTAATAACGGTCTGTTTAACGTCCTACTACTTTGTTTTATCTCCTCGAGCCGATTGTTATAGTCCATACTTACTTACCATGTTTTTCGAAATTTTGCTGGCTTCTCTCAAACGTGCAGATTTCCCCACAATATTTTCCTTCACCACATTAGTGTTAATCATGTTGGAAATGGTTCGCACATGAAGCGAGATTTGAACCCGCTTCACTTTGTTTTCCTTGCAAGCGCGTTACACAGACTGATAATTCTAAGGTAAATTATTGAATTTAATAATATAGCTTCATCTAATGTCGTTATAGCTGAGTTTCATTCGCTAGTTTTTCTTATGTCTAAAGCTCCTTCTTTTTGAACTGGTGGTAGACCCATGGTGTTCAGTAAAAAAGGTAATAAATGAATACTGAATAAAAATATTTTGAATTCAAATTACAGAAGTCAAAACCTACAAAACAAATATGATTGTTTATCAAACACATCAATCAAACAATGCCTAACATAGAATTTTTTACAACACGTAGTTTTAACAGACTACATACAGACTAATACAGCTAGCACGCATGATATTCGTGGCAGTAATAAAAACAAAGCCTCTTCCATCGAACCCCATTTTTTTAATTTGTAATCGTAAATGGACAGGTCACCCCCTATCCAGTCACCCCCTACCCGGTTACAAACATTACATATTATATATCCAAGTTTTGCAGTGAAACAATTTGATACAAAATTTATTAAGTTCAAGACTTAGCTTAAGAAAACTAAATTCCACAAAATGAATAAAATAATTAAAAGCTTTGTATTGAACTTAATCATATTTATGAATGAATAGCAATACACTTCATTCATTACTCAAATGTAATTAGCACAAGCTATAATAGTTTTTATTGCTCATTTATAAAACTTATTATCCCTTGTAATAATATTGTCCACTTGCTTATCTATACATACTCGTATAATAAAATTGTAACTAAGTCGAATCTGTACATTAAGTATTTTTTGGAAAATCTAATTGAAATAGACGTTATTATCGATACAGAGTCGGAATCAATAGTTTTTAGAATTTTTGTCTGTCTGTCTGTCTGTCTGTCTGTCTGTTACCGCATCACGAGAAAACCACTGGACAGATTTGGGTGAAATTTGGTATGATGATAGCTGGTTATCCGGGTCAACATATAGGATACTTTTTACCACGGGAAAATATCTCATTTCTGAGAAAAAACACAAAAACTGCATTGTAAGAGTATACTAATATGTAAAACTTAAGAATTTGGTTTTTGTTCATCTGAACGCGGGCGGAGCCGCGGGCAATGCTAGTAATTGATATAATCGAATTTGAACTTTGTAATATTATAATAAAGTTTTTTTAAGAGTGTTAGTTTTAATGTGCGTGCAAATCAATGATTCAGATTTCCATTACACGAATGAATTCAATGTCAGAAATGAAATGGCGATTGCTCCACGATTCGATAGTTCATTAAGATAGTCGTTAAAGGTCTAGCTAGCGATCGTCAGTTCATCTTGGTAATAAATGACACTCAGAAGCTTGTAGTGTGGCTTCTTGGAAAAGAAGTAAAATGTATGTACATAATATGTTATAGTGTCTTGAGTGTTTAAAATTAAAGATTAGATTTTTTAAATGGCTTATTTTTCTTCTACCTACGATTTTCTAAAATTTACGAGTACGTCTATCGGCGGTTTGTCCCTTAAACTTAAAACGTCCCTAACTCAGTTAATTTTGACCGGACGAAAAGTCATGAAACCTCTTATCTGTTTATATTAGCAGTGCATGTATGTAATTTGTTGGTCAGTGCTATGGACACCTGTAAGAGACTAACATACTAGAACTGGTGTATTAAGAATGAATTTAAAATGTGTTTGTGTGTTATGCTGTTGGTGTTTTTAATAAATTAAAAAAAAAAGCCTTTTTTATGTGAAATTTTAAGTTCTACACATTTTTATTAAAACTTTTCTGTCTAATTTTTACCGTTTTGGAGTAATTGCGAAAAAACACTTTTAATATATTTTTTTCAACACTTGCCGGGGGTTGCAGCCACGAAAATCTTTACATATTGTTTTTGTATCATTAAAAGTACATTATATCAAAAATGCAAAGTTGAGTGCCAAAATTTTGATTTCAGACCTTATTTGACTGGACTCAAAACTATTATTTATAAAAAAAAAACCACCAATGAAGTACCTCTTCCTTTTTGAACTTGGTCAAAAAGTGATGGAAAGGAAGTAAAAAGTACATACAATACAAAAGAAAACAATCTTACGCAATTTAAAAAGAACAAACCAGCCATACAAAGAGTCGTTTATCATATGAAAAAATTAATATAAGTCGAACACCCAATACGAAAATTGAAGTTCGCATTGATAGATGTTGAAAAATACCATACAAATTATGAATGTAATATATTTCATACACGATTTATAACAACAACAACCATCTGTAGAAGCATTAGCGATATTTTCTACTTTAACATGAAGGGAGTAGGGTTTAAAATTGTTTTTAAAAGACATAAATTGATTTAATTGTCGAAATGTATACGCTGGTACTTGAATTACCATATCGACTTCATTTGCATTGCTTAATAACTTAATTTTGCTTATTTTATGCTTAAAGAAAGCCCCCACACGATGTAAGATACGGTCTCTTCATATAAAGTGGACAAGATCGTGGACTTAATTGGTTGATTTGCCAATTATATCTGTTAAGATAGTGGGTTCTCTTTATATTATACCGACAGATTAGTACTAAAATTTAGTACGAAGAAACATAGCTTCTGTGTGTATATGAAAAAAAAAACATTTTGGCAAATACAAAGTCAACGTTAAGGTTCGTATATTATCACTTAATAAATTCAGAGATGCGCAATAATATCTTTGTCAACGGAGTTATTATATTAAGTGCTTTAATATGCAAAGTGTTTTTGATAGACTCAATAAAAACTTCTTCTTATTGCTGTTTCTTTCATCTTGACGCGCTTTCTCTTGTAGATTAACAGAACCTAGTGACATAACATCATTTGACCAACAAGGTCAAACATTGTACAAACATTCACCCTGTGACCTCTCGATATACTTATAACATCTAGGATAGATCTCGTTTTAGATTTCCAGTTAGATACATTAATATTATAAATGAAAGGTGTATTTGTGACTGTGACAAGGTGATTTATACTTTTTTACCCAACTGCTGCGAAGCCCAAAGGAGGGTTATGTGTTTGACCTGTATGTATGTATGTCCGACCATATTAGCGTACACGTAGCAAGTCTCGCAGCTAGTATAAAACATGTGTACACAACATAAATTGTAATTATTTATGTCTCCAACTGCAAAATACTTTGTTCCTTCGTCAACTTGTTCTCATCTTTTTAGTTCTCTTTTTACGCAGTTGGTTTTTTTTTATTTTTGTAAATTAAATTAGTTTTATAAGAAGTGGCACATCAGTTTCAAATTAGGATCGAGTTAACATCAAAAATTCTGTTACATAGCTACAACTATACCTGTAATAGAGCCATGAGTGACCGTTGGCCCACAGGCCTTGGGTTCGAGTCACAGGTCGGGCTAAATTTCGTTATTAAGTTGAGTAAGAAATTCTCAGTAGCAGTCGAAGGGTGGGAAATTGGCGGTCTTACACACCCCTGTCTTGAAGAGCACGTAAAACCGGTTCTACATAATTTTTACCGATCGTGTCTAAGTATCATCCCATTGGACCTAGAAAGTGAACAGGAGTAGAAAGCAAACTTGTGTTGTGCGCACATTTGTGCACTGTTATATCTTCTGTGCTATGGCTAGTCTCAATGAGGTTGAAAGAAATCGGTCAGGATGAGATTATTATACTCGTATTTTGGACATCGATGTCGCTACCCTTTATTTTCAATTTTATGGACGCGGATGTTTATAAACAATTATTTAAGAGAGAAAGTAGAAAGAAGGATTTATCAACGTGTAACATATCATTTGCTCGACCTAGTGGAACCGGCAGTTTTGATGACGACTGTTATCAAAATTATTTAGCGATTTTTTCGTTACGGTAATAATTATGTCAAATATGGACATCTTTTCGGATTTTATTTTGAAGCTGTGTTACTTTTGATGTGTAGAGTAAGAGTTTTTACAACACACTTTATTTTAAGTCTTGATGAACTTATTATACCTATATTCATATTAATTTTTTGTACATAATTTAGATACATATAATATACTAGCATTGCCCGCGGCTCCGCCCGCGTTCAGATGACCAAAACCAAATTCTATGGTTTTACATATTAGTGTACTCTTACATTGCAGTTTTTGTATTTTTTCTCAGAAATGACACATTTTCCTGCGGTTAAAAGTATCCTATATGTTGACCCGGATAACCAACTATCACCATACCAAATTTCATCAAAATCCCTCCAGTGGTTTTATTATGATGCGGTAACAGACAGACAAACAGACATACAGACAAAAATTCTAAAAACTAAAGATTTGGCCTCTGTATCGATAATAATGTTTATTTCAATAAGATTTTCCAAAAAATATTTACTGTACAGATTTGGCTTAGTTACAATTTTATTATATGTAGGTATAGATTTAGTATTTATACAAATATTTCAAAAAGCTGTAGCATAATATTTACTAGTGAGATTTAACGTTTCTTATATTTAGTATCATTTATTACCAATGTGACATGTGAAATTTTATAGATTTATCATCTATAATTAAAAAAAAAATAAACTATATTAAGCCTGTATAATTTTATTATTAATTTACTTACTTCATATGTAAGTGATATACGGTAAGGAATAAAATGTATTGTATAAGTACGCGTAAGCGTAGCATCGAACCCCCGACCTCTAGCAAAGAGGCCGTTTAAGATATAATATTCCACCGAACCTTTTTTTAAATTAAAGCGAAAAGGTGGTAATTAGCCACTATTATAAGTAAAATTGCAAGTGTTTTAAGAGAGTGTTGATTTCAGCTGATTCCAGATCTCAAAACAAATATTACTCTAAATTAGACTCTAACCCACACCGACAAAGTTCATTTTTCTATTCACGTTAATCGTTTATGAATGAAAACTTAATGATCTCGCCGGTATCATATCACAAGGGAATAAGGTTGAAAATAAACACTAATTTCAGTTTACTTTCACCGAATTTCATTCAAGGAATTTTTTAACGTCTCGTAAATATACTTTATAGTTATAAATTTTTTTGAAGATGCCGGCGCGATGTTGAATTCTTAAGACATTTAATTAGCCCATATATAAACTTAGTGTAGGTTTTTCAAAAGTGTGTAAGTTACAAAGAAATTAATATGCAAATGAAATAATAATCTATGGTACTCGTAAATACATTGAGAGTTTGATATTTTTAAAAGTTTCACTGCGTAGATAGAAGTTATTTATAACACATTACTCCTCTCACACACTCTCGTTCCACTCGGGTTCGCCCCTACTTACGTTTTAACGTTTAGTACAGATATCTGATGAAAAATGTTCCAAACAAGTTGGGAGGCATTTCTAAGAAAATGTTACAAATGGTCACCAAATTTGAAGCGCTAAGAACAGACTTTATTTTTGATGGTGTGTAATAAATGCTATGCTAGCAGTCTTATAAATCATCTAATCATTACCCAAGTATTATATATCAAAATCAGCTTTTATACTATAACGTAAGTAGAATTATGATTTCATGAAAAGGGTGTCTGGCAAGGGTTTGCCACGATGTTACGTGTCTGGCATTGAATTTTTAATAATATTCTGAAGGTAATACCAAAAAATCACACTTTATTATTTGACGATTTTAGATCGGTATTTTACACACCTTTAGTACCGTGTTCCTGCCAAAACCACCATAGCCTGAACTTCATAATGGCCCATCGTTCTTATTTGTGTTGGGAGCATGCGCTGACAAACTTTCAGCCTTTATAAAATGACGACTCTTCCTCTAAAATTGTCTTGATATTTTACAATATTATAAATAGTTTGTATAGTGATATAACTAATGTTTGAACGTATCTATTATTTTTGCTAATATTATACATGAGATTGAGCGTTTATTTATTCATTTCTTACACCTTGGCAGCTCAACCGGTTGTGATGAAATTTTCACACACGTAGTTTAGCAAGGAAAAATACCTAAGTAGCTACTGCATGCCGATATACTAAGTGATTTTGTGCGATATTGGCATACTTTATAAGTAGAGTCGGGATATAAATATATATTCAGCCAAACTGCCTCGGTGGTGTAGTGACTAGCATGTACGGTTGCACACTCGAAGGTCCTGGGTTCGAGTCCCGGGTCGGGCCAATTTTATTTATTGAGTCTTTCTGTATAATAAGTTTCAGTAACAGCCCGAAGTTGGGAAGTTGGCGGTGTTTCACCTCCGTGCCTAGAAGAGCACGTAAAGCCGTCGGTCCTGCTCCTTAACTCTCACTGGTCGTGTCGAGCAGTCGTCCCACCGGAGTATGAGAGTGACAGGAATAGAAAGTGCACTTATGTCTGCGCGTACACTTGTGCACTATAATATCTCCTGCGCAGTTGGCTAGTCTCAATGAGATTTGCCGCCGTAGCCGGAATCGGCTAGGAGAACATTATTATATATTCAGCTCTTTTTAACGTACCACTGCTGGGCGCGAACCGCGCTTCAATACGAAGTGGATTAAGCCATAGTCCACCAAGCTGACCAAGTGCGGGTTGGTGGACTTTACATGTCTTTCGAAAATTTGCTAGGTTCTCTCAGATATACAGGTTTACTCACGATGTTTCCCTTCACCGTAAGACAAGTGATAATTAAGATGGAAGTGATTCTCACAAGAAAATATCATAAGTGCGAGTTCCAGGATTTAAACCCGCTTCACACGGTTTCTCATGCCAGTGCGTTACCACTAGGCACTGCCTTTTTAGGATATAAGTACTATTATTATTATTTATTTAGTATTATATGTATATGTGAAAGTTTGTTTGTTGATCTTTCTTTCAGCGACAGATTATTTTGCATATAAATAATATGAGTGCGAGTGTTACTGGTTCATAATGTCTATTTGGTTAACACATAGTTTTCACTCACGACTGCCATACAAATGTCACCATATTAGGCCTAATAATTTATGTATTGCGATGACCATGTTCCATCCTGTGATATATTACTTACATTAACATAAAACTAGATCAAAGTAACTACAGGTACTGAATACAAAACAATCATAAGGATAAAAAATATTATTTTAAGGTATAACAGAGCGTATCTGTAGCGAATAATTTATATAACCCAAATCCCATCGACTACTTTTTTTTAAATTTCTACTCATTTTGTAGTAGTAGTTTTCAGAGGTATTTTTTTTAATGAGTGAGCTAAAATTCACATTCAGACTGACTGACTGGCGTACCTGAGCTAAAGATTCGCTCTTTGGCATTGATACGGGTACCTTTACAGTTATGTTTAGTTCTAGCAGTATGCCCAATATAATTTGCCATCGACCACATAAACACAAAGCAAGTGATTTTTTTAACTACGTAGGGTTATATGAAATACCTATGTTACACCTAAAATAGTAACGGTTTTTACTTAACACCAAGTTTTTAATGAACTTAATAAATTTGACTTTAACTAAACATTGAACTCGGGACCTTAATGGAACATGTAGATATAACTTGGTAGTGCAAATTAGACTGCGTTCCAATATATCACAATATTTAATATTGATTTTCGTTGTACCAATCAATAAGTACTTATTCGGTAACCGTACGACATAGTTTTTATGCCAAGGTGAGTTTGCTAATCACGCTTTTTGCCATTGAATGGTATTGGCTAATACAGAAGTCACGCCAATATTCGTATTATGTTTGTTTTAAGGCTAAATTATTCTAAGTATCAATTGTATGTTTATTAAGGTACGTGCTTTGATTTAAAAAATCATATGTGAAAAGCTTCATATATTTTTTATGCAGTTTATAAGCCTCGAAACATAAATTAGAAAATATTAGTTTTGTCGTAATGTGTGTCAATGACTTAAGTAGGTCCTGAGGAGCAGTGGCGTAGGCCCCTGATTCTAGGGGGCCCCAGCGGGCCACAATGGTTTCTTTTATTTTAAAAACAATTTTTCGACGACGGACCTTATAGAAGTTTAAAAATATTCCGCAGTTTATTTCATAATAGGCAAAGCAAATCTCCCACATTCCCCCACCCTTCTCCCTTTGCCTATTATGAATTCATTTTTCAATTTCGTTTTTTGTTTGCTCGTAAGCTAAGGTTTACTCCTATATCTGTGATCACATTGAAGCACTACACTTAATTTAATACACTTCAACAAAAAATTAATACCTTTTTGAACTAGAGTGATGTAATAAGAACCTAAACATAACTACAAAGTTACAAAAGATATATAGAAATATAAACATAATTACAAAAGTCCGACGTAGAACCTGCATCCTCTAATCATAAAACAAATATCGAAGGTCTCTTAATTGAACTAAAATACAACTAATTTGTACGGTGAGATTATGTTATTTACGTCAAAGATAAAACAAAATACAGATGTTAAGCCATAAGTGTCTTATCAAGACAAGATACATTAAGGCATGTCTGATATGTCAATCTTGTTAAGGGCTAAAGCACTAATAAGGTGAACACGGGAACAATGTGGCAACCATTCATATGTTGTCATTTGGATGAATATAAGGCTTGCTTTATAATGATATAAGGCCCTGTTCACATATTTTTTTGGTATTTTTGTATTGTACAGCCATTTATTGGGACTTTAAAGTATGACAGAAGTATTTCTATAGATATAATACCTTTTAGATCTAAATTTACGCGAATATTTGACATTTTAAATAAAACAATCTTTACGGATTTTTTTGCGGATTTATTTATGGAGAGGATTCCAGTGACCATGATTACAGTAAAGCATTGGAAACGTCAGGAATCAAAAATGTAAATAAATCTGCGAAAAATTCCGAAAAGATAATTTTATTTAAGAACTCCTCCTATACCTGAAATAAATTAAAATATGGCATTTCATACTGTTGACAGGCACTTGTAGGTATAATAATATTATTTATGATTATTTTATTTCAAGTAAGTTAAAGTCTGTTAAAATTTCGTCCTCTAAGAGTGGAATAAACATTTTCATGTGATTTTTGAAGACAAAGTACCATTTAATTTAAGATATTATCATATTTTTTTACATAAAGCATAAAACATTTAAACCTTAGTAATATTATATGTATTTCCTACAACATCGTGAAGGGGGCCTAACGATGCTAATTTATCTCGTAATCTAAAATGTAACTCGAGAACCTTAACAGGCAACACTTTGTGGAACTTTCTAAAGGCGTTTATGGATTTTTAGATGCAACGCAATAATTGTGTTTTAAACATAAATAACGATGATTCAAAGGAAACTTGTGTATTGTTGCTTAAGATGTAAAATTATGTTAATTCCATAATTGGCTTGAAACGTAACAAACCAAATTAGTAATTTTGTAACAAATTATCTACGTAGCTCGGAAGATTCGAAAGTTTAACAATAAAGATTGTGTACATATAAAAATACTGAAAATGCAAGTCTTTGTTATCAAAGTTTTAGTTTAATGAAGCTTTAAAGCTTCATTAAAAGTTATATCATAGAGCGTTTTTAAATTAATTACTTAGAGCTAAATGTAATGATTTTCTTGTATTTCATATAGAAATAGAAGAAAGAACTAAGATCATACACTTTAGCATTGCACATGACTTTCTCATAGCCATTTCACGCGGCTGCCTTCACTTATTAGTTACCAAAATGGTTTTTAAAGTACAAAAAAGAACGAAATATTTGTTTAAAGAGCCAGCAATGCTATTGACTTTGATTACCGATAATTTTATTACCGAGTTAGAGTTTACGTAATTTAAAATTTTCAGTGATCACTTTAAGAAACTTCTTTTTGGAAGTTGGTAAAAAATATAAGTTAAGTATAAGTACTCATTTGATAACCGACTGCTAATATCAAACTTGGTTATATTAGGTACATACTAGCGCTTCGCTCGGGTTTGCCTCTAGAAAAACAAAAACAATCTATCCCACGGGAACCGTACATTTTTTCGGGATTAAAAGTAGCCTATGTGTTATTCCAGACTATAATTTATCTTTGTGCCAAATTTCATCCAGATCTGTTCAGCCGTTCTGGCGTGAAAAAGTAACAAACCATACAGACTTACAAACTTTTACATTTATAATATTAGTATATAGTATAGATACTCCTTTGCAACATGAAATCTCATTCAAATGTGACACGATTCCTTGATTACTAAATCAGTAATTTATCATTCATTGAGGTCCTATTCAAGTCGGTTTCACTGACTCCCATTAACTAAGACCTTAAACAGTTTATTTATACGAATGTGATCAAAATAGCCCATATAAATATTTATAGCAGTCCCTCCAGACTGTCGATTAGATTTCGAATTGTGGAAATGTTAGTTTAGGAACGCTTGTTACGTTTTAAATAGTGATCTTCCCGTGGTAGAAATCGATTATAATTCCTTGAGTTTGAACGTTGTTGTGGTTTAAATTTATTAAATAATAGTTAAATTATAAAATGCCATAAAGTTTTTTTTCAAAACAGACCTATAGATCTATCCGAAGTTTAACTAATATTATGCTGCAGGTGCAGTTTTTAGCTATATCTATACATATATTAAAATTGTAACTAAGCCAAATATGTACATTAAATTATTTTTTGGAAAATCTTATTGAAACAGACATTATTATCGATACAGAGGCCGAATCTATAGTTTTAGAATTTTGTCTGTTTGTCTGTCTGTTACCACATTATGGAAAAACTGGGTCAACATATAGGATACTTTTTACTGCGGGAAAATATCTCTGAGAAATCTATACTAAACGTAAAAAAGGGTGGGTCGCCAGTGTATATAATAAATAGGCAAAGACAAAACATACCAGTACTATTTTCTTCTCTGTTTGTTAACCGATTTTCTTTTTTTTTATAATCTATTGAAACTTTTAATGTTATCAATAAAAAATAAAGAAACGCTTAGTCTTTTAATAGAGATAGATAAATTCTACTCATATATTATGTTTTCCTTAAATTTTTAATAATGAAAGTGGTCGTATTTCGAACACTGGGCACTAGTATATGTAAATAAAGTACTAGTGTTGTCTTTATGAGAAAATAATAAAATTTGGTGATAATTAGTCAAAATTTTGTTGACGACTTAACTGAGCTTTCTAAAATTTAAAAAAGGTATGAATATAAAAATTTATGAGGCTTTTTCGACCCATATCTTAAAAACTAGGTTCTGTAAACATTTCATATTATTTGTTTCAACGAGGCCAAAATATATTAATCAGTAACTTTAAAACTTCATTTCGATTTATATCAACGTTCCATATATTCTTTGTTTTAAAATTAGATATAGACATTATAATATTTTTTTATTGAAATCGATACATAGTAAATGCGTCAATCGAAATTTTAAGCGCAGCGGGATTTAACACGATACGCTCTTGACAACAGTCGTTTTTCATTACATTTATTAGGTTAAAATGTAGAAAATTGTGTGTTGTCATAATAGTTTCAAAATAACGGCGATATGTTACTTATTATAATACTAGCGACACTACCTCGCTCCCTAGTTACGTTTTAGCATTTAGTATACATTTCTCGAAGATGAGATATTTTCCCGCAGTAAAAAGTATCCTATATGTTGTAAGTATCATAATACCAAATTTTATCAAAATCCCTCCAGTGGTTTTTCTATGATGAGGCCACAGACAGACAAACAAAAATTCAAAAAACTATAGATTCAGCCTCTGTATCGATAATAAGAACTATTTCAATAAATAAAAATATTTAATGTACAGATTCAACTTTGGTAGAATTTTATTATATATATATATATATATATATATATATATATATATATATATATAATATTTTTTATAACTTTATTCAGTATTATATTAAACGTAAATATAACGTTCTGTCTTTCTTGCTTTTAATTATATTTCTTAAATATATCCTCTTTTACCTGCCACATCTTGAACAAAAAAGTGCTTGGTAAACTAAGCACTTTAAATACTCACCCCTTAAGTACCGCATTCAAATCTAATCTCATAAATTTGAAAAAAAAAACGTACTAAGCTCCAAATAATAAAAATAAGTTATTTACATATTAAAAGCCTTGTATATTTTATTTACACTTATCTATCTTCCATGGAAAGCTACGAGGCCTGTGTTATGGATATCAGATAGTTGATACACTACATTTATATATATAAATATATATTATAAATATAAGCAACCATGACTGGACTACAAGCATTCGTGCTCATCACACAAATGAATGCCCCCAGCGGAACTCGAACCCGCGATCGCTGACATAGCAAGTAAAGTCACTACAAACTGAGCCAAACTTGTCATCATTATATGACGGCACGTTATATGTAGACATAAATAGAATAACTTTCAAGGGAAAAGAAAGCTATTTCTAGATTAGGAAGTAAAAGTTATATTAAAATAATCATACAATGTTGCAAAGATACATTTAGCCGCTGGCAATACCTAGTTAATTATTCTTCTAACATTTTAGTAGTTAATTATACATTATGAGATCGGCAGTTCAAAGTAAAGTAGTATGGCGAGGTATTCGCTTTTGACGATCAAAACGGTATATGATGTCCAAATTCAATATATTTCTATGAATTTAAATCGCTGAACAATAGATCGTTGGGGCTTCCGTCAATGTGCTTAAGTTGTGGTACAAAATAACCTACAAAGCGATTTTTAAAGGTTTTTTTTATTTACCAACATACTTACACAATATAAATATATAATATAGGTATGTATCTTCACGCTTTTGTATTACATATTTTTTTCAGTAATTCTTGCATAGTGATCAGTCTACGTTATGTTCATGGTCAGATACTCAGAATTCGGACCTAGTTTTTTTTTGTAAATATATGATAGTTTTTTTCACCACGAAGCAATATATGCCAAATTTAATAGAAATTAGTTCAGCAGTTTAAGTTTGTAAAGGTATTTAGGCACATTTATAAAATAAATATAAATAAATAGATCATTAGTGTTTAACAATATCTTATAAAATACATATAGGTAAATAGATTGTTATAATATTATCACGTAAAAAGGATGGTGATAAAAGGACGTACCAATTCATTTTTAAGCATAATGTTTTTTTTTTTTAATTTAAGTTAACTTAAAATTTTCAAAATAAAGAGACTTATAATATATATGCTTTTTAAGACATATTATTTTTTATAAAATCCTGCATATATAATAAGCAGAAAAAACAAACTTATTTGCCCAATTACTCAAATTACACACAAAAATTACCAGTCCGCTGTCACTTATAACTTTTAACTGTTCAAGTTAACCAATAAACCACAAATTGCGGGCTCCCGCGGCTGTTATAATGGACATGCAATAATTACTTCCCGTCTGACGACAGTTCACGCAGCCTTGCATGTTAAGGACCCAATGTTTACACGATGTTTACTGAACAAATGATCACCGATATGGTACTGTGGTAGTGTGTAACTGGGACTTCTACGTAGCATGTCACAGATTCGATGGTAAAAAACGAAATGCTAAAATATTGGCTTTGGTGTGAAAAAGTGAAAAATATTAAAATAATTTCTTAAGCTACATCAAAAAATTTTCGTTCCCGCTGAAGCAGATGATGATGAATGATTTTAACATGAGAAATTGATATTGCTTAAAACTAGTAGGTATGGCTAATATAAAAATTACTTCAAACGCGATTTTGACCTAAGCAGGATTCGAACTCGTGCCTTTCAGCTACTAAGGCTTATAGTATGTAACGATTCGTTTGAGAAAAAATATTTATAAAATGTAGTCACAAATATGATCTCTATATCAGTTATAGAAGGTTCTAATCCCCTGAATTTCAAATGTGTTTGTATCGTGTTCCCAACTCATAAACTAAGATACACATCAAGCAATGGCTATAATAGGTGCGATATTTATATTTTTATGTGGTACCCACATGTCTTTTGCGTGTACACCCCATATATTATTGTTAGGTTAATTTGAACAGCACGAATTAATTACTTCAGAGTTACAATATGAGTCATTTAAAAAAAAAGTGCGACCTGGGATTTGAACCCGCTGCACTCGGTTCCCCAAGCGAGCGCTTGATTTCAAAGAGATATTTCGAAAAGAACGTGTTTATTTCTAATTGAAAAAAAATCTATAGCTTATTTTAAGAGATTAATCATTAAACCTCAAAGTATGTTAAGAAAGTAACAAAAGGCACGAAATGGAACAAATAAATAAAACAATGGTAAGAACAATTAGTAGTGTATATATTTTACTGTATAGTATTTACGCGACTGCGAAGTTTAAATACTGTCTGTCACCTAGTGACTTACTTCGTTATAGAATCCATTTGCATAGGTCTTAATGGCACAGAGTAAGTAATAAAAGAGTATTTATCTATACAACAATTTTCTGTTAATAGAATAAATAAATAATTGTTTATAAGTTATATTTGTATTTATGTATTTATGCTTATATATTATATATGGAAATATAGTGTGTACATATATGTGTATGTTTATATATTGTATTCATTTTGTTTTACATATTATGCTTATTCTTATTTATTTTCTTTTCTTTTCTTTTCTTTGCACTTTCTCTTTCTGTCTCGCTACTTAACACTATTTCCCACATACATGGGTTGACTGGAAGAGATATCTTATAGAGATAAGTCTACCTTTGTCCACATCATTTTCTATGTATTTTTTTTTATTACTTTTATTAGTGCAATAAAGAATAAAGAATAAATAAATAAATATGGACATTAACACATATCACCATCTAGTTCCATGGTAAGCTACGAGGCTTGTGTTATGGATAACAGATAATTGATATATTACACATATATAACTTTAAATACAAAACATTATAAATACAAACGAGTACAAACATTCGTGCTCATCACACAAATCAATGCCCCAGTGGGACTCGAACCCGCGACCGCTGGCATAGCAAGTAGATCACAAATTGAGCTAAGCGTGTCATCTAGTCCAAAGTTTTACAATATTTTCAAAACCAACACAAAAACAGTGGATATCTATATTATAACAATATAGTCAAGCTGACAAAAAATTATAAAAGTATTAAATATTTACTTTTTATAACATAAATAGAACTACAGCAGATAAATTCGAAAAGATAGTTTTATTTAAAATGTCAAATACTTGTGTAAATCTAAGAAAGTATTATATAATATAAAATAAATTTTATATTTTTTTTTCAAAAAAAATCCAGTCTTTCAGGCTACTTTGATACTCTTAAATTAGTTGTGTACTTACTCTGTGCCCGTCTGACTCAATTCTAGGGAATTACGAGTGAGATTGAATTACAGCGGGTCGTCGTGGTCTGAAAATTCACTGAGTAGGTACGCATTTCATAACCTAACACGACCCTGTAGGTGTTTTTAAATTTAGCCATTCAAATATTTATGTCAAAATATTATATTATAATATTATATAGTAGCTATTATTTTCGATCTCCCTATAATTTAGTTATTGAACTGTTCAGTCAAAGGGGACACTCAATTCGGGAGTTTACTTCCGAATCTTCGAATATCTTACACAATATACATGCTTAGGCATTTTGTAAACTATCTTCTCAAATGAATTTAAAGAAAAAATACCACTTCTGAAATGGCGTATAGTTAATAATATATTAATTATTAGAGACTCACCCTGGCTTCGCTCGGGTTGGGCCCTAGGTTGATTTCCCATACGAACATTCATCCCCATTTTCACCCATTTAAGAGATGATTTCCGGGATAAAAAGTATCCTACATCCTTCCCAAGGTCTCAAACTACCCTCATATCGAATTTCATCTAAATCGGTTCAGTACATCCAGAGATTACCCCCTTCAATGTCACAAACTCACAAATTTTACCTCTTTGTAATATTAGTATAGATTAAATTGCAAGTAATAAATTAAATTATCAAATTGTATCTTTTTAGTAATAAAATAATTCAACAATCAGTCAAGTCTCACATTTAAGTTAATTTTTATTTAAAACTTTAAATATAACTTAAGGTAACATAACCTTTTTAATAAACTTATAACAATACAAATCCTCCAAATGATTCGAGTTTATAACCTACCAATAGCTTGTTTCACGGTGAAGGATAGTCTGCCAACCTCGAAACATCGAACATCGTGAGGAAACCTGTATGTCTGAGAGAATCTAGCAAGTGTTCTTTTTCAAAAGTCATAGGTTGCACAGTACAATACGTAATAAAATAAAATAATCGAAATATTTTATTCAAAGATAACTACACAACATTGTCGAAACTATTTCCGTCTGTCAGTTTGTCACCTTTTCACACTTAAACCGCTGAACAGGTTTAGATGAAAATCAAGGAAATAGATATGAGGAAGCACATAAGCTACCTTTAATGCCCACTTTATTTACCATGTAAGTGAAGCCACGGGCAAAATCTAGTTAGAAATAAGGCAAAATTTCGAACATATCGAGGACGTGACGCGAATCAACTCGCGACCATACATTTTTAAGTGAGGCACTTTTGTTTTTAATACAAAACAAAAGCGTGATTGCTCCACAATGGCGTTACAGATTGTATAGTAATAAATTACGTGTTCGGAAACATCCGTTGTTACTTTGGCAATAGCGAAATGAAATTACTGAGCTTGTTTTAAACATACATACTGATTATAATTTATTATAATATATGTATATATAACATGATGATGATGATCACACACATGATTATTTTGAGAGAAGTAATCGAGGGTTTTTGTTGTTGGTTACGAATGGCACCCCTTACGAAGTAGAAGGTCGCAGGATCCATTTGCCTACGGCGTTTGCATTGGCAATACATGTCTGTATATTGTATTCAGCCCTTTTTAACGTCCCACTGCTGGGCACGGGCCTCCCTTCAATACGAGGGGATCAGGCCATAGTCCTCCACGCTGGCCAAGTGCGGGTTGGCGGACTTCACACGTATTTCGAAAACTTGCTAGGTTCTCTCAGACATGCAGGTTTCCTCACGATGTTTTTCCTTCACCGTAAAGCAGTGGTAATCATGTTAGAAATGATTCGCACATGAAAATATCAGAGGTACGAGACCCGGGATTTGAACCCGTTTCACTCGGTTTCCCAAGCGAGCGTGTTACCACTGGGCTACCACTGCCTATATGCTGTATATTGTGTTTAGTCTTATAAAAGATATTGGGTTGGTACGAACTACGGACTATGGATATACATATCGGCTAAAGTCACAGACCAAAGTAAGGAATCGTTCACCCTGAAGTGATTGAAAACGTAATATTATATTTTTTTCATTATACCTACTTATTTAAAAACTCAAAGCAAAAATATTGAATGCTAAACTTTAATTATAAGTTTGAGTTGTATGTTTAGTACACAGATAGACTTTGACCTCTGACATGTGCAAGTGGCATATAGGCTACTGTTCGTAATAAAATTTTGTCGAAAGTTGGACTTGTATGTAATACTAGCATGGCCCGCGGATCCGCCCGCGTTCAGATGACCAAAAACCAAATTATTAAGTTTTACATATTAGTATACTCCTACATAGCATTTTTTGTACTTTTTCTCAAAAATGAGATATTTTCCTGTGGTAAAAAGTATCCTACATGTTGACCCGGATAACCAGCTATTACCATACCAAATTTCATCAAAATCCCTTCAGTAGTTTTTCTGTGATGTGGTAACAGACAGAAAGACATTCAGACAGACAGACAAAAATTCTAAAAACCATAGTTTCGGCCTCTGTATCGATAATAATGTATATTTCAATAAGATTTTCCAAAAGATATCTAATGTAAAGATTCGGCTTAGTTACAATTTTATTATATGTATAGATTATAAATACAAAAAGCACGTTTCAGTAATACTTACTGGTATTAAAATACTGCAATTTAAACTTAATTTTCATAAACAAAACAAATTGAGGTCAACAGCGTATATCCTTTATAAAATACGTATACCATATATTTCATAGATATCTAATATTTTCTATTAGATATCTAATTTCTATTTAAACCTATAACCTATAAGCCCACGCATGTGACAGGATATCACGTTAAGGCGGTGTAGTCAACTCGCCTAACTTAGTTTATGGCATATAAAAGCACGTGTGGTCACGCCCTTATTCAATTACAATATCGCTTCACGTTTGCATATGGAAATTTTGTTAATTTTTTATCTATAGGGAGTACATCTAGTTATCTATATATATATATATATATATATATATATATATATATATATATATATATATAAAAATGAATCCCTATTTCCCTTGGTCACGCCATCACGCGTGAACGGCTGGACCGATTTAACTATTTTTTTTTTGTTGTGTCGTATCGAGGAAATTACAAGTAATCGTGTTTCTAAAGTGTACTATTTATAGAAAAAAATACTTAAATATCCTACATATAAATTGCATAATTAAAGTTTTAGTAATAACAATACAGCAAGGGATCAAACGAACGCAAATATTTCGTAATTGCCTCGGTGCGCCCTTAAAGACTTCTATTATAATTCTCTTCCTGGATCCATCTCCATAAAATTGTTCATCTAATTTCAAATACAAAGTTTCAAGTTAATACTATACTTATGTCGGGATTAATAATGCCAGGCAGAAGAAGAAGATGAAGACTATACTTATGTGAGGTAGGCTTAATCGATTTTCGAGATATCATTGCACAAATGAACTGACAAAAGAGTATTAAAATATATGTATATCTATGTACATTTAGGGCTGGCTATAAATATGTTGTAAGCATAACATTGTGTTACAAAAACTTTAAAATTTACTTACGATCAATGAGCATTATTATTGAAGTGAAGTTTCTTTAGAATAGATGTGATATGATACTCGATGAAACGGAAATGCGACACTAAGAAGAATCAAACACATAAATATATAGGTAGGATTAAGCCGGCGAGAGAATGAGATAGAATACTTTGCCATGTTGCCATGGTAACCGTTGTTATTCACTGAAAAATGTATATTTATGTCAAATAAAATGTAAAAAAACTTTTAAACTTAGTAAAAATATAATAAAAAAATAAACCTTATAGTTATCCTACTCCTGATACTCTATATTCATCTCATTCTCTCGTAGGTTACTTTTCTGAAGTTTCACTTCTACCATGTGTTAATTGCACAGACACGCATTTTCTAATTTTTATTTTTATATTTTATCAACATACGGTAAGTAAAATGTATTGCATCCGAAGATTCTATTGGGACTGTTATAGTGCTATTATTATTTATAATGAACTTCACATCCTTTTTATCCTTATTAAGAAAATTAGGATAATTTCGTTTTCATAACTTAAATATTTTATGTTTTAATTAATTAATCAATTCTAAAAATATAGAAAATTATAAAAGAACAATACAGTTAAAAATCGATTAATCGATAATCAAAATCGATTGTTAAATTTACATAGCATTAATACCTACATAAATTTGCTTACGACTTCTAAGCTCTATGGTGAATCGATTACTTTTGTAAATCCCACGCATATTCAAATGTGTCCTACATTTTAGCTACAATGATGCTCACTTGTTTTACATAACCATACAATAAGGAGTACAAGGCACTTATTAAAAACTACCTCGTTGGTTTAGTGATTAGCATGTACGGTTGCAGATCCTGACGGCCTGGGTTCGAGTATAGTATTGAAAATCGATACATCAAATTGTTTTTTTTTAAATATTAGTTTAATATGCAAGTCATATGACGTACATTATACATACAAAGCATTCACAATAAATTTTAAATTAAAATTATAATTAATAACTAAAGCTATTCATTTATTTCATATTAATATTTTGTTTTTTAAAAAATGTGGAAGAATCGAGAAAAATATATATATCTACTCGTAAAACTATTACCATGTATGTAAGTACATACGTGTGTATGTATATAACAAAGCTTTCTAACTCATACATCATGTACGTAGGAAAGCTTATAAAAAACAAAATATGTCTTACAACACTGAGGCATCAAATCGATGATATCTTTTACATGAACATGGTCATGAGATGGTTATCTTATCCAATACTTATTTTAGCTATCACAAAAGGTATTATAAAACGGTCACTACAAATTTATGGACAGACATTCATTTTCAATATATTTATATAAATTTATTTGATGATAAGAATAATCCTATATCAATGATGTAGGAAATTCACTCCCGCATTGGATAAAACACGACAATGACATCAACTAACCCATCGATAGCTACATTGTAATGCTGTTTGGTATAAATGGTACAAATTTGTAGGCGTTGAAAAGATATCCAGATATTAATAATAATAAATTCAAGTTTTAACTACTGTTGATAAGATGTAAAATTGCATTGCATTATTTTATTTTAATAAGTCATATTTTTAAGGTTCCGTCTCCGAAGGGTGCAAACGGAACCCTATTACTAAGCCTCCATTCATCCGTCCGTCTGTCATAGGGCTGTATCTCATGTATGTGTATCTCTATTGCCACTATTACAACAAATAATAAAAAACCAAGATGGCGAATTTCAAAAAGACTGCTAATTAGGCTAATTGAAACAAAAAGATTATGGTACGGAACCCTTCATGCACGAGTCCGACTCGCTCTTTATTTATGTATAAATTTTATACGAAAAAAAAATGAAGTCATTGTTTTCATATTAATATTATTCAGGTCGATTCAATTTTCTAGTTAATGGTTTCGAAACGTGCCAGTAGAGCATAGATTATTTCGGCAATATCACGTAGAACGGAGAAGACACGAGGGAGATTGGTCAATAAAATAAGATTATTATACTAAATTAAATTATACCTAACATGTAAAAATTGTAATACTTTCTTAGATTTACGCGAATACTTGACATTTTAAATAAAACTATCTTTTTAGATTTTTTCGCGAATTTATTTTGTTTTTTGGTTCCCGACGTTTCGAATGCTTTATAGCATCCATGGTCACGGGAGAGACTGAGGTGTTACATGTCTTGAAGGTATAGTTGTTACAGACAGCCTACCCACAATTAACAAAATGAAAATTGCACCAATTACATTACAATATTTTTTAACTTTAAAATATTTTGATAATTTAAATTATAATTGAATATGGAATATTATTTATTTAATTTTTGCTATTATTTTTATAATTATTACAATTTTAAAAATATTAATTAGTAATCTATATTTAGTGTTGCCATTATTATATTTATAACCATAAAGAAAAATATAAAATATAGTATTAATTATTTAAGGCATATAATTGTTCTATGTGTAATTTATTTAAAATGTAAAAATCGGTTAAATGCGAGTCAGTTCGCACACGAAGTGTTCTGTATCATCGTACATGTCCTTTTTATTAATATTATTTTTACTCTATGCTTGTATGTAGTAAATTAACATCGATGATCGATTACGAACGTTAAATAAATGTCTCTTTTTTTATTTATTTTTATTATCTGTTGTTATATCGGCAATAAAAATACATAATCTATGGAAACTCCAACTCTCTACGTATTACGGTTCATGAGATACAGGCCTCTGACCGACGAACGGACGGACTGCGGAAGCTTAGTAATAGAGTTCCGTTGGCACCAAGTCAATCATGAATTGAGAAAGTTTGTAAGTGAATGTGTTCTCTACTAATACATGTTGTATCAAAATGGAGATAGCTTACATGCTTGTTCTTGGCTACCTACCACATAAAAGAAGCCGTAGGGGCAGATTAGTAGTTAATAAAAGCTTATATGGATAATTAGCGCAATAATTTACGCAACCAAAGTTTACATGTAAATAACGTATTTAGTTGTGGAAATTGTTTATCTGGTAGTTTATCATTAAGTATTACATAGTACTTTTAACTATAAATAAGTGTACGTAAAAATTTATATTTATATGAAAAAAAATATCCGCTTAAGCACATCATTTAAATAAAAGCCCACTAAAATCTACATTAAATGAACTTGAACTGTTAAAAACGCAAGCACTTCTTCGTATACTGCGAATAATAAAATTTACTACTAAATATGAATAAAGTCGTTAGTGAATGCAGGTGCAGCTATTTTTATACGCCCACCAATTGCAAGTAGCAGCTGTTGATTGCAATTACCGATATAACCGATACCTTTTTTTTTAAACTAGCGACCCACCCTGGCTTCGACCAGCTGTAAAATGGTCTATTTAAAAATATAACTTTTAAAATAGGTTAACTTGCTATAAAATCGCTTAAAATTAATTATTTCATACGTTTTGAAATATATATGGAACTACTTTCAAAGGACAGCCTATGTCCGATCCCAGGATACAATCTGTCCTTGCCAAATTTTATTGAAATCTGTTCAGCGGTTTAAGCGTGAAAAGGTAACAGACAGAGTTAAATACTTTTAGACTTAAATTAAGTATGAAATATAGTGTAATTACTATTCAGGTAAAGCACATATTAATAAAAAAAGTTTATCCATGTCTGGCGAAGATACTTGAGTCGAGTTAAAGACCTACAAATAACACACGAATTTAGTATCTTTTATGAAGTCTCTACTGACATGATAATAGCCTATTATACATCCTGCTAATATTGTAAATGCGAAAATGTGTGTGGATGTATGAATGTTTGGTGTAGTTTATGAATGTTTGTTACTCTTTCACGCAAAAACTACTGAATGAATTTTAATGAAACTATACAATAATATAGCTCATACATCAAAATAACACATAGGCTACTTTTTGTCCTGGAAAAATGTACGGTTCCCGTGGGATAGATTAGTTTTCTTAATATATCAAACCATGCATAAATAGAGTAATATATGTAATGTATATTATGTAATAGATTCTTTCAATGTAATATTCATTCCACTTCCATACCAAATAATTGTTATACAAGTGATAAAAGTCAAAGTTAACCTTAAGTAATAAAATATTAAAAGCGCTTGCAAAATTTTGCAGCTGCATTCTTATCATAACAGTATCATACCATTTGATCGTATTTCATAATACCATAGAAACATAAGCCCGTTCATACATTTACGATGTTAAATCCCTTATCCCCGAGCACTTTTGCCACCGGTTGTACCTATCAATAGATATAATCTCACCTAAATTCCTATTCAAAAGAATTCTATTCACCGTAATACAAGAAAAACAAACGAAAGGGCCGAATCACAAAGACACTAATTGGAAAGCAGATGGGTTCTTTTAGCCACGTGCCGCTAGCGCCTGCCTTTCTTGAACTAATATGATAATAAAAAAATTAAACGCTTAACTAAATATCGACCAAATGTGTTGACAATATAGTTGAATATGGAATAACAACTATCATTAAAATACAGCTGTTTGAAATTATGGATATCCTTACAAAAAATAAGGCTGTTGCAGTTTTTTTAAAGGTAGCTTGAAAAATGTTTGGTGATCTTCTGTGGTGTATATTAAATGAGTCGTGAAATCGGCTTACCTGAAAAGTACGACACTCACCTGGAACAGAAAAAAAAAACTTTAAATACATACATTTTATATAGAAAGTCCGACCAAAACGAATGTAATAGAATTTCAAGTTGGTAAATATTCTTGCGTAAGAAGCTCTCAGGTTTGAGTCTCTTACAAATAAATCAAAATAACATTGACACAGGATAAGGACAGACACAAGTACCCAATCGTTAAAAGATATAGATAGAAAATGTCAAATATTCGCGTAAATCTAAGAAAATATTATAGTGTAATAATCAAATACATAGATCCAAAAATATCTCGTCATACAAACGAGGGCTAAAATCTAAAGAAAGTATCGACAAAATTTTTGGGTGATTGCTTTTTGGACTGTTACAAATATTATGCTTATGATATTAATAATATTCACAGCAAAACATACTTTAATCAGAAACGTGCTTTGGTTTTATATAATCTAGATTAAGATTTTATTATGACTAAACCTTATCATTTAGCGGTATACGTAAATCTGTCGGTGACAACTCGACACCTTTCCTCACGTGTGTGATTGCGTTGAAAGTTTAAAATTCTCAAATGTTAACCAACTCTAGTATGTCCATATAAAGTAGTTCGTTACGGCAATTATTTAGTTTCGAACGAAAGTAATACTTTCGAACAAGTTAAATGTTTGTTATATTTCCTGCATGTCTAAACATGTTACCTTATATCGAACATTCAATTACTAACGTCCCCTTAATTGATATTCAAGGTATTAAACCATTGGTGTACCGTCAGCAAAATAATTTTATTGATAAAAATATACATAGGTACATATATATTTTTAAAGTATGCTTTGTTTTTTTTTAATAAGGAATTAAAGTATTTAATAAAAAAAAATGGATATTATAATTTCGTTAATTAAAATAAAAAAAATCATATCCACAAGTTTCAAACGTTTGTCAGATAGCATAGGAAGTTCATTTCCCTATATAGAAGAAGGTTAATGTAGGATACAATATATCACACTGCAAAGCATAAAATAAACTGTTTTTCGCCATATATTTAATTGAAAATATTTAAA
This sequence comes from Brenthis ino, assembly GCA_921882275.1. Taxonomy (NCBI): domain Eukaryota; kingdom Metazoa; phylum Arthropoda; class Insecta; order Lepidoptera; family Nymphalidae; genus Brenthis; species Brenthis ino. The sequence continues at coordinate 25,815,443 of OV170229.1, read as the reverse complement.
AAAATGGTTCTATTAGGATATTTAGTTTAATTTTATTGTAAAAGTTTAGTCATTTTAAGCCATGAAACTTATTTAAAAGCTTTATTTAACCTTAAAAATTGAAACCCATCGCTGTCTGTACATGAAAGATATTTGAAAAAAACCGTTATTTGGTTCTTTATTGACACAACAGAACCCAAAATGATAATATTTAGAATTTTTGTCTGTTTGTCTGTGCGCTTTAATCTCAGAAACAGCTTAACCAATTTGGGTGCTGTTTTCACTAATGTATTGTAGTAAGCTTCATTTAACATTTAGTATTTGTTTTATTTCAATCGGTTCATAAATAAAAGTATGTCAATTTAAAAAATCACCTAGTGACGAACCCGAGCGAAACGAGGGTGAGTCGCTAGTATATGAATAACCAAAGATATTTTTTTACTAATTTTTTTTATGTGAATATTTCTTCTCGCTACAACATTTCCTACGCTACAATATTAATAAATAATTTAAATAAACAATAAAATTTCATTATATACAAGTATTTCATTAAGAAATAACAATAGCAACATAAAATCCTATTAGATACGGAGTCGAATGTTAATTTATTTCTATCATTGATAGTAAATGAATTGTAATAAATAATGTAAGCGAACTGTCAAACTGTAGAAATAATAAATTGAGTGAACGAGCCATATTTTTTTAAGATTTATAATTATACTAGTGAGTTGACCTGGCTTCGCTTGAGCGTTCCTTTAGTAACTTTTTCGTTACAAATAGATTATTATATAACATAGGTACCTTTATGTAAACTGCCAGATATCATTTTCTGGTCATGGCGTGCCTTTAAAATTTGTTTAAAAATTATAGATTATATCAACTAGTTTTGGCATGTGACTTCGTTTACATATTGTAGACATAAATTCTAGCATTTATTTTTATATATTATATCAAAAAAATTTGATAGGAGTTGTGATACAAGTTATTTGTAAAAAAAAATGAGAATCTTTGTAGTAGTTTCAGACAGATGCTTACAATAAAAACCGACTTCAAACAAAAGCACTAAAAAGTAAAAAATAACTGATTGGTAGTCTTCATTTACTATACATACCTAATCAAATATTTTCGAAGTCGGTGTGCTTTGGCTAAGTAATTAAAGCCTACCTATTAAATACATACCTAATCAAATATTTTCGTAATCGGTGCCAGCCCATACAAAGCAAAGCACACCGACTTCGAAAATATTTGATTAGGTATGTATAGTAAATGAAGACTACCAATCAGTTATTTTTTACTTTTTAGTGCTTTTGTTTGAAGTCGGTTTTTATTTTTTTGTTAAAAAGTTTTTATTTTTCCCTTTTTAGTGTAGACAGTAGTAGCAAAGTAAGGATTCTAACGTGTTAGGCTTGTCAAATTAAACAAAATAAGCCCAAACTCAAAGTATCTACTATTAGCCGTTGAAGAGTTCCACCTATCCACCTTCTGGCCTTGCCATCAGATCAGGTCAACAACACCGAACCACTGTACTATCAACGGAAATAGAAATACTTGCAAAGTTTCAAGTCAATATGACAATTAGAAGTAGGTTAAATTCATTATTAGTTGTTTTTCCACCCTTAGGGGTGGTATTTTTTTTTGAAATTTAAATGGGACCAATCTGGAAGTATACCCTTTCAAAAAAAACAAAAATTGTCCAAATCGGTTTATAAATGACGGAGTCTGAGGTAACAAACATAAAAAAAAAAAAAAAAACATACGGTCGAATTGAGAACCTCCTCCTTTTTGAAGTCGGTTGAAAAAACAAACAATTTTTACGTCTTCATAATATTTAGTTTATAAGTTAAAGTAGTATTTACAAAGAAAGAAATATATTACCATAAATATTTGATTATAATGCGTGTAATTAAAGATATTTTTAATATAACTAATTAATTGCTTCTGACTTGGTTTAGACCCCCGCCGCGGAAGACAAGTGTTCGGGCGACCGTATACTTAATCTATGTAGATACATTCTCATTAGTTGCATCGTTTTGACAGAAACAGATTCAGTATGTATAGATTTTATTTTTGTAAAAGAGCTTTTAAAAATTATTTTTTTTTTAATACAACTATCTTTCAGGATTTTTTCGCGGATTTGTTTTCATTTTTACAGAAAAGGTCTCTCCTGGCCACAATATTTGCCAAACAAATATAAATCCTTGAAAAAATCCGAAAAGAAAGTTTTATTTAAAAATTCCCATTAATGTATTGTACCAACTTATTTTTGCCCGCAACTCCGCTAGCGTGATTGATGATATACGAGTAAAATCTATTAAACCGCAGCAGCAGCAAGCAGAAAGAAATTCGATTCGATTCAAAATTCTTTGATTTATTTGTAACTTAACTAACATTTCTAATATAAATCTAAATGTAATCATTCTTATTTAGAATTAATCATGAGTTTAACGATATTTAAAAGAAACAGGGTTCCTATACTCTTTTTCATATGGTATTTTAGATCAAAAAGTAATTATTTAATGAACTATCTCCATTAGAAGTGTCCAAATAAAATTTAGTATACCGATAGTCTGAGAGTAACACAGACTTTAGTTCGTAATAAAATTTGCAAAACGGTGCAAATCGAGTTTTCCCAGCCTACACGCTAAAATCATGTATAGATTTCAGTTTAAAATCAGGCTGTATATTATAAAATATTGATCTATTAATAAAAAATATTTTATAATAGCTGTCTTTTCTATGACAGTCCTCCTATGTAACTTAATACCCAGTAAAAGCGTACCCCCCACGGCTATGATACGCGCTGTGTATAGTGTATAATTATATATTTAAAAGTCATTATTGTTAAACCATTAAGTCCAATAAACAGTTTAGGTACCTACTTTATTTTGCTTGAGGTAAATTATTTCTTCTGTATGTCCATATACTCGTACGTACAACATATCTCTAGGTAAGTATATAATAAAATTCTAACTGAGTCGATCGGTACATTAAATATTTTTTGGAAAATCTTATTGAAATATTCGTTATTAGCGATACAGAGGCCGAATCTATAGTTTTTAGAATTTTTGTCTGTCTGTCTGTTCGTCTGTGACCGCATCACGAGAAAACCACTGGACAGATTTTGATGAAATTTGGTATGGTCATAGCTGGTTATCCGGTTCAATATATAGGATACTTTTTACTGCGGGAAAATATCTCATCTCTGAGAAATCTATACTAAACTTGAAAACGGAGAGACGAACCCGAGCGGAGCGAGTGTGAGTACGTATGTATTGACATAATTATTATTATAGATACTAGAAGTAACCACTGGCCCTACGAAAGATCTTTTCAAACAAAAATACATTTTGTTTGATTAATTAATTCATGTTCAAAAAAAGTGGTTTAAGTACAAATTAACTTTCATTATGACTTATATAAAGCCTCAAACAAAATCAAATCCTAATAATTATTCAAAATATCTTCTTTAACTAAAAATGTACCTTAGGTGAATATTTTTTGGAAAATCCTATTAATATAGTCATAATTATAGATTTATTTTGAAAAAATGTTTTTTTTCTTTAACTTAACATAATATGGGACGTATAACCTTTTAATTAATAGTATAGAAAATCAGTTAAAAATTGACGTGGTTATTTTGTATTCAAAATATACACACATATGAGTCCCTCCTTTTGGAAATCGATGAAAAATAACGGCTTAAACAGTAAAAAATCATATGTAATAAGAATGCGTGTTACAAAATAAATATTCTAAATCCGTACTAATACCACACATGGGGACATACGTTATTTCTGTCGGAATGGAAGCCAGATTGTTAGCAATCTTTATTTAAAACAATAAACAAAACCAAGCATGTTTATTGAATCACGCTCGTAACTGTACATTTCTTATATTCACTAGCTATTCCCGTGGCACCGCTCGCGTAATCTTTCTAGAATCTATATATCGATCATAAAAGTTGTAACGTGATATTAGATAGCCTATAGCTTTCCTCAATAATCGGGCTATCAAATGCAAAAAACTTTTTTTTAAATCCGTCTGGTAGTTCCAGAGATTAGCGCGATTAAACAAAAAACAAACAAACAGTACAACTTTAAGCGTTAATATAGATTATGGGTTAAAAGAGGGGGTGAGATTTTTTGTTTCTCTATAACACTGTAAAAATGGAAGATCATCTCATGTGGGATTATTGTAAATCGATTTTCATTATTTTGAAGTCGGTATATATTTTCTGTTAAAAATATTCAGTAATTAAACTTGGCCCGGTACTCGAACCCAAGACTTCCAGATCTATGGTATACATGCTAACCACTATACCAACGAGGTTCTTAAGTAGTTATACTATATCTTAAATAGTTATATTCGGATCTGGATGAAATTTGGTACAGAGATAGATTATAGCCTGGAATAACATCTTTTATCCCGGAAAAATATACGGTTTCCGAGGGATAGATTTGGTTTTGTTTTTTTTTTGAGGGTTCGCCGCTAGTATTAAATAAATAACATTTCCATTTCAAAATAGCCATTTTACTATAGATTTATTATTATTGATATGTGTTCAGTTCTAGTTACTTGCTATGTTAGGTTTACTTTGAAGTTAGCTGTGGGGTTTGGACGTTTTATTTTGATCTTTATTGCCTATTAGCTTTACTGAGATTGGATGTAGGTAATTAATTCCCGTCTAAAGACGCCTTGGTTCATGGTCACTGGAATTTTATACAAAGGCGGTACAAATCTTTGTGGACTAAAAATATATATGTACAGGGAATTTTAAATTTGGTAATTTAATTCTACCTGATTCTATTTTTGATAAGATTCATTGATTCTATTGAAACACATCACTTTATCATTTATCTATACATTATTATAATAAAATTATGACTAAGTCGAATCTGTACATTAAATATTTTTTGGAAAATCTAATTGATAAATATAGACATTATTATCGATACAGAGTCCGAATCTATAGTTTTTAGAATTTTTGTCTGTCTGTCTGTCTGTTACCGCATCACGACAAAACCACTGGACAGATTTTTTGATTGGATTGATGAAATTTGGTATGATGATAGCTGGCTATCCGGGTCAACATGTAGGGTACTTTTTACCGCGGGAAAATATCTCATTTCTGAGAAAAAATACAAAAACTTCATTGTAAGAGTATACTAATATGTAAAACCTAAGAATTTGGTTTTTGGTCATCTGAACGCGGGCAGAGCCGCGGACAAAGCTAGTTTCAGTAATATAATTGTAAAATAACTTTATTATACTAACATCAAAGGGATTAAAGCGATTTTGATAAAACTAATATTCCTTGATAAGTTTACTTTTAAAAATACCTGGGATCCGTAGAACATTGAAATTCTTGAAACTATAATGTATATACATTTAAAACAGCACGATGAGGAAAATTAATACCATTCTGTGCGAAAAATATTTCTTTTACAAACCACGAGTTAACAAAATTGCAAAACAAAAAATCGTTTAAAATTTGTCTTTAACATGTCACCGAATTCCAGGAGCTAACATAAAGACGAAAGAGTAATCACCATCAGTGACCCAAATGTACATATTTGTGTTACTCGGAACTTGTAATTTAATAGGTTCTTTATATAGTGTTGTTAGTTGGTGGGCAACCATCGTGTTGCAAACTATTAATAGGTAAAATTATTTGTTTGTTAATATTTAGGAAATAACTACTAACTCTTTCACTAATAAAAACCACTTTATTCATTATAATATGTCTATACTAGCGACTCACCCTCGCTCCGCTCGATTTTGTCCCTAAATACGTTTTATGGGTTAGAATAGATTTCTCAGAAACGACATATTTTCCCACAGTAAAAAGTATCCTATATGTTGACCCGGATAACCAGCTATCACCATACGGAATTTTATCAAAATCTGTTTAGTGGTTTTTTCGTGATGCGTTCCCAGACAGACAGACGAAAATTCTAAAAACTATAGATTCAGCCTCTGTATCGATTATAATGACTATTTCAATAAGATTTTCCAAAAAATATTAAACGTACAGTTCATTCGACTCAGTTAGAATTTTATTATATGTTACATACAGATAATGTCGTTTTAACCGAATTTAAATATAAAGAGGTAAAAAAGCTATTTTTTTCTCCTCTGTCAATACAACGTGTTATCAATACAAACAATTTTGGAAACAGTGTTCTTAAATAGATAATTAAATTTTGTTGATATGTTTTCCTTCATTTCTTATTATATATTATAATTATAGTCTATATATATATATATATATATATATATATATATATATATATAATAAGTATATATATTAATAATTATAGTCGAATTTGAACCATTAGAAGAACACTAGTTAATTTAGCAGAAGTAAAATGACTTATATATTTGTTATATTCATACTCACACTTTATTCAATATATTAAGACGACATTTTTGGTTGTGTTTGTAGTGACCCTACTTGCTGTGCCAGCGGGTTCGAATCCCGCTGGAGGCATTCATTTGAGTGATGAGCACGAATGTTCGTTCTCCAGTCATGGGTGTTTATATGTATCATATGTATGTATTTATATAGTTATATAATATATATATAGTATCGATAGGCCAAGCCTCGTAGCGTACTATGGTACTAGATGGTGTTGTGTGTTCATGTCCCAACATATTTATCTATTTTTTATTCCTAAACATTTATAGTACGAAATAGTCGATATTTCGTGTTTCGGTTTGTCCATATACAATGTAATTAAAATAACTATTGAGGTATAATAAACAATGCGGTCTTCTAACACAGTTTCATTTTAAGTGTTTCTGTATCAATGACCACGAAGCTGGGGATTTAATTATCCTCACGTTGAACAAATATTTGTCAGAGACGACAGTAATTTGGCTTTTGTTATAATAGTCCCTCTAAGTTTTGTCTCCAAATATCACAAAATATTAGCATGATCATTACACTTTCCTTGTATAGTCAATAAAATTATATTGATTTTCTTTACTAAATAATTATTTTTTTCGTAATATTATGTAGGTACTAGCGATTTACCCTCAGAAAATGAAAATTTAGATTTGTATGTATTTTTAATGCCAAATCGTTAAAAAAAAAAATTTTGTCCAGTGGACCATCCTTAAAAGTTAGGGGTATGAAAAATAATTTATATCCTATTCTCAGACCTACTGAATATACACACAAAATTTCATAAGAATAGGTCAAGCCGCTTCAGAGGAGATTAGTTACAAACACTGTGATACGAGAATTTTATATATTAGATGTATACATCATAACATAAATTACATTTAATAAGAGTTATTTTTATACAATAATAATTATTACGATTATAAAATTTATATTAGCATAAATGAATACTGGATTTTGTTAGAATACGCCATACTTAATATATTTTTTATACTATTAGGCAACCAAGACCAACGGTTTTACCATTTGTGGTAGGAGCGATATTAAGTTTTTTTCTCCTTTTAGAAAAACTTTAAATACTATTAACCTTTAAATAATCAGTATGTACATATATACATATGTACATCTTTTCAGTTTTATTTACTTTAAAAAAACTTACTTATTAATAGGAACCTTTACAAATAAGCTAGTCTTAAATTTCCAACGAAGACTCAACTAAGCTAAATATTTTTATATTATAATATAACTTATGATCATTTTAAGTAATAATTGTAATTATCCAATGGGCCACACACAAAACACATGTATAGATAGACTAATATTTTGTCAAGGATCACGTTAGCTTTAGACGAGCTTTCACCAAAGTCACTCGCTATTTCTAATAATTGTAATATTAATCTAACCTCAACATCGATTTCACAATGAAAATATCCCCCTGACCTATGAAGACATTGCATTTTATCACCGTCCTCCCACACCGCTATGATTATAACAACTTAAGTACTTGGATCCTTTAAAACAGAGATAATACTTCATCCCGTGACAGTTCAGTTATGAAGTCAGGATTGCTAAGACCCTTTCAGAATAGCAATTATAGTTTTAATATGATATTTAGAAAATTATTAAGTAGCTTTTAGTTGTTAGTACAACTGTGAGAATGACTTATGGACGAAACAAACTTATACTTGTAAAATGCGACATATATAAATTAATTTAAAAAATTAAAGATAACTCTCCAATTAATTATTATCTTGGTTTGATTAATTACAGTGCCAGAAGTACGCTAAAACTTGGCGATTTGATATCAACTATAATGTTACTTAACACAGATTTAAATAACTAAAAATGTACAGGGGTCGACCTCTTCTAGAAATTCATACAGGATTATCTAATCAAAAGAGAAATCGTAAAAATCGCTTCATAATCAACAATAAAACATTCTAAACACAAATGCATAGACTTCGGTCCCCACTTTTTAAAGTCACTCGAAAAACAAAGGACAGACAGACGAACGAAGCAGTTTATATATAATACCGTTGTTATTAGCGACTAATCGAAAAAACACTTTAAAATTTAGAATTAAATCTCCAACCGAAATATCTATATATAGAAAAATAATTTATATTCCAAAGCTCCATTACCTACGTGACCGATCGCACATTTTTGTGCCACCACGTACTTCTTTGTCCATTCCTCATTATTAGTTTACTACTGACCTTATTATTTTGTACCTAACGGGAAAAATTTAGCTTTATAGAATAAATAGAAAAAAAAACTTTTTTTTATTGTTTTTTTTCTCAATTTACTATATTTATAGTATTTTTTTTATATAAAACCTATAAAATCCTTACTAATATTTACTTTCTTTCACGTCGGTACAGAGTGACGGATTGGCGTGTTTTTTTGTTTAGATATAGTTGGAAGGCTGGAGAGTGACACAGGCTACTTTTTACTGCGGGAGATTGTCCCATTTCGACGGGAAAATATATCATAATCTCAAACCACAACAACTCGTCATACCTATGTATACTTATCTACTTTAAGCTTTACTGATTCTGTTAACATTTTTTACTGTTTTTATGGCAATAAATACTTTTTATTATTATTATTATTATCTATATACGTATATAAAAGGTAAAAGTGATCGGCTGATGTATCAACACACAGACCAAACCCTTAAGGCTAGAAAATGGAAATTTCGCACACGTATTCCTCATATGACGAAGGCATTCACTACGGAAGGATTTTTCAAAATTCAACCTCCAAGAGGATGTAATAGGGGTAAAAGTTTGTATGAAACTTTTTATTGTTTGGACATATTTGCATGAAATTTCGTATGAATTAAGTACAGCAAATATAATGAATTACGTTTTTTCACCCTGAAAATTTTTATGAAACCCACTTTTTAGTTTTTTTTGTAGTTTTAGCGCGAACGAAGCCGCGGATTCTACTAGTATAAAATACATAGTCTATTTATTCCATACAAACCGTTAAAACGTATCTAAGGACGAACCCGAGCAAAGTGACAGTGAGTCGCTAGTCTAAATTATTTCCAGATCTAGTTAGAACCAAAGTATAGGATATAAAACGTGATTTCTACCATCACTATGTGTTTTATATTATTTTATTTATTTAAAGGAATAAAAAAATATGATGAAGGTTTTCTAAATTTTAAAATCCATGTAAATATATGTAACTTACCTTACAAATCTATAGACATTTATTTATTTCGAAACATAGAGCATTCTTACGAATAGGCGATCTACTAAAATTTAACTGCATTTTAATACTGTAAAGAGTCCTTTTGAAATTTGTATTTAATTAATTAAAATTTATATATACTTAAACGATTAAGTTATGTTAATTAATTGATTATAATGATAAAATAGCATTTTAAATACAATTTTAAAGAAATTCGGATATCTCAGTAAATATTATTTGTGAGTAACTAGTATATATTTTATAGTAATGTTGACTAAATACGATTTTTCAAATTTACGCGAATATTTATATTATTTATTATATTTATACTATTTATATTATTTATTAGAATATATATTTATTTATTTTAAATAAAAAAAAAATTCGCTCGGATTTTTTCGCGAATTAATTTTTAATTTTGCCCGGGTTTCGTTTAAATGGGAAAGAACTAAAATCATAAAGCAGTGACTATACTAAGGAAATTGAAAAAATGACATAACGGAATTGTGTCATAGGTATGTTTAATAAGTTTTTGTGATTTATATAAGGATTATACTCCTGACTTGCGCACAAGTATGTGCACAGCACAAGTGCCCACTCAATTTTTTTCACTGTCAAAAATCCGATGGGACGATAATTCCACACTCGCGATGAGAGATCAGAAAGATCCACGGCTTAACGTGTTCAAAGGTATATAAAATCGCCAATTTCCCAACTTTTGCTACTATTAAGAATTTCTTAATAAAAAAAAACGTAGTAACTCTACTTAGCCTGACCCAGGACTTGAACCTATGACCTTCAGATCTGTAGACATCTATGAATGAGCATCAAAATAAAATTCCAAATAATTCTTACATAAATTCTGTACCTTGATGTTTACCGAGCGATATCTATCATTCTTTTGTGTCGCCGTTCAACAAAGAAGGTTCTATTAAAAATGCACTACCAATAGCAAAAACTGTTACGCAAATGGCGATAGGGGGTACCGTTAACATGCTATGTAAAGCCGATGCCATGGCGATTGTAAAGCTTAGGCAGTGTTAGAAGAACTTATGTGTCGCTTTAAATCGATTTTAACTCGTGACGATATTATTCTTCTCATCGGACTATATTATAAATGCGTAAGTTTGTTTGTGTGTTTGTTCGTTACTCCTTCATGCTGTAAAGACTGAACAGATTTGGATGAAATTTAGTATACAGATAGACTTCGTCATATGCTATCGTTGGAGACCGTACGAAGCGAGTGCAAGTCGCTATTTAAATATTAAGTTAATTTAATAAAACAAAAATCTATTTGTATAATTTAAAAATGAAATACTATTTCGTATTCTCTTTGAGATAATTTTATTAGTTTACATTTAAGAGAATTCCAAATGAATTTGGTAACAAAAACAATATATATCGTAAATACATATACTTTAACAAAAAGCACTTTTAATATTTAATATATGGAAGTTTTAACCTGAATCTAAAATCGCAACGACATGGTAAGTCCGTCTGTGAAGCCATAACGTGTGGCCTCTCGGACAAAACGTCTCTGCAACAATGCTGACGAGCACAGTTAGACGAGAAAAATGAATGTCAACGGCATGTGACCTTAGTTCAGTTTAACCATGACTCGAAAATACAATAGTTAAACCAGATGTTTCAATACGTAGCAATTGGTCTGACGAAACTTTATATATATATATAATTATTTATATATGTATAATCCGAGTAATCTTAACACTTGGAGTATACTTGTTTAACTATTTCGGTGTTAAGTTATTTTCTACAATCGATATCGTTAATAAATATATAAAAAATATATTTGAAAAAAAAAATATGTTGTATACAAACTTTTATACCTATATAATTTCCAAACAAAAAATAACAAACGGATATATATCCGTTTGTTTTTTTGGTGATGGCCATTGTAGAATATATTCTTTTCTATATTTCCGGTCGTTTTCTGAGCTACTGACTACATTTGAGTTCATAAATAGCGTTAAATTTCATAAGAATTTAAAATGTAATTACTCTCAAACCTATAAATAATGTAAAAACCACTTTAGTCCATCGCGCCGTTGCTGTGTAACAAAAGGATAAACTAACAAACACGTTTTGGTTTTTAGTGAGAATAGTTTATTTCAGTAAATAAATTGTCTTTCTGTCAGTCCAGAAGTCTACTCCGTAGATTTCTTATTAATACCGAGCAAATGTTAAATGTTTCACGATTCGAGAGTTCTCTAAAACGAAAAGAAGATTTCTAACCTATAGTTTGAACTGTTTATATTATCGGATAATTTTATTTCTACATCCAAGACGTTGTCTATGACGTGATTTAAAAAAGAATACAAAATTACTACGAGGGGCAAAAAAAAATTGAATTAGGTCACAATGGAAGTTTTTTAATATTCTTCATACCGTAATCAAACAAAAAAACACATACATCAAGATACTTCTCCTTTTTTAAGTGAGATACTAATAAAAAGAATAACTTCATGTAAACCCACGGGATTCGTCTAGTCTCCAATAAACTTGTTAATATTAGTAGGTAATCCAACACATAATTCCTCGGGATTTGATACGGGATCGCGGATACAATCTCTTTACCGCTATTGCGTATAACGCTTTGATGAGATACGTTGAGATTGAATGAGTTAGTTCATGAACCAATAGATCTCATAACTAGATTTTTATTACCTTTATATTCTTTATAGTAACTTAGAAATATACTTAGTATAATGGTTATTTTTCTTCACTCACTCGCATAGTAAATTTATATTAAAAATAAATAGTTGTAAATGTTCTTTCTTGGTCCAATAAAGATTTTCTTATATTTAATTCTGCTCAGCGGTCGCAGCGTGATAGATAACCCGTCCCAGTTTTTTTTTAAATCTAACTCATACTTTCAGCGATTACACGTACGAAGAGTATCGCCATAAATTTTTAAGCCCCATCAATAATCAGGTGTGTCATACGCTCTATATTATGTCCCGTCCATACCCCATCTGTCTGTGGCACCGTACTAAGCGGATGGATCAAATCCGATGCAACAAATCTATCAAAAAATAAATCCGATCAAAAAATACGAACTAAATTCAGTTTTTTAAAACGTTTAAATACTACGGAAACACTTTAAAGTCACTATAAATTCTACTTTCGCTTTCGTTACTCATAAAATTAAGGGCGTAAGATGCTTTTAGCAATGAGTCACAAAAAGTCATATTATCGATTAACGACACGTTTGGCTCAGTGTGTAGTGACCCTACTTGCTGTGCTAGCGGTCGCGGTTTCGAGTCCCGCTGGGGACATTCATTGTGTGATGAGCACGAATGTTTGTACTCCAGTCATGGGTGTTTATAATATGATGATGATATTTATAATATGTATGTATTTAAAGTTATATATGTGTAGTGTATCAACTATCTGGTATACATAACACAGGCCTGGTAGCTTACCATGAAACAAGATGGTGCTGTATGTCCCAACAAAAAAATATATATATTTAGTCACCACAGAAACACTTCACGTATGTTAAACGTAGGAATGTCAAAATGGTCATTGACGATTGACCTTAAGGCGAAGTTATTTGTACATTGCTTAGATGTAAGTAAATATGTATAGAGTAAATATAGTTACGACATCTAAAATACCATGGTTTTTTGTAATTTTCTCTTGATAATTCATTGACTTTTGACTTTAGTCGTAGCGACAATGGCAATTATTATAATTATAGTAATGACGTGGTGAGATGCGCTAAAAAGATTATTTAAAAAAGGAATAGATTAAACTATTTCTTTAAGAGTAAAAGCTTAAAAATAAGTATATACCAATAGCTTTAAAAGTGTGATTAGGACAGCATCAATCTGGCGTACTGCTGCTTGTAAACATAATCATCTTCGGGAGAGATACGAAGTATAATACTGAATAACTCTAACGTGTTCGACTCGTTAAAACAAGACTAAACAAATTCCACAGTATTACCTGTACCAAAATAACATTGCTAATATCCACATCTGTGTTATGTTCCAGTGCGTCAGTTTCAGCCCATTGGGAGTTGTGGTGCAAGCCCAACCCCCATTTACCCATGGCTTTACCCATGGCTTTCGCTTGGTCCAAACTGAAGTAGATCACTAGACTTGATGGTTTCCGAAGAACTTACCACAAGAACCCAACGAGACTGCTGTGATGAATCTCATCCTACAACCTGGTTTACAACTAAGATGTTGCAGCATACTCCGAAGAAGAAACAGGGATCTTCTTCAGATAATTATATTAATAAATTTTCATATTATCGATTTATTGATTGCAATTGGCTTAAAATCAACTGTCAAGATTTTATAGATAGTTATAATAGTTTTATTAAATATTTTTATGCTATACGTAATAAACTAAATGAAAAACATAGATAAGTATATCAAAAAATATAATTTGAGCTCTCTATTGTAGGCGTTACCATACAAATCGGGGGTCTTGTTTCGTCGTTTGTTAGTTGAATATCTAAGCAACACTATTGAAAATAACTAGAATTTTCCCATACTTCTTTTATAGATGCTAAACTTTGTATTTGTGTGTACGTCTTTACTCCTTATCGCTCAAACGGCTGGACAGATTTCGATGAAATTTAGTACACAGATAGCTTATGTTAAACACCTTACATTTAACACACGCTCAATATGAGATGAAATTTATTTTACGTTGTAATATGCAAATAACATAATATCGGATATCTTCTCGAAAACCTCTTTACCCGTGGGGCATACGACGGAAATGACATTCTGACGCTGCATACATTTACTTTAACACGGATTGGTATTATATATCTTAACTTACTGTATATTGCACAATTCTGCTATAACAGAATAGAATTTTTGCTATCGCATAGGTATATTTAACAATTTACATTTCTAAACTAGCATTGCCCGCGTCTCCGCTCGCGTTCAGATGAAACAAAAACCAAATTCTTTGGTTTTACATATTAGTATACACTTACATAGCAGTTTTTGTATTTTTTCTCAGAAATGAGATATTTTTCCGCGGTAAAAAGTATCCTTTATGTTGACCCGGATAACCAGCTATCACCATACCAAATTTCATCAAAATTCCTTTAGTGATTCTTCTATAATAATGTTTATTTCAATAAGATTTTCCAAAAAATATTTAATGTACAGATTCGGCTTAGTTACAATTTTATTATATGTACCTATAGATAATGGGCAAGTGCGAGTCAACTCGGGTAATGATGGCTCCGTTCATAATGTTTTTTTTTATTTCTATACTATCAATAATAATTAAGTAGTACGTTAGATATGAGCATTAGGAACTCAACTATAAAATTATTAACTTACAAACTTTTTTCTCTATAAGAAAAGTTCTATTTAGTAGTTTTTAGCTTAGCTCTCAAAATTAGGTCGTGACAGACGAACAGACAGACAGCAATACGACTGATACCATATATTGTCTGTTTTTTTTACTGTTTTTGATTTAGATGTGGTTTTCACTAATATATTATGGTAAGCTTCACTTAAAATTTAGTATTTGTTTTATTTCAATTAGTTCATAAATAAAAAAGTTACATCAATTTAAAGAATCAGCTAGTGACGAACCCGAGCGGAGCAAGGTGAGTCGCTAGTACAATAATATTATTTAAATATCTATCAATATTTGAAAATATATACATTAAAACTTTGATAGCCTAACACTATATATCTTTTAAGCAAGATATAGTAAATGTAGAGCAATCCTATTATTCTATAAAATTGAAGGCAAAATATCTAAGTTAAGCGCCTTAAAAATATCGTCCTCAAATCAAAAAGTGTATCATGTCATCTTCATACCGTCTACCAGGAACCGACAGACCGACCTGTAAGTGCCGTATTAACATTCAATTCAATACGCCACTTTGTCGGCTGTTCTAGGACCACATTTTGTTATTTTACCTCTAAAAAGGCCCTTTCAATTTTCTTCTCTAATATTTTAAACGTTCGTAAACAAGAAGCTTTGAAACAATAAAATAGTAAGATATTTAAATGAAGTAAAAGTATCTGTAGTAAAAATATTTGTCTTAGAAAACTTTAAGAGACACAGTGTATAGTGTCTTAAAACAAGAACAAAATTTATTATACAACATTTAGTTACAGTTAAAATTATAGCTCGACTGCCCCATTATCCCTTATAATATTATACATGCGAAAGTTTGGATGGATGGATGTTTGTTGTTCAATCATGGCAGAACAGCTGAATGGTTCTGGATATTTGGCAAAGAGATAGATTATAGTCTGGAATAGCACATTTACAGTTCCCGTGGGATAGGTTTGTTTTTGTGTTTCAAATTTTCTTTTATAAAATATAAAATAATGATCGTAATACTACAAATAGGTACTCGTATATGTATGATAAAGCACAAAAAACTAATAATTAAATATAGCTTTAATTCACAATTTTTGTGTATAAAATTTTTTTTTACACATAAATAGATATATCGATAAATTTAAATATTCTCAGTAACTTGGGCACATTTTAGCTGCTAGTCACAAGTAGCCCGCCTTGAACTGTATTAGAAATACATATTAGACGTTCTTTAATTAGCACGACAGATAATATTATAAATGTGTTGATCGACGTGATACTTTGCATCGAGATACTTTATACACTGAAAAGTGGCATAAGCTACTTTTTATCTCAATAAATCATATAAATATTGTCAAGAAGTAGCCCCTTGCTAAAAGTTTAAACACGTCTATTGAATTGTCATCAAACTAGGGTGGATCCCCAGTAACTAAACTTGAAAATAAGTTTTAATTAGCTATGTACATTAAAGTTCTAAGAGCTTGCTTTAAAGTTTATTGATTAAAGACGCTCAGTGTATTCTATTGATGTTTTAGCCCGGTCAGGAATACTTTATCAGGTAACAGGACAAAAGATATTTTTAAAGGTCAAAAGTTTTAAAATATAATTATAACTAAACTATACTATATATACTATACTATATATATAACTATACTATATATATAACTATACTATATATATATAACTATACTATATAAAAATTGTTTTACAAACATTCACTTCCCTTTCATAAAAGCTATAACTCTAAACTATATCACAGACGTTCCGTAAAATAAACCTTAATATTGACAAGTACTACAAAGACTTAATACATTTTTCTCTTTCCTATTCCATTTTACATTTACCTATTCGTATATAAACTTAAAAGAAATCCACATTACGTAGTTTCATCTAAAACCATTTACCGTGAACATATTACATATAGACGTAAACACACATTCGTAACTTTATTTTTCCTCAAGCAGATATCAAACCTGTAATATTCGCATAGACGTAAAACACCACTGCGCCAGATTGTAAAACAACCAGTCTATACTTTATATTATATACCAAACAAATATAAATACCACGCATACAAATGACCTTAGAAAATACTCTTTCGAATGCATCGACCACGCAACCCATATAAGTCGGACGTGTCACCAACTTGAATAAACCTTTTCTAAGCTAAGTCTGACAGTGACTGAGTTGTTTAGAGTCCGAATAAGATATGAAATAAAATATTGTAATATTGGTGATATTATATACTAAAATAAAGTATTTAATTATTAAGATTAAATTATTGCTTCTGATATACAATATATTTGTTCTACTAATAGTTTTAGAAATTTATTTCTATCTTCTATATATATATATAGGGTTTTTTTAATATAAATTCATACATACAAGGAGAGGTAGGTAATTATTATTGTTTTATAAAAGATTAGCGACACACCCTTGCTCCGCTCGGTTTCGTCCCTACTTACGTTTTAACGTTTAGTACAGTCTCAGAAATGAGATATTTTCCCGCAGTAAAAAGTATCCTACTCGTATATGTTGACCTGTATAACCAGCTATCATCATTCCCAATTTCATCAAAATCTGTTCAATGGTTTTCTCGTGATGCATTCCCAGACAAAAAAAATCTAAAAACTATAGATTTGGCCTCTGTATCGATAATAACGACTATTTCAATAAGATTTTCCAAAAAATATTCAATGTACAGATTCGACTCAGAATTTTGTTACATGTAAAGATTATATATAATAATTTATGGTTAATATAGAACCTATTACACACTTTTTCAGAATGTCAAGAAGATTAAGATTTTAATGAATAATATATAGTAAAGTAATAATAAACAAGTAAACCTATTTCTGAAATTAATATAAATTATTAGGATTGTCAAATAAGAAATGAATAAATATGAAAAAAATATTATTTATGTCTCCATACTCGTATAGTAAATATTTGTGTTTTAGATAGCAATTTATGAACATACCCATATAACACAAAACCTCATTTTTGAATGTCAGTTAACTAGTAGCTTTGACATGACAACCACGCCTTGAATGCACATGTGAATAGGATGACGTCACGACATTGTGCATTGGTGGCCGCCAACACGTTTTTTGTTGGAATGGACTAAGTAGATCAGAGCCCACACTTGGAATATTTTTTGTAACGTCACACATATTGCTTTTTAGATTTTGTATTATTTTTGTATCATGTGATGTAAAAATAAAATAAGTATAGAACCGATCTTAAATTTATTTTTTCGCAAAAAAGTCGTTTTTTTTTTTAATCATGTGTACAAATTAAAGCAGCAAAGCATTTAGAATTAGAAGACTTTTATCTATATAAATAAAATTGAAGTGTCTATTTGTAATGTCAAAATAACAGCTTTTTACTATTAATACATATGAAAATTTATACGGTACTTATAAGAAAAAAAATATATTTTATTTTTGTCTGTCTATCTGTGTGTTTTTCTGTCAGTTTATTCCGGCTAATCTCTGAAACGACTGGACTGATTTTGACAGGATTTTAGTAAGGTAGGCTACTTTTACTTTAGAAAAAAATTAGGACTCCGCGCAAAAAATAAAACCCATGATTTTTTTTATTATCTAGTAACGCGCCTGAGGCAAGCGACGCCAGGATAAGTCACTAGTTTCGTAGTATATGTTTAAATTTTTTCATGTACATCATACGATGTGAAACAAATTTAAATCACTACAGTTATAACAGCGAATAATATAAAAAAATAGTATTTGCATTTATGTTTCTTACTCTTACAAGAACGGCTCGGGCTGGATGGATTTTGATGAAATTAAGTACTTAGATAGAATGTTACTTGGAGTAATTTACACCTACAGGTTTTGATAGAAATTAAAGCATGGGCATAAAGTTCTGCAATGAAAAAAATTGCGCTAAAACTCAGTGGTACCACTAATCTCTTCATGTACTCCAAAAGAAAAATAACAGCTATATAATATGTTTGTTATATACTTGTTATAGATATACCGTCTTATTTGCTCACATAAAAAGGTCGACAGCGTCTTTGTAGGCGGTAAATTTGGTTACCAGATGCCTTAATAAACTTATTGCGACATAAAATACTTCCATACGAAATATGTTAGACAGTTAATCTAATTCACATGCTCTACTAATAAAATACTATATCAAAAGTACACGTTTTGCCCAAAGGCGAAGTAGTCGGATACATGTGGTTTGCTTAGATCTAGGTTCGAATTCTACCCGAGGCAAGCCATACATATCCAATGACCAATGTCCATTTTATGTATATAATTTTATATACATATTGACATATATGTATGTATAAGTCATATAAATCCGTTACGTAGTTTAGAAGAAATTCGCAGAGAAACAGACAGACAAAAACAGCGACTTTGCCTCATACTTTATATATGTAGATAATAGATAATACAATATACATAATATATAAGTCTAAAAAAATCGTTTTTATCTAGTCTTATTAGTTATTTAAATATTAAAGCATTAACCGATTACTCACTTGTTTGTCTGCGCTCATCTTGAAAACGACTAAATCGATTTTAATAAGACTTTAACAAAAAGATAAATTTAATTCCTCGATACCGAAGTACTAAATATAAACATTTAGTTCAATTGCATTTAATTAAGTTAAATATTTCCCATGGGATATTTCGATGGTGACTCTAGCTCACGAGACCAGTTATATGAATACTTTATGAAATATAAACTAAACAAAAGTGGCTAAAGTGCGTGCGACACTTAGGACTTTTATGATTCAATTTTTGCCCGACTTCAAAAACTGAAGGTACTCAATTCGGTTGTGTTTTTAATGTTTTTTTTTTATTTATAGATTATAACACAAGGACCTATTACAATTTAGAAGAAATCTTCATTTTTCAAATTGAATAATTTCTTTTAAAGATATTTTGAAGTCGGTTTACTTAAAAAGCAAATATTTAAATTATAAAAATATTAGCAAAGTCGAAGGTAGAAATTAGTCATACTAAGTCCATGTTTGTTTAGCAATGCTGTCGCTATACGAGCACAATAAAATTACAATCGTTTATTTGGTATAATTGTCAACGCAAATGCTATTCTTATCTAGTGCAACCTTTACACAGTATTTACTATTTATTTATATATTTGAAAAAAATATTCGGTATCCTATTATTAAAATTAATTGTTTACATATTATTATGTTCGTCGTGGCATAATGTATTGTAGATGTTTTGCCTGAATCTGCACTGAAGTTTGGAAAATTCTATTGAAATAGTCATTATTATCGATACAGAGGTGAGTTTTTAGAATTTTTATCTGTCTGTCTGTTTGTCTGGGAACGCATCACGGGAAAACCACTGGACATATTTTGATGAGTATGATGATAGCTGGTTATCCACGTCAACATAATATAGCATACTTTTACATCTCTGAGAAATCTATATTAAACGCTAAATCGTACCTAATAATAATATTAACTTTAAAATAACACGTTCAACGTCAGCGCATATTGATATAATGTCCTTGTCAGCCTATAACATAAAATACTATCCACTTACCCTTGCTTCTCTCGGATGCGTCCCTCAGCTTAAATAGATTAGGGACGTATAAAAGACAAACGTGCAATAATATTTTGTTTTGAGAGGTTTTTCAAGTAGCTTCAAAAGCGTTTAAAGTACCCACCAAAGTTGCATCACAATCGGATCAATGGTTTAGGAATGCATGGAGGACAAACACACACACAGATGCACTCTATTAGATGAAAAAATAATAGAAGTGATGTTATATGATTCAATATGAAAAAAAATCATTGAAACACAAAACTAAGAGTTCTCAAAATCGCAATAAAACCGAATTCACATTTCCATTCTGTTCAATTTTATTATATTATATTTGTGCAGGATTGAAATAACAAACGAATTTTGTTTGGAATTTCAAACTTCAATTTTAAAGCTACAGTAGGTTTGTTTTTATTAATATAGTAGTTTTATATTTTTACTTAAAATATTGTATCAGGGGCTTATATTGAAAAGGCATGAATTCACAAATACATTTAATAGGCTATGTAAGTATGAATGGAAGGCGGCCATCTTTAAGAAGGATGTTGCGGGTTCTATTTTTATTTAAGGAAAAAAAATGTTTAAGACACTTTAAATATTTATACGTGATAGTTGAATATATTTCGCTTCGCCAATATCACGTAGTAGCACAATGTTATTCACTACATAGTATAAAACAAAGTCGCTTCAGGCTGTCTGTCTGTCCCTGTATATGCTTTGATCTTTAAAACTACGCAACGGATCTTGATGGTTTTTTTTTAATAGATAGAGTGATTCAAGAGGGAGGTTTATATGTATAATACATGCATATTATAGTACAGATTTATTTTTGTATTTCATATTAACCGTTAAAACTTATCTAGGGACGAACCCGAGCGAAGCGAGGGTGAGTCGCTAGTCTTAAATAAAATAGTTACTTATAATTAAAAAGGTACACCGACCTTAAAAGTACTTTTAATATTATATGAACTTTCAATACGAGGGGGCCTAGGCCATAGTCCACCACACTGGCCAAGTGCGAATTGGCGGGCTTTACATGTCTTTTGAAAACTTGCTAGGTTCTCACAGATATGCAGGTTTCCTCACGATGTTTTTCTGCACAATAAGACAAGTGGATATCAGAGGTGCCAGACCCGGATGTGAACCCGCTTCAATTGGTTTCCCAAGCAACGCATCAGCTCTAATCTACCACTGCCTAACACTGGCCCACCTTTGCTTATTTACCTTTTTATACGCGTACAAATTTTCGCATATACGTAGTCCCTATAATAACATTAAAATTTATAATGAATGTTAAAATTCAAATGGCATTTTTAAACGTATAATAGCATCGGAATCCAATGCAATAAACAATAAAAAAAAGTCAAGGGCGCTCCCGCGATTCGATTAAGCCTTGGTTCAGACTGCGGAACGTTTGTACCAGATTTGTTTTGTAGTTTATACCGCTTTTAATTAAAATACTTCTTCATTAGGTATTCTGTTGACGGTACTTTCAATTAGTTTAATGAATGCTTTGTTAAATAAATAAGAAAAGCTTTTCGCACCATAAAAATACTGGGAATTAGTACATAGTTTGATTTAGAAACATATAATTTTCTTATTTAACTACTATTGTATTATCTATACATATAATAAAATTCAAACTAAGTCGAATCTGTACATAAATTTTTTTTTGAAAAATCTTACTGAAATAAATATTATTATCGATACAGAGGCCGAATCTATAGTTTTTAGAATTTTTGTCATCTGTCTGTCTGTTACCGCATCACGAGAAAACCACAGGACAGATTTTGATGAAATTTAGTATGATGATAGCTGGTTATCCGGGTCAACATATAGGATACTTTTTACCGCGGGAAAATGTCTCATTTCTGAGAAAAAATACAAAAACTGCAATGTAAGAGTATACTAATATGTAAAACCTAAGAATTTGGTTTTCGGTCATCTGAACGCGGGCGGAGCCGCGGGCAATGGTAGTTACTTATAAATTAATAAATATATAAAGAATTGATCTTAATACTTGTAGTTATTTATTTTGCTATGTTACTTTGAAGTGAAATTTCTTTAGAATCGTGATTTGAAACTTGATGAAACGAAAATGAAACGGTAATGCGACACTAAAAAGAGACCAACTAGCCGACGAGAGAATGAGATAGAATACATTGTTTACCACGTTGCCATGGTAACCGTTGATATTGTCTAAAAAGTATATAATACCATGTGTGAATTGCACACACACGCACTTTTTTTTTAATTAAAAAAGTTACACTGATTTCAAAATCACTTAAAAGACATCCTTTGGCTATTTCCGTAAGGAAATAGTCATTGGAATTCATATACTAATAGTGTAACCTATAGATTTGATATATCATCCATTCAATAATAAAAAAGATCGATGCACGATGCACTGCCAAAGACAAAAAAATATACAATCGAATTGAGTACCTACCTCGTATTTGAAGTCGGACAAAAACTAAAAACAATGTATTGGTTTGCTATAGACATTTTCTTATTATTTTCTATTTTTCTTCATTTTTTCTATAGATTTTTCTTCTTAAAAATTTGTATCTAAATGACATTTTCGACAAAACCCATACATTATGAGATTTTCAGAAAATATCTGTCTAAGAATGCCATGAATGTACCATAAGACAGTTTCATGCCGCACTCATTTCCTTCCACCCGTATGTGGTTAACCAGTGTATAAGCGCCCTAAGTAAAGGCATGTTGTAACGGTCGGAGTTGCCCGCTACAATAAACTGAGAATAAACGAAGCGATAAATCAAAGTGCAATTCTGAAGTTACCACTTGCACTGGAACTTAGAGTTATTTGGAAATGGCATCGAGTGAAATAAATATAATAATATAGTGAAAACAATTTAGAAATTGCCTTATTTTGTTATAATCTGTACTTAACTTTTCGCATACATATCTGCAATTCGCGGTATGTAATTTTAAGAAAAAATATCATTACGTAGGTATATGGCAATATTAAATGCATAAGAAATAAGTATCACTATTTTTTTTATCCACCGAGGATGAATTTCAGAATACACCTAAACTGTAAATCTTATGGTTTTAAATAAATAAATAAATAAATATATTGGGACATCACCACACAGCACCATTTAGTTCCATGGTATAAACTACGAGGCTTGTTTTATGGATACCAGATAGATGATACAGTACACATATATAACTTTAAATACATATTATATATTGTAAATACAAACACCCATGACTGGAGTACAAACATTCGCTCACATCACACAAATCAATACGCGCGACTCAAACTCGTGACCGTTGGCACAGCAAGTAGGGTCACTACGAACTAAGCCAACAGAACAATTTAGATTAACTCTGTGACATTTCTAAATTTTCCTCTTCCAAGGTGAATTGTAATTGAATAAGACCAGTTGCTCATAATGATTTGAACAATAAATTATAAATTTCGAGTATTTTTACAATTATATCGCGTATTAATACAATTTATGAGGTTATATTGAGTAATATTTTGTTCATTCTTATCGCATACTTCAATAGCTCTATTGTCATCTTTTGCATATCAATAACAATAATATATAGAATACTAGCGACTCACCCTCGCTCCACTCGGGTTCGTCCCTAACGTGGGCCACCCTTATCACTTAGGGGTTTGGAAAACAGATAGTAGCCGATTCTCAGACTTACTGAATACGCATATAAAATTTGGTAAAAATCGGTAAAGCCGTTTCGGAGGAGTACGGTAACTAACATTGTGACATGGAAATTTTATATATTAGATTATGTTTCAAAATATTAAAAAACGATAAACATCTATATATTATATGTTTTTTGTAAACCTTGACTTTTCTTAAGAAAACTTTTGAACACGTTTCTTTCCTCAAAACGCTTTCAATACAGTAGTCAATTATTATTTTAAAGGAATTACTAAAAACTTAATTTCTCTAATACCTAATCAATCTTCATGAAAAGCAAATATTGTGTTTGACTGCTTTTTAATTTTGTATTATAATATTCAGTCTACTCAGCCCTTTTTCCCACTGCTGGGCAAGGGTCTCCCTTCAATACTAGTGGGTTCAGGCCATAGTTCACCACGCACTCCAAGTGCGGTTGGCGGAGTACACAAGTCTTTTGAAAACTTGCTAGGCTCTCTCAGTGTTGTCCCATGTTTTCCTTTACCGTAAGACAAGTGGTAATCACGTTGGAAATGATTCGGACATGAAAATATCCGAGGTGCAAGATCCGGATTTGAACCCGCTTCACTCGGTTTCCCAAGCGTGCTCGTTACCACTGGGCTACCTAAGTTTTATAACTGTTGTTCATCTTGAATAACGTGTGTCAGTGGGTTTTTCCTGTGGTATTCATACGCTTGAGTACCTAAAATTTTTGAATAAGCTTCTAAAGAAAAAGAAAATATTCTGAAAAAATCAAGGCTAAAAAAAAATTTTGCTAATAAAACTTTTCATATTGACTCTTAACGTATACCTATAAACTCTTCTATTTTTAGTATAATAATTAGCTATTAGGATACAAAATTATCTATATTAGATGACTTAATTGTAAAGGTTAAGAGTTCACTTTTAACAGAGATTATCAAACTACGAGATAGATACGCGTGCGCAACTAAGTGCCACCTTTCGTAATCGAAGTGACAACTTGATGTGCCATGTCGACCATCGTTCTGGGTTTCCTTTCGCAAGAGAAAACTAACTAACTTATTTTTAACCGACCCTGCAAATGTAAATACATATTTTTTATCTATTTAAGATTATTGTTTTGGTTAGACTTGGAAGGGTATCACTCCGTTCTCAGTCTGTCTTACTCTTTTCTGTTATATTATATTATTTTCTTGTTAACGTAGTTTCTAGAAATATATCGAAATATTTTCAACAAATATCCTTTAGTTTATAATAATAGCATATCGTACGTAAATCTTAAAATTTTGTATAGAAAAATAGAAAAGCGGTTTGACCTTAATTCGCTCGTGAAATTACATATATGAATAATTTGAGAACTTTCCAATTCTATCTCAATTATTTAACATACATGATGTTAGTTAATGGTTTTAATTTAGCCCTTTCTACGGTTTCTTTTATGGCCATAATGTAATTAAACTATAGGAATTAATATAAATTGCCTCGTTTAAACTACTGATCGATGTAACCACATTATTATGAGATACTTTCACATGTTTTCTAATTTGAAGTACTTAAAACTTACGTATATTTTTTTTAGATAATTATAACATGAATGTTATAATATATGAATACTTTTTATATAATATTGTTTGTTTCATATGTCACGTTTGGATACAAATGAAAAACTGGATTTTGTAACATAAGTTAAGGCTAAATTTGCTTCAGAAATGAGGTAAGTTATTAATAACAACTTACAAGTTTCTGAAAATAAAATCAAAAGTTGCAAACGTAAACAAAAAATACAAATATTAATATAAAAAGAGTTACAATATTAAAAAAAAAGGAATTCAAGTCATGGGATTCTTTTAGTTCATAGTAAGACCATATATTTTTTTAACATGTTAACACTTTTAAGTTAACATTGTTAAAGAAAAATTTTGTATGTGAAGCAGACAGTGTGTTTCGTCACACGATGTTCATGTATCAATTATCTACGGAGTGAATGTGTCTATTTTGTTGTGTTAACAAGAGTGTGACGTAACCACAGAGTAAAAAGATAGCAGAGTGTTTTTTTTATATTAATATATTCTTTACACTATGACCAGAAACGTATGATGTATGGAAGGCGTAGTAATTCAAAATAAATAATAAATTATTTTATATAAACATGATCTTAAATATATACTTTTCAAAATTTAAAAAAATATAGCTCACCAAATTATTTTCGGCAAATAAATTATGATCAACAATTAAAAAACGACTCAAAAGGTACATTTCACCAGAAGTTACAGCCGGAATCTCTTTCAAGACAACTTAATATATTTTATATGTCTGTGATGATTACTTCACTAAATATCCAGTCCCTAGCATGGAAAAAAATTTACATTTATATAGCAATTCGTACTATTACTACATAATATTTACAATTGAATGCTTTAGGAACAAAATAAGAATATGGCACTCTTTCGTACCAGGACTATCAGGAGTAAACTGTATTAACGAATGTGTTACTTATATATATATATATATATATATATATATATATATATATATATATATATATATATATGGTCTGGTTATAAAAGAATTTACACAGAGTAATAAAAACAGATTCAATATTTAAAATGCACAGACGAGAGACACGCGTTACTATACACCAACTGCAAGTTTAGCAGTTTTCATTTTTATTAAAGCTAGTCGATAATTAATTCTTTATATATTTATTTAAAACTAGCATTGCCTGCGGTTCCGCCCGTGTTCAAATGTACAAAAACCCAAATTCTTAGGTTTTACATATTAGTATACTCTTTGCAGTTTTTGTATTTTTTCTTAGGAATGAGATATGTTCCCGCGGTAAAAAGTATCCTATACGTTATACCCAGATAACCAGCTATCACCATACAAAATTTCATCAAAATCCCTCCAGTGGTTATTCTGTGATGCGGTAACAGACAGACAGACGGACAGACAGACAGACAAAAATTCTAAAAACTATAGATTCGGCCTCTGTATCGATAATAATGTTTATTTCAATAAGATTTTCCAAAAAATATCTAATGTACAGATTCGGCTTAGTTACAATTTCATTATATGTATAGATAAAGGAAATTACAAATATACTTACTTATACTTGTATATAGAAAGCGTGAAATAGTGGCAAGAATGTTGAATCAAAATTAATAATAGCTATGTAAATGAATGTAAGGATAACACATTACCCATTTTTACCCGACTGCAAGGAAAAGTTATTTTCGCGACTATCTTTTTTTTTATGTTTATGATTATAATAATTAAAAAAAAATAACAAATTGAATACAATTATTCCATTAATCAAAGACTTGATACCAATATGAATGAAAACTTAATCGAATCCACGACCTTCGACATACCAATCAGGTGTTTTACACACCTTCCCAGATGTTCGATCGATCGATCTTAGATAACATTAAAAAACAACATGTACCTACTAAGTATTCTTAGCGACTGTTTTGGCGTATAATATACCAGTTTGACTCGATATTATATCGAATGATATTCATACGTAAATCTCATTTGTAGTGTATATGTATGCCATCAAAATGCAAAGACGCATGCTGTTACGCTTGAAATACGGACAAAGCTGAAGGCGTTTACAAGTTTGAAAATAAATTTAAATTTAACGCCTAGATACAATATTGTTGATGTTACACAGGTTGTGTTATATTAGTGTTTTCAACCGTAGTGTTAAATATTATCTGCCTGCCGTTCTTAGACGTGCACGAGATATATTTTCTTAGTTATCAAAGGTTTTCAAAGGTTAAAAATAAAATTGATAAAAAATGTATATTTTTGCTATAGTCTAGTATCTAATATTATAAGTAAAATTTTAAAGTTTCTTGAAGAAGACATATTTAATTTTAAATTACTTGATAAAATAATCAGAGGTGCAAATAACATTTCAACATGAAATTAAGTTAAAATTTTCGATAACTCCCTGTATTTACAATAGAAACTGAATATATGTTACTATCACACGAAGTTATCTACAAGTAAATTGTATGACAAGATAAAATTTTATTGACCGCTAACATTTGCGCAGATCGATGCATAATTCAATATGTAAAACTATTGTTATCTGCCTGCCGTTCTTAGACTTGCACGAGATATATTTTCTTAGTTATCAAAGGTTTTCAAATGTTAAGGAATAAAATTGATGAAAAATATATATTTTCTCTATAGTCTTTAAATATTATAAGTAAAATTTTAAAGTTTCTTGTAGAAGACATATTTATTTTTAAATTACTTAATATTCAGTATTAGTTACAGCTTCGTGTATTATAAAATCAAAGACAATAGTAGGACATACTAAATCTTTAGAGTAAACTTTGAAAATAATATGCCATAGCAGTGGGAAAAACTAGCAAAAAAACACAGGGAGCCTTTTATTTTTAAACTCAAATAATAAATATGTTGGGACATCAACACACACCATCTAGTTCCATGGTGAGCTACGAGGCTTGTGTTATGGATACCAGATTATTGATACACTACATATATACAACTTTAAATACATACATTTGTAAATATAAACACCCATGACTGGAGTATAAACATTCGTACTTATCACACAAATGAATACCTCCAACGGGATTCGAACCCGCGACCGCTTGCACAGCAAGTAGGGTCACTACAAACTGAGCCAAACGCGTTGACAAAGATTTCCACTCTCTATGTTTTATACTATTGTTTATAAAAGACATATATATAAATAAATTAAATTTTACTGTTTGTGACAATTAATTGCTACACCATCATTGCGATGAATATGCGTGCGCACGCTCGCAAATGTTTCTTGCATAGTAGAAAGCGAGGTACTTATCGGAATAATAAAATAAAAAAAGTTTGTATGTATGTGTGTATGTTTACTACTCCTTAATACTGAACGGTTTTCGATGAAATTAAGCACACAGATAGACTTTAATCTAGAGTAACACATAGTATTTTAGGCACCCGAGCGATGCAAGGGTAAATGGCTAGTATCAGATTTTTTGACATTAGACTTCAGTTCAATTCTCTTGTTAATGGCTTCAAAGCGTGCCAGTTGAGCACAGATTACATCGCCAATGTCACGTAGAATGGAAAATACACGAACACAAATTAAGATTATCTTTTTTGACATAATATGTGTTATTTAAATTAGGTACATAACAATTTTCCAAAAATAATTTAGATGAAGCCCGTTGGTCAACACTCATCAGCATGCTATAACGGCCTGCTTCGGCGGTCCTATCACCGCTATACCGTGGTAATATGCCTATGCGTAAGCGATCCCACGGCGTGCTATTACGACAGTGAGAATACCGCTGGATTTTAATAGGTAGCATCGTATATTTTAGCTAAGTCCGACTTATAATAACATTTCTCAAGAAAAAACTGTTATGATTCACAATTTTTTTTATATTCGTCTTAACCTACAACTAAAGATATTAATTTTTGTGCATAGTTCTTGGCTTTTGAGACTTTAAAAATCACGAATTTTCATGGTATTTTTTATAACAATCAAAATTATTATTTCCATTGTAAGGGAAGCTCATTTTTAACTTCTGGCATATCCGATTCATGGGATATTAGTATTGTAAAGACACAAGACCTTTTGCAATATAAATATGTAGGGACATTAACACACAGCACCATCTAGTTCCACAAATACCTATATAACTTTAAATACATACATATTTTAAATGTAAAGACTCATGACTGGATTACAAACATTTGTGCTCATCACACAAGTGAATACCCCTAGCGAGACTCGAACCCGCGACCGCTGCACAGCAAATAGGATTATTATAAACAGAACCAAACGTGTAGTTAAATCAGTACTTCGAAGTTGTTCCTTTTCGTCATCAGTTACCAAACACATTGGTGTCATCGACCCAAATACTGTTGTTAAAGCTTCACTGAACAGTGGGCCTTGTGAATAAACGAGGAAGCATGTTTTTCTATATAGGTCAACTTTGAACTGTAGTGATGCGATACATAATTAGTACGGAACGGACGAAAGAAATACTTAGAAGCAGCACGAGACCTTTTGGTCTTTTGGTATTTTAATCATAATTATTTATTACAATCAAAGATTTTAATGAAATAATAAGAAAATGAAATTTCTATTAAGGTTTTTTTTTAAATATAGTTGTTTCAAAAATATAGTTCCAAATTTGATTCTCCTATTTCAATATTACTATTCCAAATGATAAGTATAACAGAATGTTTGAAAAAATATGTAATACGGGAACTGTCGTTTCAGAAATTTTAATTCAATTTTTAATACTTACATACACGCAAAATGAACTGTTATAGAGAAGTTGACGTACCTGTAAACAAAAAACTATCGTCTTATTAAAGTTTTATTAAAAAATTATTTAATGATTACATTTCAGAAAAAAATATTATGAATATATATCATACTATCTATATTTCATGGCGAAATTATCGATTTTGACAATATCTGTCGATCGCATATCGATAAATATCTATCACATCACTAGCTGCAACGAATTGCATCACTTTGAACAACTTAGATTTTGTTGATGCTTCGTTTGCTGAGTTTTTCTTTGAGCTATTGCTTCAACCATTGTATTGTTTTCTTTAAAAATAACTCCGTTATTCTCCTAGACTAGAACAACTTTATGGAAGTGGTATTATTACATTATAAAAACTAATCAAAACTTTTAGAGGTTAAAGAAATATAAAAAAATATTTTGTTGTTTATTTTGTGTTATGTAATACTTTCTTAGATTTACGCGAATATTTGACATTTTAAATAAAACTATCTTTTCGGATTTTTTCGAGGATTTATTTGGATTTGTGGTTCCCGACGTTTCGATTGCTTGACAATATGTCTCTCCCGTGACCATGATTGTTGTGTTATGTAGTTTTAGAGTAATAATGAATAAACTCTAAAAAATAAATTTTAAATTTTTGTGTATCTTTTAATTACTATACAACTATCCATAAAAAATATCAATAATAACAACAATTACTTCAGTACATACAATATACTCGTATGTAGTTTCCGAATCAAAACCTAACCTGTCTGAATCTACCTATAACAAATTATTTAGAACCAGTCAAAAAAGTTTTATTTATTAAATACTAATATAATATTGAAATATACATACTGTTACATATAGGCATATACACTATACAGCTTTAATAAATCAGAACAATTGATACCACTTCCAAATTTTAGCAGCTATCAGAGCAACGGCCGATAAAAACATCAGTAACGCTTGGGTTTTTGTATTACCAAATTACGCGGTTTATTTTCCAACGGTAAACATATTTCGTCTTGCTCTTAAATTTTAAGAGTATTCTTAACTAAAACAGATTGTATAATATTAGAAGATTGTTAAAATATTAAATAACTAGCATTGCCCGCGGATTCGCCCGCGTTCAGATGAACAAAAACTGAATTCTTAGGTTTTACATATTAGTAAACTCTTACATTGCGGTAATAGACAGACAGACAGATAAAAATTCTAAAAACTATTGATTCGGCCTCTGTATCGAAAATAATGTCTATTTAAATAAGATTTTCCAAAAAATATTTAATATACAGATGCGGCTTAGTTAGAATTTTATTATATGTATAGATATGCAACGAACAATATTGTAAATGAATATTGATGAGAAAATTTACAAAGAAATTAATTTTAATATATATTTAAAATCTTAATTTTAAATCGCTATAATAATATGAGTTACAATATTGTTCCTTGAAGCTTTTGGTGTGCAATAATTAAGCCCAATGAATTTCATGACCGCGCGTCACTCTTTAAAAAAAATATTACTACAACATCCGCCCTTACTTTTCTTACCATAACTTCACTATATAAGTAAATAACTTGCGGAAACCACTTATTGTATTGGAATATGAGAAGCGAGAGTAAGGATATAAATTATTTATATTATATTTTAAAAAAAAGCTTTTCATTTAAAAAAACTTTAAAAAATACTTAGATACTAACTTATTATTTAAATCGAGTAAATTATTTTTTATTTATTTTACGCCAATAATAAAACGACTTTAACTCCTTTTAAGGAAGAGATTATAGATCAGGGTTTTGCTCAAATAAATTGTAAGGGACTCCACCACCCTGATGAGCCCCTATTAATGAAATAATTGATCTATACTTAATATTATAAAGAGGAAAGACTTTTTGTTTGTTTGTGTGCTTGTCCGAATAAGCTTCGAAACTACTGAACCGATTTAGATGAAATTTGGTACGAAGATAGTTTAAGACCTTGGGAAGAACATAGGATAGGTTTTATCCTGGAAATCATCCCTTAAGGAAGTGAAAATGGGGATTAAAGTCTGTATGGGGAAGCAGCCTAGTCTTAAATATATTTTCAAATCGATGTATCTCATATCTAGCCATTTCTATCAAAATAATTTTAAAATCCAGTGTACATTAAAAATAACAAAATATTAAAAATAACACTCCATTTTGTATCTGTATCGCAACGGAAGCTCGATCCATATAGGCAATGTTTATGTTTTCTCCGATAAATATTTCAGTAAGTATCCGGTACAACATGTGCATTACTTACATCCTATGACATCATACTGTTAGCTGTGAAAATGATACTACATATGTGTATAATAGAAGCAGTCACGGACTATGGATAGTATAAAACTAGCTTTAGTCTGCGACTTCGCTTGCGTTTTTATGTATTTATATGTGACAAACAGATTTTTTGTAAGGTGTGAAATAGAAAAAAAAAATTAAGTATTTTTATAAAGATCGATGAAAAGTAGAATAAAAAAATATTATTTCAAAAATGAAATCATAAAAATCACAGTTTGATATATAAGTTGTGTTTTACAGTTGGTATATATTTTTTTTTACATTTCAGTTATAAGTAGGTACCTCGTAATATTGTGTCTCTATAATAAATAATACATATAGAATCCAATAATAATAAAAAAATATTTTGTGTAAATAAAGTATAAAAGTAATATAAAAAAACAGGTCTATATTTGTACCGTTCTCATAAAAAAACTTCTAGTATCTTAAAGAAAAACTAAATATTTCTGACATAATTTCAAAAATTACACTAAAAAAGTTATTATATATATTAGGTATGTATTAATATATAAATTTCCTTTCAATTATATTACAAACAAACAGATCGTTTCATACTTAAGATTTCAATTTTTACACGTCAATAGGGCTATAACATTTTCAATGTAACCAGTAATAATGTTGAATTCAATAGGTTGTTATTCTATCAACAACTGTGTTAACATACTTTGACGCCATATTTTATGCTTTACCAGAGATTACAAACGTTTACCTTGTACGTACTTAGAACGCTCGTTATGTTCGAAGTAAATCAAGTTTATATATAATAAGCATTTAAAATAAACACTTTTTTTACCTCAAATCACTATATCAATGCTATCCATACTAATATTATAAAATATATGAAAGTTTGTAAGGATGGTTGTATGGATGTTTGTTACTCTTTCACGCCAAAACGGTTAAACGGATCTGGATCAAGTTTGACATTAATTAAGTAGATTTGTCTTTGTCTAGGAACAAACCCGAAGTGAAGGTGAGTCGATAGTAATTTATATGTTATTTTTCCACCAATAAGAGTGGTATTTTTTCTTGGAATTTATATTAGATCACCCTTGACATTTCTATCAAAAATCCACTTTTACTCTAGCAAATTAAATAAATGTAAATTTTTGGTAGTATCAATAAATTTGGGAATTTGCCAATATGCAATTAACATAGGAGGTCATAGGCTTAATTACTGTTTGTAAACGAACTGTTAAGTAATATGTATGTAAAGAGCTAAAAATAAATTGTACATTTTATATGTTTACTGTGGTTACTTAACTATAGCCCAGAGAAATAATGCGCGTTGAAAGGATCTGCATTAAGTTCAATTCAATTCAATTAAAAATTCTTTATTTCAATACTGGTATTTGAAAAATTCAGTTATTGAGTATCTAAAAACTTTGAAAGAACAACTGTTAAAAGAAATTTGGCAACTCTAATGAGATGCGAAGCTGAGTAAAAGTAAGGAATGAGCTTTAAATTAACGAAACCTAAACATCGAGAAAAATAGTTTACAGATAATTCTTTTAAAAACTTTACCATATTGTTCACAAAAGATATCCAAAATAATAGGTATATTGCTAGAAGAAAAAAAAAATTAATGTGAAATTCACACATCGTAGAAGTGAAACTTCAGAAAATGATATGAATATAGAGTATCAGGAGTAGGATAATCATAAGGATTTTTTTATATTATTTTTACCAAGTTTGAAAGTTATTTTACATTTTATTTGACATAAATATAAACATTACATAATAATCAGTAATGAATTTATTATTTTTCACTTCCTGTGTAATGTATTCTATCAAATAACAACGGTTACTATGACAACGGTTACCATGGCATCATCGCAATGTATTCTATCTCATTCTATCGCCGGCTTAATCCTATATATTTATGTTTGTCTCTTTTTACTGTCGCATTTCCGTTGCATCGAGTTTCAAATCACAACGATTCTAAAGAAGTTTCACTTCAAAAAATGCACGGACACACATTATCATCTTTTGTTAAAGTTGGTTAAATTAATAAGAATACAAGATAAAAATAACTTTCATTGAATATAAAAAAGATTTCATAACATAAAAGACCATAAAGACAAAAGATAAAAATTGCATTTGCAGGCTAACACCATAATTACTTTAATAACCACCTATTAATAAATGACTATAATTAGAAACACTGTCCGTTTGCGTGTATACTTTAATTTTATGCTCTCAAATGTCAATCGAGTCAAGTATTTAGGTCAAGCTTATGGTATTATGAAGATATGAATGATATAAAAAAATATATGAATTTAACGGCATTTGGTAGGTCAGCAAACACGCATGTGAAATCACTATATTATATGGCCCTATACATACCTATATATCTAAAAAAAACCTGCGACTGTCTGTCTGTATGTGCGCGCTTATCTCAAAAATTACTAAACAAATTTGCACTATGGTATGGTATGGTATGGTATAAGACGGGCCAGTTTCCGCAACTCGACGTCTGCGCGCCTATTTTGCGTGTGTGGGAAATTTTCCAAATGTTTATTCTTGCCAGCCCAGTTCCTCCAGGAACTTCAGTAGTCTCTTCGTCCTACCGAAGACCTCCGGGAGTGTACTAGGGGTGCCAAGATGTTGAGCCCGGTACGCCGCTACACCTGGACAATGTAAAATCACATGTGCAGCCGTTTCATCTGCCCTCATGCAGGCTCTGCAGAGTGGGCTGTCAGTTATACCTAAATTAAATAGGTGTTTGTTATAGGGTCCGTGGCCTGTTAGAGCCGCGGTTATCTGTCTGAGTTGAGATCTGTTGAGATTAATCAGACGGTTAGTCGTTTTAGTGTTAATGAAAGGAAGCGATTCCTTTGCTTGCCTGCAGTCTGCGACTTCACGCCATATATTTTCGTGTAGTCGTC
Source organism: Brenthis ino (assembly GCA_921882275.1). Taxonomy (NCBI): domain Eukaryota; kingdom Metazoa; phylum Arthropoda; class Insecta; order Lepidoptera; family Nymphalidae; genus Brenthis; species Brenthis ino. The sequence goes on along the minus strand of OV170229.1, from coordinate 25,779,821 downwards.
TTGTGCGTTGTCGTATTTGACCTTTGAGCCAGCAAGAAGGTAGCGCCACGATGGGCTCAGGACCTATTGCATTCAGGTCCGATCCTCTTCTTGCTAGCTCGTCGGCCCTATCGTTACCCCACGAGTTGCTGTGGCCTTTGACCCATTGTACTGAGACCTTGTTTTGGTCACTTACCTGTGTCAAAGCGTTATGACATTCATAGATTATACCTGAAGTGGTAGAATTACTATTTAATGCCTGTAGTACTGACATGCTGTCTGATAGTATGCGGATAGAGAAGTTTTTGACGTCTTTATTCGCAATTGTTCTAGCTGCCTCAAGGATACCTAGACATTCGGCTTGGAACACGGTGTTATAGGTACCTAGGGGTATTGAAGTTTGAATGTTTAGATCATCAGAGAAGATCCCGCAACCTGTCCCTGATTTGGTTTTTGAGCCATCAGTGTATATTCTAAGGTCCTTGCTGTCGCGACCTTCGTTTTTTGTCTACCTCTAGCTCTATTTTGTATTTTTTGTCAAAAATGTATTTGATTTGGATCCCGTCATTCGGTGCTCCCATGAGCGGGATGTCTTTGGCTACGTCTATCAAAATTTTTGTATGTGGCGTGCCTGTTTTTCGTAGCAACTTCTGGTTATCTAATCTTGTTGCGGTAGTCGCAGCCTCTTGTTGGATAAACAAGTGCAGCGGCAGAAGGCTTAGTATGGCTTCCAGGGCTGCAGTGGGTGTTGTTCTCATGCAGCCCGTTACTGCCATGCACACCAGTCTCTGCCAGCTTTGTAACTTGCATTGTGCTGTGGTTAGAAGAGTTCTACGCCACCACACTAGGGCACCGTAGCTAATCATGCGTCGTATAACTGCTGTGTAAAGCCATAGAGTTAGTTTTGGTTTAAGGCCCCACTTCTTACCTAACATTCTTCGGCATTGCCAGAAGGTAATGCTGGCCTTGTTTAGTTTGGTTTCTAGGTGTTTGGACCAATTTAATTTGCTGTCTAGAATAATACCTAGGTATTTTACTTCTGTAGTTAGTGACAGTGTCGAATTAAAGAGTTTTGGAAGGGAGTAGTTCCCTAGCGCTCTTTTGTTTGTGAACATTATTAGTTCAGTTTTGCGCGGATTGACGGTCAGATGAAACTTTTCGCACCACTTTTCAACTATTAATAGGGCCGATTGTGTTAATTCGCAGACCGTGCTTGTGAATTTACCCGTTACTAAGATGGCTAGGTCATCTGCATAACCGATTGTATAAAATCTGTTGTCGTTGAGCAGGGATATGAGGTCGTTAACTACGAGGTTCCACAAAAGAGGCGACAGTACACCTCCTTGTGGACAGCCTTTAGCAACGATGGCTCCCTGTTTGTTGCTATTTCCCAGCCGGACTACTCTATTTGCGAGCATGTGTTGAATCCAGTTTGATATTACTGGGTTCACATCATGTCTGTCGAGTGCTGCTCTGATGCTGGTGAAGTTAGTTTTATCGAAGGCTCCTTCAATGTCGATAAAGGTGCCTAGGCATATGTCTTTGGTATCTAACGCCTCCTCGATCTTGCATACTACAGCGTGGAGGGCTGATTCCGTTGATTTGCCTGAACTATAGGCATGTTGGTTCCTATGTAGAGGTGTTTTTACTAATGCATTGTCTCTTAGGTATCTATCACATAGTCTTTCCATAGTTTTAAGTAGGAATGATGTGAGGCTTATTGGTCTGTAGGATTTAGCATCCGTGTAGTCAGACCTGCCGGTTTTTGGTATGAAGATTACCTTGACCTCTCTCCAGGTCTTGGGTACGTAACCAAGAGCCAGGCAGGCCTGATATACTCTATTGAGTATATGGAACAGTTTTGGGCCTCCCCATTGTATAAAAGCGGGGTAAATGCCGTCTAGGCCTGGTGCCTTGAAGGGCTGAAAGCTTTTAATGGCCCATGCTATTTTCTTTGGACTTATGACCTCCGTTGCAAGTTGCATGGATGTGTCTGTTATGTTGTGGTTGACATCTAACCATTTGGTTTCGTTAATCATTGAGCAGTCGGGGAAGTGCGTCTGCAGAAGTACTCGGTGTGCTTCTTCCAATGATTTGGTATATGTGCCGTCCGGTTTCCTTAAGGAACCCAGTTCCCGCTGTGGTTGTCCGGTAAGAATTTTACGAATTCTGTTTGCCTGTATAAACGATTCTATGGACTCACAGTATTTTCGCCAAGCACGATTCCTCCAGTATCTTATTCGTTTTTTGTACTTGGCTTTAACATTTTTGTAGTGGTCCCAATCTAGATCGTTGTATGTATTCATAGCTCTATTGAAGGCTTTCCTGACCTTGGTTCTAAGGCGTTTTAACTCTGGGCCCCACCAGGATCCTCTGTCAAGTGGGTTTGACGGAGGATAGGTTAGTGGGCAAGTTGCTTCGTAACATGTAGTCATTAACTGCGTTAGTTTAGTGACCAGTTGTTCGATACTATCCGTGTCGGTTAGTCTGTCAGGGTAGTCAAGTGCCCGCAGGCCGTCGACTAGTAGTTTACGAAATTCATCTTTGTTTGTCTTTCGTACGTTCCTAAAGGGTTGAGGGGGTGTAGTGGATAAACCTAGTTCAAAACGTATCCATCTGTGGTCTGAGCAAGAGGCTTCATCAGACACATGCCAGTTGGATATCAGTTTGGCACCCCCGTCGTTTGCTAGCGTGAGGTCAATAATGCTATTGGCACGTCTTGTTACAAAGGTAGGCTTGTTGCCTGTGTTAATAATGTCTAAGTTAGTAGTTGATAAGTATTCAATTAGTATCCTACCTCTGACATTTGTTTTTTCATTACCCCAGATCGTGTGATGGCAGTTAGAGTCTGTGGCAACGATGATGTCTAGCCCCTCTGCTTCGCAGTAGTTGACGAGTCGCACCAGGTCTTGTGGGGGGGGGTCCTCTCCATCCGGCATGTAAACCGATGTGAGGACTACTTCCCGCGACGTCGTCTGGGTTTTGGCTGTTTTTATTGTGCAGATGTCTCTGGAACAGAAGTCGGTTAGGACCTGCACAGGAATGTTATTTGAAATGTAAATAGCGGCCCTTGTCTGGGGTTCGTTGCTTGTTATTAGCTTACCTTTGAGGTTGTTCAATCCTTGTATCGACCCTGACCTAGATAGCCAGGGTTCTTGGATGAAGGCTACGACTGTGTTGTTTACCTCCAGCCACTTGCGTAGCTGCGCTGTAGCGGTGAGACTGTGGTGGAGGTTGATTTGGAGAGCTCGACTACTTGGTAAAGGGGACTCCGTCATCAGAGTCGTCATCTCCTGTACCAAGATCGAGCTCCTCCATCCCCTGGGCCCAGTCCCCGATGCTCTCCGCCTCATCACTGACGCTCGCCATTTCGACGACTGTCAGATCGTGCGGTGAGTCGGAGGGACCCAGAGGAGGTACGCTGTTGTCCCCGCCGCTGGTGCTGGGGTGCTGTTGCTGATCGGGCTGCTCCGTTGGGGTGTCCGATGGTTCCATAGCCTTGTTGTTAGCATCGGCTTGTTCCGGCGGTAGTTCAGAGAACCTGCCCTTCCGTAATTCGAACTTTACGTAGACGGCGCCCAGTAGGTAGCTGAGTTGCCGTCCACGTTTAATTATTTCAGGGATCAGGTCCTCTGGTATGCTAACCACGATGAAGGTTCCCGAGGTTTGTTGTTGAGCAGTGTGTAGTAGCCAGCGCTCCACTCCTGCCCACGGGTTAAAATATCGGAGAGCCTCACCCATTTGGCTGGTTTCAGCTTTCCCCGGTATTAATATGCCGCATCTAACTTTCTTAGGGAGATCCGAATGCTTCCGGACCTCTACCTTAACTCCCGAAGTTAGCGTGTGACCATGTATTGCTGTTTTTAGCCATTCCATGGCCTCCGCATTTGTGCACCATATTTGTAAGGATCCACCAAAATAGGAGGGTCTACCCTGAAATGTTGGTGGATTGTCTGCTTTGGTCTGGACTAGAGACCAGAGTTTGCTGGTAAGCACCTCCTGGACCTCTTCCGCCTGTTCTTTGCTCAGGTGCCCCAAGTTGTCAGCTGTGATTGCCGCCATAAGGTCAGATTTAGCGGCCTCAGCATAACTTCTTGGGGTGGCATCCGTGCGCGCCTTCTTCTTTGCTCCACTAGGGGTCATTGTCTCGTCAGGACGATGCCTCTTGTTAGTTCTGCTGCCGCCCTCAGTGGAACCAGAGGTCCCTGCCTTTAGGGGCTGCGTGCCACTCGCACTTGGTTCCGAGGTTGAAGTGCCTTGCGTGGTGTTAGGTGCAGATGTTTTTGATGCAGTTTTGGCCTTCAGCTTGCGCTTCCATCTGGTAGCTGCGTTTGGCCTCTTTCTGAGCTTTTTACCTGGTTCCTTTGCTTCAGCATTACCAGTGTTTGGTTGATTAGCCTCCGAACGAGGGTGCTTGTTTGTTTTGCGGGAGGTTACCACCGTCCATGGACCTCCTGCTGTTTCGGGGCTTGTGTGGGTGGTTGCAGGTGCTGCCGTGGCCGCCTCCTTCCCGGCTGTCCCGATTGCTTTCGCGTTGGCAGACGGGGGCAATACCAGTTTCCTGGATGCCTCCTCGTTAGCTTCAGCGGCGGCTCTCGTTGAGTCGGTCTGGGGTGCCGGTGGGGCATCTACAACCCCCCTCATTCCCTTGCTGGTTGCTCCGGCCCCACTCATAGATGGGGGGGCCTCCAGTGATCTGGTTGCCACCTCGCCACCAGTGAGCGCGGTCGGCGCAACCGACTTGGGGTGGCCCTTGCTAAATGAAGTAAGGGGGCCTTGTGTGGCCTCCACTGACTTCATTTGTTGGTCTTGACTAGGGGTTGGTAAGGCTGGCTTGGGAGCTTTGGGTTGCCCCTTAGTTCCTTTACCTGCTTTACCTTTACCTCCTTGTTGGCGATTAGCGTGGGAACCTCCCACAGGAAACCCTGTGCTTGGCTCACCGGACGCGTTTGTTTTATTAGGTTTAGCAGGGGCTTCTTTGGGATGTCCCTCAGATGCCACCTTTGCTTTGAGTTCTATGAATCCTTGATTTTCCATAGTTTGAGTGTTGTAGGATTCGTCTGCCAGGCTTCCCACCCTCCACGGAGCCCGCAACTGGGAGTACTCTTTGAGCACTAGGACTACCTAGCAGATATAGGAAAGAAGGGGTGGCGTACAGTGCGACATCAGGAGCTCAGACGCACGTGCCCAGGGGCCGCATGCTATGTGTGGCTGGTAGACCGGATTCTGGTCCAACCAGTTGTTCCACACACCCTTACTCCATCAGCATGACCTTCCGCTTCCCCCCCCTCACCTCACCTACGGCCCTCTGACGGGACGTAAAGCCGTTTCCCCCGAGCTGGTTAGACTCAGGGGTACTGTTTAGTACGAAATCGGGACCAAAGGGGCGTGTTGCCGGCTGGTCTGGCGCGACTCAACCTCCCAGGACTCCGTCATCCGCACGTGCAGCGCTCAACTGCGCAGGCTCTAGCGCAGGTAGGCGATTATATCAATAGAATTAAAATAACTGATAAATGTACATAGATAACGGGCTATCTTATTTCGGTGCATGCCCAGGCACATAGATATGTATAATGAATATGATAAACATACATATATTTATTTTAAGATATTATAATAGTCACAGCCCGCCTACTAGCCGTGATGTTTTTATATAATACAGTGATATTAATTGTGGGGAAAACAATAAGAGTAGACTACACATTAATAGTTTTACATATATTACATACACTATATATTCCCCTGGGTTGAACCGTCCGGTGGTTTCAGTTATGCAAAAATAAATTTGCACTATAATTATATTCTATAGAAGAAAGTTTCACCAAAAATCTTTATTTAGCGAGTTAACATTACAAAAACTATCATCATCGAACCAATTTGCATGATTTTAGTCATTTTTAGGATATGATTATTTAATCAATAAGAAGTATTCTGGTTTTATATATTAGCTACATTATGATTAACTGTAAGTTATTCTATAGTTTTGTTATACTTAGTTAAGTTAAGCTATTAATTTATATAGCAGCTAACTACTATAAAGTTAACAAAAGGATCGTCATACACGTAAATGTTAGTACGAACAATATCTCTTTGTCTAGACTGGTTTATTTTTAGGTACACTTAACTCACATCGGTTCCCGAGGGAAAGTTCGTACGATTTCCCCTAATATAGAAACAAAAATACATATTTATGAAAGTTCTTATATATATATATATATATATATATATATATATATATATATATATATATATATATATATATATAAAGTATCCTAAATGTTGACCCGGATAACCAGTTAAAATCATACCAAATTTCATTAAAATCTGTCCAGTGGTTTAATCGCGATGCGTTCTCAGAGAGACAGACAGACAAAAGATTTAAAAATTAACCTAAGTTTCAGCCTCTATATTGATAATAGGATTTTCCGAAAAATATTTAATGTATAGATTCGACTCAGTTAGAATTTTATTAAATGTATAGATTATGTATATTTTTAGTCATATTGTAGTGTCGCGTCGATTAATTGAATGTATTATATTGAACTAATATTGCAAATAGGCGTTGCGTAAAAAAACCCTGAAAATGTAAGGCATCTAGGGACGAACCCGAGCGATGCGAGGATGAGCCGTTAGATATTCAAAATATCTTTAAAAATATATATATATAAATATTTAAGATGAAAAACCAAATAGTTTTAAATGTTCGTCTGTCTGTACGTACATGATAATTTTTAGATCAGTATGTTTATATGTTATAACTAAACATGAATTAATCATTGTTATCGATATATGTAATCATTAATTATTATCGATATATGTAATATTTATTTTAACTACTATGAAGAATGTGCATTTTTAATTTCAAATCAATAATTATTCAGAAATATCTAAGTGTAACTAAAACAACTAGAAAAACAAAAGTTAAATAACATTGTATTTGAAGTCGGTTTAAACGATAAAAGTCCATACTAATCGATTTGTAAGTCATCAATGACAATATATATTCATAGCGAAACATCGATTCATCGAAGCACCTAAATATGCTTAAAAGTTTAAAATAGATCTTATTTCTTGGTAATACAAGCTAAATTGCTATTATCGCACTAAATTAATTTTGTTTTTTTAGTCATGTAAGAATTTATTTGTTGTCATTTAAATTGCAAATGTGTATACGTAAGGTACTGTCAAATAGATGTCAAATATAGCATAAAACACCTTTAGAATTCAAAAATAACGTTGCTTCTAAATCCCTTATATACTTTGCCCTTTATATATTTATATATTTCCCTTATTTACTTATATTATATACACATTATGTAAACGTCTATGGTAAATAAGTAAAGCTGAAGCATTAAGAGCGATTCCACTTTTACAGTTTTACCAAATCGGTTTTCGTATACGGTTTATCGTATTGTCAAAAAAAAACGTACATGACATGTTCTCATTAGCACGTTTTGAATTCGGTTTGCAATTTCGGTAAATCGTATATTTGCGTAGGTATATATTTATTTTTTCGTTTACATAAACCGGTTTTCGGTCTACCGATTAAAACAAAACAAAAACAAAAAAAAACACTAAAGTAATTAACTAAGCGATAGGAATCGAACCCATCTCTAACTCAAAGCATCAACAAATTCAAAATACATTAATATTGGCATTCCAATTTAGAGCCCTTGAATTTACACATAAGCCAGACATTTAATTAATTTCATATATGGCTTTCAACCCGACTTAAATGCACAAGGTAGCTACACAATCTCAGGCCTACAGGTATAAGATGGGCTAGATTTGGCTTACCGGATAAACTTCGATTCAATTAAATTTTTAAAATGGATTGTACCTTCTGCCCGTAACGCTGGATATATGAAAAAAGTGATTTTAATAATATTCAACCGTAACTTAACAGTATAAACTTACGTTTCTTAAAAGATAAAAAACCACTCTATAAATACATGTATGTACATATATCAAAAAAGACACGGACAAAACGACCGTGAAACTAAATATCCTTATAAGAAAAAAATATATAAAAAAAGATGAACTTTAATCCACTTTTTTTGCGTTTTTTTGTAAATAGTATGAAATCAAGAAAAATAAAAATTCAAGACTGTTCATTGCTTAGCGAATTACTTGAAAATGATTAAACTTACCAAAAAAGTTCAAAATTTTCCTTAAGGTTTTGCGGAAAGAATTTTTCTTTCCCTGGAAAATTCGAAAAATCTAAAATGGCTATTTTTCCTTGAAAAATAGTATGGACAATTAAAAATAAGATAGAACTGGTCTGTCGGTTCAGGCAATTACTACTTAAATGCAACTGAAGCCACAAGAATCGTTAGCTATAAGTAAATAAGACTGCGATTACATACAATTTCAACAAAAACAAGTAACACGGCATTCCGTTTTAGTGCAACCTTGGATTTGTTATAAAACGACTCATATATGCGCAAACATTTAATTTCTGCTAAAGAACTGTGTACTAGCAATAAATCATAGGAAGATAGAATTGTAATTATAGCTTTATCCTATAACATATTAATTGATAAATCGATACTAGCTACCATAAAATCTATACATGTAATAAAATTGTAACTAAGTCGAATCTGTACATTAAATATTTTTTTTAAATCTTATTGAAATAGACTATTATCGATACAGAGGCCAAATCTATAGTTTTTAGAATTTTTGTCTGTCTGTCTGTCTGTCTGTCTGTCTGTCTGTTACCGCATCACAGAAAAACGACTGGAGGGATTTTGATAAAATTTGTTATGGTGATAGCTGGCTATCCGGGTCAACATATAGGATACTTTTGACAGTGGAAAAATATCTCATTTTTGAGAAAAAAAACAAAAACTGCAATGTAAGAGTATACTAATAGGTATGTAAAGCCTAAGAATTTGGTTTTTGGTCACCTTAACGCGGGCGGAGCCGCGGGCAACGCTAGTATGCAATAAACAGTCATATTTGACGTCGTAGTTCACTAAAGACATAGAAGACGTGATAATATGGTTGCTTAATAGTTTATTGGACAAAAAACATACATATAAAAATCATTTTAAATTAACAAAATGCTTTATCTGGTTCTTGAACAATAATTAATAGAAATAAAGAGAAACAAGATTACGGTTGATTTTAACCAAAATAGGTGCAATTTAAACATTATTAAAAGAAAGAGCTAGTACCAGTACTACATTTAGAAATTATTTTTGACATTTATATGGGAGTTTCGAGGAGTTATGAGAATCGATATAACAATTGGCGCAGATATTGCAAAATGTACTGTTACAAAAAGAAAATCGAAGAATATGTCAATTTTTTTTTAGAATTTAATCTAGAATATACTTCTTCATAAAATATTACTACATGATTTCTTTTTGTAGAAGTGAATCCACTTCTACTACATCGATTGATGTATAATTTATACTTTTCGCGTTCTGTGAGAGCTCTAAAGGTCATCGGAAAGGTCTAAGGTCAGTGAAGATAAAAAATTGAGATTAGAAACTGTTCATTTTTATATTTATCTATTGTAATAAAATGTTAAGTTAGTTTTATTAAATTTTAACTCATCATAATATTTAAGGAGATTAACAGTTCTGTTATCTGAATATACCTAGGTATATAGAATTCTAATTTAATTTATCAAGATCTAGGCCAAATCGCCGACCCTAACCTTTGATATTTTGACAGCGTTATATTATATACAACTAAATAACTTTAAAAAAAAATGTTATGAGTTTTGATATTCAAATAATAAAAGGGTGTAAAGGCGTAACGTATGGAAGACAATTTTTTTTTGGAGTCAAAATAACCCAAAAGAATAACCGGTAATGCCGGGGTTGGTTGGTATTTATTTATATTTATTTATACTTTATTGTACACCACAATCATGAAGTAAATACAGTTAACAAAATATAAAACAAAAACAAAAGTGTGTACAAAAGGCGGTCTTATCGCTAATTAGTGATTTCTTCCAGATAACCTTTGGGTGAAGAAATATGCTTGTTAATTTTTGTTTAAGTTTATAATAAATAATTAATAGAAAATTACTCATTTTTTATTAGGTAATCGTTTCTTTAAAAAGTTTTGCTAACTTTATTAGTTTTATGTCATTTTTATACATCGTAACACTCGAGAGGAAATGCGGACGACGAGTTGTAACATTATCTATATATACTAATATTATAAAGAGGCAGAGTTTGTTTCTTTGTTTGCTTGTTTGTTTGTTTGTTTGTTTGTTTGTTTGACGCGCTATCTAATCCATACTATACGTATCTGACGTATCTGAGGTAAGCGAGGATGAGTCGCTAGGGGTAAAATATTTGAATAAATGATTGCTTTAATTTTTACTTTCAAATATTAAAATGAAATGGTTTTAAAAATACCTACGACATTTAATTTGTTTAAAAAAAATAAAATATTGCTTATAAAATTATTGCGATTACAATATCTCCTTGGGCTATTTTACATACTGTACAGAAGTAGTAGCGTGGAATCGATTTGAGCGTGTCATTGGTGTTTGTGTCTATTAAGTTTATGTTTATACTGTAGCATCTATTGCTATAAAAAGTTTTAACATAGAAAACTTTTTGTAGTAGTGTGACAGATTTGACTAAAAAAGTTGCCATGCAATATATGCGTCAGTATGTGACTGACATACTAACTCTTAACTAAAGTCGGTACAGTGTAGTCAATTTATGCCGATATTTAATAACTATAGAACTCTATAGTAGCTACTGCTATATAAAGCTTTTTTCTGTACTAGTGTGTCCATACAAATTTAACTTAACTAGTTGTACTCTTTTAGATTTATAATTTGGTGAGTCTGTCTCTAACAACTATATCAATCATATAAATGATCCTTGAGACGTCTTAAAACTTAGTCTTTTCCGTGACAATGATTACTGTAAAGCATACGAAACGTCGGGATACAAAAATCAAAATAAATCCACGAAAAAATGCGAAAAGTTTTATTTGAAATAAAATGTAAAATTATTATTATTTAATATGTCCTACATAGTAGGTACAGGGACAAAGTACAATCGTATTTAATTTTTAAGTTTCATAAATTTTTAATATTAACTTTAATTGGCTTTTATCAAGTGCTCGTTTATTTATTTGCTACGAATAACTATACAACCTAGTTTATCCAACTAGCATTTTATCTAGCAACAGGTAAGTTATAGGCTGTAGAATTACAAAGGCTTTCTGGGCGGATGTAGTTAGGAATTCAGCCATTCACGTCCCACTGCTGGGCAGTGGCCTTTCGTTAAAGCAAGGGTTGAGTCCATAGTCCACCACGCTGGCCAAGTACGAGTTGGCGGACGTCACATCTTTGTTTCACTAGCTAGGTTCTCTCAAGCATGCACGCTCATTACGATGTTTTCCTTCATCGTATAAACAAGTGTTAATTGCGAAAAACTTAGCAATATAGTTATAGTTCATTATTTATACGTATAATATAAATAATCAAGTCCATTCGGTTAGTTGAAGTTTTACTACCATTATGATTTAGCACCTAGTCTTGAGTGCGAGAGTATATTTAATGTATTTTCATTATTATGTTGGTAGTTGTATAATTAACGCACAGTTTTGTTCAGTTCCGCTCAATACTTACGGGATCTTGTTAAAAAATATATATTTACTAGTTATTATGTACAATAATCAAATAATCATGGCTATATAAAGGAATTTAGTTTTTATTACCTTATCACAAGGTGTAATAATGCTTGAATATATATAAATTCGGCGCTCGCTGTACTTTGTGATTGTATTTACGCTTCGCCTCGCGGCTCTTTCTTTACTGCTTAATACCCGTTCTTAACGAACATATTATTTTTGAAATTTTGAGTAAATGTACTTGATATTGATTGATAATAATCAGAGTTTACGGCTAGGTAATTTAGCTAATCCATATATGATTTAACCGTTATTTATTATAGGCACATATCATGTCGAATATTATCTGTTTTTATGAACATTAAAAAAGTAAGTAAATAATTTAAGCTTAGTCACTGGAGAAGGAAATAAAAGTATAAAAAAAATATATTTGGTGCAAAATATCATAGAGCATGAATTTAGTAACTATTAACCAATTTTGAATATCTTTATCTATACATGTAATAAAATTCTCAATCACGAGAAAATGACTTGACTGATTTTGATGAAATTTGGTATGATGATAGCTTATCATCGTGTCGTTATCCGGGTCAACATATATGATATTTTTTACTGCGGGAAAATATCTCATCTTTGAGAAATCTCTACTAACCTTTAATAAACGATAAATCTTTATAGACTTTGAAATATGACTTAAAAAGAGAATTTAAAAGATTTAAAAAAAAATAAAAAAAAAAATACAATAAAAACTCTAATACGGAATACTCTAAGATAATCTGACTCACGCTTGACAGATTTTTTCTCTTTTAGACTGGACGTCGGTATGACCTTTGGAAAGAGATTGCACAGCCTTGATATTTAAAGATTTGCGTGAGGACAATTCCTGTGTGGTCATCTCTCACCATATCACACGAGCATCATTGAAAGTTAATTGAACAAGTTTCTTTAGTAATAAACACTTTACAGCTGATGTACAGAATATTTTGTGAACTCTTGTTGCCTTGCTCTACCGCATGGATATCATTACGTAATAAGCGTTGTAAATAGGTATACAAGATTGTACGTATCGTTATTAACAATTGCTATGTAAAAACATAAATTTACATTTTAATGTACGTAAAGTTCCGCTTAGTGACTATACATATTCGTATTTTTTTTCGGTAGAGTAATTTAGCTAGTCGTCAAAAGTACTCTATATATAGATAGAAATAAACACATATTATCTTCTATTGAAAAATTAAACAATTAAACTATATTCTCTCTTTTTAAAGTCGGTTAAATTATGTAGTATTTATGTATATAGTAAATATTTATATACTGTACAATGTAGAATATTGTGATGCGTTTAACATTTATTTATTTATTTAAATAGAAATCTAACTTACTATATAAAATATCTTAAAGTTACTCGTATAAAAGTTTCAATTCAATTCTCTTGTAAAAGCTTCAAAACGTGCCAGTTAAGCACATATTACTTCACATATTTAAACGTTTAAGCTAAGTTTTGAAATGTATAGTTCCAATTGAAGGTGTTTAAGGTACGCTATAACTTGGAATTCTATAAAAAAATCAATTAATCATAATATATTAAAAAACATAAAACAGAATAAACAATTTAGTAAACAAGAAATTAAGGACTATACGTTATTATTTAATTACTAGCGGCTCACCATCGCTTCGCTCGGGTTCGCCGTTAGGAAAACAAAAACAAACCTATCCCACGGGAATTGTACATTTTTCCGGGATAAAAAGTAGACTATGTGTTATTCCAGACTATAATCTATCTCTGTGCTAAATTTCATCCAGATCCGTTCAGCCGTTCTGGCGTGAAAGAGTAACAAACATCCATACTCACAAACTTTCCCTTTTATAATATTAATAAGGATTATGTATTCGTATTGTAATAAATATTATTTGCTAATCGGTTTGTATACAATGTAACCATATAATTTAAAACTGTGGTAATCTAAAACAAATATTAAGGCCTAAGTAGAGCACAATATATTCGCGTAACTGTTATATGTATACTATTCGCAAACTTCGTCAGTTTCGAATGACAGATGTTCTACTTATTTTTTCTTTCAACGTCAAGCCATACAAAATTCAAGTAGAAAAATGCGGGGTGCGACATCTGAGATAGTAAATATTTCGTGTATCTAATTCTCAGCTCACTCAAATTGTTATACCAATAAAAATGTACTTATGTACACACGTTAGTTAGTTAAAAATAGCTAAAGATTTCATCCCGTATATCACAACTCTCTGTTTGTAAAAGGAATGATAATAAAATAATTAAATAATTCATATTAGGCATATTACAATCATCAAAATCACAATATATTTATAGAATATCATTTAGGGAAAGAATATATTATTATAATTATCATTTGTCAGATAATAACAACGGTTGCCGTGGCAACGAACAGTTATCAGTTAACTTCATCATGTCGCTTTTTGGCTGTCGGTGTGCGCGCGTCGTAAAAATTTTACTCTCATACTCGTAAATTTTTCCAAACGTACCAAAAGAAGTATAACTTCAAAAACACTTTTTAGCTCATCCTTCTTTCACTCAGCTAAAAATAAAGAATTGAAGTGTTTTTTTGTATAAAGATACTTTATTGAGTGACATAAGATACTTTTTATCCCAAACTAATATTCCGTAGGATACTAAAAAAGTATCTCAAAACGACTACTGCTGGAGGAACAACGTATATTTACACTCGCCCACGTTTGGCCTTAAATACATTTTACATCATTGCAAAATATTATTTCTCACGGCCTATTCACAAAGCGTTCATTGATTGTGGCGGCGTGGGTTCGCACTTGCATCATTTATTGATCTATTAAAATTGGATGAATACGGTGCATATATATATATATATATATATATATATATATATATATATATATATATATATATATATAGGTTTACTGCTCGTAATATACTTTTATGCCACAAACACGTTATATTGTTTTAATGGTGCAATCCTTTAGAACTAAAACATGTGGTCCGTAATAAGCATAATAAAGTCGGTGAGATAAAGAGACGCTGGTTAGTCTATTAAAACAATAGTATATTTATTATCTTTTAACATAAGTTCTAGTAAACAATTTTAGAATTACGAAAATAACTGTTTTAAAAATTGCAACTGAAAAGAACACGATGTATATTTATCATTAGCGACTCATCCTCACTTCGCTTGGGTTCATCCCATGTATATATATATATGTATATATATATATATATATATATATATATATATATATATATATAGTTTTACAATAATGTATGGAAGTCTGCACGATTTGATGACATTTAGTCTGGGTCATTAGGTAGTTGCATAATGATATAGGTATAGCTTATAGCCTTTCTCAATAAACGAGCTATCATATATCACAATTTTTCAAATCGCATTAGTAGTTCTTAAGATTAGCTCGTTCAAACAAACAAATAAGCAAACTAACAAAAAATAAACTGCCTCTTTATAATAGCAGTATAGATTACTAAAATCATATAAGCTAGAGAGTGTTACCAACATACACGTACACATCCAGTAAAAGCATTATACTCCTTTTTGACGTAATCGAGTAAAACCAGAAATAACCAGAAACAAATCGATAGAGCTGTGACACTAAAACAGTAATATATTCATATAATTTAAATAAACAATTCGTGATATTTCTCCCATTCAATGGGATTATTCCTAACAAATATTAGAATAAATATACGTATCAGTATAAGCCAGGGCCTGAGCCCAGCAATCCCTCTATGAAAACGAGGGTGCTACAAAATAGCTGAAAGTCGCACAAATTACAATGAGATTTGCATTTTGCAAATTAGTTTGGAGAATTTAATATGAATATAATGTAGCGTCAATTAATTATATTTAAGCTGAGAGCTATAACAATAATGTTACATGAAAATATTAGGGTAGAATATATCTATACATCTATACATGTAATAAAATTCTAACTGAGTCGAATCTGTACATTAAATATTTTGTTGAAAATCTTATTGAAATAGTTATTATTATCGATACAGCGACCGAATCTATATATTATATAGTTTTTATAATTTTGTCTGTCTGTCTATACGTCCGTCTGGGAACGCATCACGAGAAATCCACTGCACAGATATTGATGAAATTTCGTATGATAGGTAGCTGGTTATCCGAGTCAACATATAGGAACTTTTTACTGCGAGAAAATATCTCATCTCTGAAAAATCTATGCTAACCGTTAAAACGTACATAGGGACGAACCCGACAGGGGTGAGTCGCTTGTCATAATATATAAAACAGTTTTAACCGACTTCAAAAATAAGTATTATTTTACCCTCCCTAAATGGTGTAAATAGTTCCTTTTAAAATAAATCATTGCTCTCAAAATGATTTTGAAACAATGTACCTTTTTAGTTTAAAATAATTTATTTTTCGACAGTCTGCTGAGTTTCATTCCTGGTGCTGAATGCTGGACGGATTTTGATACAACTTTTGTGTTTTATATTATTAAAAACATATTATCTTCATTTTGGTGAGTCAACGCACCTTGCGCTCCAAATGATAGGAATTCTATATTAAAAGTAAAATAAAAATAAATACGCAATAAAGCCACAGGCAAAATCTTTATAATAAAGTAACTCTAATTAAATAAGCTGTATGAGAAATCAATCTACCAATTTGATATACTTTACGCCGAAAGAATTCGAATAACTTTTACAACTCACAAAATGTTAGAAACTTTTAGTAACCCAAAACTTTCTTCATAATTCTGAATTCAGGAGTGCAAAAAATAAATGAGGTATTATTGCTCACCTAAAATACTATTTTTAGACTAGCGGCTCACCCTCGCTTCGCTCGGGTTCGTCGCTAGGATTTAAATAGATATAAATAGTTATTAGCCAGCGTTAATCATATAAATCTTAATTTTTTTTCGTGATTTTTCTGGTGTTTTAATACTTATTAACCTATTCCAGACTAAGAGAAATCCAAAAATTCAAATATCATAAAAATTGTTCCACCCATTCTTGAGTTTTATGTCACGTCAGACGGGAACGCGGTCGAACGGGATAAAAAGTATCCTATGTCCGTCTCCTGGTTCTAAGCTACCTCCCCACCAATTTTCAGCCAAATCGGTTCAGCCGTTCTTGAGTTATAACACGACTTTCTTTTATATATATAGAGATTAGTTTTTTTCGTATAACACGATATCAATGCTATAAGTACTAGGTTAAAAAAATGCTAACTATATGTAAAATAATTATATCATGCAAACTACATCTATACAGATAAATAAAATTGAACTGTCTGTTTGTAATGTTAAAATAACAGCGATTTACTAAATGCATATGAAATTATATACGGTACTTATAACAAAAACACATTTTTTTATTTTTGTCTGTCTGCCTATTTATCTGTCTGTTTGTTCCGGATAATCTCTGAAACGGCTGGACTGATTTTGACGGGACTTTCACTGGAAGATAGCTGATTTTATAGGGAGTAACATAGGCTACTTTTATTTGAGAGAATGAATAAGGGTTCCACTCAAAAAAATTAAAAACGTACCTAGGGACAAACCCGTGCGAAGCGAGGGTGAGTCGCTAGTATACCGAATATTATAATATAAATGCGATAGTAGCTCTGTCTGTCTGTTACGTTTTCACGCCTAAGCCACTGAACCAATTTTGATAAATTTTGGTATATAAATAAATGGGACATTGGAAAGGACATAGGCTACTTTTTATCGCATATTTTACTTTACTAAGGCTATACACCAGTTTATATATACATTTTATTTCCGTAAACATGGTATCATTTTTATATTATTTTTTTTAAGCACATAGCAATCACTTATTAAGATTAAAATAAATACAAACTTTTTAAATTTAACTATATTAAGTTTAACTTAGGTTTAGATAGACTTTTAATAAACCCTAAGTTACAGAATGCTTGCACTACATCATAATAGGTATATTACATTGAACTATTGTGAGGTAAATCCATCCCTGAACGTATGGTCTAAATATGTAGCGCGCATCGCATACTTGGCTTTGTATTTCATAGTGCTGTTCATGCTTTAGATTCCAAGCGAGCTTTTAAATAGGGTTGCTCAGAGATTAAGACCGGTATAATATACAATTAAATTAATTAAAAAGTATTAAATACTTTTTTCTTTTCATTAATTACATTAACCATTACACTATCAGACTTTTATTGTTAATGCGAAAGTTTGTATGTGTGTTTGTGTGTATGTTTGTTAATGATTTAAGCTGAAACGGCTGGACAGATTTCGATGAAGTTTAATGCATTAATAGAATACGACTTGAAGTAACACAAAAGTTTATTAGTTTAGTAGTATTATAATTTGATAAAATATCGTCTATGTAATTAATATTTTATGCTATTATCTATACAAATAAATAAAATGAAGTGTCTGTTTGTAATGTCAAAACTATACAAATAAATAAAATTGAATTGTTTGTTTGTAATGTCAAAATAATAGCGTTTTACTAAATGTATATGAAATTATATACGGTAAGTACTTATAAGAAAAACATTTTTTTTATTTTTGTCTGTCAGTTTGTTCCGGATACTCTCTGAAATGGCTAGACTGATATTGACGGGACTTTCACTGGAAGATAGCTGATGTTATAGGGAGAATAATAGGCTCTTTATTTTAGAAAAAGAATTAGGGTTCTGCTGAAAAAAATTAAAACGTACCTAGGGACGAACCGGAACGAAGCGTAGTTGAGTCGCTAATATCTATAATAAGAACACCCAATTTTTTTGCTATATTTTATATTTTTGCTATATGTTCGCTTATTTTGTTTATGTACTTATAATAATTGTTTTACTCCTTAGAATTGTATTGTAATGTTAGAAAAGTATTACTTAATAAATGTTAAAAACATTCTCGGGTTCTATGTATCTATGTATTAAGTATAGATTATGATAATCTTAGAAATATCTTACTAGCGACTATCCCTCGTTTCGCTCGGGTTTGTCCGTAGGTACGTTTTGACGCTTAGTATGGCATGAATAGACTATATAGGTATATGTATGATGAGTTTTATATTAACCTTAACATGACAAACGATTGATTCCTCATATAAATTTACACTCGCCTTTTCACCCCCTTGATTGGGTGGGAAGGGAAGATTTCCGGAAAAAAACTACCCTGTCTCCTTTCCCACGGTCTCAAACTACGTCCATACCACATTTCATCTGAATCGGTTTAGCAGATTAAGTGTGAAAAAATAGACAGACAGAGTTACTTTCGCGTTTATATTATTAGTATGGATAAGTTACAACTTAAAATACTTTGAGAAAACATATTATATTATATTCTTAAATATAACGATTAATTCTAATAGGTATACTTTTCAATATAAATATTTTTACCATCTAGAGTAGGGTATGAGAAATATAACATATACAATGTGATGTAATGTTGCTCTATTTTCATATCCATATATAATTACAAAAAAACAACTATCTTGTTACTATCTCTTTGTACGTCTGTAGGTCAGAGATCACTAGTTCGTTCCCTAAATGCTCAGGCCATGTGAATTTGTGCCACAGAAATGGAACAGCTCTAAAGGTCACTTTTTTCTTTGAAATCGTCTATCTACATAAAAGCCTATAATATGTATATGTAAATAAAAATCAAATGGTGTTCGTGAATTAGACCGATTTGTTTTTTAAAATTTTGTTAATAATCCGAATTCGATGGTTTCTATAGTAAAGAATTTGGAAAAGGTGCCCGGAAAATAGAAAAGTTTGGGGCAAAATAAAAATGCTTTTTCCATAGAATTTTTGTACAAACCCAAAAAAATATTAAAAACCAAACATAAAACAATTTAAAAAGAAAATTCTCATCTTACACTACTGAAATTCTCATTTTTGTTATAGTCTACTAGAAAATCATATTTTTGTTGTTGTAACAAAAATTTTAGTACGTTATTGTAGTCATATTTGTATAGAATTAGCAAAAAGTCATATTTCATAGTGAGGTTTCTAGTATTTTCTTTACTTGGCAGAAATTATCACGTACGTACCTATTTACAATGTATCTTTGTCTTGTAAACTCAATTTAAAAACACTTGAATGTATACACTTTACAATTTACATCCAAATCACTATGCTAATGCGTGTCCCACATAGTTTTCCGCTTTAAATGATAACGATTGAAACGAATTACTTTTTGTCCATACGTAGATATAATGTTGCTTCTTAGAAACAATGTAAGAAAATATAAGTAATCTAAAATAATAGACTAAATTAACTTGTATCATTGTAACTTCATAAGATTCTCTGATACTCCCAGTCAGTATGATTTTTTTCGACAAATTCAGCAATCATCGTCATATTTCAACCAATTTACACAAAACCTTAATGGTATATACCTATAACTTCCCCATGAAACACTATTAAAAACGTATGAAAGAAAAGTAGTTTTTAAGTTTATCACAGACAGACAGACTGAGACGACGGGTGGACTTTGTTTTATAATATGTAGTGATATAACACAATCTTTGATGTTCTGAAAATGGGACATTTTTAGATAGGATTTCAATAATTTTATATATCTAAAGAATCTTACTGCCCTTATATTACTAATATAAACTATAAATTAAAATTGGAACCAATTATATGAAATAGGTTCAACTTTGTCAAAGCTAAAGGCAAAGCTAGTAATAAAAACACATTACAGTTATATATAATAATATAATTTAACGATTCGCAATAAATTGCTGTGGTTCAGTAAATCTATTGGATTACCACCGATTATTATCTTATATAGGACATGTACAATGTGACAGGATAAACGAAAGATGCCTAATAGTAGGGGAGCCCAAGAGGGGATTTTCTGTAGTTACTCGAGCGCGGCAGATTAACATAAAAGAGGTTACCTTGCACTCTATTGAGTACTTTCACCACAATATAAGTCTTCTATATAAAGGGGCGCGTCTAGGGAAGCCGATTAAAATATTTAAAAAATGTTTTGATAAGGTAAAAATACTTGAAACCGTCAGATTAAGGTGTGGTAGGCTAGTCACATCCTGAAAAATGTCCAATTTAATAATCTGCCGATTTGCACAAGCCGAAGAGGCAAAAATCGACTATAAAGTTTATGATGCTGATAATCTGCCGCGCTCGAGTAACTACAGAAAATCCCCTCTTGGGCTCCCCTACTATAAGCAATAATTCTTTCATGTGAACAGGAAGGCAGGCATTAGCCGGCATCTTAACGTAACGATTTACGTAGATTACTCTAATGTGTCTATAATAATTGTGGAGTAAACCAGATTGAAATACGGACACTTTATATCGACCATATTCTAGTATTAATACAATTTTATACCTGAATAAAAAATTGAATTAACAATATAAATATAAAGGTCAATACTTTGGTGATTTTTTTTATTATTTTTTGTGTTTATAACGCTTAGTATAGATTTCTCAGAGATGAGATATTTTCCCGCAGTAAAAAATATCCTATATGTTTACCCGGATAATTAGTTATCATTATAGCAAATATCATCAAAATCTGTCTAGTGGTTTTCTCGTGATGCGTTTCCCAGACACACAAAAATTATAAAAAGTATAAATTCGGCCTCTGTATCGATAATTTTATTATATGTACAGATCTAAATTAAAATTATTCTAAGCTTAAAGTGCGGAAATTCTTAAAATTTTTAATAGACTAACCACGACTTATGTAATATAAAATAAAAATCACTATTGGCCTAGATATCACACAGCATAGAAAGCGCACTCCGTTTTTTTAGTCGGTCAAAGAATTTTTACATATAATATTGTACAAAAGTAAGTAATATAATTATTTCATATTTATCTGACCAATGAACTGCCCATGTAATTTCTGAACACTCGAATTTATAATGTACAGGAGGAAGGCAAAGCAAACACTGTACGCTACCTTTGTGATGTTCTCCTGACCGATTCCGGCCACGGCGGCCAATCTCATTGAGACTAGCCAACTGCGCAGGAGATATTATAGTGCTCAAGTGTACGCGCAGACACAACGTGCACTCTCTATTCCTGTCACTCTCATACTCCGGTGGGACGACTGCTCGACACGACCAGTGAGAGTTAAGGCGCAGGATCGACGGCTTTACGTGCTCTCCAAGGCACGGGGGTGAAAAACCGCCAACTTCCCAACTCCGGGCTGTTACTGAGGCTTACTATACAGAAAGACTCAATAACTAAACTTGGCCCGACCCGGGGTTCGAACCCAGGACCTCCGGGTGTGCAGCCGTACATGCTAGCCACTACACCATCGAGGCTACCATTGTATTAATCCAAGAATGTCACTTTATCTTCCGCAATATTATTTTATCTCGTGTCTATTGACAATGGTTGATAATAAGGACACATTTTCAATGTCTCGTTTAAGTCTTAAACGGAGTCCCGGAACTTACTGAGTGCAGTTACTAGGATTTACCGAAAGTCGGTAAGCACAAAGTGAATAGTGAGTCATCTATACACCTCCGTTATAAAGCTTTGACCGTGAACCTACGAGTAGTTTTGGGCCGTGACTTCTCATGCAAACGTGTAGTAAATTATTAACATTTATTTATATTTTTCGATTTTTTTCTTCGTATATATCTATTAACTAATTATATATAATATTAACTAGTGATAGGGCAAAATGTGTTTAGCCACTGCAACATAAGTGATAGATACCAAGAAGTTTTTTATATTTTTTCTTAACGCTTTTTATCTTACTATGCAAAGACATATCATTCTCCACAAATAAAAAAAAAATAAGTTATATAAAAAATAAAAATGTATCCCGCACAGGAATAGAACTAGTAACCAATGTTCTTCACACAGTTTTTGTCAATAAACCACAATTGCATCGATATTTTTATAAATGAAACTAAATTCTAGATACTCGCATTATCAATTATTTAAAAATGCTTTAATTTATTACCTTTGGAATTCTATGTTTTTCCTTGTTCTGGTTTTTATCCACACTATTATAATAAATACCGAATGTAGAGGTATGTGTATGTTTGTTAGTCCTTCATATAAAACGGCAGTTTTAAATGATATTTAGTGCATAGATACAGTTAGTAGGAAAACTTGTCAAAAGATGGCGTTTCCGGTTTATCGAATTATAAAAAAACTAACTAGTAATAAGTATAAAAGCAAACAAATTTCATTAATATATTTTTACGGACTATATCCGTATTCCCTCTCGTCTCGTTGCTGTTTTCAAATCCCTATACTGCGAATATTTTACGTCGATCAAAACTCACGCGTCCCTGAACTTTTAAAAACAACCCGCGCTAGACTCCCACCTCTAACCATTTATTTTCATCAGAATTCGAAATGTCAATGGATTTTTTCTGTAAATGCAATTTCCAATTCTCTTCCAAAGGTAAAACATACTGACACTGTTTATATTCAGCCATTTTTTAACCCCAGTTTATAGGATGAATTTCGAAAAATGCAAAAACAAGTATTATTTAATTGTATTGAAGAGCATTCATATCAAGTGTCATGTACCTAATTCTGATCATAAATAATTTTTTTGGTTGTATTATAATTTATAACGTGTTTTTCAGTAAAAATAAGATAATCTCCCGCGGTAAAAAGTAAAATTCTT
Organism: Brenthis ino; assembly: GCA_921882275.1. Taxonomy (NCBI): domain Eukaryota; kingdom Metazoa; phylum Arthropoda; class Insecta; order Lepidoptera; family Nymphalidae; genus Brenthis; species Brenthis ino. The sequence continues at coordinate 25,756,595 of OV170229.1, read as the reverse complement.
CACTCTGTTTCGACGTGAAAGAAGGACAGACAGACAAACAAACAAAAAAACACACTCACATTTATAATATTAGTATGGATATTAATGACATAATGGTATTACAATGTACCTACACACATTCTAAAACACAACAATTAAACATATAGCTATATCTATATAAAAATGTATTTTTTTAGTAAACAAAACGTTTAAAAATCTAATTCTTACTAAAGACACTAAAACGCAGACAAAACCACGAGACTATGAATTATAACATATAATATATCAAATAATATCTTATAATAGGTACTCTATATGTAAATACTTTCTAAATTAGTCGCCAAATAGTATCTTAAATGCGCACCATTAAATAAATATTTGATAATAATCGGTCAGAAATAACTGTAAAATCGTAATTCCATTGTGCATGTTGCAACAAGTGTCATGCGATCGCGCAGAGTAACTAGTTATAACTTGTTAAAATTGTATTAGTTAGGACAAGGAACGGTACCTTTGAATACTCAGATTGAAATAAGCTATTATCGTTGTAATATGAAGTAATGTTGTTATCTGTATGGCGAATTTCCATTTTAAGACTTATTTATGCGAGCGTCATGTTATTTGGAATGCGTATTGAAGGATAAATTACAGCTTTAAATAAGGAATTTTAGTGTGTTGAAAAATACATATAAATCTATTGTAAGCACTCTAATATATTAAACATATTGTTATGTTCATACATAATAAAATAATAAAGATATATAAAAACTAAAAAAATTGTAAAAGGAATTGAATTTACCTTAAATAGGACAAGCCTCTTTATAAATAATCCCTCTTTTTATCTAATCCCATGACATTGGAATTTATTACTACTGGCCATATTGATAATATCCTGGATAAATATATGGGATAAATCTTATCGACATTATTATCAACTATTCACGTGGGGTAGAGCCGCGGGAAAATATTAGTTAAAAAATATATAACACATTTGTGAGTTTTTCGAGCTCTCAAAATGAATAGAATGTAACTAACCATAAATTATTTTGAAACGGTCACTAATGGATGTTTTTTGTTTTCTAAATTATACTTTATAGCTTAGATTATCCTTGTGGTTTTTCTAAATATATATATATATATATATATATATATATATATATATATATATATATATACCGTATGTTAAATGTACATGTGTAGAGATAAACTTGGACTCTGCTTTATATCCGTATATTACGATTGACTTGAACTTGAACAGAAGCTTACGCTGTATTATTATAGAGTTCCTAATTTTTTCTGTATAAACAATTGTTCGAAAGTCCCTAATAATGAAAGATACAGATAGATTTGGAAAGATTTGTTTGTTTGTTTGTTTGTACCAAATAGGCTCCGTAAGTACTGAACCGATTTAAATGAAATTTGGTAAAAATATAGGTCCAGACCCTGGGAAGGACATAGGATACTTTTTATCCCGGAAATCATCCCTTAAGGGGGTGAAAATGGGGATGAAAGTTTGTATTGGAAACCCAAGCGAAGCGAGGGTATGTCGCTAGTATATAAGTAAAGCTAATAAAACCTCCCGATATGAATGATGCTCTTACATACAGAGATAGATCTTTTTTCAGCCGTTAGTATCCCACTGCTGGACAAAGGCCTCTTTCTTCTCCTTCACCTCTGCTTGATTTTTAGTAACCTGCCAGTCTTTTGTAAAGACAGATACATAACAGGCAAAAAACAAAACATTACTTATATTATACTTCTGTTCCTTATGAAACCACAGATATATTTAAAACTCGAAGTAGTCATTATTTCAATACATGTAAGTTACATATTCGTCAGTTAGTTTTAAAAAACTCATGAATCAAAAACACATGATTTTCAGATTATGTTAAGTACCTGTTACTATAATATATTCTCCGAAATAGGAACTCAAATCTCGTCTTACTCGATGTTCCTTATATAGTTGTATTAAAAACATCCCATATAATAAATCCACGATGATTCATTGAATTAAAACCGCGGTCAAAATTCTTAGAAGGTACTGAGATGGAAAAAACTAAGCAAAACACAAGAACTGACTGCGAAATGATATTTTTACATAGCACGAGTACGACACGATTACGACTCTGATCGGATTGTGACTGTTTTATAAATAACTCTAAAAAACTTTAGAACAGACTAATTTCCCATGGGACGCAACTAACTATAGGATAAGAAAGAGTGCATATTACTCTCCAGATTATCAGTTAAATCTATGTAAGAAATCACAAAGATCGGTGCAAGAAAGTATGCCAAATCAATAAACAAACAAACAAGCAAACAAACAAACAAACAAACAAACAAACAAAGTAACACGTTTTTATAGTACAAACATTATCTAATTCATAATATAATTTTAACATCGTTGATTGTAAAGTAATCTAGAATTAAAAATAAACGCCGGCTAAAATGATTTTCTTATAAATCAATCATTCTTGCTATGTAAGAAATAATAATAATAATATTAAATAATAAACATACTTATATTTATCTGAAAATAATATGAACCTTGGCCTAAAAGAAAAAAAATATATATAAAAAGTTTTAATATGTATTTTTTTTTACTTCTTACTAATGAAATCAACACCTGCTTAAATGTTATCGAAGTATACATATTTTATGATAACAAAAAAGATTATCAAGTCAAACATCCATACTAATATTATAAATGTGAAAGTGTGTTTGTTTGTTTGTCTTTCTTTCACGTCGAAACGGAATGACGAATTGGCGTGATTTTTTGTGTAGACATAATTGAAAGGCTGGAGAGTGACATAGGCTACTTTTTGCCGCGGGAGATTATCTCATTCTCACGGGAAAACACGTTATAAGGCAATCCAAAAAAATATTTATGATCAAAATTACTTGAAACTTAGTACTAATGCTCTTCAATAAAATTAAATAAATACGTGTTTTAGCATTTTTCGAAATTCATCCCTTAATGGGATAAAATAGGGGATAAAAGTTTGTATGAAACCTACCTTTTTAGATTTTGTTCTATAGTTTAGCGCGAGCAAAGCCGTGAGTTCTGCTAGTATATTATAAATACGAAATTGTGTTTGTCAGTTTGCTTGTCACTTTCACATTGTAATAACTAAACGGACTTGAGTGATATTTATAATGGAAATAGCTTTTATTCTATACGGATATACAGACTACATTTTATTGACATTACCAGACGAGAGACACCGGAGTCAAAATTAGAGAAAAAAATATACATAACTTATTCAACCAAGGTTAAAGCTGCAATGTCACTTAAGTATAATAATAACTTACAAAATATCCTTAATTTATAAGTAAGTAAATCTTTAAAGAAGATTTACAGAAGTAAATTTAAAATCTGGCGACATATTTTGATTGACACTTGACTCCTACTTAACATATTCAACAATTGTTATTATAAAACGAGCCACTAATTTGTATACAATAATCTGATTTTGCGAATACAATAGTGTTTTGCTGATTATAATATTATTATGAACAAAAAAACAGACGGTCATGATGAGTAAACTTTTCAGTATTATATAAATGACGTTGCAGTTGGGTAACTGTGAATTTATCTACACTGTATACTATTATAATGAGGAAATTTTTGTATTTTTGTATGTTTGTAACGAATTAATTCAAAAACTACTGGATCGATTTAGATGAAATTTGGTAACAAGATAGTTTGAGACCTTGGGAAGGACATAGAATATTTTTTATCCCGGAAATCATCCCTTAAGGCGGTGGAAATAGGGAGGAAAGTTTGTATGGGGAATTAACCTATTTTTCTTAGCTTATTACAAATTAGGAATTAATAAATAAACTTAATTTTATATACAAAATAAATGCACACTTAGTTGTTACTGTACAAGTCATGTCCGCGTGGAATAGTGGCAAGAATGCTAGCCGCATTCCCCCGCTGAATGACAACGCCGATATTTATCTACTAGCATTGCCCGCGACTCCGTCCGCGTTCAGATGACCAAAAACCAAATTCTTAGGTTTACATAGTATTAGTATATTCTTACATTAGTATTTGTAGTTTTTCTCAGAAACGAAATATTTTTCCGCGCTAAAAAGTATCCTATATGATGACCCGGATAACCAGCTATCACCATATCAAATTTCATCAAATTCCCTTCATTGGTTTTTCTGTGATGCGGTAACAGACAGACAGACAGACAAAAATTCTAAAAACTATAGATTCGGCCTCTGTATCGATAATAATGTTTATTTCAATAAGATTTTCCAATAAATATTGTACAGATTCGGCTTAGTTACAATTTTATTATATGTATAGATAAATATACAAATCATCTAACATCCAGACGAATATACATAATCGTGTAATATGTGGCAATATTTCAATTTAAAATACTAAGAAATTCTTGTAAAATTGTTTCATGACAAATATTTTCTCAAACCTGTTGTGTATACTATACTTAAATGTTAAGTAGTCTATGGTCTGTATTAGCATTATTGTTTATGGTTCATCTATGTAAGCACATTTTGAGAATAAGCATTGTTGAAAATACATTACAAAATGGCGACGAGGATTCAAAATTAATAAAAAGAGAAGATACGGAAAATTGGAAAAATGGCAGGAAAAATGTACATTGGAAATGTCGACTATGATGAGAGTGAGAAATTTAGTGATTATATAGAACGCTTTGAGATGTTTCTAGAATGTAATAAGATAGAGGCTGCCCGGTGGAAGGCGGTATTTTTAAGCGTCATTGGCTCAAAATTATTTAGCCTGTTGAAAAACCTGTGCACACCAGTAGCACCAAGGGAAAGGACATATGAAGAATTAAAAAAAATTCTTATGAATCATCTCGAACCAAAACCAAATGTGATCACGGAGAGGTATAAATTTGGCCAGAGATGTCAAATGTCGGGCGAATCAATAAATACATATTTAGCAGAATTAAAAAAGCTATCTCTATATTGTAATTATGGAGAAAATCTAACAGAACAAATAAGAGACAAGTTTATCTCGGGTCTAAGTAATGAGAAGATAAAACAAAAACTACTAAATGAGAGTGAAGTTACATTAGAAAAAGCCTACAACATAGCAGTGCAGTTAGAGAACACCGATCGAGATTTAGAGGTGATGACTTCCAAGGTACACAGGATAGGTGTGGCTGGAAAGAAGCGAGGAGGACAACGGAATGATACCTGTGGTCAGCTGCAGCAGAGTGCTAGAAGTAATAATAAGTTATGCAAGTGCTGTGGAAAAGGGGGTCATTTAAAAGAAGTGTGTTGGTTTAAAGATAGGAAATGTAGATCTTGTGGTAAGATTGGACATTTATTGGCAGTTTGTAGATTTAAGAAAGGTAAAAAGCTTTGTAATTATATTGAAAATGAACATAATCAGGACATTGTTTTAGAGGACATACAAAATTTATTTACATTAAGTGATACTCATGTTTCACCTTATAAACTTGAATTACAAATAAATAACAAAAAGGTAATGTTTGAAATAGATACTGGAGCAGCTATAAGTGTTATAAGTCAATACATAAAAAATAAATATTTCAATGATAGTGAAATGTACAAATGTAATCTTAAACTCAGATCATATGTAAATGATTTAATTACTCCCTTAGGTTTTATAAATGTAGACATTGCTTATGATAAAAAGAAAATGAAAGCGAAATTATATGTAATTGAGAATGGGGGACCTTCTCTCATTGGTCGTGACCTTTTAAAAAAAATAAATATTAAAACATTAAATATAAATTCATTAAGTTGTGAAAATATTAAAGATAAATTGGTAAGTAAATTTCCTGAAGTTTTTAGTTCTGAGTTAGGGACATACAAAGGAGAGCAGGTCAACCTAGTACTAAAAGAGAATGTGTCACCTAAGTATTATAAAGCTAGATCCTTACCGTTCAGTATGAAACAATTAGTAGAAGAAGAAATAAATAGGCTGGTGAGTCAAGGTGTATTGACTCCGGTAAAAAGTAGTGAGTGGGCAACACCCATAGTACCAGTTTTAAAAGGTAATGGTAAGTTAAGAGTGTGTGGTGATTTTAAGGTCACAATTAATCAATATTTAGAGGATGACAAGCATCCTATACCAAAAATAGAAGATTTATTTGTTAATTTAAATAAAGGTGAAAAATATTCAAGAGTTGACTTAGCACATGCTTATCAACAATTGATGTTGACAGAGGAGGCGAAAAAGTTAGTTTGCATAAATACACATCTCGGATTATTTCAATATAACAGGTTACCTTTTGGTGTTAAAGTAGCTCCAAATATTTTTCAACACGTTATGGATCATTTATTTATAGGAAGACCAGGTATAGCTGTATTTATGGATGATGTGGTTGTAACTGGGAAAGATGATCAGGAACATTATGAAAATTTATTGTTTGTTTTTGGTAAATTGAAAGAAATGAGTCTTACAGTTAGTGTAGATAAATGTGTATTTTTTGCAGATAGTATACATTATTTAGGGTATATTTTGTCTAAGGACGGGCTACAACCTGATCCTAAGAATGTAGAAGCAATAACTCAAGCTAGGAATCCCACTAATGTCACAGAATTAAAAGCATTTCTTGGTTTAATAAACTATTATATGAAGTTCTTACCAAATGTGTCAACAGTGTTAGCACCACTGTATAATTTATTAAAAAAGGATATTAAATTTATTTGGAACCAAAAATGTAAAGAATCTTTTGAAAGTATAAAAAAAATGATGATATCTACTCACATTTTATCTCATTATGATCCAACACAAGATTTATATTTAGCTTGTGATGCTAGTGCATATGGAGTAGGTGCTGTTTTATCTCAGAAAAAGTGTGGCATTGAAAAACCTATTGCATTTATGTCTAGGACATTAAATGAGGCAGAGAAAAGATATAGCCAAATAGACAAGGAAGCTTTAGCATTGATATTTGGTGTTACTAAATTTAATAAATATTTATGGGGTAGAAAATTTACCTTGATTACAGATTCTAAGCCTTTATTGAGCATCTTTGGTCCTAAAAAAGGCATACCTACCATAGCAGCTAGTAGACTTCAGCGATATGCATTGTTGTTGTCTGGTTACAATTATAATATTATTTATGTGAAATCAGAGCATAATAATGCAGATGCATTATCTAGGTTACCATTAGAAAGGATTGAAAGTAAAAATGTATTAGAATATTCATATTTAAATTTTTTGAAAGATAATGTAAGCTTACCTATTGATTGTAATTTAATTAGGAAAGAAACTTTATTAGATCCAGTGCTAAAACTTGTGTTAAAATATATAGAACAAGGGTGGCCAAATTATATTAGTGATATTAACTTAAAACCTTACTTTATTAAGAGAGAGCAATTGTCAGTGGAGCATGGAATCATTATGTATGGATATAGAGTTGTAATACCTAACAAGTTAATTGCAACTATTTTACAAGAGCTTCACTCTACACATTTAGGTATTGTTAAAATGAAATCAATAGCCAGGAGTTATTTCTGGTGGCCTTCTATTGATAATGATGTACAGTTAATGGCAAATAGTTGTACTACTTGTATATTGGAAAGGCCTAATCCACATAAAGTGAAATTACATGTGTGGAACTATCCTGAAAACCCATGGTCACGATTACATGTAGATTACTTAGGTCCTATACATGGAAAGTATTATTTTGTATTAGAGTGTGCTTATACAAAGTGGATTGAAGTGGAGGAAGTTAGTTCAACCTCAGCAAGTCAAGTTATTAAAATTTTAAAAAGACTATTTACTACTTTTGGTTTTCCAGACTTAATATACAGTGACAATGGACCTCCATTCCATTCCATGGAATTTACATCATTTCTTAAAAATTTGGGAATTAAACAATCATTTTCACCACCTTATAATCCACAAACAAATGGTTTAGCAGAGAGTGCTGTTAAGATAATTAAAAAATGTATTAAAAAAGCATTTTATGAAAAGAAAAATGTAAATGATTGTATTAATTCATTTTTGTTAACATATAGAAATTGTAAGCATATGACTACGGGAGAAAGCCCAGCATACTTGATGTTTAAGCGAAACTTAAAGACAAAATTTGATTTATTAAGACCTAATGTAAAAAAACATGTTCAGTATAAGCAGGAATTACAAAAGAAATATGCAGGGGGTAGCAGAGTAAGAGAGTTAGAAATAGGGAAAAGTGTTTTAGCTAGAGATTATAGAAGTAATAGTAATAAGTGGATGGAAGGAATAGTATGTAAAAAACTTGGTCCAGTTACATATTTAATTAAATTGTTAAATACAAATATTATTTGGAAAAGACATATTAATCAGATTTTGGATAATCAAATAAACAGTAATTTAGATGATGATACTTTTGATACCGAGTTAGTGTTTAAAGATAAAGAATATCCAAGTGTATGTAATGAGACAAGTTCAAGTGTAATTATAAAGTCACCTAATACTGTGTGTAGTAATTCTGTTGTACGGAAAAGTGAGATTTTGCCTTCTGTTGAGAAAAATGTGTCAAATGGGTCTCAGTTAAAGGAAATAGTTAGTTCTCCACAAAAGACAGAATCTTCACCACTTGTTTTAAAGAGATCTGTTAGAATTAGAAAGAAACCAGACAGACTTAATTTATAGATAGTACTGAAGAAAAAGAATGTAAAATTTAGTGTAGAATTCATAGTGGGAGAGTGTTGTGTATACTATACTTAAATGTTAAGTAGTCTATGGTCTGTATTAGCATTATTGTTTATGGTTCATCTATGTAAGCACATTTTGAGAATAAGCATTGTTGAAAATACATTACAAAACCCATTCAACCACTTTAATCGAGGAAATTTGTCGAAAGTTCATAAACGTAACTTGACCCAAAACTAAAAATTATGAGTTTTTGGTGCATCAGCAATTATCGCGCTTAAACTTGATAATGAATGTTAATTAACGAAACTACTAGTCAATAATTAAAGCTTTTAGAAAGTGAAATTACATGAATTGGTGGCAAAATGTGCAATTAAAAATAGAATTAAGGCAGTTGTTTCATTCACAAGTATAGTTTAATACGATAAGATGGTCGAGACAAGATATATAGGTCCCTTCTAGCGGATCTAAATTTATATTAAAAATAGAATATGCCGGCGTCTTCGCTCGTATAGCTTAGTTATAAGTAAATTCTAAAGTCGTAAAGCTCATATCATAGCCTATTACAACCTTTTACAGTAATAGATAAAACTCCAAAAGGTTATTCTAAATCTGACTAGTAAGTTTACTCAATCAAACAAACCAAAGATATAAGAAAACTCGCTCGAGTTCGTCCCCATACAAACTTTCACCCCATTTTCACCCCCTTAAGGGATTATTTCTGGGTTAAAAACTATCCTATGTCTACTAACTATCCTTCCCAGGGTCTCAAACTTCTTACCACATTCTTCTTACCACATTTCATCTAAATCGGTTCAGTAATTTCAGAGCTTATTCGGTACAAACAAACAAAAAATCTTTCCTCTTTATAATATTATTAAGTATAGATAGGTACGTCATATCTATTAGAGTAAATATTTTGCAATTGTGAATATTGCAGGCGTGTTAACATTCCATCGATGTGGATATACTTCGACAATATTTAACAAACAAACATACATTTTTCCTATTTCTATGCTTATCCGTTCATTTAGATTTTAGCTATTCATTCGATTATTTTGACTACAATAAAGAAGAAGAATTTTTAACCCGTATATGAAAAAGTGCTATCGCAAGACTAATTTCATACACATTTAAAATAAGCCAAACAAAACTAAGTATAATTTGTTTTTTCCTGCCAATTAAGTATAGCTGTATTCTTTTTTATTACTTTATTCTCCACTATAATGACGTAATTTTCTCCTCCAACAAAGCGAAAAGTTGATTTTGAAGCATAGGTAGGGATCTGGACTATAGAATAAATATTGACCAGTGAATTTCACATAATATTTGTTAAATAAAAAAATATCTCATATTTTATGTATTAAGTAATTTCTTTTCACGAAGATAATAATTTTTTTTATTACCATTATAAAGCAATATACCTATAGTGTTTCTTTGTATATCCAATAAAAACTTTTTAACAAAAAAATAAAAATCGACTTCGAAAAAAGCACTAAAAACTAAAAAAATAACTGATTAGTAGTTTTCATTTACTATACATACCTAATCAAAAAAAATTTCAACGTCGGTGTACTATGAAAGTGTATACTTCCATACACTTTCAAACAAAACAAAAATTATCCAAATCGGTTAATAAATGACGGAGTTTTGAGGTAACAAACATAAAAAAACATACAGCCGAATTGAGCACCTCCTCCTTTTTGAGGAAGTCGGTTGAAAAAAGACGCTGGAACAGGGCAAGTTAGAATAGAGTCAATCGTGATGTCTGTTGTAATTTTCACAGACCCAATCTTAATTACTATAAAACTTTTTTTAACGATGTAATATATGTATTTTTTTGAAATAATTTTGCAATTTTGTCGGAAGGCACTATTTGTACCGACCTTTGAAACGTCTAACAGCTTAATCTCTCCCGTGACCATGATTGCTGTAAAGCATTCGAAATCAAACTTAGGGAACCAAAAATCCAAATAAACCAGCAAAAAATCCGAAAAATTTGTTTTATTTAAAATATCAAAATTGGCGTAAATCTAAGATATATACGTATAATAAAGTATCTCTTTACATTCAATGAACTATAACTATTTGATGCAACGATATGTAAAGCTTTTCATATTATCTCTATAATAAACTTGTCGCGTTACAGCGATCATATTTCATAATATAACCTGTTCGTGAGTCAATAGAGGCGCTGATCAACAATGATATGACAGCAATCTTCGCTGTTTGAACGATCTGTTTCTACTATATGATATTAAAACGTTGCTTTACTATAGACACGATCGTTTTGACTAATGTTCAATACGTAATCGTACTAAATGAGTTATGTCTTATACAGATATTTACGCTGTCGCTAACGAATGTGTGATAAATCATACTATAAATAGTAGGGGGTATTCTTAATAGTTAACGAAATAAAACAAAGGTTGCCGCAAACTAGACACTATCTAAAAACTGTTGACTAGAAATATAACTGATTGATTAATTACCATACACTTTTTTAATTATATTATAATAGATATTTAATATAATACTTTCTTAGATTTACGCGAATATTTGACATTTTAAATAAAACTATCTTTTCGGATTTTTTCGCGGATTTATTTTGAATTTTGGTTCGCTAAAAACCGCAATCTCTCCCGTGACTATGATTGCTGTAAGTAGTCGAAATGTCGGAAACCAAAAATTAAAATAAATCCGCTAAAAAAATGCGAAAAGATAGTTTTGTTTATAAAAGATATTTAACTATTTTGCGAATATTTTTAATAACCATATATAACTTCGGTGCCATTTATTTTTTCTAACAAGTTATTATATAATTTTTATAGGTAGACACCGATTGTATTGGGTATACACAACGAGTGTTGAGACGTGAAAATCCTTACTTTCTCCCATGACTACGCTTGTTGTAAAGCATATGAAACGTCGGTTACAACAAAAAACATATAGTGCCTAATATCGATATAAGTTATCGATCGATATAAGTTTAAGAAAATTTTAAGTTTATTTTTATACACGTAAAACACATAAAATTAAATTAAATGAGTCTTAATGTTCTGAAAAAAGCTATTTAATAATGTAAATGAATACGTTTTTTGGTTTCATGTATTGCTAGAATGAAATATTTATATAATGGCTCAAAGAAGGTTATTTAAAAACATAGCTATCTCATTCATATATAAAGTAATTAAAAGAGAGCAATCTCAAACTCAGTTTCGAAGTTTTATAAATGGTTGGATCTCTAGAGAAAACGTTTAATTTTATGAACTTTGAACACTTTAAATAGAGAGTAAGAACTTTGTCAATTTTCTACATTTCAGCTTCATTTCATAACAACGAGAATTGTTTTATTAACTTTTCGCGTGTTTGTTTAGCTAAAATTTTTCGTAACCACATTCATATAAATTATGTTAGTAATTGGACGTAAAAATATATATAAAAATTATACGTAAAAAATGTGTTTATAATATTAACTAGCGATTTACTCTTCCTTCGATCGAGTGCGTTCCTAGGATTTTTTTAAACGGAACCCTAATTCTTTTTCTAAAATAAAAGCAACCTAAGTTATTCCATATAACATAAGCTATCTGCCTGTAAAAATCCCGTTAAAATGAGTCCAACCGTTTCGGAGATTAGCCAGAACTAACAGACAGACGAAAATGTTAAAAATTGTGTTTTTCTTATAAGTACCGTATATAATTTCATATGCATTTAGTAAAAAGCTGTTATTTTAACATTACAAATATATGTACACTTCAATTCTATTTATCTGTATAGATTATAAATAAAAATCGATTCTTAATTAATAATTATATTTCTGCACAACTAACAGTACATATTACGAGTACTATGTAAACAAAACAAACAAACAAATGGTTAAATTATTTTGATAGGATATATTTAATATATGTATACTATTTTAATAGAAGAGAGTATACTATACGATGGCTTTATATATAATTATGAAACGTGTTTGAATTCATTATATATTTCATAATAAGCCCACGGCCAGATGGACTTTCAAGGTTTCGTATATTATATAGTGGTGACGTAATCTATGCCTAAACAGAAATTATAATAGTATGACTCTGAGGTAGATGTACTTGGAATTAGGTTTAGGCTTTGCTTATTTACTCATCTCAGACTAAACTACAATAATTTCTTTTAATATTAAAAATTTCATATTAAAATTGTATGGGTCTAATCTAATACGAGTATATCCATATTTTAAGGCATTTTGTAGAGGAATTTTAACTTACAATAAAGTTACTTTTATTTGTATATACTTAAGTTTTAAATTACCTTCTTTCTCATAATATATATTATATTTAGAGCTTTAATCATTTTAGTGGTAGCTACCTACGACTCCTTATAATAAACCTGAAATTTGTATTTAGCGCAAGTTAGATTTACTGTTTTTAAATAAAATATAGCTATTTTGTATGAAATTTCTCCCTGGTTCTTTTTGTTTTTATTATTATTTCTTTCGAAATTTGCCATTAACAATGCATTTTTTCTATTACATTTGGCAAAGATATGGCAGTTCAATGGAAGGACAGATAAACAGGCATAAGTAGAAGGCGAGATGACGACAGCAAAGCTCAGGTAAGCTTGATAATAACATCATTCCTGCTAAACTCTAGACTATGATCATAAAACTTTAAGAACTTGAAACCTTGTAAGTGTCGTTAATCTGAAAGTATTATAAAATAATTTGCACTTTTCACCTCTTCTCATGTGCAATTTTCTCTCTGTTTGTTCTTACTCGTAGTTTCTCAAACCGAATGTGTTAAACACGTAAATAGAAACAACGTAACAGAAGTACACGTAGAATCATCTAAATTATCACTTTACACTTTCTAACGTCCGTATTCTGTAAATATTAAATTATGTGACGCCACTGTGGTCGTGTGACCCAACTTTCGATGGGCAAACACTTCTAAAGTACACACATTCGTAAATGGAAATAGCGGCAGTTATTTTTGAACAATACATTTTTAATAAGCAATTTCTATGCTTTTGACATATTTTTAATCATACTAAGTAATATATGCTACAGTTTGTATGTATGTATGTGTTACTGTTTCTTCTTACAAGAATAACTAGATTTAGATGTTTAGTATACCTACAAATATACTATGACCTAGAGTAACATATAGGCTACTGTAAAACACCTAGGGATGTACTTGGTAGTAGCAAGGATACCTTACCTTCGCGAGATATGACCTAAAATTATTCATTTCTATTATTCAGTTAAATAAATCACAAAATCTAGACCCAACAAGTTTCACTGCTAGATCTACTAATCTATACATACTCGTAGTATAATAAAATTCTACCTGAATCCAATCTATACATTAAATATTTTTGGAAAATCTTATTGAAATAGTAATTAATCATTATTATCGATACAGAGGCCGAATCTATAGTTTTTACATTTTTTGTCTGTGTGTTTGTCTGTGACCGTATCACGAGAAAACCATTGGACAGATTTTCATGAAATTTAATATGATGATAGCTGGTTATCTATACTAACCGTAAAAAATCTGTACTAACTTTTAAATCTTAATAATAAGAACGGCATCTGCCAGGGCAGTTACACTGTCTTACAATTTCGCCTAGAGTCATTCGTCATGGGAGACTGAACGGTTAATATTCTATTCTAACTCGTGAGAAAATTGCTTTTTCCTTTATTTAAGACTTACACGTTTATATAAATTGATAGATGTACTGTACTGCTCTATCTTACTTTGTAAATATAAATTTTAAGAGAAATTGCCTTATTTATAAGAAAACTAATAAGAAAACGATTTGAAGACATTTTTTATACAGAATTTGCCACATATTTTTATAGATCTACTAGCGACTCACCCTCGCTCCGCTCGGGTTCGTCCCTGGGGTGGGGTCTGGGAGGACCACCCTCATCCTTATCACTTAGGGGTATGAAAAATAGATATTAGCCGATTCTCAGACCTACTGAATACGCATATAAAATTTGGTAAAAATCGGTAAAACCGTTTCGGAGAATACGGTAACAAACATTGTGACATGGAAATTTTATATATAAGATAGTAACCAAAAGATGCTTCCATTAGATCAACAAACAAACATAAAGTTCTTTTTTAGGACTATTATTCACTGTATAGTGTATTATAATTATAAATAAATATTTGTATGAAAAATAAAACAATCAATCTACATATAATAAGTTTACTAGCTATATTTTATAGCAATAAAAATACCTAACGGTGTGTCATCAGTAAATTAGGTAAATATATTTATGAAAAAATATATTATATATAATAATATATTATAGAAATATTATATTATAGAAATTTTTCACAGTCGAGGGTAGATTTTTTGAAATTTAAGGAACATGAATCAAAAGAGCCTATTATTTAAAAATCACTTATAATAAAAAAATATATATAAAAAACATTTTACAATTACCGAAGTTTCACACAAAAAATACAGTCAAAATGACACTTCCTCTTTTTGAAATCGGTCAAAAAGGCTTTCAATACCTACTATATTGAGCAACCGAGCGACCTTGCCCAATCTTGTTTGTTTTCATTCTGCACGACTCATCTGGTGGACATTAAGAAGATAAAAAAATATATAAAAATAAAAGATAGAAGATGAAGCTACTTTTGCAACGGCAAAATGCACACCAACCAGTTTGAAGGAATCCGGTACGCCGACCTTTGACAAAGTCGTCATTGATAAAAATACACAGTATCTAGGCTGACTCATAATTACAAGCGTGAATATGAAAATAATTATAGCAATAACAATTTATTTGAACTGTAAAATCCGTAAAACTGCATCCATTTTGGCTCAGCTTACAGTATGGGTTTATTGTGGAATTTATCGCTTTATTGTGGAATAACAGTAAATGTAAATACTATAAAATTAATCATGACTAGAAGAAATATTTCTAATTACTTATTGTATACTAGTTATAAGATTTGTAATATAAATGCAAATAGCTCAACGGATTTGGATGAACAGATAGACACACCTATGTGTACCTACTTTTATATCTTATACAAATTCAACTGCCTCGGTGGTGTAGTGGCTAGCATGTACGGCTGCACACCCGGAGGTCCTGGGTTCGAGTCCCGGGTCGGGCCAAGTTTAGTTATTGAGTCTTCGTGTATAGTAAGTCTCAGTAACAGCTCGGAGTTGGGAAGTTGGCGGTGTTTCACCCCCGTGCCTCGGAGAGCACGTAAAGCCGTCGGTCCTGCGCCTTAACTCTCACCGGTCGTGTCGAGTGGTCGTCCCACCGGAGTATGAGAGTGATAGGAATAGAGAGTGCACTTGCGTCTGCGCGTACACTTGAGCACTATAATATCTCCTGCGCAGTTGGCTAATCTCATTGAGATTGGCCGCCGTGGCCGGAATCGGCTAGGAGAACATCATCATATCTTATACATAATATGCAAGGATATACGGTACTTATAAGAAAAAACAATTTTAAACATTTTGTCTATCTGTTTGTTCCAGCTAAACTCCGAATCAGCTGGACTGATATGACGGGACTTTCACTGACAGGTTGGCTGATGTTATAAGGAGTATCTTAGGCTATTTTTATTTTGGAAAAAGAATTAGGGTTCCGCTTAAAAAAATTAAAACGGACATAGTACGCACCCGAGCGAAGCGTAGGTAAGTTGCTAGAAAGTAATAAGTTGGCTCAAAAATGGCGTTAACTGCATATCTTACTACTATATAAAGGCGAAAGTTTGGATGGATGGATGTTTGTTACTCAATCACGCTAGAACGGCTGAACTGGTCTTGATAAAATTTGGCACAGTGATAGATTATAGTCTGAATTAGCACATAGGATACTTTTTATCCAAGAAAAATGTACGGTTCCAGTGGGATAGTTTTTTTTTGTTTTTAACTAGAGGCGAACCCGAACGAAACCTCTAGCCTTGTCCCGCTAGTAATATTAAAAATATAAAAGATATAAGGCATGCGAGCAAAGGAAGATTAAGGCGCTAGTAAGTGTTACTATGATTGATAGGATTTGAATGTTTAGTATACAAATAGACTATGACCTAGGACACTTAGGCTTCTGTTAAATACTTAGGTAAATAGGCACCTAGGGCATGTTAGTGTACCTATATTTCGGTTATTTTGTCACACTATAACCTCTCAACGATTTTTAAGTAAAATCGAAAGCTTATACACGTATTCGTATGCTTATACATGTAAAGCTAGTTTTATTGACGTAAACTAAATGTTTATCTGTAAAATAATAATATGAAATTAAATCGCTATTACATAATATACTCGTAGATTTCTATATAACTTCTGCATATATCTAATTAAATAAGATAAATCAGTAGAACCACTCAATATTTGAAGAGTGTCGAAATGTTAAAGAAAGCGCTTTGGAGACTATGTTATAAAATATGCAAAGTAACATTTTATATTGTACTGTCATAAAAGTAAAGGTCTCCCAAAACCTTTAGAAAAGCATTAATACCCTGTAAATCTATACATATAATAAAATTCTAAGTCGAATCTGTACATTAAATATTTTTTGGAAAATCTTATTGAAGTAGTTATTAATATCAATACAGAGACCGAATCTGTAGTTTTTGTCTGTCTGTCTGGAAACGCATCACAAGAAAACCACTGGACAGATTTTGATGAAATTTGGTATGGTGGTAGCTGGTTAACCGGGTCAACATATAGGATACTTTTTACTGCGGGAATATACCTTATCACTGAAAAAAAAATTTAGTCTGTATGTTATAAAAATTTTTTATTATGCGATTCAGACTAAAAAATACGAAAAAAATTTAGATAATTTAATCAAAGCTTAAAAATACAATTTTATTATATTATATAAAAAAAGAAAGATAAAGTGTGTTTACTAGTCTCATAGAAACGTGAAGCTAAAATTTAGACTTTAAGTTTAGACTTATCATAATTTTACTAATAAGTACATCTTTTACTGATAGAAAGCCACTCGTATCTCCACGAGCGAAGTTAAGTGTGAAAGTACTAAATTAAGAAAAAAATACTTTATAAATATAATAAAGCAGTTATATCAATTGTCTGACGAAATTAATCTATTATTTGAACAAAAGGAACCAACCAGTCTTGGATTGGAGGCTGCTTGTCGAATACGAACCGCCACATAGCAATAAAATAGCCCCCTAAGATAAGATGACTTTCTACAACGATATCGCTAATAGAAAACTATAAAATATAACAATGGCAGTTATACTTAGTACTATAATAAAATGTGTTTGTATGTTTGTTACTCCTTAACTGACGGAGGGATTTGGATGAGATTTAGTACACACATATGAACTGGAGGCTACTGTCAATAACTTTGCCAAAAGGTGACGCTACCTATCGGACTATTCTTATAAATGTAAAAGTTTGGATGTGTGTATATGTCTCTGTAAAAACCAGTATATTAGTAAATCTTAGGTTTACCTAGTATATCTTAGGCTTTGCTAATACGAGTTGGTAAATGTAAAGATTTTATAAAAAGTAGACGATATTTCGGGCTTTTACCACCAGAGTTTGGTACATGTTAGGTTTTACCAACAATGCTTGGTAAAGCACTTACACAAATAACTTGTGATCTAAAATAACACATAGGCATTAGGCACATACGTAGGGACCCAAGTAAAGCCAAAATAAGTTGCTAGTTTTGTATTAACGACAAAACGCTAATATGTCATTTCCATACAATTTTAGTTGTCTATTATCGATAGCAATGATAGAATATAAAGTAGCTTATCTAAGCCCACGGGTTAGATTTCTTCACGCATGCATCCACTTTTACAACTTTTCTCTTTTCTTTGATACGCATCAAATAACGAGAACTTCACCTGAGAATGTTACAATCCGATGATATCTTGAAGGAAAGTAATGGTCTAGTGGCAATAAGATCCAACGTATTATCTTTAAAAAAATGAAAACCTTTTATCTTTTTTTCCTCATATTTTTTCTGCATTACAAATAGTATATTTGCACAAACAAATATTTAGTTAACAAGTGACAACCCTAGTTTATAACCGATTTCAAAAAATAGAGGTTATCAATTCGGGTGTATTTTTTTGTGTTTCGATATATCTTCACCAATTACGAACTGTTTCCAAACTTTTTTAATTAATAACACTAGCTACTAAACAAAAAT
Organism: Brenthis ino; assembly: GCA_921882275.1. Classification (NCBI taxonomy): domain Eukaryota; kingdom Metazoa; phylum Arthropoda; class Insecta; order Lepidoptera; family Nymphalidae; genus Brenthis; species Brenthis ino. The sequence goes on along the minus strand of OV170229.1, from coordinate 25,737,828 downwards.
CTACAGATCTCGTGTCTGCCACGACCTTAGAGTACATTGAAAATGAATCTGCGAAATGAAATGAATTAAATTTTTAACATATTAATTACTAGCAGAACAACCGATTTTGCCCGCGTTCAGACTACAAAAAAGGTATTTGGATGCATAAAGATTTATATGTATAAATATTAGTTAGTTATTAGTTTAAATACATATTCTTTTATTCACAAAAAATCTCTTCGGTTCAAAAACAAAATCATGCTCCAAAACATTTATTAGCCGTCGTTATCGCGCTCACGCACTCTCCTCGCGTAAACTGAGCGTCACAAAGGTACAACTTCTTTTCGATATCTTGTTTCATTTCGAGATATGATTTTTTCTTCTGAACGAAACCGAGCAAAAAAAGGACCGCATGTTTTACATTTTTTCGATTTAAAAAAAAAGAATTTGAGTGTTTTCAATTTTTTTTTTACATTTTGTAGCCCTCATTCGGACGCATTTTTTAACATCCCAATCAACCACGTAGTCCCAAAATCCACGATACCAGGGCGATGTCATAAAAAACATTTTCAATGTTAAAAAAAGAAAATCGATTGACAAACAGGGGAGAAATATATAAAATTAAATAAAACATAACTATAGCATTTCCCAACGTTTCGTACTATCTATTGCTATAATTACAGTAAGAAGTCACCTTTAAAGTAAAATATGTTACAGCCAGTTCGCTACCGCCAACAGTAATTTCATGCTATTCTAAATAAAGGACTTCGTTATCTTATCTTTCCTCTAGCAACTCAGATTTACAAATATTTATACCTTCACTGCGTTTAACGTCATTTCCTTGTACTCAATTCACACGCGATATTAAAAAGTATTATCTTTTGTGACAATCTGGACTTGGATAAAAGAAAAAAATAGTAATATTAACATATATAAGTCAGTATCTCTAGTATGTATCGAAATGTAAGTGTGTGGTTTAAACAACGCGTTTTGCGTCATTCTATATTGTTTGTTTAATTATTATTATTTAACGAGCAATTTTTGTATATGTATAAATAATAAATATATTTCGCGTATCTCGGAAACGGCTCTAATGATTTGGATCAAATTTTGTATTTAGATAAGGTTTTGCTTTTTAAGTTTATCTATATAGGTGTGCTTTCTGAAAAAAAAAACAATTTAAAAAAAAAAAAAATACAAAAAAACCCGTCGAACTAATAACCGTAGCTTGATTGCCTAGGTACTTAAATATTATTATGCGTAGTAATTCTTTCACTAATCCATAGCTGATCTGTTGCAGTTCAATGCAAGAATGCAAGAGCATTTCAAACATACCCATTAAAAAAACGGGTGTATTAAGACCAATTTGGTTTGTCTGACTTTAAAATCCTTTTATATACATATCTGTATACATTTGACGTCATACAAAACAAAAAATTCAGGGGGAAAAATAGACCTTATTTATTTACTTACTCGTAATAATTTTAAGTATTACCTGTGTTTTCGTTTTTCTTTTAAGTTTTATATATTTTTTTGGCAACTTTATGTACACTTATCATTGATATAGGTACATATCAGAAATATCATCATCATAGTATGTGTATATGTATCTACATAATAAATTGTTAGTGTAAGAATAAAATATATTTTATTCTCATTGAGATTTGAAATAGCACAAGGCATTCAATGAACAGAAGAACAATTTAATAATAAAATAACAAATAACGTATATAAGAGTATTTCCACTTAATCGTTGCTTAATAAACTTCCCACTTCTTTCAAGTAGTGTTACATTGAAATCGACAGCTGTCGATGAGATTTGCTTACCTTTCTTTAGTTTTTTTAGTGGTGAATAATGAATCAAATGTACTGTATTATATGTACAATAACTAACTTTTAGTAATTTTATTATTTAAGTTTGTTTAAAATCTATTATCATTAAAGTGTAAGTAAGTATTACAAGTACGCAAGTGGAAATGCGTAAGCTAGGAATATCATTGTAACTAAATATTGTAAGCAATTTTAAATTTCACTGTAAATATATAGGGAAATACTATCTTTAAATTATCTTTATAGTTAATTACAATATTGTTCTTAGCAAACTCATTGAAGGATTGAGAGATAATTTTACAAAGTGTTAAGTTTATCTTTGCTTGTTAAAACGATAATTAATTTAGGGCAACATACTGCCTATAATAGACTTTATATTTTACTTTCCAAAGATTAGCGCATTCAAAGCTTTCAGCTTTAAATATTACTAGCAGAACCCGCGGCTTCGCTCGCGCTAAAACTAAAAAAAAACTCTTTGGTTTTATGCTATTAATAATATTAGGATTGAAGTCTGCCCGATTTGTTGATATATATGAATACTGCTCCACTCCCTTGTGTAGTAGCATGATGATATAAAGCCTATTCATTCATTCCTCAATAAACGGGCTATCTAATGCATTTAGATTTTTTTAAATCGGATTAGTAGTTCTAGATATTAGCGCGTTCAAACAAACAAACAAACAAACAAACAAACAGACAAACAAACAAACAAACTCTGCTTCTTTATAATATTAAGTATATAGACAAAAAAAGAATCAGAATTCACCTTTTTGATCAATCACAAAAAAGCTAAAAATCTTGATTTTTCTCTATTAAAAATTTTCATTATCCACCTCAAGGAGGTGGAGGTCATTGTTAAACCAGCTTTGTGGAATCTAAATATTGTATTGTTATCTGGATTCTACAATGTAACAAAAATAAAATATTAAACACTTGCGACACGTAGAAATATACTAACATCGAATATGAAAATATAACTACATAGTTATTTACCAAGTTACGTGTAAACTAAAAGCGTGTTAAATTAGACAAAGTATTACATAAATATAGTATATTCTATAGTAAAGCTAACCGCAAGCTAAGACCCTACGTAAAAGCTCGTCAAATTAAACATTAATTACTCGGCCATGAGCCGGTATATTTAAGATTTACTGCTTTATTTACATTTTATAACTTAGTCCTTTGGGCAATATTTTTTGATTAGTCATAAGCTATTAAATGGTTCGAATGTTTTATAATACTAGTGTTTGTCCCGTGGTCGCTATTCGACGATGATATTTAAAAAAAAACAACCGTTTCCAAAAAAAATTTCTGCTGATTAGCGTCCGGCAGCTCTGCCGGGCGCGAAGCCAAGAAACGCGCAGGGAGGGAGGTGGCCCTCTTCGGTGGGCGGTGTACCATGCGGGTTGCTCCTGGTACTTCTCGGATAGAAGAGTGCCACAGTCCACTCCAAATTTCTTGTGATCTGCTTCGACAGACTTGCCGTCGAGGCGTCGTAGTTGAGCGTGTAAGCGATCCTGCGACGCCCCATCAAGACGGACGAAGGTTTTGTTGGGTTTTAGTGGGTAGTACTTGATTTTCTAGCCGGTGAGTCCCACCTGTATGTCTACAGGTGGTATGTGTAAATCCATTTGCCAACATTTAAAAAAAAAACAACGCAACAATTTTTTGGCCGACAACAAAATTTTTTGCGCAAATTAAGTGACAAGGCAGTGGTAGCCCAGTGGTAACGCGCTCGCTTGGGAAACCGAGTGAAGCGGGTTCAAATCCCGGGTCTCGCACCTCTGATATTTTCATGTGCGAATCATTTCCAAGATGATTACCACTTGTCTTAACGGTGAAGGAAAACATCGTGAGGAAACCTGCATGTCTGAGAGATCCTAGCAAGTTTTCGAAAGACATGTGAAGTCCACCAACCCGCACTTGGCCAGCGTGGTGGACGATGGTCTGATCCCCCCGTATTGAAGGTAGGCCCGTGTCCAGCAGTGGGACGTCAAAAATGGCTGAATACAAGCGACTTTATTGTTATATTGATGTAGTAATAAAAGGTTGTTCCGTAGAATTTTAAAAGGAAATCCATCCTTGGTGTAATACTTTATTTTAAATATTTTTTATTCAGTAGAATTTTTATGCGAAGAAGTACTATCCCAATATATTCTTGTGTGGTGACAAAAAGTAAGAAAAGCACTAGTATTCACTAAATATATTTATTTAATTACTTCATACGTTTATTTAAGAAATTAGCAGTGGTAGCCCAGTGGTGACGCGCTCGTTTGGGAAACCGAGTGAAGCAGATTCAAATCCCGGGATTACCATTTGTCTTACGGTGAAGGTAAATATCGTGATGAAACCTGCATGTCTGAGAAAACCTAGCAAGTTTTTAAAAGACATGTGAAGTCCGCCAACCCGCACTTGGCCAGCGTGGACTATGGCCTGATCCCCCTCGTATTGAAAGGGAGGTCCGTGCCCAGCAGTGGGACGTTAAGAAAAGGGCTGAATACAAACATTTAAGAAATTAATTTATCTGAAAATTGTAAAGACACATACCTACAGAGTACCGTATATTTGCATCCCACTTAATTCAAACGCAAATTAATACCTACTTTTAATCCTGACATCATCTTTAGTCAATTATGTACAGAATTAATATCTTTAGCACGCCTAAATACTGTAATTAAAGAATCGAATACATTATAAAATCAACACCACCTCGAATATTCGCTTAATATTCATAAAACAATCGCCTACCAATATCAATACAGAATATCAATAATCACTTTTACATATATTAATATATTGTGCCTATACTAATTCTTGTTCGCAACGTTATCTTTTTTTTTTCATTTTTGTTTAATTTTTAATATCGGGAAACGCATTTGCGCACACCGCCTACCAAGGTGGGCCGCCCGCCAGTACGATTCTTGGCTTCGCGCCTGGCTGGATTGCTGGACGCTAATGAGCCCTTCCACCATAGAGTGAGCACATATCTGCAACTTTACCTATGCTAGATACTATATTAAATCTAGTTATGCTTGAATTACTACATGTGCTGATTTATTCAATTCAATTTAATTCTTTTGTTCAGTGAATTCTAGGAGAGCTGTTTGGGAAAAATTTACTTTGCTAATGTCGCGTAGAATGGAAAAAATACGTTATACATAGAATGAGCGGTAAAAAGAGAAAAAAAAACACTGGATCAGATTACACGTAGGCTGATTTACTAACGGCCCAAACTAAAGTGATCAAATTCTGACAGCGTATTCTATAGTGACGTTAATAATAATTAAATAGGTTATTTAAAATCTATCTTTAGAGGGAAAAACCTAGTTTAAGTTTATATCTATACAGATAAATAAAATTGAAGTGTCTGTTTGTAACGTCAAAATAATAGCTTTCTACTAAATGCATATGAAATTATATACGGTACTGGCAACTGATGGTATAAGGAGTGACTTAGGCTAATTTTATTTTAGAAAAAGAATTAGGATTCCGCTTACAATAAATAAAACCTACCTATGGACATGGCTAGTAGAAAATATTTATTTTTTGACCTACATACTAATGCCACTTCTTACCTATATACCTATCTAGGGCCTGTACTGTATATACTAGGTTTTAGAGTTTTCCTTCTACCTATACACATATTTTATAGATATTGTAAGCTGTTTATTTCCAATGACTTTCTTTTATAAATAATGCAGCTTTATAATCAGTAGCAACTTTCCTAATTAGGCATCAAAGCCAACGATGTTTAGCCGATACTTCGACAGACCTACGCTTTCATCTTTAATTTTATACAAATATAGACATTTAGTTAATTTTCTTTCTTTACTAATTGATGAGCTTAGATGACTTCTATAGTTGTTATAAATTTGAAATTTTAAAAAATATATTGAAATGACAAAAATCTTCGTCATCCTAATTAATATGTGATTCCTATATATTTTTCATTTTTTTTTATTTAAAATATTCAAATAGCTTTTCAAACAGATAACAGGTTTTCTGTTATATCAGGTATTTCTGTTATATAAAGGTATATTAATAAGGTGTGAATAAAAAAAAGAGTTAGGGATGACGATAAACGGTGGTAGATTCCTCACAGATTTAAATACCTACTGGCATTTAATTTAAATTTTAAAAATGTAAAAAGTGAAAATTCAAAAGTGCCTATGATGATGATGTTCTCCTAGCCGCTTCCGGCCACGGCGGCCAATCTCAATGAGATTTGCCAACTGCGCAGGAGATATTATAGTGCTCAAGTGTACGCGCAGACACAACGTGCACTCTCTATTCCTATCACTCTCATACTCCGGTGGGACGACCACTCGACACGACCGGTGAGAGTTAAGGCGCAGGAACGACGGGTTTACGTGCTCTCCGAGGCACGGGGGTGAAACACCGCCAACTTCCCAACTCCGATCTGTTACTGAGGGTTACTATACAGAAAGACTCAATTACTAAACTTGGCCCGACCCGGGACTCGAACCCACTTACCTCCGGGTGTGTAGCCGTACATGCTAGCCACTACACCACCGAGGTAGTTCCTATAAAAAGTGCCTATAAAATCTATTTGAATAAAATATATTATGATTTGATTTATTTATTTTTTATCCGAAAACCCCAAAAAATTTTTTTGTGTATCGAGTGTATATTTTTACCCTGTTGTTATTTGGTTCATTTATAATTTATATAATTAAATCTTGGAAATCGATTTTAAATTCTTATTGTCGAATCGACATGAAACTTTATTTACATCTAAAAGTCAGCTGGTAAAACAGTTTGATACAATCAAGCTGAAAAAAGATTCTAGTAATAACAACTTCGAGTTTGGGCTCATTTGCTGCAATTTGTTTTTTTTTTTTGTTTTTTTTTTTTAAACTAAGATTAGGACATAGTCTAAATGCCTTGACAAAAATGAATAAAATAAAATCCTATTTAACAACCATTGCAATCTTATTTTAACCAATCAAATAAAATATGATGAATAGTCATTTCGAAAATATATGTATTATAACAATTTAATGTAATTTTGACAGAAATATTTGTATAATCAAACGTTTTCTATAGTTTTTGGACTTACCATACTATTTATTCAAATCTAATTTATATGTAAAAGAGTAACATATTTCAACAAGTACTACTTAGTCTATTATAGACTTAGCGAAGTCGTGAACCACCTTTGCGGTAACCGTGTCGTTAAAATATTCAAAGTGCGGTCAAAGGGTGCCACCATAACTGTCCACATTAATAGTTTAGTTTTCTAGATATGGTTTAAATGGGTATTGGTTCTTATATGTTCGCGATAAATGTTTGGGGTCTATAAGGTATCGCTTACAGTTAAAGTTACCTTTACAGTTTGTTTTGATGCCCCAAATCCGGTGGCATGGCAATTATTTCCCATAAATTCAGAATGGTTATGTGTATAATTTTACTTAATATTATAATTTATGACTATAAAAGTAGATGTCAAAGTTGTATAATGAAAATTTTTATGTTTGAGATGATAAATGTAGGGTTATTATATTTGCATGTCAGTATGTTTAAATGCGCTCTCGGAAACGGTTGTGTAGATTTTAATACCTCCACGACCGCGGACACGCCGGCGTTACAGTTAACAATAGAATTCTTAGAAATTTAATTAATTTCTTAGAAATTTACCTGGAGGTGTTAGTAAGAATTTATTTTGTCTTACACATAATAGTCTAAATTGAAAATAGATATTTAATGAAAGGCTCATTAAAATCGGTTTAGCCGGACAGCAAATGAGTAAGTTATTAGCAACACAGCAAGACAAATAGTAAAATTGCTAAGGCAGGGGCTTTATTGAGAAATTTCATTTGTATTGAGTACCTATTTTTTGAAAACGATCAAAAAATTAAAGGTCATTTTCCTTTCCTTCCTGATTCTATATCTATTATTTCCATATATTATGTAAATAACCATATACGTATTACAATATTTATTTCAAAATCTACGTAGTAAGTACTTTTATTTTACTTATAAGAAACTAAATTCCAACACGATTATAACAATCATTAAGAATTAAGGGTAGGCTTTACACATAGGTACATATTTATTCACAGTTCGATGCTTCAAAAATTACGCTTCTATTGCCTAATAAAAGCACTCGTTTGTAAAAGAGAGTTCATAATAAAACATGGTGGGTAATTAATTATTATCGATACATAAATCATATAATTAGCTAAGCCATTTAATTAGCTAAATTGCAGGTGAAAATCAAATTGACATAATAAAATTGTAGCGATATCAACATATTTTAAAAACTCTTTAATTTTTGTAAGAGTATTTTAAATAAAACTTATCTTTTTGGATTATTTCGCGGATCCCGGACGTCTAAAACTTTAGTCTCTCCCGTGGCCATGATCGCTGTAAACCTTTCGAAACGTCGGGAACCAAAAATCATAATAAATCCTTGAAATAATTGGAAAAGATAGTTTTTTTTAAATGTCAAAAATTCGCGTAAATCTAAGAAAGTATTTTTGTAAGAGAATTTGGAATGTTTTCTTACATTTAAAAAAATCTCGTTTGTTTAAACGCTTCATCACTCGAGAACGGTTGAACGGATTTAAATGATTTGTTTATTGTATAAATATTAATTAAGGTTATAATCATTCAAAGTTACACTTAAATAGGCCAAGCAGTTCCTTAGATATATCTTTCGATATAAGTTTTACAAGTCCTTAATAGTTTTGGAGTTATATATATATATATATATATATATATATATATATATATATATATATATATATATATATATATATAGAAGGTATACGAACAAAACTACAAGTAATAAATAAAGATATAGCTATGTCACATTTACCCTGTCTACGAAAACTTGTTTGTTATCACATCTATTTTAAGATAAATTTGAAATTTTAAACCAAATAGGCCACGGACGTTCATTGTAATTAATGACTAATGCAAATTTAATTAATTAATGTTCCGCGCAGTATAATGATACAAACAAATTATGTTGCTTTAAGTATTTGAATAAATATACGTTTTAACTACAAACGAAATAGTCTAATACTAAAACAATAAGGGTTGGTATTTTGAAGTGAAACTTCTTTTGAATCTTTGTGATTTGAAACTTGATGAAACGGAAATGAGACACTAAAAAGAGACAAACACATAAATATATAGGATTAAGCCGGCGAGAGAATGAGATAGAATACTTCGCCTGTTGCCATGGTAACCGTTGTTATTGTCTGACAAACATTATTATGATAATATTAAGTTTCACTTTTACCATGTTTGAATTGCACTCACACGCACTTTTTTTTTAAATTTACTCGTAATATGGAACCAACCTTTAGAGGTTTTATATTGAATTTTATAATAAATATAAGTAACAACATGCAATTGGCGAAAATATAATCAAACAAACGCACAAAACTCATATGAATTTAGTGCTAACTGCTTTTTGACGAAACTAATAGTTTGAATAGAAATTAATATGTCAAATTATAATAAATCAATAACCTTAACTATTTTAACTGTAAATCTAGTTCTTAGGAATTTTAACTTATAATTATCCATTTATTTAATAATGAGATAGAAAGTAGTACTTTTATTATTTGCTAATTAAGAAAGTGAAAGGAACAAGAATAAAATGCGGATAAATATATAATATTTGTTATCTATCTATAGTCTAAGATCCGATAGTATTAATCTTTTGCCGATCTGCTTACTTGATGAAAAGTATTTTGTATTACATATGTATTGTTGGGTCCAAAAGCCAGGTAATAATTCAACATCTTTATTATTTGAAGTGCGTTTATTAAATAGCATCGTCTTTAACTTAAACTTTAAATAGTAACATATTATAAAGTATCATATAAGGCTTTACATGGACATGATTCATAGCCAAGTCAGAGGGGGGGCCAATATTTCTCAAACCATATATTTCGTTTTCTATTATCAGATATATCAGATTTATTTCGCGAGCCAGTAAATTATAAAAAAAGCAGTCATGAGGACTGCCAACAGAAGTTAAAACTTAGAACTATAAGCAAACATTTGTAATTTTTCGATAGTCAAATTAATTGTTTGATCTAAAATTAAAATTTGTAAATTAAAACTGTTTACATTTATCTGCTTTTGACATCTATCGGCACTCTGAGTGTTAGCGTTAACACGTCACGTGATGTTGATAACGATTTACATGAATTTACTCCCCATCCCAACCTGCCTACAGAAATTTTCACTTAAAAATATTGACTAAATATCATTTCACTTATTTTATATTTAACACTTCCAGGTAAATTTCTAAGAAATTAGTTACATTTCTAAGAAATCTATTGTTAACTGAAACGCCGGCGTGTTCGCGGTCGTGGAGGGATAAATAAAAATACTTTTTATATACAGTATGTAGATGAGTGATGGACGATCTCAGTTCGGCTCTTATACTATAACATTAAGTGTTAATTTAGACATTTATGCCTAAGCATTAGCAATAAAAAAATAATAAAATTCTATCACCACTCGTTCCTTTTAACAAATTCACCCAACCAGATTCACCCGTATAATAAAGTACATTACTAATTTAGTCCACTATCACTAATAAATGCTCTACAGAGTTCAAGCTATCTTTGAATTTACTTAACCATTTGAAATGTTATATAATTATAATCTATAAAACATATAATAAAAATCTAACTGGGTCGAATCTGTACATAAAATAATTTAATAAAAAATAGTCAGTTAAAAGAAATAGTCATTATTATGGATACAGAGGCCGAATATATAGTTTTTAAAATTTTTGTCTGTCTGTCTGTCTGGAAACGCATCACGAGAAAACCACGTGCGGGAAAATATCTCATCTCTGAGAAATCTATATTAACCGTTAAAAAGAATTTAGGGACTAGCCCGAGCAGCCCGAGGGTGACTCTTTAGTTTACAATATTAAATACAAATCTGACCACTATTATAAATGCCAAATTTTGTATATGTGCGTGTTTGTTACTCCTTAACGCTGAAATGCCTGGACGTATTTACGTGAAATTAAATACACGAATAAATTATAACCGGAATATATTTTACTACAAAAAAGAAAATTACAAATATACTTAATTATATATACAAACATATGTACGCTTAGTTATTAACTTTAGTTATTATGACCTAGAGTTACACATTAAATAAATAAAAATACAATAAAAAATCTAATTGAAATTCAGATAGATTTTGCTAAAAAATACTTCAAATCAAATGCGAAATGTATACAAGTGTTCAATGTTATGATTTGACCTCGTCACAATTTTTATTGTAGATTCATCAAAATGACAACCGACGTATCGTGTATCTGGCATTTCCTATTTCGTCATTGATCGTAGAATCGATTTTCGAGTAGGTATGTTCTATATAAAAAATTGTATGTCGATTTTTAAGATACATGATATATTTGTTAATTTATTTAAAATATATTTCCATGTTGAATCATACAATATGGCAATAATAAAAAATATTTAAAATTAAAATTAACAAATATAATACTTAAGGTACTTTGGTACCATTTTTGTATTTTTGAATTCATTTCGTAATTTTGTGGGTAGGCTGTCTGTAACAACTATATAATGCCTTTGAGACGTCTAAAACCTTAGTCTCTCCCGTGACCATGATTGCTGTAAGGCATTTGAAACGTCGAATTCATTAAAAAGCTTAAATTAGTAGTTGTACAATAAAAAATCATATTAAATATATATATATATATATATATATATATATATATATATATATATATATATTATATATATTATACATATATATGTTATAGATATATTATTATATGTAAATAGCCAAAAACCAACAGTTCAGTTTTTCTCCTCTGTTGTCAACCAATTTTCCGTTTTTTAGTGCTATGAATAGAATTTGGAAACCGTTTTTATTTAAATAAATAGCGAAATTCGATTCATATAGGTTTTCTTCAAATTTTCAACAATAATTACGATCGAGATTCAACCACTAATTTTAATAATTCTTAAAGAAAATTTACGTATGTTACACTCCTACGATTTCAATATTCTACGTTTTAAGCAATTGGTGATGCTTTATTCACCTACATATGTGAATGAAGATAATTTATATTCATGGATATCATAAAGTAGGTCGGGTCAGTTCAGCCCGCATTACTCTTTAATAAACAATTGATGACACAGCGTGTCCGTTGAGTATCCATATAGCGGCTCAACTTATTTATGAAACAAGTGTATTTATAGATTTTGCTAACAATATATTGAGAATAAATTTCAGTACTTCTTAAGGTGTTTTTATGGATATATTTGATAGATTTGCGTATTGTATGATGTGTTGTTTTTATTCATATAAGTAAAACTGTAGATGTGAAGTAAAGTATAAGATAAACTTTGCCAAAATTTTAATTATTTTTCTTCATTATAAAACCTTAATTTTATATTTACTTAAAAAATTTAAACATATACATCTACTAAAATATAATTTTATACTTAAGACGAACCTTGCCTACTAATCCAATCGGAATCCGGTTTGGGAACAAAATATTGAAAACATGAAGTTTTATGGTTTTAAAATATTAGCAGGTATATATGGAATAGAAATTCGTAAAACGTCCCCGATGCCCAGCTGCCCCCAAGAAATGAGGGGAGACAAAGCGTTGAAAAATAGTTACTAATATATTATAAAATGCCTTGCGTAGTGACAGTGTTCCTTTCTTTCACTGGTAGTTAATATGATGGTTTCTAAAACAAAAAATATATTAGAAAATTGAGGTTAGAAATCATCCAATACTTACAAAAATAGACGAAAATGCAGTAAAGAGTGTAGCCATTAAGCTCCTTTATAAAAGCTTAGCTCAAAGAATAAAGCTTATTTATTACCTTTTTTTATTTACAAGGCATAAATATTTATAGTGACTCTAAAGTAAAAAGGCCCTTCCACTTTATAGTAACACGTAAACACATTTTTAATAGAGTAGCGATTTTTATGCTCACTTTTATAGACTATCGAGTACATTGTATACATCACTGTGTAAAATCAAGGCCATTGTAAATCAAACGATTCTTTTGAGATTTTTATAACGTGCATTTTAACGAATTACTTCGTAGTTAGGTATACTGTAGTATTTTTTATCCTTATATTATATTACTTTCTTAAAAAACGTTTTCTAAATAAATATGTATATATACGAACTAGCCAAACACCCTCGCTTCGCTCTGGTTCGTCCCTGGATTGATTCCCAATACAAACTTTCATCCCCATTTTCACCTCCTTAAAGGATAATTTCTGGGATAAAAAGTATCCTTTGTCCTTCCCAGGGTCTCAAAACTATCTTCTTACCAAATTTCGTCTCAATCGGTTCAATAGATCCATACATTACCATCCACAGATGACCAGGGGAGTTCCTTAACAGAATACATGGCTCGACCCGGATTTGAACCCGGGACCTCTTGATTTACATTCGTAAACAGCAGCGACAGATATTATTATAAATACAATCTTTAAATAAAATTTTGTATCATTCTTCTGCTGTTTCTAATTCTTATGTATAATACAGATAAAAGCATTGGTCAAATAAAGATAACTTATATTCATATACTATAAATTCTTACGAGAACTTTAAATAGTCTTTATCTAATTAAAAGGGTGATGAACTTTTTATTATACTAAAATAGATAGTTACTTAGTAATGGACAGTATTTGATAGAACATGAATGATGGTTTAGATTGTTTAAATGTCATGTTGAATGAGATATTGTACCTAATATATATATTGGATTGTAATTTTTAACAAGTAAATATTTTTCGAACAAGTGGTAGCCCAGTGGTAACGCGCTCGCTTAGGAAACGGAGTGAAGCGGGTTCAAATCCCGGGTCTCGCACCTCTGATATTTTCATATGCGAATCACATCCATCATGATAACTACTTGTACGACTACGACACACCGTAAGGTGAAGGAAAATGTCGTGAGGAAAGCTGCAAGTTTTCGAAAGATGTGTAGTCCGCCAACCAGCACTTGGCCAGCGTGGTGGACTATGACCAGATCACTCTTGTACTAAAGGGAGGCCCGTGGCAAGAAGTGGGACGTTAAAAAGGGCCGAATAAAAATATTTTTCGACTTTAGTTATAAAATATTAGTATGTGAATATTGTATGTTGTATTTCGATAATTTATTATAATTTGTCATAGCCTACTCTGTCCGCGTATATTTTTTTGATGAGATACGGTATCACTTCTAAGCACCGTAGAGTGTGTAAGTATCTAAGATAACTTCTAACCTTCCTTAATAAGTGGACTATAAAAAACACATTTTAAATAAGTCTGTTAGTTTCAGAGTAATCTCCGCGCCATCACACAAACGAAAATACACTAAATTAATACAATGAAAGTAAATACCATTTTTTAGTTTTATAATATTAGTACTTATTAATATAACAAAAACAAAAGTAAAAATGATATTGAAAATTAACAGTGTTTATAACAAATACTTAGTTAATAATATATGTATGTATATGTACATACAATTAATACAAAATTGACTTCGACGATCGTTAAAAAAAATATTTCTTGTATTTTTATTCTTATTATATGTTCTTATAGCGGCAATAGAAATACATACTCTGTGAAAATTTCAACTCTCTATCTATTACGGTTCAGGATATGATACAGCCCTCTGACAGACAGACGGACGGACGGACGGCGGAGGCGTAGTAATAGGGTTCCTTGGCACCTTTAGGGTACGGAACCCTAAAAAAATGCTTATGCTTATAAGTTATAAATAAGTTAATAAGTTATAATTTCATGTGAAACATACATTGAGTCATGAGGAGTGATTTCTTATCTAACAATTTAATATGCATCATATAACTTAACCGACGATGCCATATATTGTCTTTTGTTATTAAACTAGCGGTAGTCTACAGTAAATACAGTAAAATATATTTTTTATTCTCTATGTAATATAAATAATCTATAAATGTATATTATACTAAAAAAGGTACACCAATGACCTAAAATATTTATTTTACTAAGTTCCGTATCGTATACTTATGTACCTTTATGTATATATATATATATATATATATATATATATATATATATATTATGAAATACCCACAAAAATATCGACGAATTGAGTACTTCCTCTCTTTTTAAGGTCAAAAAGATCACTTGTGCAAAAGTCGAATTGCTTTTAGAACTATCCAAAGCACATTGTATGTAAGTAAATGTATGACTTAATTAAAAAATTATTAAGTAGATGTATAATACACACTTAACATTTTTTTCCACTAAGATCACATTCATGATAACAGAGCTTCCTAACTTGATATGTCGCAGGTGCATCTCTTATCACTGGCATACCACCCGTTGATTGATAACCGTATGTTTGCACCCACGCTTCACAGCAACGTGTAAGCCGGTTACTTGAGTTCATACCAAATTATGAACGAACTAGTTTTTTTTATGAAGCTTTTGCAAGGCATTAATATTGTAAAGAAACTTTTTGATATTCCGGGATTAAAGTGGCATATGCGAAACGATTACTAAGCAAAAATTACAGATCTCCTACTTATAATGTTACTTAAGCAAAATAATTATATATATGTATATTATAATACAAACTTTCATCCCCATTTTCACCACTTTAAGGGATGATTTCCGGAATATAAAGTATCCTATGTCCTTTCCAGGATCTCAAGCTATTTTCTTACTAAATTTCATCTAAATCGGTTTAGTAGATCCAGAAAATAGCCCGCCCCTACAACGTCACAAACTCACAATCTCACTAACTTTACCTCTTTATAATATTAGTATAGAAGTATAGACGTCATCCTGACAGATTTAGGCCATGGCGGTCAATCATTAAGACTAGCCAACTGCACGTGAGGTACATATTATAGTACACAAGTGTACGCGTAGACACAAGGGCACCTTTCCATGGTACCTTGGTTGCCATCGTTACCATTACCACCTTACCACCAGTACTTTGGTATACCATTTATATTGAAACACCGCGAACTTCCCAGCTCTGGGCTGTAACTGAGAATTAGTTAACACTGAAACTCAGTAACTAAACTTTGCCCGACCCGGGACTCGGACCTTCGAATCTGCAGCCCTAAAAGCTTATAAATATAATAACTTGTAATTATAAAACATAATTATATAATAAAAACATTTGTACACGAGCTCATTCACTATTCCATTTCGTTCTCTTAATATCACGATATCATAATCATCTACATATTTACATTCGTCTTACTCATAATTGGATTAGGTCAGTTCAATTACGAACATTATAATTGGACGGTATTATATTTCAGTACATCAATCGATTTAGACTAGATATTGTTAGTGGCTGTGCATTTTAGGATGTGATTTCGACACGTAGGTTTTTTAATGAAAGAGTATCAAGCTTAAAAATAATCTATCTGTATGCAGTTATATTATTGTGTCAAACATACAATCATATCGATGTAAACGTTAATTAATTTTTATGTGCACTTATATATGGTTGATTTCCCTTAAAAACTTTCATCCCCATTTTAACCACCTTAAGGGATGATTTTCGGAATATAAAATATTCTATGTCCTTTCTAGGGTCTCAAAGTATCTTGTTACTAAATTTGGTCTAATAGTTTTTGAGTTTATTCGTTACAAACATACAAAAATACAAATCTTTCCTGTTTATAATATAGTGTAGATGTAGATAAAAAAGCAAAAAGTACTCGAAATAAGGAAAATATTGTATAGAAATATATTTTCCTTGTTTTAAATACTATAAGGTTTAGGAATTCTATTCTAAAGTAATTTACTTTTATACATTTGTTAAAACAATAATAAGCGCTCAAATTTCACTTTAGTTATATTTTGAACTTAAATATATTATGGTAACCAGAAATATCGCATAAGTATTTTATATATATATATATAATTTTTAAAGAAATCTCTAATTGAAAAAAGTTATTGTATACATAATTTCTTACGATCTTTGCAAATACACATATATATGTATCTAAATTATATATAATAAGAGAACTTACTGTACTATTCTCTAATTGCAAAAGCGATTAGCGACTCCCTCAAGTTCTTTGATCTTTACAGCATAACCACTTTGTTACAGATTAAGGCGAAAGAAGTACAAGTATACTTTTAATAAAATGAAAACTTAATGATTGAACTTATTTGATAAAACTTTTTGATTAATAAATAATTTGATGCAAAAATGGTATTGTGTCACGAGGATTGGTATCTCTTTATACACTGTTTATTAGTTATTATTGTATTATATATATAATATGTAATATTATTATGTGTTTTAAAATAAAAAATGTATAAATTATTACTTTTTAACTAAACTAAAAAGTACTCGTCCTTGCAAACAATTTCTTAAATAAATATATAAGAATGAATCATCATCGAGATATTTGTTCTAAAAAATCATCATAATCGATTCACAATTCTTGAAAGTCTCGCTAACATAACATACACACTCGATTCGAATATCATCCTTTTAAGTCGGTTAATATCTAGCGAAACGTCCATAAAATTTTATTTCTACATAAATTTCTGAGAATCTCTACTAATAAAGTACAGGCAAACTTACACCCTAATTGCCGCGGTCACTTATTTAACTGGTAAACGTGCCTGCAACTCGTAAATCTTGCAGTAACACATTAGCGCACTCACTGAGGCTACACTCAGATGATCTACTAGCCTGCAGCCTTTAGAAATCATTTTGCCAAGTCTATAATTAAATATCCATAAGAACTATTGTGAGTCTTATATGTAGTTTATGTTAAGTAAAACAGTAAGTTATTTTACGGTTTATGTATCCCATAGCCTTGACGCTTCACGTTGACCTATGGTGTATGGGTGTGTTACATCTATACATATAATAAAATTCTAACTAAGCCGAATCTGTACATTAAATATTTTTTGAAAAATCTTATTAAAATAGACATTATTTTCGATACAGAGGCCGAATCAATAGTTTTTAGAATTTTTGTCTGTCTGTCTGTATCACCGCATCACGGAAAAACCACAGGAGGGATTTTGATGAAATTTGGTATGGGGATAGCTGGATAGCCGGGTCAACATATAGGATACTTTTTACCGCGGGAAAATGTCTCATTTCTGAGAAAAATACAAAGAGTGCAATGTAAGAGTACACTAATATGTAAAACCTAAGAATTTGATTTTTGGTCATCTGAACGCGGCCGGAGCCGCGGGCAATGCTATTCTTAAAATAATCAAACATTACACATAATTTATGCCTAATTATAACACGTATATACTCTGTACTTATTACGTTCTAAATTTGGCGTTTGTTTTTTGCTTTTAATGAGATTGTTAGTAATACAATTTCGCTAATTAAGATGAAAGATCTACTTTTCTAGACATCTTTAATTTTAAGAATATAAGAAAGATATTTTTATAAAAAAAACAACAACTAGAAACTTACCCTAGATTTGCTCGGATGAAGTCGACGAGGGTATTCCTAGGTACCTAACAGTACCTAGCTTTTGTGCTACTCCAGGCTATAGTCTATCTGCGTGAAGAAGTAACAAACGTACACACAGAATTATGATACATTAAAAAAGGAAATTCGTAGCTAACTAAACATATACCTTAGTGGTTAGATAATGCGGGATTCCATTCAATTCCTTCGGTGAACGATAGAAGGTGACCAAAATTACCAATGTTAAAGACTTGAATGAATCCGACCGTATTACCGCTGCGTCTCATGTTAATGCACTTAACAGTGTTTAGAACACGACACGCTGACATACGCACGTTTATATTGCGGTGTCACGACCTATTAAATAAATATTTATGACTTAAAGATGCGCGGTGCGGCTTGCAATTTGTATTTTGTGCGTTTTGTACATAACTTTAGTGTGAACCTTTGCTTTTATGAGCTTTGATCTTTAATTAATACATAAATGTTTGTTTTATTGACTTTTAATTAATTAACAGTATATATATATATACTAGCATTGCCCGCGGCTCCGCCCGCGTTCAGATGACCAAAAACTAAATTCTTAGGTGTTACATATTAGTATACTCTTACATTGCAGTTTTTGTATTTTTCCTCAGAAATAAGATATTTTCCCGCGGTAAAAAGTATCCTAGGATCGCGCGCTACATCGCCCGGTTTATATAGCTTGAGCAGGCGGTCGAGCGATGCGGGGCAGAGGGGATGGACTCGCCGTAGGCATCTCAATGCTCGCCAAGCATTAAAAATGTTTCGCTACTAATTACTTCTAACAACGATATCTCAAAAACTATTCATCTGATTGATTTAGTGTAAAGAGCAATTTTAATCTGCATTAAATGACTAAGCTAACTAAAATATTCATTTGGATAAGGATTAATACCGAACTAAAGAAAATAACTTTGAAAATAACGTAATGTTTTTAATTAAAAATGTTAACATAAAAGTGGTTATTGTAAGTCAACCGTAAGAGATAGAGATATGCTATCGCGGACTTTTTTGTAGCATTTTTATAGATTTTGAATTCTCTAGTACATTACTTAACTGTATCTTTGCTAGTTTACGCGGCGTTCGCGTGGAAAGTTCCCATTTGGCGAGATTTTTTGCGACCTCTTCAACATTTGTCGCCGTATTTCAGCTAATTTACATAAAAGCATAATAAATTATATACCTAAACCTTCCTCAAGAATTACTCTTTCTATTGTTGAAAACCGTATAAAAATCCGTTCAGTAGTTTTCGAGTTTATCGCGTACAGACAGACAGGAGGACAGACAGGAGGACAGAAAGACGCGGCCGGGGGACTTATTTTTATAATAAGTATAGATAGATATATATATATATATATATATACATATATATAATATAAAAACAATAAGAAAAAAATACTAGCTGTTGTTAGTACTAATAATTAATGATTATAGTAAATATGGTATTCATATGTTAATCATGGTGTCAACAGTGACATCTAACTTCCGATGCAAAACGGAAGTCGATGCGTCAAAATGTAAACGGAGTTGGTACACACTGCAGTGACATCACCGTCAGGGCTACCACACGCACACAACTTTACACATTCTGAGGGATTATTACCTAACAGTCTAACTCGTCGCTGATTAGAAACCAGAATCAAGATTGCACAATAAAGGTTTGATCATTTCAGTCAGGTACTGATGGCGACATTGCTGATCAATTGCCATAATGCAACTATAACCTGTTGTCGATTTGAATCACAGATAAAAAATGTCGTTAAGGTTACCTTTTGTTTAGATTTTTTAGAAAGAAATACGATTTATATTTTACAATAATAGAATTTTCTTAGATATACGCGAATGTTTGACATTTTAAATAAAACTGATCCAAAAAAAAAGTTGAAATAATAGAATCATTGTTTTTATGGTATTGATCACGATGATATATCATCGAATTGTAGTAAAAAAAATTCTACACTGCTATAACCATAAATTTTCATCACTCATGATATCGTGTCAGCCATACGCTAGTGTATGACGCATGCAAAATAGCTAGTTTGGAAATATGGTATGATATTTCGCAATATTTACAATACGTTTTCATCTATACATTTATACTGTATAAGGGAGTTTAGCTTAATCAAAAGAGAACAAGACCATAATACGTTTTAGTATTATCATCTCCAACACATGTTGTAAAGTGATCCGAGTTGTTAGGGTCAGTTCACAATGCAAGGTCGATTTTTTGTGTAGTTTACTGAATATAAATATTAATTTTGGTCATTTTTTAAACTTCTTAGAATATAATTATACTTACTAATAATGTGTCATTTGTTATTGTTGGTGCTAAAGATGTTCGTAACTGTAGTATTTATTTCAAAGTATATTCTTTGGGGGCTTATTTTTTTTTAATATAAGATATCTATATAAAAATGATAACGATATGATTTTTGATTATTTTAAGTAACTAGTAACTGTACGCGGCTCTGCTCGTGTGGTATGTACATTAATAAGAAGTATATATCCAGGATATAAGATATCTATTCGGACTTCTACTTCGCCGATGAGTCGTACCTATAAACTTTCGTATGTATTATATTAGCGATTTTCTAAAACATATAAGACAAAAGCGCTAAGTCATATACTTCATAATCGCTATCATAGTTTTTCTCATAAACAAGAGTCCGCTAACTTAGCGTTTGGCCTCCATTTCATGCTTTTGTTACCAACTTTAACAACTGTTTTCTATTTAAGGCTACGAATACCTAATTGCAATACAAAATGTTTTTGTAAATTATTTCTTCAGACCATATGATAAAGGTCTAGGTTAATAATCTGAGTTGAAAATAAAAAATATTGCATGTAGCGGTACAGTCATCATCATTACCATTAGTTAGATGAATCTTTCTGTACTTATTTCAAGTGTTACATCCGCTAGTTATATTTATTTTATCACTACATATTATAAATAAAAGTCCTCCGCCGCGTCTGTCTGCCTGTTCGCGATAAACTCAAAAACTACTACACCGATTTTCATGCTGTTTTCACTAATGAATAGAGTGGTTTTCGAGGAAGGTTTTAGTATATAATTTGTAAAGTTTTTGTATACATTGGCTAATTTGTTGGAGGTGTCGGAATAAAAAAAGCCGTCTGGGAGCTTTCAACGAAAACCTGTGCTGACTGTGCCTAAGCCCTTTGAAGTATAACAAAATAATGTATGGTGGAATTGTGTACCTTATATAGGTCTACAGAAAAGTCTGCGATGGCATATGTCTATCTCTTAAGGATAACATACTATATCCATTTTAATTTAAAACGTACCTAGGGACGAAACCGAGCGAAGCAAGGGTGAGTCGCTAGTTCGAAATTATATATATTATAGATAAAATTACTTTTAATATCACTCAAGATGTGTGCTAAACGCCGCTCTCGATTTTGCTTTAATATTTTTGACATTGATGGACAACGTCTAAATTAATAGTTCTACGAGAAATAAAAACTTGTTTAGTAATTTTCAATCAATTTTACTATAGATTCTTCCTTACTTTTTTTTTTTGTTGATTATTAAGTTACCATGAAGAAGAATTCCTTTTAGTATAATTGAATAAATATTATAAATTTTTATCATATCTTATAACTTCAAGCTTATAAAAATATATCAGATATTTTTTGTCGATTTAAAATGATAATTTGACATATGCAATATACATATCTACACATTTTCGCATTATTGTTTGTTTAGTCAGAGAGAAGGTATTGTATATTGAGTGCTAAATTAATTTTCAACTGTCTACCGATGCATAAGTCGAGGTAATTATATATTATAATTAATATTAAGGTAATTTTATTATTTTATAATAACAAAACGTTTAAAATTTAAATGTATAATATATGTGTAAAGGGCGTTAAAACGTAATTGGCTTGTAAAAATTATATACTGACCCTCATATATATATACTACGGGTCAATCTCAACATGTTCGTGCAATAAACATTGCATATATCAGTATAAATAAAATCCCAAAATAAAACAACATCTCACTAACTTGACAGTAAACTAATTTAGCAAAGCTAGTTAAAAACCTAACTGTCCAGTGTAACTATACCTTAATTTTGAGGGCGAAATGTCACGTGGGTGTTTGAATAGTGCTACAATATTATCAATGGAATTTGAATGAGCACGCAACAATGGTGTTGACCTGGTATTGACATCGGAACAAGCGTAAGTAGCTCAAGAGTTTCCAAATAGCTCGTAATTGTCTATTCGATAATATTGTATCTATAGAAGAATTATTTTAGATTTTTTTTGATTCGTTTAGGTAGTTTTGACACAAATATTACTAGATTTTAGATTGTGTTAAGGCTTTCTTTACTGATAATCTATTTTTGAAAATAAATATATAATTTACTTTATTTTATACATAATATACTTAGTCATAAAAGAAAATATTGGTATTATTTTAACTTAATTGTAAAAATTGTTGATAAAATATTCTTTACATAATTGCTACTTAACCAATGTTGAAAAACTGCTAAGTTTGACTCAGCAAAAATGGTCATTTCTTAAAAAAACAACTCGTACAGTTTGCACATTAAAAAGGCCAAATTTTGCAATCAGAAAAATCTATTCTATGTTTTAAGTAAGATTATGCATTTTAACATAGTATCAAGTAACTAAATTCAAGAAAATTTGCTAAATCTTTTGATATTACATCACGTATTAAATTTCAATATGTACATATTTTAAAAGAATCTAATGTCTCAGGACTAGTCGACCTTCAAGTTTGAATGTATTACAAAAAGTGTATCTCATTTGTAGATGTGATTTTGAAATTTGATCGATATATATATATCATATTACACCATTTTTTATAGTAACTAAGATGTAGAATATAACTAGGTAGCAGTGAAACGAAATATGGCCAAGGCCTGGTTAAACTAAATTTTAAAATTATTATTATTAACTAATTTTCGACTGCGATTCCACTCGCAGTGCGACGATAATAATATCTACGTATGTAACTTAAACACAATAGAACTTTGTATTAAATAAAATTAATATTTAAGATAAAGTCAGACATTTCAAATATTATTCAATCTGAAAACATACAAAAATTTTCCAAACCTAATCTTTACATGAAAAGATTGAATATTTACACTATTTAATGTTTCTTTATAGTTTACACATATAATGTGAGTGTGTGTGTGTGTGTGTGTGTTTTTGTGTATTTATAATACGTTATCGTCCTTAAGAGCCTTTATACATAAGTAAGTAGGATATAAAATGCAAAAAAAAAAACAATTCAATTGGTAGTTCCAGAGATTAGCGCGTTCAAACAATATACAAACAAACATTCAACATTTATAACACTAAAATAGATTATTTACTTATTATATTAACATGTCACGTAGCCCGAACATAAGTTCAGTAGTTGTTTGACAGTGATATTGTATGTGAAGTGCCCAAGCTAAATAGAAGCGGATCGACAAGAATCTAGCTCACCTTGGCCATTATTTCCTATTTACCTACAGTTGTGTACAAACATCGCCATATACACAAAAATATTGTCCCCAATCTCCTCTTCGACACTCTAACTTAATATTAATTATTGGAAACTTTTATAATATTATCACAAGTGTTAAGTTTTTAAAATACAATATATATACTATTTTAAAGGTATCCACTACGATTTTAGTTCTTTATGAATGTAAAATAATTTGTAATATGTAAGTGGAATTAAAATTAGTTAAAACTTAGATAATATGTACAGTAAAATTTAAAACATTTGACCTTTATTGTTCACGGGTGCAGCAATGAATTATTTAACAGTATTACGTAGGTACAACACGATACAAATTTGCCATCAAAGATTTGTAGATGTTAGTAAATATTCAGATTTTTATACACTTTTTTGTTCTTTTTTTTGTTTTTTTTTTTTTAATAAATATATTTAGTAAGTACAGAGCAAAATTAAAATGCAATTAAGTGAAGCGCAGTTTTTTGTACTAATTAAGGAAGAAGCCGGCTTCTTTTGATAGTCATTGTTACTTGAACCGGTAACAAAATGACGCATACATTTATACTTAATCGATTCCAGTATCTCAATTTGTTAAATATTGGATAAATAATTTAGATGGAATTTTTTTATATAGTTTTCTACTGGTCTTAGATGTTTACTTGAGAATATAAAGGATTTCTCATAGAGTTATTTCAATAATGTTATAGCTTAATTTTTTTATATGTTGTTTATAAGTAGCTACTGATTATTGTCTTAAGTATTTTTTCTAAGCAAAGTTGTACTTTAAAGTTGAAACATTACCGTTTTGTAAGGATAATGCAAACAGCTCGTCGTCTTGCAGCCATCGCAGCTCGCTAATTATAGACATATCAGCTTCGTACGACATCAATGTGTCATGATAACAGCATAATAACAATCCCACAAACACTAGCTATTACTAGGTTAAACACCACACTATCGATATCTGTATCATCACAACACTAGCACGGATCCCGAAACGTCAAAACATTACGAATTATTCAAAAGAAAAAACCGCGCCATAACACTGTATAACACTTTTTTTTTCAAAATACAAAATCATGAGTTCAATCGCTCGTGGCTCGTTACGAAACGTCAAATTGTGACAGCTGACGTTTCGATCGTAAACTCGGGGTGAACGAACGAGATGCGCAGAAGCAACTCACGTGCACTGCGCGTCGCCGTAGCACACTGACTGAACTAAACCAACGCAGCCAACTCTAGCGGGGGGCCGACATGTTACGTCCTTATAACGATACATCATCGATAACTCCTGTTTTGAAATCGATAATTCGCATCACTATCAGCTCGTGCAAGGGCTAATGTCCTGATGTTTTATAACCCGAGGCAAGTGTCCGTTAAAATTATTTTTATTATTTTGGCAACTTATTTAATGGTACGTTTATGGGGTTTTTACGGGGCAATTAGATGCTTACCGAACACAGTCTTGATTTTATTCGCTAGTGATTAATGTGTCTCCGATTTAGTATTTTGTCGTCTGGTTCACTTGTGAGAAATCGTTATAAAATATTTATTTATATTTTACCTGGAACTTCATAATATTAATCTTCAAATTTTCAATAATAATAGGTATATTCATAATCACCATAAAGTAGGTGGGAAATTTATAAAATTTAATTTAACACGAAACAAATTATATTTTATTATTATCATGATACCAAAATGTATTTTCAATGACTTTGTTTTCTATACATAATGTATATAACATTAGAAGAAAATACGATAATACTTCTGATATTATGCTTCTAAAATAAAATAAAGCGATAAAAAGTACTTTTATAAAACTTGTTATCATAATTCCCCTAACGACGTTTTCTTTAAGTAGGTTGCAATTAATAAAAATCCCATATATACATTATTATTATAGCTTAGTCATATTTTAAATGAATACCCAAAAACTAAGGTAAATTATCATAATTATCATTATCGGGTTTCATATTTATTGATAATGTTATTTTTTACAATAACAATTTATGTATAACGATTTAAAATATTTTATTATAAGAATTTCAGCTTTGATTTAAGTTTGTTTTAAGTAAAAACGTAACGTAAACATGTGGGCGAAAACGAACTTCATAATATCATAAATGTGAAAGTGTGTTGTTTGTTTGTTTGTTTGTTTGTTTGTTTGTCCTTCTTTCACGTCGAAACGGAGTAACGGATTGGCGTAATTTTTTATATACTACTTACATAGGCTACTTTTAATCGCGGGAGATTACTTTCCCATTCGATGAGATTCCCATGAGAAAACACGTTATAATACAATTCAAAAAATATTAATTATCAGAATTACTTGAACCTTGGTATATATACAATAATCAATAAAATTAAATAAATACGTGTCTTAGCATTTTTCTAAATTCATCCTATAAGGGGGTAAAATACGGTATGAAAGTTTGTATGAAACTAACTTTTTAGAGATTTTTTGGCAAAGCGCGAAGCCGCGGGTTCTGCTAGTACATTATAAATTTATATCACCATGCATGTTACATGTCGTAAATGTTTGATAAACACACTTTAATGTTATGTCTCCTGTACTATTTATGTGGACATATATGTATCATGGTTCAAATTTAAACAGTCTTATCAGTCTCTATGCTTTGATAATGCTTCTTAAAACATCGTCGGACCGAAATTACGAGATGTGTTTATTCTTGCGTCATACAGATTAAATATTTCTCAAACACTCAAGGATTTTTTGTGGTTTTTGAAGGCAAAGCATTTTATGTTTGTGTAATATGGCACGGGATTAGCTGATTGCATTGGGGGTGCTTCGTCTCTTAGCGTGTAGCGCCTTTTTACTCATATATAGTCCCGATGGAAACTAAACATGTACCAAATACCATTTTATATGCAATTCACGTCGTCTTTGGAGGGGGTACAACTATAATTTTCACCTATTATTATCGTAGCATTAAAAACAACTTATACCCTAAATATTTTAAAATACGTTTTTCAGCAGTCTTTTAAAATAAATTAGTCTATTAGATTAATGTATAATTTAAACTTAGTTTATATTCCATAATAACAGTTTGTAAGCACTAAATTAAGACATACAATTTTCGCTCACTAATCTAACTTTAAACAAAGTATAATCAATCCATATCCATTAAAAACAGATAAATGAGCAAAATCTTGATTTATTATGATATTAGATTTGAAGGACTTTAATTACATATTAAGAATTGAGATTTCCTTTAATGAAACAAACAAAACGGTTTCCCGTTTTAATTAATAATCCAATATGCCAAAAGTAATTAAACTGCCGATGAAGCGTTAATAATATTACTTAATAATGACAGCGTAATTATTACATGATATTATATTATGAAGGTTTATAGTACGGTTTGTTATTATTTGTTTTTATCTGTACAGATTTAAAGTCAAGGCAATATGCTTGCAATAATAGAAGTAACCTTTGAATACGTCTCACGGATACTGATTTCTTTTAGAAATCATTTATTCGTACATGCGCAGGCGCAGCTCATTTCTTGATTGAAAATTATTGAATACGAATAGTATGGATACTTCTAAAAGAGAACAATAAGCAATTTAAAAGTCATATTTGCTTAAATAAGTTTATATAATTGTATGGTTAATGTAATAATATCCCCCGAATCGAATTTTGGTCACAATCAGATCGATTAGTCTTATTGACTCTAGCTTTCTACGAGAAATATTATAGAGCAAGTGTATGCGCGTCACAACTGCACCCACACGACAGATGACAATAACGTCTAGGACCGATAGCTTCACGTGCCTTGCTAGGTATGGGGGTGTATCACCAACTGATCAGCTCATAGTAGGAGTGAGTGATACAAATCGTATATAGTTTTTGAAACTATATATTGTATCGATATCGTATATCGCTATATCGGTCTCTGAAGTAACTATATATCGAGCAAAACACTATATCCGAAATGATTCGATGATACGACGAATAGACGATAATATATGTGCGATATAAGATATTATTTTATACTGTTGCGCTTGATACAAACTGAGCGGGAGTGAAAGGGCGCGCGTGATTTACAAGTAGAGCTGTAGCAAACCGTATGTATTCGTTACTGAGTAACGGGTACGCCATCTAGTACCGAGTACCGAAACGTTACTCACGAATGCATTTCGTTACTCGCATTTTCCGTACATATTTTCGTACTAATGTTTTTATTGATTTTTTATTCAGAAAAATACAACTTTCAGTTAATACTTAATACCATTGATGAGTAAATTAGAGAGTTTATTTATTTATTTCGAGTTACATGATTTCCAGATCTTAGAAATTTTGTTTAGAAACAATTTTCAATTAGAAACAACTATTATATTTAGAACACATTTTTAGTTTTTTATCCAACAAATACTTATAATTTTTACTACTACTACTAAATCAAAATATACTTTATTCAAATAAACTTTTACAAGCTCTTTTGAATCGTCAATTTTACATTTTAAATTAAAATTAAATGTTAGTCCGTTAGGAACTACCGTCGGCTCGGAATAAAGTTTTGTGCTGAGAAGAACCGGCGAGAAACTCAACAACGGCTCTTTTAAAATAATAATTGTGTACAATATTGTAATACAATAATTATCTATTTATCCTACGTGAGACATGATCATGTGATTATGTGTAATACATACAGATTATGATTTGATAAATCGTTCGTGCAATTGATTTTAAATAAAATATGCATTACGACGTCACACTAACGTGATAGATGCCGTTACTTATTCATTTTTAAATTACCTATTTTTATATTTATTATTTAATTTCAAAAATTATTAATAAAAAAATATTGTTAGTAAAGTTTTTAAAAATTATATAGATTTATAAATAATCAAAATTTACGGGTTCTGGATATCATGTAACTCTCCAATTGAAATGGTTTGTTGATCGTGCATTATTCCACAGAAAACAACGCGACGTCAACGATATACGGTATATCGTATAATTTATACCGTACGCAATACATACGCAACACGACTCGATACGATGCTCTACGAGTATGTTATCGGGTATCAAAAGTAACGAGTAACGATTCAAAAGTAACGAGTACTGATGCTATAGTAACGAATGCATACGGGTACGCTATTTGTCGTTACTTTTACACCTTGATTTACAAGTGAGATGGATGAATGAAGTGAAATATTTAGTTATGCACGCTGCCATTTAATTCTGAACTTTACGGTTCTGCAATATAAAGTATACGATATTGTCTTTTTTTTAGCGATTATGGTGAGACTAGACTAATATTATTTGCATGGTTCAATAATCGACTTTATATGTAGGACGTAATGACATAATATCAATAATAATAAGATCTAAATATTAAACTAACCTTTTGGCCTTGGAAAGACGAAAAAATTAAAAGCGTATTTTTAGGTGACGAATATTTTTTTTTGTTTCGAGTGCAATTATTGCAACTAGGACATTGTTAGCTATTGTTCATTGATTTTCTTATTAAATACATATTTTTGATCAAAGAAAGTATTTCACTAATAGCGAACATATATAAAATAAAAGCTAGAAAACAATAAAGAAGCATAAGTCCTAAGTCTGGGTAAAGTATGAAGGAAAGTTCATTAATTTTCATATAACATATCTCAACATTCTTTCACTCGCACTAAAATATATGATATATGTAAATACTTATGCACAAATTGTTCCGTATCGATATATCTAACAAACAAAAATATCGAAAATGATATCCGTATCGAGTTATCAGTACAATATATAGATTCATAAAATATATGGTTTCGATATCCGATATCGAATATCGATATATAGTTTCGATTCGATATTCAGCAAAAGCTATATCACCCACTCCTAGCTCATAGCTGCTACAGAGAATTTATGTGATAGAAAAAGGTAATAACTTTTTACCTCACCCTGGAATCGAACTCCAGCATTATCAATATTAACTAGCCACTAGACACATGAGTCCATAAAGGTGCTGTATCTATTATATATGAAATTAATTGCTTTACATTTAAATCTGTTTAACCTATGACTTTTGTTATGACTACGATGTAAAATGACAAGTTTTATTTGCAATCCAGCAAAACTCAAGTGGTGCGCGATTAAATGGACAGGGAGACATCTAAAATTAAAAACATAACTTTCAAAATATACATATTTCGATGTATATACGTACAATTTTGACCTTGTTATATTTTTATTACTCTTAGACCTACTAATCTATTTATAAATCTTACCTTTTAAATCTGAAGCTTGAAATATATAAATAACTAGCGTACGTTTTATCGGTTAGTATGGAATTGATAAACTATAATATATTATATGATATATAACCTATATAGCCTTACTCGATAAACGGGCTATCTAATCCGAAAAGACGGTGCTACACCTCGTGCCTCGGAGAGCACCTTATGCCATTGCTCCTGCGCCTGATCTCTTGCTGTTCGTGTGGAGTTGTCATGGCACCGGAAGTTGAGAGTGGAAGAAACATGAATCACACAAATGAACTCTACATTGTACTTGTGCACTATAATCTCTTATGCAGTGTATCAGTTAGATTGGCCGTCATGGCTAAATCTGTAAAAAGAAAATTATTCGCTTCATAAGCTATCTCTATACAATACGTCAATTTTATCACGTCACTATATCGCTGCGGGAAAGAAGGACAAATCAGAAAAAAACACACTTTCGCATTCATAAGGATGTAAAAATTTAAATATGGATAAATATCATTGGGTGAAGAAAAAACTGTATTTTAGCACGGCGACCTTCATTTCAGTTTTTATACGGAAACTAAAATATGTTCAGCAAAAACTAGTTAATGACAGCGGAGCGATAAGAAACGTATTAAGCTCAAACGTAGTTTGAAAGCCAGAAAAAATTAGACTTTTATAGGTAATCGTACTAAATCAAATGTAAATAAAATGAATGTAACGGGGTCAAAAAGCATTACATTCATAATAATGGCATAAAATTATTGTTTTTTTTTAATGAAAAATGTACAAAAAAAAATACTGTCAATTTTCTATTGTGGAACCATGAACCCTTAATGCCACGTTGGCTCGATTTCATGTCAGGAAGATGGCGAAATGTCAGTGGTATTTATAGAAAAAAACTTATATTATAGACAAAAATGCCTGTCTTAGTCAAAATTGTATTTTTATACCTTTTGCAGTAGAAACTTAGCTTATATTTAAACAAGATCCGAATGCTAGGAGGATACAAAGCGTCGTAATATTACTATTACTACTTCCAACAATTTCAAATAAGACTATCTTTTCTGTTTTTCGCTGAGTTATTTTGGTTTTTGGTTTAATAGCTGGTTATCCGGGTCAACGTATAGGATACTTTTTACTGCGGGAAAATATCTCATCTCTGAGAAATCTATAACTTTCCTAGGGACGAACCCAAACGGAGCGAGGGTGAGTGGCTAGTGTTGTTATAAATTATCTCTCTTACTTAGAATCCATGTAATTAATAAAGATCAAACTTAAAATTAAATAAATAAAAAATAATTAATTTATATGTAAATTATATATAATACTGTATTTAAATATTTAGATAAGATTTTTTTCTTTTTTTTTGTTTGTTATACAACTTAAATGGCTCCTTATATACTCGTAACTACATACAATTTAAATGAAATACTTCTATATAAAGCTGTTCATATTTATAAATTATATAAAAATAACGAAATATTATAATGTTAAATCCATGTTTTATGTAAATTTATTTAGTAAGTCTTTATAATAAATAAATAAATAAATAAATAAATATGTATTATTTGTCACTAATTAACATATTTATTTTATTTATTTATTTAATTATCTATTTTAATAACAATATATTAATAATATTATTTATTAGTTAATTAAATCAACTAAATATGAACCTATATCAAACTCTACATCTTATAATTATTTCCATCTAAACATTTCAATAAATAAATCGACTTGAACTCGACTAGGTACTTTATTATTTTGTACATCATTAAATTTGCTAAAGCTGAGGCTTGTCCAATTTTTGCTCTATCTATAGCAAAAACTTACCAAAGGCCGTGTGGCGTGAGTTTGTTCATAAAAACACCAAACATCAGTGCGTGACTGACCAATTAGAGAAATGATGTAATTGAGAATGATTCAATAGAATTCTTGAATGGATATGAATGGGTCATCATATTTAGAGTAACTGAAGGTCATTCTCCTTCATAACTCTTCCATTTTAGAACTGAGATTAAGAACATATGAATGCAAATTTTATTTATTTCTTAAGGATTGTTAAGGTAAATATAATAATGGCAACACTAAATATAGATTACTAATTAATATTTTTAAAATTGTAATAATTATAATAATAACAGCAAAAATTAAATAAATAATATTCCATATTCAATTATAAAACTAATTAAAATAAAAAAAAATGTTTATAGTTAACAAATATTGTAAGGTAATTGGTGCAATTTTAATTTTGTTATTTGTGGGTAGGCTGTCTGTAAGAACTATACATTCAAGACATCTAACACCTCAGTCTCTCCCGTGACCATGGATGCTGTAAAGCATTCGAAACGTCGGGAAACAAAAATACAAATAAATCCGCGACAAAATCCGAAAAGATAGTTTTATTTAAAATGGAAATTAATGTTTGGCAATAAATGAACCACTTATAATTTACGCTCGTAACATAGGAATTATTTAAATATAGTAATAATAGCGTTATAAGAAATACTAATATTGTAATGTTTAAAGGAAAATTTACGTTTTTTTTTAAATTGAATAATAAACCTTGCCATGTTAGGTACATGTGTATAGCTCGACATCACGCAAAAACGCTTTAAAGCGTGTATGGCCGCCATTAACTTAAGCATCTGATGTTATTTGCAACAATCGATTTTGTTGCACACATTTCATTCGACCTTGATTAAACATAAGATACTTTGTTATATTATAGTATATATTAAGTTTTATTACTAGTATTATATAGACATATTACTGCAAAAAATCCTTTAGTTCGGTCATAGTTCCTGATAGGTACATATAAGTGCTGAAGTATTAATATAAAAGTCACTCAAAGCTCAAAGCTTATCCAACTACAGTATAGAGTAAGACAGGGAGATATCATTTCCCCAACTCTGAGACCATGAAGGACCGCAGGAGAATGCTTGTGTTAGAGTTATTTATTTTATACAAGCGACTCACCCTCGCTTCGCTCGGGTTCGTCCCTAGGTATGTTTTAACGGTTAGTATGAAATACAAATCTTTAAATTTCTCGGCTTTTCTGTACTATAATATGCATGTATTAAACATATAAACACTCCTCTTGAATCACTCTATCTATTATTAAAACTGCATTAAAATCCATCGAGTAGTTTAAAAGATTTAAGCGAACAGACAGCGGAAGCGACTTCATTTTATACTACGCAAAGATACCGAATTTATACTCTTATAAAATCTTATAAAATGCTTTTATGAATGTCAGTTGACACTCGTCAATATTATTTTTATTTAAGAAGTCGGTCAACCCCACTTTTTATTATGAACTCGATTAGAATATTTAGTTCAGTTTTACTAGTATGGTGGAAAGCAGTGCGATAGATATATACATTAACTAGCGGACCCGACAGACGTTGTCCTGTCTACACGTCTTTAATTTGAAAATTTCAAACTTTTTTTAATATTTTTTTTGATGAAAATTATTATTCAAATTGTGAATCTAAACCATTCCCAGATCCCCTTGAACACACACAAAAAATTTCATCAAAATCGGTCCAGTCGTTTGAGAGAAGTTCAGTGACACACACACTCACAGAAGAATTATATATATAAAGATTACGAGAATATCGACGTTTTATTGACCATCCCGTCACTTGAGAGTTGGACTTGAACAGAACGAATTAGTTCAAAAATAAAACTAGAACAAGGAAATAAAATAATACGTCGAATATCCATGTAGCAAACACTCACGTTTCTATTACCGATTTCATATTTGAAGTTATGACCAAGTATATCATGCCATATACTAACATACATACTTGAAATAAACTATCAATAGTTCGGTCCAACTTTGAGGAAGGTATTACGACGAATCTGATTCGGCTTGACTGTTAGTACTTTATATATATATATATATATATATATATATATATATATATATATATATATATATATATTTGAAGACAGAATATATAGATTCGTCATTTCGTCATTCGCAAATTTTGGCATTGATGAATCTTAAAAAATAATTAAGAGGACGAAAAGAAGAGAAGAAGAAGAATTAAGAGCGGTATTACAATTTTTTTTATAATGTTACCAAATTCCATAATATGTAGATATTAAAAATGTAGTGTCATTTTAATTTATCTATAAATAATAATATCCATAAAAGCAAACTAGTGCGAGATTTAGCTTGTTGCTTTTCTTTTTTAGAAGAGGCTGCAAAATAAAATTGCCGCTTAGATAACTCTGTTTTTTAGAATTATCTAATATTATAAAGAGTTTGTGAGTTTGTGACGTTGTAGGGGATAATCTCTGGATCTACTGAACCGATTTAGATGAAATTTGTTAAGAAAATATTTTGAGGCCCTGGGAAGGACATAGGATTATTTTTATCCCGGAAATCATCCCTTAAGGGGGTGAAAATGGGGATGAAAGTTTGTATTGGAAAATATCTTTGGTGTAAACACTATAACTTCATTTATCTAAATATATTTAGTCGCATGTTCAATATCTTAGGTATTCCTGTGTTTATTTTATGTTTATATGCATATTTTCTAAAACTCATTATCTATTAGAGGCTTAGTCTAAAATCTTTTACTTTTTATTTTAGTTTTTATTTTATTGACGGCTACACATATTACATGAGCTAATACTGCGAAAACTACGAAACGCACACGTTATAATAATCCAATTATACATAGTTCGAAAGATACGCTTTTCTGAAAGGAAGTAAGATAGCGCGTGAAAATATTTGGTTATCACGGGAAAGCTTTTTATATAACCGATTAAGCAATTATGGAAGCATAATGCTATAAATATAACAGGTACATAAGCCCTTTATGTGCAATGGTTGATGAAAGAGAATACTATATACACAAAACAAAAACAGAAACTTGTAAATAATAAATTGTAATTTTAAACATTAACAATTTGCACCTATCTAAAAGGAAATTTTGTGCTCATTTCACTTTGTAACGTCGTCGAGTAGTCGATTACTTACAAGTGCAAGAAATGTTTAGTAATGAATGAAATGTAATACGCTTACAAGCTGAGTTACTGCTATATTGTGCACTTACCTTGGCTTACCTCAATTTAGTATTTTATAATAAACTTGCGACTCACACTCGCTTCGCTTGGGTTTGTACCTAGGTACGTTTTAATATTTTTGAGCGGAACCCTAATTCTTTTTTTTAAATAAAAGTAGCCTATGTTACTCCTTATAACATTAGCTATATTTCAGTAAAAGTCCCGTTATAATCAGTCCAGCCGTATCCGAAACAAATAGACAGACAGACAGATAAAAGTTTAAAAAAATGTGCTTTTCTTATAAGTTCCATATATAATTTCATATGCATTTAGTAAAACGCTGTTATTTTGACATTACAAACAGACACTTCAATTTTATTTATCTGTATAGATGTATGTATATGTAACCAATATTAATAAAACCGTATCACATAAACAAAAAGAAAAACCTTTGATAATGTATGTAAGTACTTTTGTTCCGTCTTCACACGTTATAAATTAATATATCACGTGCTAATAAATAGTGAGGTAAATTGCCAACTTGGAAAAGTGTAAAATTACTTTAGATAAAAAAAAATCTTGATTTATTATCTTATTGCTATTATATATTTTTGATCATATTAAAGCCTGATTAAAACCCAAAGTAGTTAGGGATTTATTTTTACGTGGTAGGTATGTCGATAAGTTAAATTCAAAATTGGTGGTGTTATTCAGCCCTTTTTAACATCTCACTGCTAAACACAGGCCTTCTCTCAATGCGAGGAGGATCAGGTCATAGTCCACCTTTTTGGCCATTGCGGTATAATGGTCTCTTAAAACTAGGCTATCTTAGACTGTTTTCATTCGGCTTATGCTAATTTAAAATATAATTGGCACATGAAAATATTACAAGATATTTGAACTCGCTTCATTTTTTTTTGTTTCGTTACCATTTCATCGGGCAATGCAAAATTGGTAGTTGCAAATTGCAATCTACAAATTATTTAAAACTTGCAACTTTAATATTAATATTACTCTAAATCTGTTTATCTCTATATAATTATCATTACGGGTCAAAATGATAATCTCCTTATTGCTAAAGTCGGTTAAATATTTATGTCATTACCCCGGTTTCCGCGCAATTAACCAATCGTTACGTAAAAAGGTTATCATGTTTCGACAGGAAATAACAGACGCGGCGCGTGCGCGAAAGTAAACTTAATACGAGACAATTGCATGTGGTCTAAAGTATGAGAGGATATTATCTTATTAATTAAAAAAAAAATGTTTTAAATGATAGAAAAAATCTACGAGCCATTATATAAAATTGAAATAATACTTCTTAGTTACAAATAAGGTCACTTTTTAATGAAAATCTACCCATAGAGTACCTAAGAATCTTTATAATACTGATTACAAAGACAAAGACAAAATCCCACAGGAGCCGTACATTTTTCAGGGATAAAAAAAAGTAGCCTATGTGCTATTCCAGACTATAATCTATCTCTCTGCCAAATTTCATCCAAATCCGTTCAGCCGTTCTGGCGTGATTGAGTAACAAACATCCATCCAAACATCCGAATATCTAAACTTTCACATTTATAATATTAGTAAGATGAAAATTGGCGAAGGTATCGCGGTGTATGGATAATACACACAAAAAAAACTTATAAATACTTATTTCGATATCATTTCACTAAATATTTTATTATATTATCTAATTAATTTTATCGCTCTCAGTTAGTTAAATGGACACTGTAACAGAAGGTGAGTTTGTAATACATTGGCTTGGCAATGTTACTGTACACTAATAAAACCACCACTTCCGAAACACAACCCCACTATGACGAACCCTATCTATGTATATCTTTGTATTTACGTATTACTCATATCCTTAAAAGGGAAGAGTGTAAGTAAACTATGGGAAAGTAAAAATTAGATTAAGCCAACGAATGCGATATTTATGAAACAACCGCCTTTTGTATGCTCGGATATCCGAGAGGCCTTGAGAACTTAAAACAGAAATGAATGGATACGCTTTGTGTTGTCATTAAACATTTACGTATGAAATATTAGACTTAGTGTGCTATATATGTACATTATGTCCTCCAGATAGTTTTTAAGTTAAGGTAAGTCTACAACTGCCTCGGTGGTCTAGTGGCTAGCATGTACGGCTGTTACTAGATCCAAAAGACGAGGTTTGACTCCCGGGTCAGGCCAAGTTTAGTTAAAGTCTATATGTTAAAAAAGTTTCAGTAAGAGCCGGAGTTTAAAAGTTGACTGATTACAACAAATGAGGAGATACTTAATTTTCATGTGTTTTTTTTATATGTGCGATATCTTTTTCGTATATTTCAGTTCCTATATAAATTAAAACAAAAGAAAAGAAAAAAAATAATATATGCACCTCTTTAGTTAAAAAATAATAATCTAAAATATTTACGTGACAGAAACCTTTGAAACTAAATTAAAAAATCTTTACACTTAAAGTCCCTCTAGTGATCTTTTGTCCCTCATTACAAGAACAACAAACCCTCTGTATCTAATTACGATTGAAAGAATACATTCAAAGAGAATTAAAAACTTACGACCTTCAGGCAAATTGGCAACATGATTCATCGACCAGAAACTTACAAGGGCTAGTACAAAATATATTGATTTTTTTTATTATAAATTATATGTAAATGTATTTATGCCTATTACCATGTTACGTATTTATACGTACTTATAATAAAATTCTGAGTCGAATTTGTACATAAAATATTTTTTCTGAAATTTCTATTGAAATAGTAATTAATTATTATCGATACAGAGGCTGAATCTATAGTTTTTAGAACTTTTGTCTGTCTGATTGACTCCACTAGACATATTTTGATAAAATTTGGAATGTAATAGCTGGTTATCTGAATCATCCTGTAGGATACTTTTTACTGCGGGAAAATATTTTATTTCTGAGAAATCTATCCTAAACTTTAAAACTAACTAGGGACTAACCCGAGTGGAGCGAGGGTGAGTCGCTATTTATCCCAATGAAATCGTAAGACATTCTCGTGTACATTTAAACTTTAATTTTTTACTATTTTAATAAAACGATTTCAAAATATCTTTTAAAGTATATCCAGTAGCCACCCTTAGCAGTGGATTTTTTATTACGTTACACCTGTACCCACGTACTTTGGAGAGCTCGTAAAGCAGTGGATGCTGTCCTGTCGTGTCAAGTGGTCGCCCTGCGTAGATGTCAAATCTCTATAGGTTTATGCTGGTCATCATGACTGATATCGGTCAGAAAGATGTTATTACAAATTATTTATTATATTATATTGTATTATTGTATCACACTATAAAATATATAGTTTTTAAAGGATTTATAAGTTTAAAATATTCAGTTCTCAATAAACAATTGCGATATCTCAATGGATGTATAATTGAATGTTTGTTTTAAATAACTCTGTACTTATGTACGTACACGTGCTTGGTATATTCCTCGGTGGTGTAGTGGCTAGCATGTACGGCTGCACACCCGGAGGTCCTGGGTTCGAGTCCCGGGTCGGGCCAAGTTTAGTTATTGAGTCTTCCTGTATAATAAGTCTCAGTAACAGCCCGGAGTTGGGAACTTGGCGGTGTTTCACCCCCGTGCCTCGGAGAGCACGCAAAGCCGTCAATCCTGCGCCTTAACTCTCACCGGTCGTGTCGAGTGGTCGTCCCACCGGAGTATGAGAGTGATAGGAATAGAGAGTGCACTTGTGTCTGCGCGTACACTTGAGCACTATAATATCTCCTGCGCAGTTGGCTAATCTCATTGAGATTGGCCGCCGTGGCCGGAATCGGCTAGGAGAACATCATCATTCATATTTACCATAGCAATAGAATTTCTCGAAACTGGTAATGACATAATAATTTGTACCTTCGTAAATGCATTAAAATAAAAAAAAGAACCGGCCAAACAAAGCTTCCTCCTTTTTGGAAGTCGGTTAAAAACGTATTTTTATTTTACCTTGACAAAAATATTCCTTTATATATTTATTTTATAATTTATAAATTCTTATGACTCATTTCATTATATTCATAATATAATAAGCTCTTAAATACTTCTACTACATAAAAGCTTTCAATTGAAACCATAGAAAATCTACCAAAAATTTTTGCTAAAATTTCTATAGCACACATTTCATATATTTGCACAATCAAATACTATTACATAGATAAATTAATTATCAAAAGATTCTTAGAAAGTAATATACATAAATAAACGTATATTTTAGTCACAGCTCTATCGAATTACGTATTGCTTTGAGTCTAGACTGATATTGGGAAATGTTAAAAAGCTATCTATAGATGTCGATAATGCTGTGTCTTATTTGCCATTGATACTATCGTATAATTTGTCTTTCGAAATATCTGATGAAATTTTAATTGGACACTTTTCGTATGTAATTTTTACCTATACCTATTATTTTCAGGGCTTTTTAACGTCCCACTGCTGGGCATGGGCCTCCCTTCAATACAGGGATCAGGCCATAGACCACCACGCTGGCCAAGAGCAGGTTGCTACCTTCACAAGCCATCCGTTAATATGTACTTCAAGGCAAATTAAATATTTATATACATAATATGTTAACAGACACCATGATTTTATTATATGATGGTCCATTAACTCCGCGATTGCTAATTATAAAGAAATTATGGAAATATGAGATGAGTTTATTTACATAATAAATAATGTATTGATTTAACACATATTACTCTGCTTCTGCTAACTTTAGAAAATGTATGTTAGATTTTATTTTAAATAGACCAAGACAAACTGCTATGGAGTAATATTCTATGAGTCCATGGCAATAAAAAACGCACCTGGATAGTAAAGAAGTAGAAGTAGCCTCAGTAACAAATATGTATAATCCGTCCCATAAACTATGTATATTTAGAAGTGAACTAACAATCCCACTATGTATGAAATTTAATAAAAATTAATATCATTAATTTATTGTGAACATTAATTGTGTTATGAACACGAATATTTGTAGGTACTCCAGTCATATTAATATTTATAATATGTATGTATTTAAAAGATTATATATATATATATATATATATATATATATATATATATATATATATATATATATATATATATATGTGTGTGTGTGTGTATGTATGTATGTATGTATATATGTAGTGTATCGACTATTTGGTATCCATAACACAAGCCTCGTAGCTTACCATGGAACTAGATGGTGCTGTGTGATAATGTCCCAACATATTATTAATATATTAACATATATTGTAATTTTATATATAAAAATAATTTCATATAAATAAAAACGGAGAAACCAACTAGTAATGTAAGAGTGGTAAAAAATAAAATATATTTCAAACGACACGATATTTATTGCAAACCCGGATAAATATAAATCAAGTGGAAAGGACACTGTTTTAAAATACAATTAATT
Source organism: Brenthis ino (assembly GCA_921882275.1). Lineage (NCBI taxonomy): Eukaryota > Metazoa > Arthropoda > Insecta > Lepidoptera > Nymphalidae > Brenthis > Brenthis ino. The sequence continues at coordinate 25,697,359 of OV170229.1, read as the reverse complement.
TGATTTGCAATATTAGATTTGTATTGGTTAAGGAGAAGAAATACTTACGAGTTAAAATTTCTAAATTTTTTTTTTATATAAGATATTATCAACCGACTTCGAAAATATTTGATTAGGTATGTATAGTAAATGAAAACTACCAATCAGTCATTTTTTACTTTTTAGTGCTTTTGTTTGAAGTCGGTTTTTATTTTTTTGTGAAAAAGTTTTTTTTAAGTTAATAGGTAACCAATATTGAGTCTCATTGGTCTATTTTAGTCTAATTTAATATACAAAGGCATCTCTCTAATTTCACTGCTCGCCGACTTTAGTAACAATTTTTCTAAACCTACCATATAAAGCTTTATAAGCCTACCATATAAAGCTATTTGCGTTTGTCCCGTGACTACCATAGATATTACATATATATGTATATGCTGCTGGGTTTGAATCCCGGGTTGAGTAAAAATAGTTCTTAGGTTTTTCAGTAATAAATATACACTACGAGTACAATTGGGGTAACGATTCTACACCCGATCTCGCATCGGCTCTATCATATATCGTCCCTTTTACAGTGAAAGAAATAGAGTATAGAATTTACATTTGTGCTTATTCACGTCATTAGTAAAAGACTAACCAACAAACAAGGACACTTTCCTCATCATTGTATTTATTTACTTTCGACCATTTTGATAGAAAAATCTACAGCTATTATCCATCTATTAAATATACTTAAAAATTAATTAAATTTATCATCAAACAAGAAACCTATTGGAACACAAACAAATTAATTCAAATCTCAAACCTCACTTCTCTTTAACACTGTAATTAATCAAAATCGAAAAAGATTTCTACCTATACATTACTACACTAAACGGGCTTTCCAATACGTTTAGCGGACTATCAATTAGCCAATAAAATTTATATAGCCACTAATAATCCCCGCGGCTATTATTCAAATTGTTTTAACATAATCAATGACTTATATAAAACTATGTACGTATATGACTGCATAGAGCTGGTGTTTCGGATATTCGCGTAAAGTTTAGCTTAGAGTTTCCCAACTTTCACGAATTAGCTGTTTTTAAGGAAAGGTTTTTTAGTGAAACCTCGAAAGGCTTACAAAGATCAAATATGTATTATGTTGTGTATAGTAAATATTTTGATTTCAAAAGTCAAACCTGTGACCTGGGAATATGATGAGGTAACTTCAATAGAGATATACCTACGATCGTAGCATTTTGTACTTTGAACTCTAATTACCTTTGTTGTTTTAGAAATGAAAAATAATAGGGGTCTGTGGGAGAAAATCTACTTGTTTATCACATTTTTCATATTTTTTTGTTTAGGTTTTGACAAAGCGTGTTATACTCGTAGCTGCTCAAGATCGCTCTATCAAGTTAAATAGGAAATAAGTAATATTTTTTGGATTAAAACAAAGATTTACCACCCGTGGTAATCGAAACTGCGACTTATGTGATTAATGATTATAAAATTGTGTAAATTCAATTCAAAATATAACAAACGTATAAAATATATAAAAAACATATAAAACATATTTAAAGTACTAGCATTCGCCGACTAGTTAAATTCCACCATAATGTATAAAATTCACTTATCTACATACAAAAAAACTGTTTCCATTTTTTTTATTTCTAACACTAAAGCTCGTCACTAGAACCGAGAATAAAGTATTGAGATTCACTCCGTTTTGTCATTGTCTATATATTTATTTAAATATATATATATATATATATATATATATATATATATATATATATATATATATCATAGTATATCTTATCATATTCTATATAAATAAAAATTAATGTTTTTGGTGTGATTGTGCGTCATTTTTCTGCGTATACCTGCAATATTTCTAGTGGAAGAATAAGATTTTTTCTTTATATATTTATCCTCTACGCGTTTCTAAACCTTTCATCCTAGATGAAAAAAAGGTATTTATAACATATTAAAGGATATTATTATTCAGGGGATGTAAGTGGGGCCAACTTCCACCTTAGGCCCCCTATTGTCAACCTCACCTGCTCGTGGTACATCCTGCTGAATAACGGACGAGGCTCTGGCGACCGAACTCGTGGCGGTATATCCACATTAAGGCTGGAATACGTAAATACTAATCCTGGTTGTGGGCAGCAGCGCCACCAGTGAAATATTCCAGCAACTGCGGTCACCAACCCGTCTGCCAAGCGTGGTGACTAAGGCAAATACCCCCTAATGAGAGACAACTCAGATTTAAGGCCCCCAGTTCCCGGTAGTCGCACTATTCCTGGCCACGGTACCGGCCATGGTAACGGTGCGACAGGGGGTGCTAAGAATCCCCGGGCTACGGCAGGGTACCACAAACGACTGCACTTGGCTACGTTCAATGGACGCACTTTAAGGCTGAATGAACACCTTGCCGAACTGAAAGAAGAGTTAAGTCATATTAACTGGCAAATAGTGGGTCTATCGGAAATCCGAAGACAGGGTGAGGAGACGATAGTACTAGATGCTGGCCACTTACTCTTCTTCCGAGAAGGACACCAACCATCCCAAGGTGGTGTCGGATTTTTGATCCATAAGTCACTCAAGAACAACGTCGTAGAGGTTGGCAGTGTGTCGACGAGAGTAGCGTACCTTGTAATCAAAATAACCGAAAGATACTCCTTGAAGGTTATACAAGTGTACGCCCCTACGTCCACATACCCTGACGTAGAGGTCGAAGCCATGTACGAAGACATAGTAAAAGCTATGTCTCGTACCAACACCTACTACACAGTTGTCATGGGTGACTTCAATGCCAAAATGGGAGTACAAGAAGATGGTGAATCGAGAGTAGGAGCATTTGGCTATGGGCGTAGAAATCATCGTGGGCAAATGTTAGTAAACTTTCTTGAGGCTCAGGGGCTGTTTCTGATGAACTCATTTTTCCAGAAAAAGCCTCAAAGAAAGTGGACCTGGCAAAGCCCCGATAACACTACAAAAAACGAGATCGACTTCATTATATCCAACAAGCGCCACATATTCAGGGATGTCTCAGTGATTAACAGGGTTAAAACCGGTAGTGATCACCGACTTGTAACTAAGCCCTGAATATCAACATTAAAATGGAACGAGCGCGGCTAATGAAGTCGACTCTTAGACCAACACCGCCCCAGATGCAAGCTGGTTGCGAAAGCTTCCAGCTAGAGCTACAGAATAGATTCGCCATGTTGGAAACCACTCAGGACATTGACGACACCACCAACAGTCTGATGCGTGTAATCCGTGAGGTGGGCCAAAAACATTTTCGACCGAGGAGAGATGGACAGAAGTCAAAGCTCTCAGGCGAGACTCTGGACGAGATGTCAAAGAGACGCGATATGATAAATACCACTCAGTCTAAGCGTCAGGTACTTGACAGGAAGGTAAAACATCTAATAAGGCGTGATTTAAGACAAGCGAATACCCGAAGTATTGAGGACGCTATAGAACTCAATAGGGGCTCGAAAGTCTTTGCTCAATCCCACACCTCCTGTTGTCACCTGACTAAGCTTAGAACTGCACAGGGTACAACCGTCACCTCGAAATCAGAGATTCTTGCCGAAGTCGAAAAATTTTATGGGGATCTTTACTCCTCACAAACATTTCCACCTGAGTCCCACCACGCGGATGATCCACGTGCCAGACTGGTACGCCACCATACAGACGAGCTTCCCGAAATCGACGTGGGCGAGATTAGGATAGCTCTTGGACAACTAGGAAACAACAAAGCTCCGGGTAAAGACGGAATTACTGCGGAGCTTCTTAAAGCGGGAGGAACACCTGTTCTATCAGAGCTCGCAAAGCTGTTTAATTCTGTTCTTCACAATGGCATTACACCGGAGGCATGGAGCGGGGGTGTGGTGGTATTATTCTTTAAGAAGGGGGATAAAGCCCTTTTGAAGAATTACCGACCCATATCACTCCTGAGCCATGTGTATAAGTTGTTTTCAAGGGTTATCATGAACCGTCTCGCCCAAAAATTCGATGACTTTCAACCCATCGAGCAGGCCGGGTTTCGAAAAGGCTTCAGTACCGTAGACCACATACACACACTAAGGCAAATAATTCAAAAGACCGAGGAATATAATCAGCCTCTATGCCTAGCGTTTGTGGACTACGAGAAAGCCTTCGACACCATCGAGACCTGGGCCGTTCTACAATCCATGCAGAGATGCCTTATTGACTATCGGTACATCCAAGTACTAAGGTGTTTGTACGAAGCCGCAACGATGACCATCCAAGTACAAGGTCAGAGTACAAGGCCAATCCAATTGCACCGCGGGGTAAGACAGGGGATGTTATATCCCCGAAACTGTTTACCTGTGCATTGGAGGACGTCTTCAAGACGCTCGATTGGAACGGATGTGGTATAAATATCAACGGAAAATATATGACACACCTGCGATTCGCCGATGACATAGACATCATGGCAGAGACTCTGCAGGATTTGGAAGAAATGCTAAACAGCCTAGGCGATTCTTCGAGGCGGGTGGGTCTCGGGATGAATCTCGACAAGACCAAGATCATGTCGAATTGTCATGTATCCCCGAGACCAGTGATCGTGAATGGCGCTGTTCTTGAAGTTGTGCAGGAATACATATATCTTGGCCAAACTTTACAACTCGGCCGGCACAACTTTGAGAAGGAGGCCAACAGAAGAATACGCTTGGGCTGGGCGGCTTTTGGGAAGCTTCGTCATATTCTAGAGTCATCTATCCCACAATCCCTTAAGACCAGGGTATTTAACCAGTGCGTCCTACCCGTAATGACATACGGAGCCGAAACGTGGACACTCACTGCAGGGCTGGTCCACAAATTCAAAGTCGCTCAGCGAGCAATGGAACGCGCGATGCTTGGAGTTTCTCTGGCAGACAGAGTTCGAAATGAAGTCATTCGCCAGAGAACTAAAGTAACCGACATCGCGCACAGAATAAGCTCGCTGAAGTGGAAGTGGGCTGGTCATGTCTCCAGACGTACGGAAGGCCGATGGAGCCGAAGCGTGCTAGAGTGGAGACCACGTTTAGGCCAGCGTAGTGTAGGACGCCCTGCAGCACGATGGACAGATGATCTAAGAAAGGTGGCTGGCAGTGGATGGATGCAGGCTGCCCAAGACCGGGATGGTTGGCGCTCTTTGGGGGAGGCCTTTGTTCAGCAGTGGACGGCGATAGGCTGATTGATTATTCAGGCCAGTGAGGTAGTAAAATATAAGATAAAGCCTCATTTTTAAAATTCAAAACTATATGCTTATACATTTAAATTAATAAATAAATAAATATCTTGGGACATTAACACACAGCACCATCTGGTTCCATGATAAGCTACGAGGCTTGTGTTATGGATACCAGATAGTTGATACACTACACACATATAACTTTTAAAAACATACATATTATAAATATAAACACCCATGACTGGAGTACAAACATTCGTGCGCATCACACAAATGAATGCCCCCAGCGGGACTCGAACCCGCGACCGCGGTACAACAAGTAGGGTCACTACAAACTGAGCCAAACGTGTCGTCAAATTAATAGTACATATTACATAACAATTTTATGTAAAATAATAATAAGACGAACAGTGTAATTTGCAGCGATTTACATTTTTCGTGGCTTACTCTGCTTATTTATTTTCCCTTACAAACTATATATAACCCTAAGCAGTTGATAGTTATTGTATTCCTTAAGTACCTACCCCGAGTAAGTTATTCTATATATTGTGATTATTAAATGAAGAAAATTGGGTCATCGTTAGTTACTTCATGCTTCAATTTGCAGGCATGGGCGTGCCTTTAGGGGTTTGTTAACCCCACGGCCTAAGGGAGCACACCCTGACAGAAAAGCGCGGAGGTGGGGCGAGCCCGGCGGGCGCTGAACTGCGCAGCCCGGCTAGCACTTTGTGCAACGTCCCTCTCAAATCGTAATCCCGGGACCCGGTGTCGTTGCCATGTCTAGCGGCCGGTAACTGGGACCGATAGCCTCGGCTTAACCGCCCGGGCTGCGAGGAAGAAAACCTCTATAAAAAATCACCCCAATCCCAAGCGGAGAAGCAGCGTGAGGGGATGCGTGGCCGATGGGAAGATCGGTCTCTACTGCTTCCCCCGCTAGAGTACCGGCCGACACTCTAGGCGGGTTATTGTAGGCTTATCCGCATACAGGGGGCACTATGCGGACGGACCCACCCTTCCCCCATACTCGTGGGATTCAATATGCAATGTTCAATTTCAAAATCAAAAACCCAAGACGTTGTGCCTGTGACGGGCGGAGAAGATGTAGGGCCTGAGATGGGCGGAGAAAAGGTTGGGCCAGTGACTGGCGTTCGGTCGTTAAGGAGCAGTGTGTCGCGTGTGGCGACAACTGAAAAAGCAGAGGAGGTTGTGGCGAAACAGCCGCAAGTTGTGCTGACCCGAGTAGATCTGGGGGAAAGCACATTGTCGAGGAGGAACTCGATATCCTCGGGTGGACGGCTCTGGGCGTCCGGGAGGGAGTCGGACGGGGATAGCTCCGTCTCGATGGGCTCGGTGGGGAGCTTGGGACGATCCCAATTTTTAAAAGATCCCCGAAAGAGGCGGAGGAAAAGCCAAGGAAGTCGGTCTGGGTCGTCGGACGAAGAAAGGAGACCCAAGGTCAAGGTGGTCCCCAATAAAGGGCGAGGACGGCCAGCTACCACTGGCGAGGACGTTGGTTTGGCTGACGCAAAGAGGGCCCTCAATGAGGCAAGAAGGGAAGATTTGAGGTTGCGGGCCGAAGAAGAGGTGGCTGAGAAGGCGCTAGCTGGGTGCACTCAGGCGAGCTCACGCCAATCAGACGTCTCATCAGTGCCTTTCCTGGAGTGTGAGGTGACCGAGGCGGTCCTGGCTTCTGATCTAAAGAAAAGGGTCAATGACAGCCTAGAGGTTATTGAAAATGTCGCCAAGAAGTCTGGCAATTTAAAGGGGGGGTATATAAAGGCCCTTAAGTTGGCGGCGGGGACTATAGCCTCGGCTGTGGACACCCTTGCGAGGCGAACTGCGTCAGAAGAAGTGGCTCATCTGAGGGCCAGCAATACTCGTCTACAGATCGAATTGGAGGTAATACGCAAGGAGTTTGTGGCCCCAAAAGCGCAGGTGGAAGCCTCCCGGGCCAACGCGAGCCCAGTACCTTCCCAAGCGCAGCCCGCAGTTACTCCACCGCCACAACACCTGGCGGGCGTGGAAGAGTTTGCGCGGACAATAATGGTCCAGGTGGGGGCCATGATGAATGCCCGGTTTGAGGCTCTTGAGGACCGCCTCCTTCCTCAGAGGCGTATTCGCCCTCCGCTGGCAGCTGACAAGCCACAAAAGGAGACGGCACCAAGAGCAGCGGAGACTACGACCCAGGTGATGACGCTGGTCGCTCCTGCGAACCCTGCGCCGTCGGGGAAGAAGCCCAAGAAGGCGAAGAAGGGCAAGGTGACGAGACAGCCGGTCCATACCGCCGACCCTGAGGAGCCTCGTCCCGCTCCACCGACTCCTGCCAATCTGACGGAAGGGTGGAATGTCGTGGCGCGGAAGAAGCCTAAGAAGAAGGCAGCAAATGCGCCAAAGGAGCAACGGGTGGCAACGCCAAAGCAGAAAGCGCCAAAGCTGCGCGCCCCACGATCGGCAGCCATAGTGCTGAAGCTCTTGCCAGGCGCTGCGGAGAAGATGTCCTACACAGAGGTGTTTGCCCAGATTAAGAAGGAAGTCAACCTTGCGGACTTGAACATCACCGACGTCCGCTTTAAGGTGGCAGCTACAGGGGCAAGAATGCTGGAGTTGCCCGGAGCCAACAACTCTGATAAAGCGGACTCCCTTGCGCAAAGGATACGTGGGGTCCTTGGAGACGGCTGTGTCCAGGTGACCAGGCCCGCAAAGTGTGCGGAGATCCGTGTCGTTGGTCTGGACGATTCGGTGACGCCGCAGGAACTCGCCCTCACTGTCGGGAAAGTGGGTGGTTGCGCGACAGAGTCAGTGAAGGTAGGAGAAATCCGCCGGGATCGTGCTGGCCTTGGAACGGCGTGGGTGCGCTGCCCAGTCGCGGCTGCGAAAAAGGTCGTAGACGGCGGGCGCATTCTGGTGGGCTTCGTGTCGGCGAGGGTACATCTCCTGGAGCCTAGAGCCCAAAGATGCTTCCGCTGCCAGGAGGGAGGCCATGTTGCCGCAAAATGCTCGGGCAAGACGGACCGTAGCAGCCTGTGTTTCCGTTGTGGACAGACGGGGCACAAGCGCAGCGAGTGCACTGCCACACCCCATTGCGCAGTATGCGAGGCTGCGAAGAGGAGCGCAGACCACTCTGTGGGGAGTGCTGCGTGTGTCCGGGCTCAGAAAAAGGGGCCAAAACAACGGAAGGAGACACCTGGGCCCAAAGGGCAAGAGAGATCAGCCCAAAATAAGGACGCGTCGGTGGAGAACATGGAAACACAACAATAATGGACCTAAAGTTTCTCCAAGGGAATTTGAACCACTGTGCCAGAGCGCAGGACTTGTTCATCCAAAGCCTGGTGCAGTGGTCCATACAAGTGGCGGTTGCGGCGGAGCCTTATTCGGTCCCACCGCGCGACAACTGGGCGGGCGACAACGACGGGCTGGTGGCCATCGTCTCCCAGGTCGCCGCGGGTGCTCCGCCCTTTACGCGTATTGTAAAGGGATCGGGGTGCGTCGCGGCACTGCTGGGTGACACGGTGGTCGTGGGAGTCTATTTTTCCCCCAACCGACCCGTCGTGGATTTCGAAGAATTTCTCGATGAGGTGGCGCAACTCTCTCGCTCGTTTCAGGCCAGGAACGTGGTCATCGCGGGGGACCTTAATGCGAAGTCCAGCATGTGGGGCTCGCCATCAACGAATGCAAGGGGGAGGTTGCTAGAGGAATGGATAGTTGCCACTAATTTGACTGTCCTTAACCGGGGGACGGCAAACACGTGCGTGCGACGGCAGGGTGGGTCCATCGTGGATATCACATTCGCGAGCCCGGCCTTAGCGCGCCGTGTCCAGGACTGGCGAGTGCTGGAAGATGTGGAGACTCTCTCGGACCACTTGTACATCCAATTTGAGGTCTCCACACATCCGGCGGTGCCGCCAGGCCCCAGCCGAACCTCGGAAGAGGACGGCCCGAGGTGGCAACTAAAGCGGCTCGATAGAGAGCTGCTGAAGGAGGCGGCAATAGTGGCCTCATGGCTGCCCCTAACAAACGGGACCATCGCAGACTCTGCGGAAGAATTGCGGGAATTGCTGAGACGAGTATGTGACCGGTCTATGCCCCGCTCAAAGTGCTGCCCGTCTAGGCGCCAAGTATATTGGTGGTCGGCGGCGATTGCGCAACTGCGCGAGGAGTGTGTGCCAGACGCCAGTATACGCGCTGTCGGAGGCGGCGCTTCAGGAGTCACGATGTCGTTGATAGGGAGTGGCATCAGGCAGAGGAAGATAGGTTGTACTCTACGTACACGGCGAAGAAGACCAGCCTCCAGATGGCCATTAGCGAGTCGCAGACCACGGCCAAGGAACGAATGCTGGATGAGTTGGAACGCGATCCCTGGGGGACGCCTTATAGGATGGTGAGAAACCAGCTCCGTCCTTGGGTTCCCCCACTTACGCAGTCTCTCCAGCCCGGTGTGGTCCGGGAAGTGGTCGCGACTCTGTTCCCTCACGGTGCGCAGGCAGACCATCAGCCGCCACCTATGTCCTCGCCGAGAGCGAGTGAAGACAACAATGAGGTGCCGCAAGTGGACGAGGAGGAGTTGTCTAGCGCTGTGGCTCGACTTCGAGCGAAGAAAGTTGCTCCCGGTCCTGACGGGGTTCCTGGGAGGGTGTTGGTTTTGGCCATGGAGTCACTAGAACAAAGAGTTCGAGGACTATTTTCTGCCTGTCTGGCTCAAGCCATAATTCCACAGCGGTGGAAGACAGGCAGACTAGTCCTCCTCAAAAAGGCGGGGCGACCAGCGGAATCTCCGTCCGCGTATCGTCCCATCGTCCTTCTAGACGAAGTGGTCAAACTATTTGAGCGAGTAGTGGCTGGACGCTTGGTGGCGCACCTGGAGCAGGTTGGACCCGACCTCTCCGATGTCCAGTTTGGCTTTCGCGGTGGTCGATCCACCGTGGATGCCATTCTGCGCGTCCGGTCCCAGGCGCAGGAAGCAGTCTCCCGGGGTGACGTTGTTATTGCGGTATCGCTTGATATTGCAAACGCGTTTAACACGTTGCCCTGGAGTTGCATAAGGGAGGCACTCCGCTATCATGGGGTGCCGACCTACCTCCGTCGCGTCATAGGGGCCTACCTATCGGAGAGGTGGGTGACGTTCCCAGGACAGGGAGGATGGGAAAGTCGGGAGGTTGTGTGTGGTGTTCCACAGGGGTCGGTGCTTGGACCACTCCTATGGAACATCGGATACGACTGGGCACTGAGGGGTGCCAGTCTGAGGGGAGTCGCAGTCACTTGTTATGCCGATGACACTTTGGTGACAGCGCGTCATTCGACGTATAGAGATGCTGCCATTTTGGCAACTGCGGGGGTCGCACATGTTGTGGGGCGAATTCGGCGGCTGGGTTTAGATGTGGCCCTAGAAAAATCAGAGGCTGTGTGCTTTCATGGTCCCCGGAGGGCGCCGCCGTCGGATGCTCATATTGTCGTGGGAGGAGTCCGCATCGGGGTAAAGAGGACCATGAAATATTTGGGACTGGTGCTCGACAGCCGGTGGGCCTTCCGGGCGCACTTTGAGGCCCTGGTGCCGCGGTTGTTGAAGGAGACGGCTGCTTTATGTAGACTTTTGCCGAACGTAGGTGGACCTAGTGTCACGACAAGGAGGCTCTACACAGGCGTTGTGAGGTCGATGGCGATCTACGGTGCCCCAGTGTGGGCGGATGCCCTTTCTCGCGAAAATGTCGCTCGGCTGCGGAGGGTGCAGAGAGTGATGGCGATTAGAGCCATCAGGGGGTACCGTACGATCTCGGGGGAGGCGGCGTGCTTGCTGGCCGGCCTTTTGCCTTGGGACCTGGATGCGCGTTCCTTGGCGTCGATTTATTGTCGGCGTCGAGGTCTAGCGTCCGGGGACCCCAGCACAGCGCCAATTGAGGATGAAGATGAGCGGGTTGCCGCGTTACAAGAGTGGGAGTCCAGGCTGGAGCGCCCTTGCGCTGGCCGACGGACCGTCGAGGCAGTTCGCCCCGTTCTCGCGCAGTGGTTGGGCAGGCGGCATGGCATCCTAACCTTCCGCGCCACGCAGATCCTCTCGGGGCACGGTTGCTTCGGGGGGTACCTGTGTCGGGTCGCTGGGAGGGAGCCCTCTCCTCGATGCCACCACTGCGACGACTGCCCGGACGAGTCGGCCCAGCATACGCTGGAGGAGTGCCCAGCATGGACCGAGGAGCGCGAGGCGCTCCAGAGTGTTGTTGGGGCGGACCTGACGTTGCCGGCTGTGATCTCAGCCATGGCCGGTAGCGAAAGGTCCTGGGATGCCGTCCTGTCCTTCTGCGAGGTGGTGATGTCGCAGAAGGAGGCGGCGGAGAGGGCGAGAGAGGCCAACGCCGAGCTCGCCATCCGCCGCAGAAGGACCGGGCGTCGGAGAGCGGCGCACGATCGCCGCCTCCCCCCTTAACACCAGCCAGAGGGCGGTCGGCTTGGGGAAGTCGGCCGCCCACTAATCTGGCCCGAGTAGGCGTGCGCGGAGACGTCCGCGCGCCTCTCGAAGAGGCCATTGGGGGTTAGCCCCCTGATACGGGATGGGCCGTAAGAGGCTCTCGCCGCTGGGGTTTACAGAGGAATACGGATACCTGTGACCCCAGCTTTGTGGCGACAAGGTGGCCTTTCGTCAGGTTTTTAGTGGGTAGGCTGCCGCGCGTTTTCCATCTTTGCGCGGCAGGAGCCCCACATAACCCGTTCCGCCTATCCCCAGGCGGACGGGTACCCGGGAACAGGGTTTTCCTGACGTTAAAAAAAAAAAAAAAAAAAAAAAAAAAAAAGAAAATGCTTCAATTTACGTAATAGGATGAAAACTATAAATCTGCCAGATATATGCTGCTTTTTTTATTCTTTTGGCATAGCTTTTTCCGCACGTAAGCAATTATTGCCTGTGTGTGCGGTGTGTACGTGCATGCGTGGATGTGTGCATGTGTGTGATTTTGTGTGTGTGTGTGTGTTTTTGTGTGTGCCCGTGTTCGTCTGCGTGTATGTGGGGGCGTGCATTTTTGTGTGCATGCCTTTAAGGTTGTAAGTAAGTACATTTGTTACTTATTCACACGGCAACGCCTCAACGAATTTGAGCGAAATGAAATGATACAATCCGGACGTAGTTTTTATCCCAGGTTATACCTTCGCTACATTTTATCCACGTAACTACCTAGCTTTTTTTATGGTCCAATTGCGACCACTGGGTGAATATTATTTTTAACGACTATACGAACTTTGTCGCATTAAAAACATTCAAAGCTCGAGCTTTTTATGTACTGTTTTAAACTCACAACCTGAACTATAAGTTGCAATGAGTTACTTTAATAAGCTTTTTTTTCTTTAATTGCTAAGCTGTATACATTTTTATCGCTTTTATGTAATACTAAATGAACTTTCATGAGTCGTGCTGTTTCGATCTAACTACAGCACTAGCACACACATTCGTATTTATAAATCCATACTAAAATTATAAATGTGAAAGTGTGTTTGTTTTTTTGTTTGTTTGTCCTTCTTGCACGATCAAATAGAATGACAAATTAGCGTGATTTTTTGTACATAGGCTACTTTTTACCGCGGGAGATTATCTAATTCCCACGGGAAAACACGTTATAATACAATCCAAAAAAAATATATGATCAGAATTACTTGAAACTTGGTATTAATTCTCTTCAATACAATTAAATAAATACATATATTTACATTTTTCGAAGTTCGTCCTAAAAGGGGGTAATATATATATATATATATATATATATATATATATATATATATATATATATATATATATATATATATATATATATATATATATATATATATTTATTACAAGGATGAATTACTTTATGACTATGCATCATATTATTTCTGTACGGATTTATTTTCTAAATTGATATTTTTTGCAGAGGCCGATTCTATGGTTTTTTTTGGAATATTTGTCTGTATGTCTGTCTGGGAATGCATCACGAGAAATCCAGATTTTGACAAAATTTAGTATGATAAATAGCTGGTTATCCGGATCAACATATAGGATAGTTTTTACTACGAAAATATCTTATCTCTAAAAAATCTATACTAACCGCTAAAAGGCATCTAGGGACGAATCCGAGCAGAGCGAGGTTGAATCGCTAGTCTTATCATAAAATTCACTAAGTGTCTTTTTATCTTTTGTTGCTTTATAGATTCTCTGAGGGTGGTCGTGGCTTAAATGCACTTGACAGTATCAAAACTTAAGTAACGTTTATCATTGCCGACAACTTGATGAATGATCGAAAGTTAATCTGAAGCTTAGAAAGCACATTAATTCGTTTGTCTGTAATAATTAACACCTTCGACATATTTACAGTACAGGCTTTAACCATCTAAGTTTCCGGGCAAAATATTCATTTGGCGTCCTTTTTTATTCCACTAGCTATTTCTCCTTACTTCGCTGGGGTGTTCGCCCAGTAATTGAAATTCGACAATTTTTTTTTTTCGGTGGCGTCCACTAATTGTAATTTGATTTCAGTACTACCCACTAAAATCTAAGAGCACTTTACTGGGTAGTACTGGCTTTTCTATCCAGTAAGTTCAACGTACAACCCGCAGACCTAACCCCCCTAAAACTGGCCTTGCGTATTCAACTTTTATCCCATATTATATAGTAGGTATACATATATGTATATAATTTTGAAAAATCCTTTAGGAAACTAAAGTTTATTTAAATAGAAATTATAATACATTCTGTACTACATTAATACAATTGCAGGTTCTCTTATATCAATCAGTGCTAAGTAGATAACGAACTCATTTGGGAAACCAAGTGAAGCGGCTTCAAACCCGGGTCTCGCACCTCTGATATTTTCATTATCTCATTTTCAACATGATTAACACTCCCTCACCATGAAGGAGACACATCTTAAGTCAAGTCTGAAAGAATGTAAGTAAAATTTTTTAAATATCCCATTTTTCGAAGCGAACGAGGCCTTTGTCCTTCATTTGAATGTATAAAAGAGGTAACGAGAGCATCTCTTCGAATGATTCCATTTTTTTAGTACAATTACGATAAAAATAAAATGTAATAAATTTCCGAAAACTAGCGGAAAATGTATAATAAATTCATTTTTTTAGTGCACACAGCAAGAAATGGCCTGAGTGAATTGTGATTGAATATACTCAAAATTAACTGTTGACCTAGATTTTTTTCAGTCCCCGTGACAATTTTTTGATGCAGCCTTGTGCATGGTTGGTCCTCACTTTGCTTAAAAAGTGTTAAAAACAGCTAAAATAGCTAAATCTGGTGAAAATCTACACCCAAATCATATTCTTACTATTGTACGATCCACGTCTAGCTTCAGGAGATACTTCATCTCCTTCTGGTGTCACAATAAAATAACCAGTGATCTGGACCGTAATACTGTATTTATTTCACAAGAGTACCAAAAAATATCCGAAAAAAAAACAAACAATAGCGTGATTCAACTGATACATAATTCCATCTATAACAAATGTAAACCACACAATGATAACATAGATATATACTACAACTATAGAATAATTTTTAATTAAATATGGTACGGTACGTATAGACTAAATATTAATAAGATACTATGAAAGATTATTTACTTATAATCTTTGACTGAACCCATATAATAACTGACGATAATCGTACCAATATCGTATGCAAAATTAATTTATCGATATTGTGCTCACACGTAAATTACAACCATATAGGTTTATTTGTTTTTTTATAGATTAAAGCGAAAAATTCTTCTTAAGACCAATTATAAATTTCCAATGCTGCATTATTATGCCATAAAAAGAAACTTGACCTGAAAATTCTTTGGCCATTCGTTCAAAATTGCTTCGACTTTAAATGGTCGAAATTCCATGATCCAACATGGCCAACCTAGATATACATTTCTTATAATTAATTGTTGTCAACTCGAATTACAACAAAAATTTATTTTTTGTTAATTTTTTCACTATACATATATTAAACTTGGATATTATGTACATACATTATAAGCGTACTCTGTGACTCTCATTTATGTAGCACTTTTCGAAAATGTTTTTTTCTACACTTTTTTTGTTTTATATCTAGGGAATACTAGGGGTTACAAAATTTGAGCACAATATTATGAAAACGTCGAAAAATATTTGTGTTATCCATTGAGTCCAAAACCAATAATACAAAGTTATAATTAGTATATGTGAGTAAACTTAGCCTGGAAATCCCATATGTGCAAGCTTTTATATTAAATTAAGAGTTGTGTTACAAAAGTCCTAAATGGATTTTTGTAGTAAGTAAAACCCTTGATGCTGTGTTGTTATGCAAGACATATAATTTTATTTATAAAAAATTGTATATAATTATTTAAATATTATTCTAATAGACTACGAAAAAATCATTACGAAGATATTTATTAATTCGACTTTAATGCGTCCATTTTGTTTATTATTAATCATTACTAGTATATAAGTTGCAAAGGAAATGATTATAAAATCTATTTCTATAATTAGTTTTAATTTAGATAGAATATTGGACCTCAACAAATACAACCAAGTTACATAAATTGAGAAAATGTAAGAAATATGTAATAGTCCAATTAGTTACCTACACATAACCTAAAAATTCATTAAAAATACACTAAATGGCGTAACCTAACCGCTTACTCAAATATTAATACTAATTAAATGTAATTATAGCAATTCTAAGCACGCAGTCACTTCCGGTTTGCTTTTAATGAAGGTCTTAAAAATATTTTACACTAGCAACTTTCCCTCGCTTCGCTTGGGTGCTTCTTATGTACGAGGATTTTATTCACAATTTCATGGGCTTTAATTTTTTCGGCCAAAACTCTAATTCTTATTCTAAAATAAAAGTAGCCTTAGTTACTCTTTATAACATCAGCTATCTACTATGGAATGTTGCGTAAAAATCGTTCCAGCCGCTTTGGAGATTAGCTCGAACAAACAGACAGACAGACAAAAAACTTAAAAATTGTTTTTTTTTCTTATAAGTATTGTATATAGTATATGTATACTTTCATATTATACATTTTGCAAAAAGCTATTATTTTGACTATACAAACAGACGCTAATTTTATTTATTTCTTTTTCACGTTACGCCATAAGTCTTGCGTTCGTCAGTTAACTTTGACTGACTTTGAGAGCTCACTTGTGAACTACGAGTATGATATCTTCTGCGCTGATGGTTACTCTCGATGAGATTGACCGACGAGACCGAAACTCGATCAGAATATTATCATTTATTTATCATTATCACTAGTTCGTTTAATTACTCACAGTCTTATTTGTATTTCATGCATCTACTTCCTCAAAGTACAACTGTTCTAATCCAAGCTTGTCGAGCTACACGACGCACGCGTAATAATTACCATACAATGAGTGCGTGCTGGGGCTCATCAATGAGGAGTAGGGTGACCAAGTTGGTGGAATCTGTTATCTATTGCTCTATTTATGTTTATGCTTTCAGACACAGTCCGTTTACAGATAGCGTAATCACTACATATTATAAACAAAAGTCTCACGCCGCACTGAATTTGAGTTTGTTCGAGCTAACTCAGAAACTACTGTACGGATTTCCATACAGTTTTCACTAATATAAAGAGGAATTATCTAAGAAAGTTATATATTAATTAATATATGTACATTTCGCGAATTAATTTAATAAATTTCGTCCGTTTTTAGAGCTTTCATAATTTTAAATATTCAAAGGGCATCTAGAGATAAAACGGTACGGGATCAATAATAAACTTTTACGAAAGTTGTCTATTTTGTTAATCATGTTTATTTTTATTTGATTTGTTCAAGATAAAGTGTGATGCTGGGTTCAAAATACTCAAGAAAGTTTTACGTAGAAAGACAGTGAGTTTAGACTTTTTATCTATACATATAATAAAATTGTAACTGAGTCGAATCTGTCTGTACATTAAGTATTTTTTGGAAAATCTTATTGAAATAGACATCATTATCGATGAAGCGACCGAATCTATAGCTTTTAGAATTTTTGTCTGACTGTCTGTTTGATAAAATTTGATATGATAATAGCTGGTTATTTGTGTTATATAAGATAATTTTTACTGCAGGAAAATATCTCTTCTCTGAGAAATCTATGCTAAACGTTAAAAACGAAGTAGGGTCGAACCCGAGCGGAGCGAGAGTGAATCGCTAGTTATATAAATGCCAAGAAATCAAATCTGAGATCAATAACTCACTCACATAAAAAATATCACTTTCGTATCAACTATAAACTATATCTGTTGTTTTATGCATAGGTATACATAAAAAAAAGTTCTATTATAATTTAGATTGTTAAGATAAGGATTTCTTTAAATAAAGTTTACGGGATGTTAACTATATTATGTCATACTTAGAATACATTGCGTAATTATAAAGTTAACTTACTATATTGGTGAAAATTTTTATTAACACGTAACATATCTGCCGACGATTTTATATAATATAAATAAATATATATCGTGATGAGATATGCCGAAGGCGTAGAAAGTGAAAATGATGCTGCTAATAGCCTTGTGGCTATATATATGGTGCCCTCATAATATTTTTAACATTTCTTTACTGATATTCGATACGAATACCTCGACAAGTTAAATTTTATATATTTATAATAATTATTATTGGTATCTAAAAATAAAAACATTGAACATTCTTAACGTTATTAGGACTAATTCTAATTACACGATATTTTATTTATGTTTCAAAATATAATCTAACATTTAACACATACTTAAAAAGTAAAAATCATTGAGCATTAACAAGAATATATTAATTGGTCACATTATTTTGGTATTCTATACATTAGATTAGTAGAATATATGCACTTATATATATATATATATATATATATATATATATATATATATATATATATATTAATAACTTTTATGTGAAGCTTATAAATATATAATATTAATTATTAAAATGATAACATATAAGTATATAGATGTTAAATTAAAAAGCTCTTTATATTACAACTACGCTATTACAGCCTACTATTATAACACTATTCCTCATTTCCATAGTTTGGCTGGAAGACATCTTAGAGAAGTCCACCTTTACCTTCAATATAGTAATTATTATACTGAACTTTAAAAGTAATAAAATATATATAATAAATTATCAACGTAAGTGCCTAATTATTTTTTTATTTTTTTCTAGAATACTATTCTCATTATCCTGTCTTTCATAATCTATGGTCACCATAAAGAACTCATCGGTCCTTAACCTGCACTATGTTTATCCAACTGACTGTTCACCTCACTTATTACATTTTCCTGTTTCATCCCTAAACTTTGAAGCAGATGCATGCCTCTAGTGGCACTTTAATTAAAAACCCGCATGCCTTTCGAATGAAATGATAAAATAAACTTTAGATCCGTGTCGTAAGTACTTTTGCAGTGCGCCCACGAACGTTTAGTGGTCAAACAAATGGCTTACAATATATCATATAAAATATACTTAGATTAAGTACTTTTTAGGGTTTAATCAAAAGGCAAAAATGGAACTCTTGTAATTTCGTCATGTTTGTCTGTCCATATTTCACAGTAAAGGATATGCGAGTCAGACTTGCGCTTGCCCTATTTTTACATTAAAATAAAACACCTATGTTTATTAAGAATTCAACAGATATAATTTTACTCTTTGTCATACTAGAAACATATCCTTACCTACTACCTACCTACTAATAACTTTTAGTAATATCCTAATACTTCTAGTTTCTAAGAGGAATTTACTTAATGAAATGGTTTAAAATTAGGCAACACCGCACAAAACAATGTCGATCCTTTAAAATGAATGAGTCGTATTTATTATATAGCACTTGGCAATATATCATCGTATATGTAGATACTCGTACTTATTTCTTGGTAACTCCTTATGTAATTTTATAGCAACATTTCATTGCCAGGGTAATGCTATAAATTTTCTAGAAGGCACTACTACGACTGTACTACGATCGAATAAATAAATGAAGTAAACATTAAACCGCGAACCAAATGGTCGTTTAGTAGTCAACAGCGCAATACACTTTGAAATTTGGCTCATCGCCATTACACCAATAATATTTACGATCGAAGTAATATTACAAGTTCGGGTGAAAATTATGGATAGTCTATTATATTATATAACTCATGTAAAATGGAAAGTTACTGCCCTTAATCATCAGGTCAAAGAACAGGCAAAATGAAACCTTGAAACTAGGTTTGTCAAAACCATCATCGGCATTATATAATATAATTAATATTTTGTATCTATTAAATAATATGATACATCTCGACTTATTGATTACTCATCTTCTTTATATATAATAAAATTGTAACTAAGCCGAATTTGTACATTAAATATTTTTTGGAGAATCTTATTGAAATATCAAATAGTCGTTATTATGTCTGTCTGTCTGTTACCGCATCACAGAAAAACCACTAGAGGGATTTTGATGAAATTTGGTATGATGATAGCTGGTTATCCGGGTCAACATATAGGATACTTTTTACCGCGGTAAAATATCTCATTTCTGAGAAAAAAATACAAAATTTGCAATGTAAGAGTATACTAATATGTAAAATCTAAGAATTTGGTTTTTGGTCATCTGAACGCGAGCGGAGCCGCGGGCAATGTTAGTACAATATAAAAGATGACGAACCTACCTTTTGATTAAAAAAACAAATATTTTTTGCTAATAAAATAAGCTCGTGCATCATTAAAACGTTTCAAACAAAATATTAGCTCGATTATGAAGCAAATTCACTTACATCAAGCCAAGTTTCGCCAAAGAAAAGATTGCTTTTTATGTGTTTATATATTTTTTCTTTATATTTGTTATTTTTATATTGTCCACCATATTTCCATATAATCTCAAAAACAACAAGCTTATGCAGATCAACCCTCTGGATATGGACAACCCTTAAAAATCTAATATAATAAAATTGTAACTAAGCCGAATCTGTACATTAGATATTTTTTGGAAAATCTTATTGAAATAAACATTATTACCGATACAGAGGCCGAATTTATAGTTTTTAGATTTTTTTTGTCTGTTACCGCATCAGAGAAAGAAGAAAAACCACTGGAGGGATTATGATGAAATTTGGTATGGTGATAGCTGATTATCCTTTTAGGATACATTTTACCGCGGGAAAATATATCATTTTCGAGAAAAAATCCAAGAACTGTAATGTAAGAGTATACTCATGTGTAAAACTTACCTTAGAGTTTGGTTTTTGGCCATCTGAACGCGGGCGGAGCCGCAAGCAATGCTAGTTAAGTCATAAATGTCACTTTTCCAATATAAATATGTCTCTACGTCAGTCTTCGTGAAGGGTCTAAAGTCTACAGCGTTTATTCTTATTTACAGGCTATCTCCAGGCCTTCATCTTATCAAGGATTCCAATTGAAAAATAGAGAATAGAGAATATATATCGGACTGTTTAGATTTGTTTGTTTAAATTTCATGTAAATTCAATGAAAATTTTTACTTGCCTTTCAATTTCGATATTTATTAACGGCATTTTTATTTATACAACAAACAAAAATATTCTTAACAACACATGCCAGTACAAATGACTCTTATTATTAGTCCAACTAAGTAATAAGTTACAATATGAAAAATCAATTAATCGATTGAACATGTCGATCAGTGTCCACAGCAGACATTGAGTTCTTCAAAAGCTCTATACGACTTCGCAAAGTCACATTCACCTTATTACTATAACTACTCGCCCCAATACAACATGACATATGAAATGCAACCATAATCTTTATTGAAAATTTGAGGAAAACATATTATAATAATAATAATCGTTGGCTTACTATTACAAGGTTCTATGTTAATTTTAATGAAGTTTAGTAATTTTTACATAGAACTTCGTTATTTTGTTATTGTAAAAAAAACAACATAGAACTATGTAAAATTGAATGTTTTGTAGTTATAGTGCCGCTATCTAGTGGTTTGTTTTTGCAAAACTGTAGCTAATGACACATAGAACCTTGTAGCACTAATACCTAAATAAGTACTAAAATTGTAACATAGAACCTTGTAATAGTGAGCTAACGAATTATTGACAGTATAAAATTTTCTTCATATTATTCATAACACGAAAGCTCGTCAACGGCTACTAAGCAGAAGAAAATCGGATGTTTAATGACAATAGAAAAAGATATTAAACTATTTTGTCTTTGCCTATTTATATATAGAGTTAGTAGCGACTCACCCTCGTTCCGCTCGGGTTCGTCTGGTTACGTTTTAACGTTTAGTATAGATTTCTCAGAGATGAGATATTTTCCGGCATTAAAAATTATCCCATATGTTGACCCGGATAAACAGCTATCATGAAACCAAATTTCATCAAAATCTGTCCAGTGGTTTCCTCGTGATGCGTTCTCAGACAGACAGACAAAAATTTCTAAAAATTATAGATTCGACCTCGGTACTGATAATAATGACTATTTCAACAATATTTTCAAAAAATTATTTAATGAACAGTTTCAACTCAGAATTTTATTATAATATGTATAGATTAGTATATAGACTATAATAATGATTATTTTACTGGAGTTACTCTATAAAACTCTCAACCCTACATTATAATGTTGGTACGCGTTTCCGTTCCACTTTCTACGTAATATATTACCAAATTAATCACAGTAACACTAAATAGTGACCTATATATAAAGAAAATTTTAATATTTTATCAAAATTATTTACGTATAGGTACTATATTTATTTATTATGTGAGCAGATAAAAACGTTCGTAAAACTTTAAATTATGATTACAATATCCAGATACATTCATATATTTTTATTCAAAAATAAGAGAGATTTAGTTAACAACTAGCATTGCCCGCGGCTCCGCCCGCGTTTAGATGACCAAAAAATAAATTCTTAGGTTTTACATATTAGTATACTCTTACGTTACAGTTTTTGTATTTTTTCTGTGAAATGAGATATTTTTCCGTGGTAAAAATTATCCTATATGTTGACCCGGATAACCAGCTATCATCATACCAAATTTTATCAAAATCTGTCCAGTGGTTTTCTTGTGATGCGGTAACAGACAGACAGGCAGACAGACAGACAAAAATTCTAAAAGCTATAGATTCGGCCTCTGTATCGATAATAATGTCTATTGCAATAAGATTTTCAAAAAAATATTTAATGTACATATTCGACTTAGTTACAATTTTATTATATGTATAGATTTGTAGATACGTTTAACAAATGTGTAAATGAATATCGAACTTGCTATATCGAAAGTTATTTAAAACTTGAAGGAATTTTGTATATTTGTTTTGATCTAAAAATATTCTCATAATTGTATCAATGTTAGTTTAAAGTTATGTTTGAGATATATGCTAAATGTTACTTTGTGTGTTAGACCGATTTCACCAACGTCACCTAAGTTTAAGGGATCCCCTAAGCATATATATGTATATATATATATATATATATATATATATATATATATATATATATATATATATATATATATATATATATATATATATTAAAGAAATGTGTGATCAGGAGAATTACGAGTAATATAAAGGCCGATTAATGTAAAAATTAAAAAAAAATATAATATTAATATTTTTGAAATTTTTGTAGCTACTTTAAATGCTTTTCTATACATATTTATAAATTTAAGTTTCCCGCGCCGAGTTTGTGTTTGTTCGATGTAAGCTCAAAAACTACTGTACGACTTTTTTACGGTTTTCTCCGAGGGAAAGACTATATCAAGGAATAATAGCAATAATTTATAAACGTATCGTCAAAATAAGCTATCGTCATACCATATTATGTATTTTATATCATATACATATATTAAATTACATTTTTATAAATATAGTTGAAAAGGTCGCAATTCTGAGAATTTTCGTAATATCCATTTTTTATATTATAAATGTGAAAGTGTGTTTGTTTGTTTCACGTCGAAACAGAGTAAATGGATTGGCGTGATTTTTTGTTTGAAGATAGTTGGAGAGCTGCTGAGTGACACAGACTACTATTTACCGCGGGAGATTATCTCATTCCCACTGGAAAACACGTTATAATACTCGTAAAACCCAAAACAACTCATCATAAGTATTACATCATAAGTGAGTGTGATATATAAGTATATAAATATAATTATATATCACACTCATATATACCTAGTATATTTATTCCATACTAGCTGTTAAGACGAATCTAGGCACGAATCCGAGCGAAGCGAGTGTGCGGCTCATCCTGGTTATTATAAAAATAATTATGAAAGGCATTTCACGCATCGCAGCGAAACGAAAAAAAATTCATCTTTTTATTTTTTTGGAATCAACATTGACGACATGTTTGGCTCAGTTTGTAGTGACCCTACTTGTTGTGCCAGCGGTCGCGGGTTCGAGTCCCGCTGGGGGCATTCATTTATGTGATGAGCACGAATGTTTGTACTCCAGTCATGGGTGTTTATATTTATAATATGTATGTATTTAAAGTTATATATGTGTAGTGTATCAACTATCTGGTATCCATAACACAAGCCTCGTAGCTTACCATGGAACTAGATGGCGCTGTGTGTTAATGTCCCAACATATTTTTATATTTAATTATTGTTTCAAAACAAAACAAGTACATATTATAAAATATAAGTTTTATATAAACCTACAGTCCTCCTATAAATTATTATTGCTCGCTAACAAAACGCTTTCTGAAATCCGCGTATTCATGCGTTTATTTAGGCCAAAATTTTATTTTTTTTTGCGTAATTTTTGCGGTAGGAACTACGAAGTCATTGCAATAAAAAACCACTGACTTGTGAAATCGATTTTTATTTCTATTTAAATGTTTTGTATTGAATCGATAAGATTTGTCTATATTGGCTAATGCTAAAGTTTACGTGAAAATATTTTAACAGGTTAGGTATCTACTTAGCTTTAACAAAACATTCAAAGTTTGTGTGACGTGAACGGTTAACTATTTCAATTGTTATAATAGAAATAGTATGAAAAATGTTAGATTGACGATAAACAGTCGCCCAATCGAGTTTAAAGAGTAGGCGGTATCATAAATATTACATACATCTTTTTAATAATAAACTATCTGAATTATTTATATAAGAACTTCTAAGTTTTTGAAACCGCAGAATGGTATTTTTGTATTGGTATTCATGAAAAGTCTAAAATTCGTTACGTTTACGTTAAAATGTGACTGAATTCTCAGTGCTTGAGCCTGACTCAAGCTTGACCAATCATTTTAAGCGTCTGAGAATTGCTATCAATGTGCCTATTGCTTCAAGACCTATAATTATACCAATTTGACATTTATATTACTACCGTATAAATAATCGTCACTAATTAAATTAAGAAATACGAGTGATTTTTATGTTCGCGTTTCAAACAAACAAACATAGATACAAGTAATTGAGGATGTTGTATGAACCATAAAATTTATTGCTTCCTTTCATTTCGAGAATTCGCATGCAAAGCTTCGATAGCGACAATGGTTACATTATGAATAGTTTAGACGTTAAAAATGTAGATTTATAATTAAAATTATACAATTTATAAAAAAAATTAAAGAAAATATGTATGTATCAAACCTTACTTAAATTGCTTATGGCATTAATTTTATCTTATAATGAAAGACAATATTGTTCAAATTAATATAAATTTATTATTTTCAACCGACTTCTAAAAGGAGGAGGTTCTCAATTCGACTGTATTTTTTTTTTTTTTTTTATGTTTGTTACCTCAGAACTTCGTCATTTATTAACCGATTTTGACAATTTTTGTTTTGTTTGAAAGGGTATACTTCCAGATTGGTCCCATTTAAATTTCAATAAAAAACACCACTCCTAAGGGTGGAAAAATAGCTAATGATGAATTTAACCTACTTCTAATTGTTATATTGACTTCAAACTTTGCAAGTGTTTCCATTTCCGTTGATAGTACAGTGGTTCGGTATTGTTGACCTGATCTGATGGCAAGGCCAGAAGGTGGATAGGTGGAACTCTTCAACGACTAATAGTAGATACTTCGAGTTTGAGCTTATTTTGTTTGAAACCAATTTTGAAATGTGTACGTATATGTTATAAAATATTTATATTAAGCAAAAACTACTTCTTTATGAAAGCATTTCTTTGCAAAGCTTTACCCAATATAAAAAAAGTTTGAAATTTCACAATATTTAGTTTTCTTATTTCGATCAACTTATTTAGTTATTTAGAAGAAAATCATGGAACTTTATTCAAGAATACTTATTGTTAATATATCTACAACATTGCAAAAATTAAAATTTCCTAATATCTTCCCGCGCTATTTCTTTATAATAAACAATTTACACGTAATTGGAAAAAGCAGTTTAGTACTTACGTTCTAAACTATCAATTATTATTTAAAGTAATTATCTCTTAATTAATTTAATCATCACAATTCTTAATAATGATTAAAAATATAATTATATAATCATTACGGTATACCTAGTCATTTTATAGAAGATCTCGTAAAACGTTTCGTTTACGTCCGTTTTTATCTACTGTAGGTACTAGAAGTTTTATGGACATCTTTAAAGCCAGCCCTTTCGTCTAATCTTCGCTGGGAAAACCACAAAAGTCATAAACTTTTACGGCTGTATACTAACTATACTTTATATGACAATATTATCATTATTTTAATGAAATTATATGCTTTCCGTTGAAATGAAAATAATTTTGTGCAAAATACTATATAAACACACACAATTATAATACTTAGCAATATATGGACAATGCATACATTTTTACAACAGGATCTCAGACCATATTACCGATCAGAAATATTACCACATATCAATTTTTTTTAAAACGTTAAAGAGCAATGCTAGAGATTTATAAACAATTCATGATTATATAGATTTTTTTATAGTATTATTGTAATTTATAATTTAACTAAAATAAAATATTTTTTGTTTCGCTGAATTTCCTTCTGCAGTTCTCCTCAGGGTCTGAGGCTGCTTCTTTCCCAACTGGTAGTAGACTCATGACGTTCAGTAAAAAAATGTTATATTTTAATGCTGAATAAAATACTCTGTATTTCTAATTGAATTCGGATATATAAATATGTGTTACTTACTTACATATGTATATGTACCATACATATGTACATATTTTATATTGTAAATTTTATGTTCTGTTGGTTTTCTTAAAATAAAATAAAATAAAAATATTTGCGAAGTTTGTTAGTGATTTTGTATGTTTATTACTTTTCCACGATGTTATGGCTCAATGGATTTGAATAAAATTCGGAACGAAAACAGTTTATAACCTGAATAAACAACCATACTAATATTATAAATGTGAAAGTGTTATTGTTTGTTTGTTTGTTTGTTTGTTTGTTTTTTTGTCTGTTTGTACTTTTTCACATTGAAACGGAGCGACGGATTGGAGAGATTTTTTTCGGAATCCGCGGCTTCGCTCGCGCTAAAACTCCAAAAAAGAAATCTACAAAGGTAGGTCTCATACAAACTATTATCCCCTATTTTACCCCCTTATGGGATGAATTGCGAAAAATGTTAAAACACGTATTTCTTTAATTGTATTGAAGACCATTAATACCAAGTTTCAAGTAGTTCTGATCAAAAATATTTTTTTGGGTTCTATTATAACGTGTTTTCCTGTAGGAATGAGATAATCTCCCGCGGTAAAAAGTAGCCTATGTCACTCTACAGTCCTCCAATTTTCTCCACAAAAAAAATCACGTCAATCCGTCACTCCATTTCGACGTGAAAAAAAGACAAACAAACAAACAAACACACTTTCACATTTATTAATTAGTATGGATAATAATTTCTGGTTTAATTCCATTCATTTTCTTTTAAATGGCTTCAAATCACGCCAATTGAACACAGATTATTTCGCCAATGTCACGTAGAATGGAGAAGACATTATTTTTTATTTAAATAGTAAATACAATGACTTTTACATCTATTAAAAGTATAGTGAGTCCACCTTCAGGTAGATTTTTTACCTTTTAACCTGTGCGTTAAGAAAAATCAAATTGGCTCAATAGAGTAACACACAGAAAAATATAAATAATCCCTCCACGACCGCGGACACGCCGGCGTTACAGTTAACAATAGATTTCTCAGAAATTTAATTAATTTCTTAGAAATTTACCTGGAGGTGTTATTATAATATATACATTTAGTACCTTCAATTTTTATATCGATTAAGGTAGGTTTAACAACAAATTTTAATGGAAAATCAAATATAATTAAGGCGTGGCAAATATTTATTACCTAGTTTTAAGAGCAAGTAAACTATTGACGTGAAATGCATAAATTACTGTACAAAACTTATACGTACGTAGGAACTTAATAGCATTAGTTCGGACTTAGTATACTTAAACAAGCTTACATTGTTAGTCTAAACTTGGATATATTACCTATTTTGAGTTTAAAACAAAATTAGGTCAAATTACCATAGTTCAATATTATATATAATAGATACATGTCACTCACACAAATAAGAAGAATATAATTTTGAAAGACATCCTTTTGGGCCTATTTTTTTAAATATAAGGTAAAAAAAAACATAAGTACATTCTGCGTTTTATTTGCCCTAGGTGCGTTTTTTCAAGCAGAACAATAATTATTTTTCTAAAGTAAAAGTAAGTAGTCAAAATTACTGCTTGTAATATCAACTATCTGCTTGTAGAAGTCCCGTTAAAATCAGTCCAGCCGTTTCGGAGATTCGCCGGAACAAACCAAAGAGATAGACGAAATATTTAAAAAATTGTATTTTTCCTATAAATATATATATATATAATTTCATATGCATTTAGTAAAAAGTTTTTATTTCGACATTACAAACATCTATTAATACTTCAATTTTATTTATATATATGTATAAATTTGTTCACATATTCTGTTTGGATGCACAGATTTATACTCGTACATGTATCATATAAACAAAATAACGCTCATAACACTCTTTTATCCCCATATTGCCTGTCAAATCCATTCGTGAAACAAAGCAATACCTATTGTGGTTCTATTTTTAAGCCGTTGTGCAACTGTATTTTTCAAAGGCTAGTTTTTTAATTCTTTTTACTGCGTATTTACTATATGAATTCATACTTGTACTGAGTACATCCATACTAATATTATAAATGTGAAAGTGTGTTTGTTTGTTTGTTTGTTTGTTTGTTTGTTTGTTTGTTTGTTTGTTTGTCCTTCTTTCACGTTGAAACGGACAGACGGATTGGCGTGATTTTTTATGTGGAGATAGTTGGAAGACTGAAGAGTGACATAGGACTACTTTTTACCGCGGGAAATTATCTCATTGCCAAGGGAAAATCCGTTATAATACAACCCAAAAAAATATTTATGATCAGTATTAATTAAAACTTGGTATTAATGTTATTTAATAATATTAAATAAATACTTGTTTTAGCATTTTTCGATATCCATCTCATAAGGGGATAAAATAGGGGATGAAAGTTTGTATGAAACTACCTTTTTATAGTTTTTTTTTGTAATTTTGTATGTATGTAATATGTAAATTTACTGAAAACCTTTTGGGAATATACTGTTTACATCATAACAACAACATCTGTAACAAGAAAAAAAAATATTTTTTAAGTTTTTATTTCATACAAAAATAAAAATATTTTTATTGCACCTTCTAAACGGTAAAGTTCTAGCATATATATATTATGTAGACTTTCAGTAGTTACTACGAAAAAGAAATATCTATACGAGCGAATCCATACGAAATAAGTATAATCAAATACTTTAATTAATCTATTTAATGAGCTATCTTATTTGTTCAGTAAACAGTGCTTATTAACAATACAATTAATATAAATATGGTAGGTACTTTCAATGCTTGACTTTTTTGTGTAATATTAATTATATTTCAATCTTTATACAATATATTAATTTTTAACATATTATAGTTTTATAAATTATTGTATAATTCCTAACAATACAACCAATAGCATACAAGTAATACTTATTTGTTCAATAATTTCAATTACCATTGCACCAGCCCGGCTAGCTCAGTCGGTAGAGCATGAGACTCTTAATCTCAGGGTCGTGGGTTCGAGCCCCACGTTGGGCGTAATCTTTTTCGTTTTGTGTAAGTAAATGGGTCACAATTATAATGTTTAAGTAACAATTAAAACTCTACAATATTCCATGTACTACCTATATAGGTAATATATTTTAAATTAGTTATTTAACCTCGCTTCGCTCAAGGAACATTTTAATTTTTTTAAGTGTTTTTTTGTGTTTTTCTTATAAGTATCATATATGTTTTCATATGTTAAAAAGCTTTTATTTTGACATTACAAACTGACACTTCAATTTTATTTATCTGTATAGATATATATGTATGTATGTATTATTTTTTGGCAACGAATCAGCGCCACCTTGTAGCAAATTTTTCTATTCAGAGCAGCCTATGTGTATTGCAGTTCATATTTTCATTCCGAAGGAGTAATTAACATACACACACATACAAACTTTCGCATTTATACGTAATAGTATTTAAAGAGAACATTATTTAAAACGGCACTTACCTGCAATTTTTCTCTCTCTCATTTTCCGCCATAATTGCTCAGCTTTTCTCATCGGCCAATTTTCTATTTTCGCGCTAAAACTTCTAAAGAATTTATATTCTTTGAAATGTGACATTCTTCTTTCCATTTTACTCGGCCCGTGTCCCGGAGGCGGTGGCGATGGCGCCTTCGGAGTAGATGACGGAGACGCCATATTGAATTTTTTAAATATCGAATTTCAATTTACTTCGACTGATAACAATCTTTCAATTGCTCAACGACGACAGCTTTGCACATTTTTTTAAAATTCGGATTCTTGTATTTTGGTCCCGATTTTGTTTTTTTTTTTACAAAAGCACATTAAAGATATTAAAATATAGATATCTTAATATTATTATTTTTAATATATATTTTGGACTTTTTGAAGGAGAATTATATTTAAAGAGAAATATTAAAATGACTAGATAAAGGTACTTTGTTTGATTATTTTGTTTATATTACTGAGATCTTATTTTTTTATTTTGATAAATATTTTTAATTTTCTACAAACAAATTTAAAATATAACATATACTTAATTATGAATTATTTTAGTAATATAACGATAAATACACCCCTATTTTTAAGAATTTAATTTTTCAACCTGAAACAAACGAAATATGCATTAGTTATATAATATATTTACAAAGCAAATTTAAGACAGTCGTAACGGTAACGTACTCGCTTAGTAAACTTGTATTGAAGGGTGGCCAGTGCCCAGCAGTGGGACGTGAAAAAAAGGCTGAAAATTGGATGTAAAATCTTTACAAGTGAATAACTCAGTGACTATTGACCTTCATAAAAAAAAAACTTTAAAATCATCCATCTTATTTTTAAAGACTAGATATCTACCCCATGAGCCTTGGTGCATTTAATATATGTACCAAATTTTTTCATTTTAAAGCCATACGGAAAGAAATTTTTGCATCTATAAATAATAAATTCTTATATAGGCGTTATAATTATTTACTAGGTAGCCTATACATTTATTCGACGAAATCTACGCAATAATTTCATATCAATTCTGACAAACAAACTCTTAACCATTCAAACCTACTAACGTACTACTTTGTAATTAACACAAATTAAAATATATTGAACCTGGAACTTCTAAGTTCTATACAATATGTACATATTTATGTAAACTCAATTATAATATTCCTCTAAAATTATGCGAAGTGTAAATCCTGTCAGAACCAACTTCAGTATGTAAGCCAGGGTTTAGTAAACTTGTTCACAGAGTGTGGACATGAAAACTTATTTTGACATGTTCATTATATCCCAGAGCTATGATGACTATTTAGAACGGAACACATTTTGCATTAGTATAGGTATAATGTCGTCTGTATTACAGCGGTCTGTATAACTTATCTATCTGTGGTTTTCTTTTTTTTTCTTTATTGGTGACATTATTAACATGAAGCTTATGTCAAACTTCTATCTCTACTAGGAAAAACTGCAGGTGTTCTTATTGTTTTTGTATAGATATATTGTGTTTTCTATTATAGGTCCTGGTTTTACAACAAATCGCTCAGTTTATAGATGTAATTAGATTTAGTGTTTTAAATAAAACTATCTTTTCGGATTTTGTTTCGGATTTATTTGCATTTGCATCCCGAACGTCGGGAAACAAAAATGCAAATAAATCCGCGACAAAATCCGAAAAGATAGTTTTATTTAAAATGACAAATATTCGCGTAAATCTAAGAAAGTATTAGATTTAGTGTTTTTTTTTCTCTTTTTTGCATGTCGACGTGTCTTCTTCATTGTACGAGACATTGGTGTAGTAAACTGTGCCAATATCGGACTTCTAGAAGCCACTAAACAAATTGAATTGAAAACTTCAGGTGAAAGTTATTGAGAACATGTGTATTCAGCCCTTTTTAACGTCCCACTACTGGACACGGGCCTCCCTTGAATACGACGGGGATCAGGCCATAGTCCACCACGCTGGCCAAGTGCGGGTTGGCGGACTTCACATAGAGTTTGAAAACTTGCTAGGTTCTCTCAGATATGCAGGTTTCCTCACGATGTTTTCCTTCACCGTTAAGACAAGTAGTAATCACGATGGAAATGATTCGCACATGAAAATATTAAAGGTGCAAGACCCGGGATTTGAACCAGCTTCACTCGTTTTCTCAAGCGAGCGCGTTACCACTGGGCTATCACTGCCTCTTATATACAGAGAACATAATAAAGTTTTAATAATTTTCAAGCAAGCGGAAGAACAGATTTAATACTATAATTCCATATTATCAAAATATGCAAATATGGAAAGATAGACTTAAAATAGTGTTAAAAATACACAAAATGCTCTATTACGTGCTATTACGAGAAAAGCTCGGCAATATCGTGTTATTGGAGCTTAACGAGGACGCTCCACTGCATATTGTAAACAAAATTGTTGCGCTAAAGATTCTTCGATAGCACTGGAAATTGAGTGAATGAGTAAATTGAAGATTCTCTCCCATGATTGCTATAAAACATTGGAAATGTCATCAGCAAAAGTAAGAGTGCGTCATATACTTTGCGTTAATACCAATACTAAGTCAAACTTCTTAGAGGAACTTCTCTAAAGAGGCTAGCTCTTTAGAAAAATTAATATTGACGATCGACAGAGCTGATAAGAAAAAAAAATTGAAAGGAAAAGAATATGATAAGAAAATAGATAGATGAATGATGTTATGTTGTAACCATGTGATATACATACGTACATACGTACATTCTTTAATTTTCGATAGCTATTATAGATTATCATCTTGTTTAACCTCCTAGTTTTTTTTTTAAATCCATACTAATACTCTAAATGTGAAAGTGTGTTTGTTTGTCATTTTTTCACGTCGAAACGGAGTGACGGATTGGCGTGATTTTATGTTGAGATGGTTGGAGCCACTAGTCAAATTATAATTGAAAGGATTAAATTACCTTACATATTACACGAATTTGATTTTGAATATCACTCTACAATTATAAATGCGAAAGGTTATATGTGTGTTTGTTTGTTACTTCTCACTGAAACGGCTGGTTTGATTTGGAATAAATTTAATGCACAGATAGGCCTGGAGTAACACAACGAGTAGCAACATAGGCTAATTAAAAAAATATGCCAAAAGGTGGCGTGACCTGTGTACAATATTATACATATGACAGATGACATTTACTTTTTATTTGTAACGGCATTGACATTGGATTTAAAATTTAACAAATATAAAATTACAGCAGCTTGTTTTTTTAAATAATAATCTTTGAAGCAAATGCGTTTTAAGCTAAATTATAATCAATTCTCATATTTTTACTTCTTACATAAATAATAATAATAAAAGATCTATAATATATTTATGATCGTTACGATGAAACCTTGTAATTTATATGCTACTAACATTGCCCGCGGCTACGCCTGCATTCACATGACCAAAAACCGAACTCTTAGGTTTTACATATTAGTATACTTTTATATTGCAGTTTTTGTATTTTTTTCTCAGAAATGAGACATTTTCCCGCGGTAAAAAGTATCCTATATGTTGACATGGGTAGCCAGCTAACACCATACCAAATTTCATCAAAATCCCTCTAGTGCTTTTTCTGTGATGCAACAGTGATTGTAACAGACAGACAGACAAAAATTCTAAAAACAATAGATTCAGCCTCTGTATCGATAATAATGTCTATTTCAATAAGATTTTCCAAAAAAAATATTTAATGTACAGATTCGGCTTAGTTACAATTTTATTATACGTATACAAAATGATAAGACCGTGACCCAGAATAAATTTCTATACAATCCAAAAATATTTCCTCTCTGCTGAAAAATAATAAGTTGTTCGACGAAATATCGAATCATCAATTCACTACACATCTGCTATCATAAACTTAATTTTTCATCGCTTTTTTGATTAAACATAAATCTGTATGTAAAAAATAGAATTGAAGTGTCTGTCTGTGAATTAAAATACACTCCGACTTTAAAATAACTTTAAAAGTATTTTTTGCCTTAGAAGTGTTTTTTTCTTATTGATAGTCTATGCATTATAATAAAATTCTGAGTCGAATCTGTACATTAAATATCTTTTCTGTCTGTCTGGGTCACATCACGAGAAATCCACTGGACAGATTTTGATGAAATTTGGTATGATGATAGCTGATAATCCGGGTTAACATATAGGAACTTTTTCTTATGGGAAAATATCTCATCTCTAACAAATCTCATAACTAACCGTTAAAACGTACCTAGGGACGAACCCGAGCGGGGCGAGGGTGAGTTGCTAGTATGTATGTATGAGATAAGCTTACATACATATGTATAAGGTGAAGTATCATAAAAATTGGTTTACAATTACTATAGCATGTAAAAAACTAAATTGAATACTTTTTCTAACGTCAATCAAGAATTATTATATTACTATTGATCGTTAATTGTGTGGGGGGCTGATTTTTAATGGCCTATTACAGTAGCTAACGTTTGACCGAAAAATCGAGTGAAATAATATAAATTTACTTAAAAAAAATCTATAATTTGCTAAAATATATACAAGGAACATCTCGATTCGACTTGCCTTCTAATAAAAATACACACACACATACAGACAAAGGACTGTGGTAGCTAAAAAATCGGTTCACTATCAGTAAAAATCTTTAACACAAAATATAACAAAACAATAAGTATATAACAAAAGTTTATTACAGCGAAGTATTTTCTTATTATCTATTAATTTAGAAGAATGATTATTTAAAGTTTATTTATTGGCTTTCTAACTTATATGTAAAAACCACCAACGATAACTTTGTAATATATTGTAAATAGCTTTTACGCTATCATATATAAATAGCCTTTCGCGGCTGCTTTACTAGAAGTGGTAACGTTAGACGAGTCTTTTGTAAAATTTGTAAAGACAAAATTTCACTGCATTCCAACTTTGCTTAAAACTTGAAATATTAGGGAAGTTCAAAACAAATTTGTACTAAAACTAAAGACTTTCACTCTATTCGATCGCGTGTATACATATATCGTCACGCTCCTAGGTTTACTACAGTTTAATAGATATTTGATGTTTATTAGATTCATATAACCCTATTGGTTTACGCAACGCCAATAAAGCTCCCAGTCGACATGATTTTTTCCAACATCTTCAACAATTATCGTCATATTCCAGCCAATTTTGCAAAACCTTAATAAATTATACACCTGAGCTTTCCTCGTGAATCACTTCGTCTATTGTTGAAAACCGTATAAAAGTTCGTTCTGTAGATTTGAGTTTATCGCGTCCAGACAAACAAATTGACCTGGCGCAGCGGGGATAATCCATACTTCCATACCCATACTAATATTATTAATGTGAAAGTGTGTTTGTTTGTTTGTTTGTTTGTTTGTTTGTTTGTCCTTCTTTCAGGTCGAAACAGAGTGTCGGAATGGCATGATTTTTTGTGTCGAGATAATTGGCTACTAAAAGGTAAAAACCGCGGGAGATTGTCTTATTCCCACGGGAAAACACGTTATAATACAACTATATAATATTACTTAGTTATAATACAACCCAAATAATAATTATTAGAATTACTTGAAACTTGGTATTAATGCTCTACAATACAATAAATTAAAATATATACGTTTTTTATCAATTTTTGACATTCATTCCATAAAAGGGGAAAATAGAGGGTGAAAGTTTGTATGAAACCTTCCTTTTTTAGAGCTTTTTTTAGTTTTAGCGCCAGCGAAGCCGCGGGTTCTGCTAGTTCGTTTTATAATGTAGCGGAGAGAGCAGAATATTGTTATATAAACATAGACTTAGATCAATTATGATCTGTGAAGCTGTGATGGATTAACCAAATTACCTAATTCTATTATACATCTCCCAACCACTTAGGTAATTTACATTTTGCCCTTGAATTCGTTCTCATTACAAAATATTCCATTTTCTGTATGAACTATGAAGGTATATCTAATTTTCTATTATAATTTGCAATTGCAATAGTTAGCTCTTACTATACTCTATTTATGTACCGACTTCAGAAAAAGGAGGTATTTAATTTGAAATATTTTTGCAGTGTGTTAGTGTGTGATATTCTTAACTGTGAACTCGTGTTTCCATTTAAGCTTCAAGGATTTATTATTTACTAGCATTGCCCGCGGCTCCGCCCGCGTTCAGATGACCAAAAACCAAATTCTTAGATTTTATATATTAGTATACTCTTACATTGCAGTTTTTGTATTTTTTCTCTTAAATGAGATATTTTCCTGCGGTAAAAAGTATCCTATATGTTGACCTGAATAGACAGCTATCACCATTCCAAATTTCATCAAAATTGGGGGATTTTCAGTGCTTTTTCCGTGATGCGGTAACAGACAGACAGACAGACAAAAAATTAAATTAAATTGATATTTACAAAATTTAATCATAGTTTTCTTAAAAAAATCATTAAAAAATGTAAAAAATGAACAAAAATTTTTTTTATTAAACTCTTTACGTCGATTTTTTCCTGAGATATTCGACTTTCAATGAAAAAGTATCCTTTTCGTTTTTATCATCAATATCTTAGCATTTAATGGATTCACAATAGATTAAGTAGTAATTTTATAAATTTAAGTCATATTTCTACAAGGATCTATCATACTTTTAAAAAAAAATTTTTTTTTATTATTATCAAAACTTCAGCTTTTCATTTTTTTTTCTCCTAAAAATAAATGAATTCGAATTGGTCTAATCGTCCTGTCAATTCGATATTTCATGAATAAGAAACCCAAAATAAACCGCGAAACTTTAAAATATTTGCGTAAATTTATGATTAATTATTATAAAACTGCCTATTATTTTTCAAGTGTTTTTAGAGTATTTTGATTTTTATTATAAAAAGTTGTGTTATGTTCTGATCGATAGACAGACAGAACTTCTAACAATATAGAGATATTTACCTCTACAACAGTTTGTCTCAATTATACATTTTAAAATATTATATGTATTTATTCAAAATGTTTTTAGTAATAATATAATCAAAAGCCAACTGACTTACTTACTTTGTTCTTTATTCTGATAAAAAAGCCTCAAAAATCGGATTTTATAACGTAAATTTATAGAATATTTTCTGATAATACGATCTTTAATAGCTTACATCAGTGTTAAACTTATATTTTGATTCTTCCCCAAATAAAAATGAATTGTACCAGTTAATATAAAATTATTACTTTATATTACTAGCTCCTGAAACACAGTTTTCTAGTTCAGGAGTTAGGGCTGTGTGTATTTGTTACCATTGTGTTGTTTAAATAAAGACTGTTTTTTTATATTTTAAACTTACATCACATAAGTACTTAATTAAATAATAAACATCGATTTATTTTTTTATTTTGCTTCATATGCTTCATATTATAGTTATTAATATTAAATAACAGGTATTATACACTAAAAAAACTTAAGTATAAGTTCAGTACTTCCAGAAACTATATCCTGTAAGCAAAACTCGTATGTTCCTCTTCAGAATGATCTATACATATAATAAAAATGTAACGGATCCCTGTCTGTACATGGAAGATATATGAGAAAAAATATTATTGGGACCTTTATCAACACAATTAGCTCCCAAAACAACGATTGTTAGAATTTTTGTCTGTTTATCTGTTTGTCTGTGCGTTTGTGCACGCTCAGAAACAGCTTATCCGATTTAGATATGGTTTTCACTAATATATTGCGGTAAGCTTCACTTAATATTTAGTGTTTTTTTCATGTGAATCGGTTCATAAATAAAAAAGTTACGCCTATTTAAAGAAACACATTTGTCAAACTAAACTACATATGTATGTAGGATCCGGGGATACTAATAAAAGCGTTTAGAACACTATTGACTATTTATTCCTTTAAAATATTAATTACAAAACAATGTTCACGCGAATCGTCGTGTCGTCATTATGAAACAACATACTTCTTTTCTTTTATTCATCTATTTCATTCAATTCCATTCTTAAAATTCTTACATACCTCCATTTTTATTCTTAAAATATTATTCCACGTGCACTCATCTCGCAAATCCTACATGTATATCTATCTATGTAAATATTATTTCCCTGTTCAGTAGCATTGACTTTACTAAACACATAGTAACACATAGGCTACTTTTTATCATTATATTTTTTTTTGTGTTGTTATTTAATACAAATACATTATAATATATTTTTTTATCTATAAACAAAATCATATAAAATGATATAATTTGTTCAAACATCTTCTGGAACTTAGTTTTGAAATAGGACAGACATATTAATATCTTTCTTATCGCCGCTTTTAAATATAGGTACAACGTAACTTTTGCATTAAAAAGGCATTGTGTACAACGCAAAGATAGAGTAGACGAATATATATGGAAAATCTTTAGCTTTCAATACAGCTCTTTGAAATATACCAGACTAGCGGCTCACCCTCGGTTCGCTCGGGCTCGTCGCTACGTTCGGTATCGGGTACGTTTAAAATATATATAAATAGTTATTACCTAGCGTTAGCCATATAAATTTTAATATGGTTGTTAAGTATTCTATAATAAAATAATAAATAAGTATTCTTAAATTTTATAATTCTCCGCGCAATTTTTTAAATTTTTTTATTTATTAAGAAACCTTCTCCTGACAATAACAAACACAACAAAAAAAAATAGTTAAATCGGTCCAGCCGTTCACGCGTGATGGCGTGACCAAGGGAAATAGGGATTTATTTTTATATATATAGATAATATGTCAAAAGGCGCGATTTTGATTCCCACAAGGGAGTTACATGCTTATAATACATTAATTAAGAGTCTGGTATTTGTCACTACTCTCTATTTTTCACTCTATGTTTTAATTGTCTATGATTTTTGAAAAAAAAACAAATGACAGTATTTTAGCCTTTTGCATAAGTAAAAGTTTATTTTGATTCTTAACAGACAGACAAAAAGAAAGAAAAGATCGTAAAGTCGACAAGTACCTACTTAAATAAGAATAATTATTTTTGCGCCAAATAAACACGCTGAATCAAAATTATTTACATTAGTTAAAGAGCTTTGTAGTTTAGGTGAAAACCTTTATTTTAAATTTTTGATTAAGAAGTTCAAAACTGGCATGAAAAATTAATTTTCATAAAAGCTTATGTGTACATAGTACAGGTAAGGAGTGCTTTTAAGATAAAGCCCGAGGATTTACGAATTACGAGAGTATGAAAAAGGACATCGTCATGTTCATAAAAGTATATATTCATAATAAAATAATCAAAACACTACACGTCTATACATACATATAATAAAATTCTGAGTCGAATCTTTACATTAAATATTTTTTTGGAAAATCTCATTGAAACAGTCATCATTATCGATACAGAGGCCGAATCTATGTTTTTAGAATTTTTTGTTTATCTGTCTGTGGGAACGCATCACGAAAAAACCACTGGACAGATTTTAATGAAATTTGGTATGAAGATAGCTGGTTATCCGGTCAACTTA
This sequence comes from Brenthis ino, assembly GCA_921882275.1. NCBI lineage: Eukaryota > Metazoa > Arthropoda > Insecta > Lepidoptera > Nymphalidae > Brenthis > Brenthis ino. The sequence continues at coordinate 25,658,171 of OV170229.1, read as the reverse complement.
AAGGATACTTTTCTTATCTACGGAAAAATATCTCATCTCTGAGAAATGTATATTAAACATTAAATTGTAATCAGGGATGAGTCTTTAGTAATAATAATATTTTTAATATTGTATAATAAGGATTGATTATAAAATACATTTTTTCATGCCATACATTAATATAGGGACCTATCTATAAGTGTAGTCATCGTGTATATATATCATCTTAAAATGAGCTTTAAATAAAAGAGCTTTTAATCACTAATATATAATTTGGTACAAAACAATTCTCAAAGGAAAATCTATTAAGTTAAAATATTAAATTTTTCATTTTAATATGTTGGAGAGAAAAGAATTGAAAATAGTAATAACTACTCGTACTCAATAAAATTTTAGTTAACTTTGCATCGTTACATATTACTATATATTACTATATATACTATATATTACTATATACATATGTTAAACAGTAATATGTAATATGAATTAGGTTTGTATTTTGTGAATTGTGACGATAAATAAGGAAGATGTTAGCAAAATATCAACCATTCAAGCATTATTTATATTTGGAATTTTATCCTTTTGAGGAAACCTATTGTTTTGTATTTATATAGGTAATAATAAGGAAATGAAATATAAGAATAATGAGGTGGTAGGTGTTGAATAACAAGAATATAATAACTTCTCGCACAAATAAAAGAAATCCGTAAGTGAAACGTATACTTATTGAGAAAACAATCTAATATTTTCTTAGATTTACGCGAATATTTGACATTTTAAATGAAACTTATCTTTTCGGATTATTTCGCGGATTTATTAAGATTTTTGGTTACTGACGTTTCGAATGCTTTAGAACAATCATGGTCACGGGAGAGACTAAGGTTATAGACTTCAAAGTATCTTACAATATTTGTTGATTTTAATTCTAAACATTTTAAAAAGATTTCCAAACAGATAGTTTTATTTTAAAACAATCTAAGATATAACATAATAATATAAATCGAAGACCTACCTCACTAATACGTCTTTCATAATTTACACAACACTTACACTAAATACATGAATTTAACACAAACACGAGTATTTCAAACACTATAAGAAGAAAAGTTGCTACGGCTCAAGCTTGCGAAATTAAACGTCTGTTCTACGCTCGCGAATCTACAGGTCTGACGCCGCAATGACACAAAATTTTCCCGCGTTAGGGGTAAAGCGAGATGAACGTATATACTTTCTGTATGACCGAAAGGGATAGATGTGTTTGTGTCAGTTCAATTTTGAACGTGAAAATTCATAGGACAAGCTATGGTGTAACATCATTAATGCTATAAATATGGGAAAATTTGATTGTAGCTATTACCTTGAACGAATTCAGGGTGAAGGCTTATTAGATTGTAAGAGTTTTTAGTACTCAACTCTTAGATAGCTCTTGTGTAGGTGGAAATTATTTTGCGACCTAATTCTGCCTCGCTTACGCTTTTTTATTGGTTTCCAATGCACTATGTTCTAGACTTCAAAATAGATCTTAAAACATTTATAATATTTGAATTTAGATTTGTAAAATTTTACTGTGCAAGAAACGAATTTACGACTTCCCAATGTAATAGCCATATATTGTAGTATATTTGTTAATTTTTAGGTATTGTCGATATTTCTGCGATACAATAAACTTTAAGTTAGTCATAAACTTCAAAATATATAAAATATTTATGAAATAGTCTAAAGTGTTAGTAAATATTACCTTAATAAAGTAAATTGTAATGCGTGCGAATGTTTGTTCGATTCCCAAGACGCATATTATTATACAATAACACACTTTTGCACAAAAATCTGTAAAAGTTTCGCGTTAACTTATATTTGTAAAATTTATAAACCTTAAAAAAATGACAAAAAGTCTAACAATTGCAAAAACTCATTTAAATCTTTGGCAAATATTAATATATTATAGATTCGAAAATGCGTTTGTTAGTTGGTTGTTTAACATAAGAAGAATCACATCTATCCCAGATCATTCTTCGCATGAGTAAAGCCTATGTACAGGAAACTGAAAAGAGGTACCTCATATCCCGTTGGGTATATTAAATTATTCCCGTGGGATATCAGTATATTATAAAATTAAGATATTGCAAAAAATGTCACTAGCCCTAGCTTCACTTAAGTACATCCCTAGTTGCCTCTTGTATTTACGAGTATATTAACATTATAGTACAGTACCTTTTTGGTACAAATACTAATCAAATAAAAATATACTTTATTCAAATAGACTTTTACAAGCACTTTTGAATCGTCAATTTTACATTTTAAAATTAAATTAAATGTCAGTGTGGTCAGTCCGTGAGGAACCTACTAGCGGCTCACTCTCGCTTCGCTCGGGTTCGCCTCTAGACGAACAGAAACAAATCTATACCACGGAAACTAAATTTTTCCGGGATAAAAACCTATTTGTTATTCTGATGTATGAACTACATTATTGTAATATTAATTAAAATAAAATCAGTAGTTTTTGTGTACTAAGCTGTATAAGTTACTATAGTTTTTTAACTATCTTACGGAAACTCTAACAGTTTCGGAGATAAGCCCGTACAAATAGACAAACTGACAGAGGTACAAAAAATTAGAAAAAAATCTGGATTTGTCCTATTTCGCTTCTTATATCCCGCAGACTCAGTTTTTAGCATTTTTTCTATGTACAGACATTCGACCTCTACAGTTTTATTATATGTATAGATATATTTTTAATATTAAACGTAAATTGTTTAAATGACAAGCTCAAAATCCACTGTGATAATAATGTATGTATTCAATTTTACTCTAAAGTCCCAATATACAAATAAACAAACACACAACGGTTATTTATTGTGACGATATTATTTGTTAATAAAAGAAAAATCTCAGTTAAATCTGCTAAAATTGTTTTATTTCAAAGTTATTTAACAAAACAAAAACCCTTAAGCAAAGCGTCTCATCAAGTAAGAGTAATTAACATTTTAATGGGGCAGCTTAATGAGTCTGTTTTCAATACAAAATCTTGTTCTAAGATACTAACATTTTTAAAAGTAGTTCTTATTTGGTAGTTAGTTTATGTCTTATAATATTTAAAGCTTTCAATCGTAAATAAGCAATCTGAGTAGCTTTTCCATCTATTTGAATGGTGCCTAACAGTAGCCTGTGTGCTACTTAAGGACGTATTCTATCTACATATATACTAAATTGCATTCAAATCCAGTCGTTTTAGTGGGATTTAAAACAAACGTACACAAAATACATACATTTATTTTTTTGGTATTTATAAGAGTAGTCCGATTTATAAAACGTCGGTCATAATAATATTTTCAACAAAAAAAAATGCAAATTACAGTCACTTTTAAAAAGCTGTTTGTTGTAATCCAAAATGTCCAAAAAATATTCATATCCTCGTTATAACAAGAAATATCTTACTAACTTATATTCGCTATGAGTGGAAATCATTTAGAGTATAGTGGTATTACAGTAGTTGATTACAAGGTCTTGGGTTCAAGCCTGGATATCAAAATGGTTACTGGGTGTTTCAGTCACAAAGCACTCGATAGCTGTTAGATAGAACTTGGCAGTGTTTAACGCCTTCGATTAACAGTAATATTGGTGTTCGAAGATTCACGCACTAATTTCTCAGCACGTGGTTGTCATGCACTCTTTCACTGGTCGTCGTATTGAATACTTATCCCATCGGAATATTATAAGAGTGATAGGAATAACGAAAATTGGTTGAGTTAAAAGGACATTTTGCAATTATTGTAATCCACTAACGGCATACCCTCGCATCGCTCTGGTTCGCCTCTAGGAAAACAAAAACAAAACTATCCCACGGGAACGGTACATTTTTCCGGGATAAAAAGTAGCCTATGTGTTATTCCAGATTATAATCTATCTCTGTGCCAAATTTCATACAGATTTGTTCAGCCGTTCTGGCGTGAAAGAGTAACAAACATCCATACATCCATACTTACAAATTTTCACATTTATAATATTAGTATAAATTTGTGTTAAAGTTTCTGTAAATGTATTTAAATTGATATGAAGTATAAATATTGCTCATCTTTTGTGAATGTTACCGACGAAAATTGTATTCAGCAAAAAGGTCCTGTAAAGTAGGTCGAATTCACGCTAAATTGCAATACTTTATTATCTGAAGCAACATTCTTTTTGACTTGACAGAAATTTTACATACATAATATTATGTTAATGTAGTAAAAATTCTAAGATTTCTTTATATTTTTGTTATAATTAGGGGTAGTTAAATTTATTTTATGCTCGCCGACCCGATGATGGACTTTATCCTGTCCAGAGTAAATTTGTTTGTCATACGATACCGTACTTGTTTTAATAAAACCTTATTCGTGCAATTATGATTACTTAAAAAAAATCAAGTTAGATCCAGCTATTCTTAAGTGATACACTTATAAGCAAACAGCGTTTCATTTTTTATTTATATGGCTTAGCGGGTCTATTCGTCGCATCGTACTAAAAACAACTCATTAAGTTTCTACGAGTATTCCTCGTCCGTCTATCGTTTTTCGGGATAAAAAGTAACCTATTTTATATTCTATCGAATCTTTTGTTGATCAATGAAAGCTCGGATATATTGGTATCGTAGAAATTGACTTTAAATAAATAAATATGTTGAGAAATTAACACACAGCACCATCTAGTTCCATGGTAAGCTACGCGGCTTGTGTTATGGATACTAGATAGTTGATACACTACGCATATATAACTTTAAATACATACATATTATAAATATAAACACCCATGACATGCCTCCAGACTCAGAAAGATGGACTCGAACCCGCGACCGCTAGCACAGCAAGTAGGGTCACTACAAACTGAGCCAAACGTGTCATCAAGGGTAACGTTTTAACCAAGTAATGTGATCCAAAGTTTTAAATACACAAATCAAATCTTCACCTTTCACATGTTTACGTTACCCCAAGCTGTTTGTTTACGCAAACTGAAAGGCACGAGTTGCGAGAGTAAATAATAATATTACGATAGTGTAAATAGAATTTCGCATTATATAAGAGTTCTATTTAACAGTTTCTGATATTTGTAACAAGGATTCTGATATTTTAAAAATGGCTGGATACACACTCACTATAACTCTTTATTTTACATTAAAAACAGTATCGTTAATCGTAAAAATTTAATTAATAAATAAATTTAAGTAAATTTAATTTACGCGACGCACGGCAGTATAATTCGCAGTCGATATGATTTTTTCCGACATATTCAGCAATCATCGTCATTCTATTAAAATAAATCATTATGGCTCTACAGCACAGGGTGAGCCATGACCTGGTAAAGTATTACCAGTTTTATCTATTTCCAGCTGCCTGTCTCCAAGTCCTCATACCTACTGATCTTATGCTTTTGCTTTACGCCATCCAACCACCTGAGCTATGGCCTGCCTCGACGTCTGCGCCCATTCGAGTCATTTATTTATGTAAATGGATACGTAGATATAATCTCTACATATAATAAAATTCTAACCGATACATATTTACGTCATTAGTTATGTTAGCATTTTTTAACAGTACCGATGATCTTCTATGTTGAGTGAAATATACTAGAAATAGTAATAATAATAATTGTTTGAACAGCATAAATTTATCTAGAGCGGGAGTCCAACGCACTAATATTGTTTTTGCACTTGCCATAATAATATATTAGGCGGTCGCCATACGTACAAACATAAAGTATTTTTCTTTTAAGTATTGCATATATATTTATAACGTAGGTAAAATTTTAGATATATAACAAATACGTAAATATTGTCCATAACGTATGTATTATATAATACTAGCAGTACCCGCGGCTTCGCCCACGTCCAAGCTTCCGATCGCTAACAAAATTCACAGGATCACCCGCTGGGCTAATTTGAAGATCTTCCTAGCTGTTTTGGAGTCCATAGGAGACATACATACACATTACACATATCGTTTTTTTTTATTTAATCAACAATTTAAAATTTATTGCTCGGAAGATGGAGTCTTATATGAAAATTTTATGACACATCGACTGCAGCGCCACTTACTAAATCCATTTGTGAATTCAAACCTTACAGGGACCCAGTCGAACATGCACAAAAAATATAATTAAAATCGTCCCTGCCGTTAAGGAAATGATCAGTGGCACACCGACTGCAGCGCCACCTACCGGGTTCAATTGTGTTTTCAAACCATCCAGGAACCCATTGATTTAAACACACAAAATTTCATCCAAATAGGTCTAGTCCTTTACGAGGAGTAGGTAAACAAACACACATACAGAAAAATTTTACAGATGCTATTTTAAAATCATTTTTTGTACCTATTAGTTACTATTGGCAACTTAAAAGGCTATAATAACAAAAGAATATAAATGTAGAATATTTATCTTCATATATTTACAGTGGTTTTCTGTTCTTCGTAGTAAGTGAATTAAAATGATTTATGTTTTTGTTTTTCATATGATTTATTTCTGTCTCTTGAAGATTGAAATTTGAAGACTAAAATGATGTACATTTCTTTCAGTCTACACTGGAGCAAATACGCGTATGCGTCGTATAAATGTTTACTTTAAATCGAAGTCGACATGCCAAGTTTATAGGCATTGGCTTTATTGGCACATATGTTTTATTATTTTAAATAAATACTATATTTATTTCATTCTACATAAAATGAAATTATAATAATTAATATTCTTCCGATAATACCGATTTCGGTCGGCTTTTTGATAGTTCCTAAATATAATACTTTCTTAGATTTGAGCGAATATTTAGCATTTTAAATAAAAATATCTTTTAGGATTTTTTCGCGGATTTATTTTGTTTTTTGATTTCAACGTTTCGAATGCTTTACAACGATTATCACGGCAGAGTCTCTCCTGTAAGTCGTACTCATTTATAAAAAAATCATTAATAACTAATTGACGATGAAATGTCATATACTTCTATACTAATCTCAAATAAGAATGTTATTGGTCTGAAGGCCAAATGAGCTTAAAAAGTTTAAATTGGTGTTTAAATAAAAAAAAAAAACTTACACTCCGACACGCCCAGCCCCAGGAGATCTCGTACCATTTACATCAACCCTCTGTATTATATTATTTAAATACGAATACAAAAGGTCGAGTGCCTTATTTCTAATACCATAGTGATGTAGTTTCCTGGTCAGCGTCTCATGATGCACACAATCAAAGGCCTTGGATATGTCACAGAATATCCCAAGTGCATCCTGTGACCTTTTCCACGCCATACAAATATTTTTTACTAGCTCAACACTAGCTTCCGCTGTGGAGCGGCCTTTCGTAAATCCAAACTATTTCAAAATGTGCATATATTTTTTACAATAAAAAAATCTATATCTCTAAAATTAAAGATTAGATTTTTTTTGAATTTACGTTCATCCCTTAAACTTAAAACCTCCCTAACTCGGTTAATTTTAACCGAAGGAAAAAAAATCATGAAACCTTTTCTATGTAAAATTTTAAGCGATACATATTTTTATTAAAACTTTTTTGTCTAATTTTTACCGTTTTCGAGTATTTGCGAAAAACACTCTTGACAATTTTTGTTCAACCCTTGCCGGGGGTTGCAGACATGAAAATCTTTACATATTGTTTTTGTATCATTAAAACTTTATTATATCAAAAATGCAAAGATGAGTACCAAAATTTTGATTTCAGAACTTATTTCACTGGACTAATATGACAACATAATAATTTAACAATTCATAATTTAAGAATACTTAGATATCACTTCTAGAAAATAAGTTTGTATAAAAATTTCGAAATCGGTTAATTATTGTTTGTTTTTTTTTAAATTATATTTTAGTATATAGGAATAGATCATAGGAAGAAGTAGAAATTACGAAACGAAGACTAGAGAGAGCGAGCGCGTGCGCGACCTCCCGGCGTAGCTATCGGTAAACGACTAGCGGACGGGGAAAAAACGATCTCGCACGATCAAACGCGATGCGCGCCCGAGTGCAGCGTTGGCTGCATAACGGTATTTTTACCGACTCTCATGATCTGAGGTATTGCGTTTGAATTGCCGCTACATCAGCCCCCCCGGAGACCGTTAAGGTCGAAAAAAATCTGTAAATCGTACTCGTCTTCCTGATCGAGTTCGACGATCTTCGATATTCCTATACGAGCATGTCTCGGGTACTTTCTGGGCTTCATCCTCAGGCGGAGCTAGGTCGCTAAGCAGATACGCTGGTTTCAACCTGTCAATTGAAACGGTGGTAGGTTTCCCTCGAATATCTATCTTGAAGAACTTGTCTCCACGTTCGATGACGATAAAGGGTCCAGCGTAAGGTGCTTGCAAAGGCTTTCGAATAAAATCTTGCCGTAAGAAGACCTGTGGCGCAGATTTTAGATCCTTGCTGATGAACACGGGTGCTGTTCCATGGTGAACTACTTGTGTGGGCTTCAACTTCCGTATGTTATGCCTCAACCGGGAAAGAAAATCGGTGTAGTCCGTTATTTCTACGGGAGAGCTATCGAGATCAAAAATGCACCAGGTAAACGTAGGGTTTCTCCGTAGACGAGCTCGGCTGACGATGAGTTAATGTCTTCTTTCCAGGCTGAACGTATTCCGAGGAGTACTAATGGAAGCACTTCGACCCAATCGTCTTTGGCGTGGCACATAATCGCTGCCTTGAGTTGGCGGTGGAATCTCTCAACCATTCCATTTGCAGCCGGGTGGTACGCTGTGGTCTTTAAATGGTTTACACCTATTATCCGTGAAAGTTCCTTAAATAAAAATGCCTCGAACTGTTTACCTCGATCTGTTGTGATCTTCTCCGGACAGCCAAAACGTGATATCCAGCCAGTGACAAAAGCGTTCGCCACTGTGTCAGCTTTGATGTCATGGAGCGGTATTACCTCTGGCCAACGTGTAAATCTGTCTACGGCTGTGAGACAGTATTTATAATGTTGTGACACGGGCAAAGGTCCGATGAGGTCTATGTGCACATGACTGAATCTGTTCGATGGAGGAACAAAAGTATGTACAGGGGATCGAGTATGTCTTGAAACTTTCGAGCGCTGGCATGAAAGACAGGTGCGAGTCCACACAGCGCAATCCTTCTTTATATTAGGCCACACGTACTTTTGTGTAACCAATCTGGTTGTTGCCTTGATACCGGGGTGACTCAAGCCGTGAATGCAGTCGAACGCTTGTCGACGGAACTCTGGAGTCAGGTAAAGTCTCGGCGTTGAGCAGGAAAAATCACAGTACAGCTTCTTACCCGAGCCAGAGAGGTCTATCTCCTGGAGGAGCAGCGAAGAATTATTGTTATGTAATACTTTCTGTGGCTCGTCGTCTGTCAACTGCGACAAGGCCAGTGCATCTAAGTCTATGGCGGTAGAAATTTCATCGGTGCGTGAGAGGGCGTCAGCGACTACGTTGTCTTCACCTGCGACGTGCTTAATATTAGTCGTGAACTGAGACACGAAATCAAAGTATCTAAATTGACGCGGTGAATAATTTTCTGAGGCTTTTCTAAAGGCCGAAACAATAGGCTTGTGGTCGGTATATATGGTGAAATCCTTACCTTCAACCATATGACGAAAATGTTTCACACCTTCGTAAATTGCTAATAGCTCTCTGTCAAACGGACTATATTTTTGTTGTGCGGTATTAAGCCTTTTAGAGAAGAACGCAAGAGGCTGCCACTCGGAGTCTATCATCTGTTGTAATACAGCACCAATCGCGTTGTCTGAAGCGTCCGTCCACAGCGTTAACTCAGCTGTCGGATGCGGATGTGCTAATAGAGTGGCTTGAGCTAGACTAGCCTTGCACGCGTCGAAAGCCTTCTGAAGCTCGGTCGACCAAGTGATAGTAGTACTAGATTTGACAGCTTTACCAGATAAGAGTTGATGCAATGGAGCCTGGATTTTTGCTGCGCTTGGAACAAAACGACGATAAAAATTTGTTATACCTAGGAACCTTCGAAGTTCCCTGATGGTTTTCGGCTGAGGAAAGTTCTGTATAGCTTCAACCTTTTGTGGAAGTGGTCTGGTACCTGCTGCTGATACGATGTAACCCAGGAATTCCACTTGTGGCTCTCCGAATACGCACTTCGACGCATTGATGACGATACCGTGGTCCTGTAGGCGCTGGAAAAATTTGTTCCAGGTGAATTCGGTGTTGCGTCTCGTCCTGGGAAGCCACAAGGATATCATCAATATAAGGGTAGCAGAACTCTAAATCTCTAAGTATTTCGTCCATGAAGCGCTGGAATGTTTGAGCTGCGTTGCGTAGACCGAAGCTCATGAATGGAAACTCAAACATTCCGAACGGAGTCGTAATGGCAGTCTTGGGTACATCGGCTGGATTTACAGGGATTTGATTATAAGCCCGGATTAAATCTATTTTACTAAAAATTGTACAGCCAGATAAATTATGAGCAAAATCAGCGATATGGCGAACCGGGTATCGGTCAGGTATAGTGCGTGCGTTGAGTGCACGGTAGTCGCCGCATGGTCGCCACTCATTGTTTTTCTTAGGTACGAGATGTAACGGGGATGACCACGGGCTATCGGACCTTCTAGCAATACCTGTTCTTACCATATCCTCAAATTCCCGGACGGCGATGCGAAGTCGATCCGGTGCTAACCGACGAGGACGACTATGTACAGGGGGTCCTGAAGTCGTGCGTATGTAGTGAAGAGTGTTGTGCTTAATCACCCGTGAAGCCAGATCTCCAGCTGGGCGAGTGAGATCCGGAAACCGTGATAGCAGGTCATGGAATGGTAAGGTACCTGTAATAGATTTTATTTGGCACAAAACATTTGATGCGGATTTAGCAAAAGCACTTAATGACGTAACATTGTCTATTAAGCGATGGTGTCTAGCATCCACAAGTAAATTATAGTGTGATAAAAAGTCTATGCCTATAATAGGTTTAGTGACGTCGGCTATGACAAAACGCCACGTAAAAGCCCGCCTGAGTCCAAAGTCTAAAGAAAGGTTCACCCAACCGAAAGTATTTATTGTGGACCCATTGGCGGCAAACAACTTATAGTCTGTCTCTATACACTTCCTATCTCGAATATACTTACGTGGATACACGCAAAGGTCCGAACCGGTATCTACTAAATATTGCACTTTACTCTTACTGTCTGTAATGAAAACGCGGCCACCAGCTACACTATCACAGTCACGCGTTGCCGCCTTCACTGACTGTTTGTCTCGTTTCCCGAATGAAACGAACACGGGGAGCGGCACTTCGTTGACTGGTTGCCGAAACGTCGATGATACCAGCAATGCCCCGGGCCAGCATTAGAGCGGCTCCGGGACCGTTGACGCCAGCGAGGAGAACGCGCTCGACTTCTCGAACGCGAGCGGGGCCTGATGGATAGCTCCGCAACTTGCCGTGACAGGTCATCGACTCGCTGAACAAGCTTTTCTATGAGTGTCATCGGATTTCCCGTCGATGTTGGAGTTGATGTCGACGCTGCTGCTACCTGGGGTTGTAGGGATACCTCGTGAATCTTGTCCACTATTTGCGCCACTGTGTCTAAAGGGAAATCGACTTGAGCTGCAATAATCGCCTGGATATGGCTAGGCAAACGGCTCGTCCACAGTGAACATATAAATTCGTCCGGTACATCAGCTCCAGCTAGGCTCCGCAAATGTCGAAGAAACTGGGATGGTTTTCGATCTCCTAACTCTTCGTGAGTAAGTAGTTGCCTTACACGCTGCTCTTGTGATGCTGACAAGCGCGAAATTAACTCTGTTTTTATTTTTTCATATTTATTTTCAGCCGGCGGATTCGTTATGACGTCTTTAACTTCGCACACGTATTTATAGTCTATATTGGCGATTACATGGTAGAATTTTGTCGCATCAGTCGTTATATTAGCTAAAACGAACTGACCTTCCAATTGAACAAACCATAACGCCGGTTCGTTTGGCCAAAATGGCGGCACCTTAACGCCAACACGGCACACCTCTTCCTTTACGTTAGGGTTAGCCATTTTCAAAATAAAAGTTTTTATAACGTACACGAATGTCCACAATCACGTCGGGGTCACCAGTTATAGGAATAGATCATAGGAAGAAGTAGAAATTACGAAACGAAGACTAGAGAGAGCGAGCGCGTGCGCGACCTCCCGGCGTAGCTATCGGTAAACGACTAGCGGACGGGGAAAAAACGATCTCGCACGATCAAACGCGATGCGCGCCCGAGTGCAGCGTTGGCTGCATAACGGTATTTTTACCGACTCTCATGATCTGAGGTTGCGTTTGAATTGCCGCTACAAGTATATATATAATATATATGTATATATAGGTATGTGTATCTGTGTAAGTATATGTATATGTATTTATTAGTATAAACATTATTATATACTTATGCATTTTTCTAGTCTACTTTTTTATATATTGTGATATATTTACTCTATTATTTACACCCCTTCCCTCTTGCAGTTTGCTATCTCCTACACCTAAAGGTTGCCTGGAAGAGATCGCTGTTTTAGCGATAACGCCGCCTCTTGTACATTTCTATTCTGTGTTTATTTATTTTTCTTTTATTCTTGGTGTACAATAAAGAGTTTATTATTATTATCATTATTACAAAAGTTTAAAGATCAAACTTAGTATTTTGTAATAAAAAAGTTATTAATCAACCATTTTATGTTACCATTTTTTCTTTCAGCAAAGTTCAGTATAAATTAATAAGTGAACAGAATTAGACTCGACACAAAATTGTTCATTGAAATTTATTTTATCAGATTTCGTATTCTCAAAGTTTTGAGATATACATCGACACTTGATATTAATTTACATTTCCTTTATATCTGTTTGAAGGAAAATTGAAAGAATGTTGATGAAGCTGCAGAACTTCGAAGGACGTTTTTGATAAATATTTGCGAGAAACGTTCACAGTTGTGTTTTCGAGTGAAAACGATAAATCAAATTCAGCTCGTTCATAAATACTTTAATGAAAGCAATCTATTAAATTTTATCATTTTGATTAAATATGATAATTTTTTGGTGTACTAAAAATTTTACTATAGTAAACACGTAAGTTTCTAAGGAAGGTATCGTGGTTCTAATTACCTCATTGGTGTTACTAACATGTTCAACTGAAAAGACTAAACCTAATCGTGAGAAGATTGAACTGAAAATGACTCTTTAGATGTTAATTATTTTTATTTCTGTGCCTTGTATCTATAATAAAAATCTTTATTTTACACCTTTGGGTATGGTAACTATTTGAAACCATTTTTTTACTTTCGCCAGTAATAAAACTTATAGTATAATTAGAACACAATATAAGAAGAAACCAACTCGATAAACCGTAACCAACCACGAACCAGAGATATTGTGTTTGCTATTCCTTTTTATCAGGCGTTATTTTTTAATAAGTGCTACTTTATTCTACTCAATCAGCTGGCGTAGAGTGACTTGCCACTCTCTTAGATTTACCGTATAAAAGGTTCCATTGTCCTATTCGTTTTCCGCAAAATAATAAATTCATATTATATAATGTGACGATTTTCCTCATTTTCAATAGAAGCCTGACTTTTTAAAATATGCCAATAGAGAACCTGCTGCCTGTTGAATAGCACCTTTAATTTCGCTATTAGATAATGTCGATAGTGTGTACCGTGAATATATAAAATCTTTAAAAAAACCGACTTCCAGGCACTAAAATGTAAAAAATAACTAAACGGGGGTTTTCATTAAGAATAGATACCTAATCAGATATTTTCGAAGTCCAGGCACCGACTTCAAAAATATCTGATTAGGTATCTATTCTAAATGAAAACCCCCGTTTAGTTATTTTTTACATTTTAGTGCCTGGAAGTCGGTTTTAATTTTTTTATCAGTTTTTTGTTTTTATATTTTTAGTGTAGACGTAATAAGCAGGTAATTTGTTAGAACAAAGTTTTTAATAACATATTCGATTAAACAATTTTTTTTAAAATATATTTATTGTTGATTTTTTTAAAAACCACTCGGCCGATTTCGATAAAATTTATATGGGACTACTTGGGAGGAAAAATTTTCAAAATCGGTTCAGGCGTCTTCGAGTAATCGGTGAACATACATAAAAAAAAGATTCCGACGAATTGAGAAACTCCTCGTTTTTGGAAGTCGGTTAATAAATTAATTCACAATATTTTGCTCTTGCGTAAAATAATAGATTTACTTGTAATTCGACGATATTATTAGAAGTAACTTTAAGCTTAAAATTCTTTTAAACTCCTGAGTAAATAAACGACTTGGGAGAGTTTTTGCCATCAGCTAATATCATAAATTAAATGATTTGCATAATAAGTTTCATAATATATCATGTAAAGAATGTCATTAAAAAGATAAAAAATATAAATAATGTTTTAAAAAGCTCGTGAGGGACTTGAACTCCCGACCACCTCAAGATTTTGTTCAATAGGGCGCTCTAACCGCTGAGCTAACGAGCCTCTATAGAGTAATAAAAATTTTCGATATTGTTTCTTAAGAATTACGTCACAACAATAATGAATGTGCACTAAATAATGATTCATTTGCAATGAAATAACAAATATTAAATAATTATGTATAATACCTATTTATCGATAATAATAAATGAAATGCGAAAAAGAATCTATCGGCTGTCCCTTTCTTATTTTTTTTTCATACTAAACACATGTCGATAATTGGATTCACCGACTAAGTCGGAGTAATAGGCGATGCGTATAATTTTTTATTAAAGTTATATATTCTATTCAGGTAAAAACCAATATGGTTCCATATATATTTTTTAATATAGAGACCATATCTACCTGACTTACCCCTTAGTTACGCCTAAAGGAGTTTTAATTTAAAAAATTAAAAATAAATGTTACGAATTCTAAGTATGCTTACAAATCTAGTTACTTAATACTAATAATAATTGAACAATATTAGAAACACGTATTGCTAATCATATTCATTTGTGTATATGAGGTTCTAATTTAGAGAAGAGTTAAAAAAGTTTAAGGACTGGACGACGACGAGCAGTTTTAGATGGTGTTCACAAAATACCACCTGTTAACTGTAAACTAAATAATTCTAAATGTGGAGCTTTCTTGTGTCCAACTATCATATTTTATTTATATCTGGACACAGCTTTAGAAAATGTGCGTGTTGTTTTAGGATCTGCAAAAAAAACAAGTGGTTATAAAATATGATGGTAAAGTTTATAAGAAATAAAGATGGCTTGTGTGGCCTAGTGGTAGCCACACAAGTCATTTCTTAAATGGGCAATGGGCAGTGGTAACGCGCTCGCTTAGGAAAACGAGTGAAGCGGTTTCAAATCTCGAATCTTGCACCTCTGTTAATTTCATGTGCAAATCATTTCCAAAAATTGAATCAAGTTCCAAAAATTCCAAAAATTGAAATCATTCCCAAATTTAGAAAGAAAGTGAAGTCCGCTAAACTGAACTTGGCCAGCGTGGTGGACTATGGCCTGATCCCCCTCGTATTGAAGGGACCATCCCGGGAAGGGAAGAGTCACGTGCACAGCAGTGGGACGTTAAAAAGGGCTGAATACGTACATATGTTAAATAATATAGAACTTGAAACAGCAACCTAAGAACATAAAGCAACTAATAGAATATAATTTAAACTTTGCCATGCAATGCTAATATAACTTTCGAACTACTTACCTATTTTGTCTAAAATACTTCGATTTCAACTGGTACGCTAAAAGCCTCTTAATAGAAAAGAGGTCATTTTTTTCAAATTTCAGTATAATACGTAAGTTGAAATATATTTTCTAAGGTAAATACTCTATTAAATATAATTGTTGCCATAAATTACTTTATTCAAGTACCAGTTCTGAATACCAAAGAAATAGCTATCATAATAATCAAAATATTTCTTTCGCCATTTTTATGTTTTTATGAGCGACCCTATTATATATAATAATTTTCTTTACCGAAACTCTTTCAGGGGCGCTCGAAGAGCAAATGGCGCTCTTAGCCGCAGTCCCCATATTTATATGTTTTAGCAAAACGTGTGCACCGGAGTGGGTAATGGGTAAACAAGCAATCTCATTATTGCAAAAAACTCCAAGGAATTGTGGGAATGCAGGGAAAAATGAACCAACTATATTATCTTTTTAGATTTTTAATAATTTCACAATGTACGTAGAACAACTAGAATTTGCAATTTAACATATAAATATTATAAATACATAGCTCGTGTCATGGAGTTTGTGGTCGCACTCCTCCGAAACGGCTTGACCTATTTTAATGATTTTTTTGAGTATTTAATAGGTTTTTTCACCCTCCTACTCCCCTATTTTTTTATTGCGATTTTAGTACTTTTGTCATTTTGCCATAACAAAATCCATATAATTTAATATTAATAAATACATAGGGACGAACCCGAGCAAAGCGAGGAGGAGTCGCTATATAACATAAAGCAAAAGAGTTTTTTCTTGTAGATTGAACACGAATGAAGCCGCGGATTCTGCTAGAAATAATATATTCATGGATTACAAAAAAAAACGAAGTAAATATAAACTTTTTAACAAAAAATAAAACCGACTTCCAGGCACTAAAATGTAAAAAATAACTAAACGGAGGTTTTCATTTAGAATAAATACCTAATCAGATTTAATAATAAATACATTTTAGTGCCTGGAAGTCGATTTTATTTTTTGTTAAAAAGTTTTTATTTTAGCATTTTTAGTGTAGACGTAACAAGCAGGTAATTTGTTAGAACAAAGTTTTTTAATAACGTATTCGATTAAACAATTTATAAAAAAAATATTTATTGTTGATTTAAAAAAACCGCTCGACCGATTTCGATAAAATTTATATGCGACCACCTGGGAAATATACCCTTTGAAACAAAAAAAATATTTCCAAATCGGTTCAGGCGTCTTCGAGTAATCGGTGAACATACCTACATAAAAAAAAAAATCCGACGAATTGAGAACCTCCTCCTTTTTGGAATTGGAAGTCGGTTAACAAAACTAAAAAAAGTTAGTAATGTATTAAATTGCAGAATAGCAAAGTGTATTGAATTTAAACTGTTTAATAATAAAAAAATTTTTAGCGTCCCCTAAACAATGAACCGGGATTTTTTGGACTTTAAACTTAAAACTTTAACAAAAATTCTACCGCTTAGTAACGCTTTCCTATTTTTACCATCAGGAAAAAAATACAGTTAAGTGACGAAAACGATGTTTGGAAAAATGGAAAAAAGAACGGCTCGTGAGGGACTTGAACCCCCGACCACCACAGTCAAATGTTTAATAGGGCGCTCTAACCGCTGAGCTAACGAGCCTGTATTTCGTAATGCTAATTTTTGGTATAGCATGCAAAGGATTATGTCATAACAATGAGTCATCATCGTAAAGTAAGCGCCGAAAAATGAGTAGTTGATAACACGATAGCAGAACATATTTTGGTATGTAAGATAATATTTATCGTAAACATTTATAGATAGAAAATTAATAAACAGATTTTGATATTATTATTTATTTTATACTGTAAAAACTTGTACTGTTTTTATTTTTATCTTTTCATATTCCTTAAATATATTTAAGTTTTCCTACTACTAAACCTCAGGTTGTGATGCTTTTAATAAGCTGTCATCATGTATGTATCTAACCTTATGTTCAAATTATCTATATAGATCAATCGGAATCCAGGTTGGGAATAAAATGTTGAAAACATTAAATTTTATAATTTTAAAATGTTAGCAGGTATTTATGGAATAGAAATTCGTAAAATTCCTCCGATACTCAGCTACCACCGAGAAATGAGGGGACGCAAAGCGTTGAAAAATAGTTTTTTTTTTCAATTTCCGGCTTACTGTGAGGTTCTATCGAAAAATGTCTTCTACAAAAGTTATAGGTCTAGAAAAAATCTTCAACTTTTATTTATAAAAATGTTATTTATAACACTTTTTACAATAACCTCAAAGTTTTCGAGATATTTGCAGAAAACTCGATTTTTAACTTTTCTTGGTTTTTTATTTTTAATTTATAGAATAATCTTTTGATTTTCATGAAATTAAGTGAAAATAATCTTCAAAATATATATAATAAATAAAAAAAATGAAATTGCAATGTTTGGCCATTTTCGAGAAAAGTATGTTTTATAGTCTCCAGAGGCTGAAAATCACCCCCAACTTCAAGTGGACGTTTACATTTAAAAAATAAGTCGTTCCATTTTCAGATAGGGCTTTTTCTTTTCGTCTTGAACTCTAATTTAAAAAAATTAAATACATTGTATGGTTGTCCTGTAAAAATACCTTTAAAAATAAAAAAAAATGGCGACAATGAATAAATTTTACTTTGTAAGCTACATTTTTATACAACAATATATTTTTATTTTCTCTTAAAAATAAACAGATTCCGATTGGTCTAATGACTATTATATACAATATAATTTGTAACTATAGGTTATTGTGACGAATCCAATTGGATTTTGTAGTATTTCGATATTTAATACTGTAGGTACTTAAAAAAATACCTTTTTAATAAGAATAATACTTATTATTAACAGTGGTTTCGTATTTTCTTATTCATACTTATTAATATGAATGAAGTATTTAGCACGGGTTTTTATCACGTACAAAGAAAAATTGGTTCAAATAAATGTTAATAGATGACGTACATGCATGAATTTGTTATTAAAGTTGTGTTAAATTAACAAAAGATAAGAAAAAATGATTCCAAAAAGGTATATCATTGTTTTAAAAAATATTCTAAGTGAAGGGAAACAAAATAATGAACTCAAAAATCAAATTGGCATAATTTTACTGATTACTGAAAAATGTGCAATTAGGTGATGGGTTTGTAGTATATGTTCACAGATGGCGCTTTTACTTTTTATAAATCACTGATTTTTTATTCGAATACGGGATGAATTTTACAATATTAAGCATAAGTTAGTTTGCACATATTCTTAAAATAAAGCTTTATAAATAACAATTTTCGAATTAACGACATCTATTAATAATTCAAGCAAATAAAAATAGCCCGAAGAATAGCCCGAATTAGCGCTCTCCAATTCATTGTATGGGATGAGGCATCTGTACTAATAAAGTATTATGTGATCTGTGGTAATATTCTATAGAAATTGTCTAAATTCAATACAATTTAACAGAAAAAAAATTCAATAATATTAAGAGGCTCGTTTCAGTCCAACTCACCCTCCGTTTCTCCCTGTACGTAATCAAGGAAACTGGACACATAGCGCTTGATAGTTAACGTAATGTTGTTAAGATGAATGTAACTTAAATACATTTTATACCTTTTTTCGTAAAATACTTTTGAACTTCTTTAGAAAATGAAGACTGCAGTGGAGCAGAATCGTAGGTAAAGGTATATCTGCTAGGAATTGTGCCAGCAATCATAGGTTTGATTTCGAGAAAGATCGACTAGATTAAATACTAGTTTTTGTCTGCGGTCTTGCGCGCATCTACTCTAATTAGCGTCCGACTTTCCAGCCGGGCGTGAAATCAAGAGACCACTGGGTGATTTCAGTGGATGGTGCGCCATGCGGAAGTACCAGACTTCTTTGATAGCAGAGTGGATCGTGAAAGCAGTCCTTGGTTGTGTGGTCTGCTTCAGCAGGCCTGAAGTCGGGGCGTCGTGGTTGAGCGCGTAAGCAATCCTACGAAGCTCCGCATAACAACCTGTAAGTATTGGTAGTATGCGTAAATGCAGTTTATAACTACACAGTATAACATATAAATTTTCTCATTAATAATTAATTTAGTACACTGATTAACACTATGTCCCGTTGCAAGGAATATTTTACAGGATTCTAAACTTTTTAGGTTTGAACTTACTGCATTATTTCCATTCATCTATATTAGGTATATTTATTTTGTGGTAATAAGTCTAAAATCGGGCATAGATTTCATAATAATCTATTTTATTGTTTTTCACAAGTTATTGTGGCATATCATAACATATTATAATCAAATTGAAAAAAGTGGTCGTCCTAATAAAACATAACATATTCATTGAATCTTCTTTTTGATAGATTTGTCTTTACATCAAAAACAACCCTTCAAGGGCTGTCTCTTATAAATGTTAGGAGGATAAACACGTTCGCAGTTATCTTCTTTAAAAAAATATTTTGAGAACGAATAAGAAATTTTATATAAAATATTTATAAGCCTTATTATATTATTACATCCATGTTAATTTATTCGATAAGCATTTAATTATTATTATCAATCTTTCCTATTTGGTCATTTTAGTTAACTATTATAAAATAACTAGATTTACTAATTAACTATAAAATAACTATACTGTTATGTAAAATAATTAAAATATCTAGAACTAATTCTGTAAGCTTCCATAGCTTAGTAAAATTGTTTATTTTAAGCCTTACTTTACCAAATCGAAATTATAACAGTATTCCAGCGAATATAGACAAATTTTACTGGTTAAAATGTTGTTTTTATATTGCATTTTATTAAATTTGTATACATTTGTAGATATTTTAAACATTTTAAAAGTCTATCAAGATACTGTTGAGGCACGATTTTGTAATAGTCATACGTCACGTGGAAGAATATTTTTGTGAGCAATAAGTACCATTAAGTTTAAGCAACAATAAGTTCATATTATTAAAAATAAACAAAGCTGGACGAATGATATAGTGTGCTTCCCATGATCATTAATACATTTTACCTAACATACTGTACGGATCTCTTGATAACGGTTAGACCGATTTAATTTATATATTTTATAAGATATACGTAATAATTTGATTGAAGTGTTTGAGAAAAAAATAATTGTAAAAATGAAACAGTATTTTGTATGAATTCACAGATTAAAAAAATGAATATATTCTGTTAGATCGAATATTTAATAAAAAAGTAAATAATCATGATCATGATGAAATCTATACTAATATTATAAAGAGGTAAAGTTTGTGAGTACGTGACGTTGTAGGGGGTAATCTCTGGATCTACTAAACCGATTTAGATGAAATTTGGTAAGAAGATAGTTTAAGACTGGGAAGGACATAACATAATTTTTTTACCGGAAATCATCCTTTAAGAGGGTGAAAATGGGGATGGAAGTTTGTATGGGGAACCAAGCTAGGCACGAACCCGAGCGAGGCGAGGGTGAGTCGCTAGTATTGAATAAGTATATTGTTAGGTAGGTACTAAATAAATAAATATAATAAATATTTTTCATTTCTAAATAGCTTCCCCTTACGGTAAGTCCAATACAATATCTCACTAGCATTGTTTTAATGTAATAACGGTCACATGTCCCATCTGAGTTAGACTGCAAAGAGTAAAAAAATAAATTTCGTTCCGCCACCCCTGAGGGACCTCCCCGCCTACGAACAGCTTCTTTATAAAAGCTGCAGCTTTGTTTTTCCTTTCCACATATTTCTCAACTATCGCGAAGTGACCATCATATACTTAGTTATATTATATTATAGTTTGAATATGCTCATTTATTATAACTGACTGTAAGTATTTGATTTTCAATTTGGTTTTTATTGACTTCATATAAAATTAAGTTTTATGATATAAATATGTGAAACCTGGATGACAACACAATAATTTAATACAATCGAGCCAATCTAATGATAAAGCCAGGGTGTAAATAGTGGAACTTTTTGGTGGCTTCTTATAAATTCTTAGAATTTTTGCTCTTTTTTAACAAGTTCCTTAAATTATTATCAATATTACTGATTGAAGCGGGTTAAAAAGCTATAATTTGCACCTAATATATCTTTCAGGGAGCATTCAATATTTAGTGAAAATGAAAATTAGTAATTACTTACTAAATGTCTTAATATTTATGAATTGATCTATATTAAGTCTTAGCGCTTATTTCACTATATATTCACATATTTATTTTATTTTCAGTGCCAAAATCATGGAAATAAAACTATGTCTACTATTAATATTTTTCCTTGCAATAAACGATCATGTTTATGGAAAAAATATTAATAAAACCAAATCCATAAAGCTTATCCACAATAATACCAAACAAAAAGATAGCAAATCTCGGACAAAAAGATCATTAAATGAAGATATTGATAAACTGTTTATATCTAGTAAGGATTTAACCCAGCATGACCACATCGTAGAAGAAAGGGGCAGAGTAGTAAAGTTACAACCGATTGCTGATAAAGAACTTCCATTTTGGGGTGCGCGAGGACGGAGAGACTCTTCTGAAGAAACCGTTCCTAATGTACAATTACCAACATACAATCATCATAAATATTTGGAGAAAATTGACTTATATAAATCATTATTAAATTATCAAAATAAATTGCGAAGGGATGAAGGGGATTCTCCCTTTTGGGGTAATCGAGGAAGACGTGACTCTGGTGAATTAGATGAAAATGATGTTAGTCTGTTTTGGGCGAACAGAGGAAGGAGACAAGATGAAGAACCGTTTTGGGGAACAAGAGGCCGTCGAGAAGAACTTCCTCCATTTTGGGGGAACAGAGGGAGACGTGATGACGATGAACCTTTTTGGGGTAACCGAGGGAGACGCCAAGAGCAAGAGCCTTTCTGGGGCAATAGAGGCAGACGAGAAAATTCAATTATTGGAAATAATGGCGAAAAAAACAAAGTAAAAACTATTTATATAAATGAAGTAGACGAACCTTATGGCAAATATCAAGATAAATATAAAATAAAGCTAAAAAATTCTATTATTGAAACTGTAGATGATATACAAAGTAAAATTGAGAATTTCTCTAGGAACAGACGGCAAGAAGCACAATTTTGGACAAATAGAGGAAGAGACAGTAAGCTTCAATCGTTATTTAATGGAAAAATAAGAAATCGATTGCATCATATTTTAAATGATCAAATAAAAGGAGACAATTATGAGTTACGTTCTAAATATTTTGAACCAAACACAGTCCATGATTCTAGAATTTATGCTGAAGAGCCTCGTTATATTTTAGTTGAACGCAGTAGTCGTTCTTCGGCAGAGGAAGATCCATTTTTTATTTCAAGAGGCAAAAAATATAACGAATATGATTTAGATAATGGAACCCGAGGGAGACGAGGGTCGTTAGAAGAATTAGTGAAGTCTGTAAGGAATGATCCATATTACATAGCTAGAGGTAAAAAGGACGCATCTATTAAAACTGATAATTCTACAACAAACGACGACCACCTTTACAAAACTAAAGAGCTAGTTTGTTCAACAGTTAATTTGTTAATGAAAAAAATTCAAGGAAATAAAGTTAAGCGAGATATAAATGATCCAGAACGAAATAGAAGAACGATTTTGAAGAAATTAGCGTTACAGCTGCAAATGGATCCATATTTCGTGAGTAGAGGCAAGAAAAATGATGAATCAAAAGAAAAGTTAAATGTACAAGATTTTATTAGTAAAATTTTGGTAATGTGCGATTAGTACTAGAATGAGAAATACGGCAATGTGGCAATGTAAATGTAACTGTTCACTTATATTTAAATAAGCCTTAGGAAATTATGAAAAAAAGTAAAAAATACAATGTAGATTTTTAGACTAGGCTGCAATGATTCGTATATCGTAGGTACATTAAAAATTATTTTTATTGACAGATTGACTTGTTTATTTCCATTATAGAAATTCAATAAATTACATTAGAAAATGCTTTATTTTGTAATTATTTTAATTCAAAAACTAGCGAAGCTTTTGATACTGTGTAGAATGATGCATATAATAATAAATATTATTGAAATTTGCCATTAAACTTTAAAAAAGCATGTAGGTATATTTTCCTGATGCAAGTACATATTTAATAATTTTTATTTATATTATTTTAAACATAATAGACCTATTATTACTATATCCTACATCCTGATTTTATATGAAAAATACAAGATGAGACATGTAAAATATTTTCTATGTGTTTCTTATCTTATATATAAAATTTCCATGTCACAATGTTTGTTACCGTACTCCTCCGAAACGGCTTTACCGATATTTACCAAATTTTATATGCGTAATCAGTAGTTCTGAGAATCGGCTACTATCTATTTTCCATACCCCTAAGTGATAAGGGTGGCCCACTAGTCGCTAGTTTTCAATAAAAATATTGAGGTTTATAAACAAAATACGTAAGAAAATAAAAGTTATACAGTTTTATAGCATCACCAGTTCTTGTCCACGGCTCTTCTCGAGTGGGAGTCTCAATGTCATATGTGCTAATCATTGATATACAAAAACTCAAGATATACAATTAGCGTCTCAAAAGTGTCCTCAAAAAGAAGTGCACAATTTTATAATTTTAATTAGTTTTATAATCGGATATGGATGGAATATTATTTATTTAATTTTTCTGTTATTATTATAATTATTACAATTTTAAAAATATTAATTAGTAATCTATATTTAGTGCTGCCATTATTATCATTATAACCATAAAGTAAAATATAAAATATAATATTAATTATTGTTCTATATGTAATTTAAAAAGTTAAAGTGTTATAGAACTTTCGATTTTTGAATTTTTTTCCATACGTTTGACTTCAATTCCACGTTTTTAAGAGATAGGTTGTTAGAAAATGTGTATCTATGTTTTTATATATCAATCGTGGTAATACAGAAAAAATCTTTTTAACGAAATTCATTCAAATGCGTTAGACTGTTACAGTAAGAAGTTATTCCAACATTAAAAAAAGGGTATACTGTAAATATCATTCAATACTCTTATTTAATATTTCAGTAAACAAATTAAGAGTATATATGTATCCACAAAATTAACTTTGTAAAAGGAAGCTAATTCAATATTGCTATTAATTACTATACGTCATAGTGTACCGATACCACTTTGTATTCATAATATAATAAACAAGATGAATACCTCAGTCAAAATTATGCCATAATACGATATGCTAAAGAAACCGTTGGACCATGGAGTCGAAATGCTAAATCATTCCTCAAAACACAAATTTAAAATAAAACAGAAAAATTATATTACTGAAACAATAGATGACATACATACAGAGTAAAATTGAGAATTTCACACAAAACACAGAAAGCTTCAGTTGTTATTTAATGGGAAAATAAGATATCGATTGAATCACCGTGTTAAACAAATTGTCATAACGCCTATACTGGTGACAGAAGGGCTGACTCGTTTTTCGCCCAAAAAATCAAATTGAATGGCAATCTATTCAACGGGGGAATGCGGTCTAGCATTCTTGCCACTATTCCACACGGACATGACTTGTACAGTAATAATTAAGTGTACATATATATATGTAATATGTATGTATATATATATGTAATATGTATATAATTATCATTATCTGATCCCCCTCGTATTGAAGGGAGGCCCGTGCCCAGCAGTGGGACGTTAAAAAGGGCTGTATATATACATACATATAATTATCAAGATTGTGGAACTCACTGCCTGATTATATTTTCAAAGATGATCCCTCACTCACAACTTTTAAATTTAGAATTAAACAGCACTATTTATCAAATCAGATATAATGTATAAGTAATAAGAATGTACGTATATGCTTGTATGTAATGTATGTGGGTATAAGTATATAATTTTTTGTATAATTATAATATTTAGTTGATTTATTTTAATACTAGCACTGCCCGCGGCTCCGCCCGCGTTCAGATGACCAAAAACCAAATTCTTATGTTTTACATATTAGTATAGGTACATTTCATTGCAGTTTTTGTACTTTTTCTCAGAAATGAGACATTTTCCCGCGGTAAAAAGTATCCTATATTGTGTTGACCCGGATAAACAGCTCCAGTGGTTTTTCTGTGATGCGGTAACAGATAGACAGACAGACAAAAGATCTAAAAACTATAGATTCGGCCTCTGTATCAATAATAATGTTTATTTCAATAAGATTTTCCAAAAAATATTTTATGTACAGATTTGGCTTAGTTACAATTTTATTATATGTATAGATTAAGTTTATAACATTTAATGCTGAACTAAACCGCACTAAATTAACTTATTTTCTCACTTCTGAAGGGTTTCTGGAAGGAATATCTTAAGCGATAAGTTATCCTTTGTCGACATGCTGTTGCTTTATTTTGTATAACATATATTTTATGATAAATAAATAAATAAATAAATAAAAATAAATAATTAATTAAGTATATTTGTAATTTCAAGGTAAATACCAAACCGTTATATGGCACATAAGTCAAAATCTATTCTATACATGAAGAAATCGGGATAAATAAAAACAAATATTTTAAGTGCGATTTCATTTTATTCATCTTCAGCTTCATTTATCGATATCTACGCATCCATATATAAAATAATTACAAACTTTGCTCTGACATTTAATTTCTGATAGGTAACATATAAGAATTTTATTTGAGCAATAATTTTCTCTGCTCTATAAGCTTCGTAATCCATAGAATATATGATTTAACACTATCAAGAGATCTACTGAGAACAATATTTATTTTGATAAAGAGTTAAAATTAAACCAGTTTGGTAGTTCGTCTGATTTTCATAAAAGCAGACGTGAAAAAGCTTGTTTCAACTTTCAAACACACCGGTAACCTATAAATGAAATTGTATGTATACACAAATTTAATTTATTAGGTACACATTCATTTTCGTAAAACTAGCAAATTGCCATTATTTAATGATAGCAACACCAACAGACATTCAGTACTATGATATGATTAGATTACATACATTACGTAAATCTCTCTAAAACTTTGTGATCGTATGTTAGGTATAAGACCGTGTTGGTCTTACACACCGTATAATACTGTACGCGTTTATAAAATGTAAAATTTTGATGATTTTCGACATTTTATGTCCTAACTTAACAGTTAATAATCTCAATACTCTATGCTCTAACGCAAAACAATTTTAATATCCTAAATTTAAATTCATATCAACAATTTTAAAAAGCTAAAACATTTATTTACCAATGAATTAGATTTCTCTATATTTGTATTATATAGTACAAAAACTTTTTCCAATGTAGATATTGTACATATTATATACCATTTGAGAAGGCATATCTGAGATATGGAATAAGAATTTCAAAGTTCAAAAAATAATTTTGATCCAATCATATTATATGTTAAATTTACTCTGTTTTAGATGTAAACAAATTCCTGCATCATTTCTTAGATACGAAAATTATTTTATCTTCAATTTACGTTTGAAATTGAATCGAAACATGAAGTTTCGGGATTTTTTAACCCTGTAGGCCGTAAATTTGTTCATACTCTCCATAAAAGTAAATGATTTGTTGAATCTTCCCTCCCAGCATCCTCAGTCATAGATGAACTTCTAAAGTCCTCATAACCATCTCCCCCTGAGATGATTAGAGTTTCCTTATTACTTTGTGTGGATTCCGTTTGCTTTTGCATTTTCTCCGCGTTCTGAGATCGTCGACTTAATGCTTTTGTTTTTAGGCTTTGTGTCGGTTTGGCCGCTGGTTTATGAGTGACAGGATTTTCGACAATGGTCAAAAATCGCACATGACCAGTGTGACCATAGTGGATACCTGAAATAAGATACAAATTGTAATATATATTTCATTAAATTTAAGAAATTACATAGATATTTTTTTATATATTTTTTGTAATATGTAGTAGAAAAAAATGTTTTTCAAACTAAAATTAAATGCCCAAAAAAATTACATTTCTCTGTCACTTTGGACATAGGTTGAGAAAAGTTTGATTAATTTGAACGGAGCTTTCATAATCAACTAATAAAAGAAACATTAAATTAAAACGTAGCAAGCGTAGAATTATTCAGTTAAGTACATTTTCTATTCCTTTCACTCTCAAAGTCCTGTGGCAGAATAATTCTAAGTGTCAAACTGTAGTGACGTTAGAACGATCAGACGCAAAGCCGACAATTATATGGATTGGGCTTCCTAACTTCAAGTTGTTATTGAGAATTTTATAACAGAAAAATCGTCTTATTATACTTAGCCTGACCCGAAACTCGAACCCAATATCTCCAAATCTATAAAAAATTAGCCACTAAACTAAGAAGACAGCCAAAAACAATATTACAGCACAGTATAAAAATCCTGTTGTTAATAAATACTAAGGTTGTCAAAAATACAATTCAAATCAATTTTCTTGTTAATGGCAAATAATACAATTGCTAATAAATATAAATTTCATGGCGAAAAACAACACAGACAGCCAGCCAAAAATTCTAAAAACTATAGATTAGGCCTCTGTATCGATAAGAAGGACTATTTCAATAAAAAAATTCCAAAAAAAAATTTAATGTACAGATTCGACGATTTTTTTGAAATTATGTACTAGCGGCTCACCCTTGTTTCGCTCGGGTTCGTCACTAGGTACGATTTAAATAGATATAAATAGTTATCATCCAGCGTTAACAATGTAAATGTTATTTTTTTTCGTTAATTTTTTCGAGGTTTTAATACTTATTATTCTATTCCGGACTAAGAGACATACAAAACAATCAAATATCATAAAAATTGGTCCAGCCGTTCTTGACCTATAAATGGTGCAACTGACACGACTTTATTTTATATATATATATATATAATAGTATATAATGTACCGCTGATGGGCGGCACGGCGAAGGCGCCGGTGCGCGCGTTGGGCGAGTTGTGCAGCGGCGCGGAGAGCAGCACGCCGGCGCTCGTGCCCACCCACAGCGTGTCGCGGTGCGCGCGCAGCGCCGTCACGCGCAGGCACGCCGCCTTGTGCTGCCGGATGATGTCGTCGCAGCCTGCGGGCCGGCGCGCACTACGTCCTTACTCGGTATCATACTTTTGAATGTGGACTTTAAATTAAAGTTCAATTTCAAAGCTATGTAATGCTATTTAACAACCTTGGGAGTGTGCTGGTACACTACATTGTAACTCCGTATCGTAGCAGTTTTGAATATGAACTTTAAATATACATATGATGTAAATATACGTATATAAAGACTGTACATATTACATAGTATGTGTCAGTAGCTTTATTGTTAGTTAATGTGCATTCTACAACACAGGTTACGCACGACGGTTATTAATAATATTTTATATTAGGCTTTAATATCGTGGATTTAAGAAATTTTAAAGAGTTTGGCGAGTGTTAGAACTTCGACCATGATTATTATAGATTTTTTTATTTATAATACATAAGCTCATCAATAGCTATTAAACTATAGATAATTCTCAATTTGGCAACAGACTTAAACAATAAACAAAAGAAAATATGCGTATATGTGTGTCAAATACATGGTAGTGTGTGTAAAGTTTTATTTATTGATTTAATGTATTTTTTATGCATAATTAAAAAAAATATTAGCATTCTGCACTCCTTCTCTATAGAAACTATAAGTGTAGGAAATTTCATACTCGTACGTCCGCGTAATTTTCGTAAAAAATGGGTAAAAAGTTTTTGTTTAATATTCGTATTAATATATAGATGTTAAATATACGGATGTATATATATATATATATATATATATATATATATATATGTATATGTGTGTATATATATACGAGATGTAGTTGCACAGACCGTGTAACATCTTGGTGACGTGCGGCGTGATGTTGATGTCGGCGAGCAGGTCGCGCGCGGCGGCGTGGTAGCAGCGCAGCGTGGCCGCGTTGTGCAGCGACAGCCACACCGCCGCGCCCGCCACCGCCATGTGGCTGATCGGCTTCGCCTCCGAGCTTATTTGGAATGTTTCGTCCACCTGGTGGGGTTTTGTTTTAGGATATATTTACCGAACAATATAAATATACCGATAGATTATAAGTTAATCTTTTGTGTTCCCACATTTTGTTAAAGTAGATACTTAAAATGGTCGCACTAGAATTGAATTGCCTGTACTGATATGTATCTCACTCGGTTTACGGCCAAAGAATTCGCATTCAGCGACAAAATGCAGCTAGCATTTCGCTATAATCCCCCACACGAACATGATTTGTACTGTAAGTATTATTAAATATACAATTTAATACCTATAATTCTCTTTTAAACTCATTTAAAGCTATTTTGTTTTTTTCGATATTGTATTTCATTATATTTTTTATCAGCAACTTTTTTTTAATAAACGTGTATAATTTAAATAAATTATACTCTTTTTTGCAAATTTTATTATTGACAGTACCCTATGTTTTATTCCAGTAAAAACCTAAATTGACCCAACCGTTTTAGTATAAAGGAGTAACAAACACACACACACATACAGACATGCACATTAACAATAGTATTCCGACAATACCTGCAAGGTATGCGGGTTGATGATCTTGATGGAGGAGTGCGAGGCGCACCACAGCCGGCCCTCGGACAGCAGCATGCTGCTGACGGGCGCGCCGCCGCCGCCGCCGGACCCCACCGGGATCGTCGACCGCTCCGTCCACGAACCGTCTATGTTTATTATAATTCTATCTTTTGTATATACCACAAAAAATATACAAATAAAAACCAAATATCATGTGTATAAAAGATTCTTTCCAGCAAACCTCAAGCGTGAGAGGAGTAATTTAACTAAAAAAAATCAAGCCAGTGATACCAATGATTCATAATAATAACGATACTTGTGTGATAATTTTACTAAGTATTCTCGTTTATTGCTCCGACTACCTTAATTGGATTACCGTTTACATGTGGTCGCGACCACCATAAAAACCTAGGTCACCGAGACCGTGGTATCGGTCATGATCGCCTAATGCGGTTAGATTTATAACTATACAATACATGAGACGATCTAACATACGACATGATTGAAATACTTATTTAATGTACACTGTATCTTGTTTTTAAGGTGTTCTGTGACAAACGAGCAGACAGACCACCTGATGAAAAGCAATACGTGTCGCCCATAACACCTACGGTTCATGCACTTAGATTTTATGTTACAAAAATGCAGAACCGTTGGTGCGTTGTCACTGTGAGGACTAAGATGCCTCTTGCCTGTAATTTCGCTGGCTACCTTATACTTCAAACCGGAACACAACAATGTAATCATTGTTGCTTGGCGGGAGAAATAGATAAGGGTATCTATTATATATTTGTGGTAATCGATCAAATAATGCACCAATATTAAATATAAAATATGTATAATAGTGCAGTAACGAATCCGATATAACAAACAGACAAGCAGACAAACGTACATTTTTACATAGTTTTAAAAATCTATTTGTATCTAGAGTGTGTGCACAATTGCAACTATCAATATTATATGTAAATACATATATTATGTAAAAAAATCTAATATCTTACCAATATCTCTACAATACACAACGAGATCGCCGTTCCCAAGCGCCACAAACACTTTACCCTCCATATACCTGATAATATAAAACAAACATTATGTAATATCAAATCAAAATGATTTTCCTATACATATATTTTATTTTTACTTTATATAGCTAGCAGAACCCGCGGATTTGCTCGCGCTAAAACTCCAAAAAAAACTCTAGAAAGGTAGGTTTCATAGAAACTTTCATCCCCTATTTAACCCTCTTAAAATATGAATTTCGAAAAATGCTAAAATACGTATTAATTTAATTGTATTGAAGAGCATTTATACCAAGTGTCAAGTAATTCTGATCATAAATATTTTTTTGGTTGTATAACGTAATTTCCTCCCGCGGTAAAAGTAGCCTAGGTCACTCTACAACATTCCAACTATCTGCACACAAAAAATCACGCAAATCCGTCACTCCATTTTGACGTGAAAGAAGGTCAAACAAACTAACAAACAAACACACTTTCACATTTATAATATTAGTATGGATATATGCAAAAAACATTTAGAGCTGTGTTACAGCTCAACAGTCAACAGTGTTCGTGTTCGGTATATATTGGTTGGTATATTAAGCATATTCCAAAGTAATAATGAGTTATTGATTAATTTTGACCACGGTATCCAGTTTATCTGAGCCTAGGAGCCCTAACTAGCTCAGAAGATATTGTGATATATCATAGCGCAATGCGTGTGGGGAAAAGACCAGTGAGAATCATGCGGCAGGCCAGAGGATTAACGTACTTTCTGAGGCATAGTAATGGAACACTTTGAACATATTATTGACTCTGAGCATTATAGAGTATTTCTTAACAAAAAAAGCTAAAAACTGTTTGGCCCTTTCTGTATTTCCAAATCTGCAGCTGTAATGAAACTGTCAACGACAACACTAGGTGGAGCGCGGGTGCAGAGGCGGGGCATCGGGCTCCCTACTACTGTACAGTACTTGCTCTGACGGCGGCGACCCAAACGCTCGCGTACTAGATACTTTATACCTATGTACTTATTATACGTATTAATTTTAAACCTAAGTTTTTAATCTTGTCCCTAATCACATACAGTTACCTTATATTTCTAGACTTTAACTCAAAAAAACGTCAAGATTAAATTATTCCCAAAATACTTACACAATGGAATGCACTCCAGAATTGTGTTGCAATTTCACTTTATTCTTCTTAATCCGTATATTATCCAAGCAATTGTAGACGTGTATGCAGCCGTCCTCAGTGCCGAGCCACATGGTCGGCTGGTTGGCGGTGGTCGCGCTGTCCTCTGACGACTGTCTACTTGCTGGCGATGATAATGTACCTGATATATATATATATTTATAGATATATTTTATCTCTCTCACTCTTTCTCTTATGGGGAAAGACAGATATCATATACTTATCATTTTTCTATTATTTATCTATAGTATACATTGATGTAGAAAAACTCAAGATATACATTATTAGATATATATTATTAGCGTCTCAAAAGTGTCCTCAAAAAGAAGTGCACAATTCGAAATTGAATTGCGCCTTTTTCAAATGTCTTTTGTTCATTGCTTTTCAGATTAAAAAATTAAAACTCACGTTGTTTCGTTTAAAAAAGTACTTTATGTGGTGTGCGTAAGTTCGAATTTGTGTTTAGATAATTAGGACTTTCAATTTTTGAATTTTATTCTTTGGTTTAACTTGACGTCACAATTGTCGACGCCACTTTTTGAAGCAATATTTGTTAGGAAATGTGTATCTATGTTTTTATATATCAATGATAGTACATTATAAACGTTGTAAATAAGAACAATGGCTATTAAAGATATTATCAGACAATTTATAATTTCAAAATCAACTTATTGGAGAAAAACAGAATAGATCTAAAAAAAAAATTATATCTATAGACATTATTAAGGAAGTACATAAAGGTTCATACCAGCCATAATTCGTCCAGGAACTACGTTGCAATAAACAATTAATAGGATAGTGCATAAACATATTTCAAGAAGGGGTTTTAAACGAAATTATTGGTAATATAGATCTAGCTAATGCTAAGGTACGAGTATATATTTAGTGTACATATATGTATATTTAGGTGTAATTGGTAAAGAAGTGAGTAATTACATATAAAATCTAAAATGTACGGCTTTTGCAACCACCAGATAAACTTCGAAAGATAAAATAGAGGGTAAAGATTATAAAAATTACAATCTTTTATTTTAAAATAAAAATAATGGTATCTAATATTTATCTGACAGTGCAAAAATCTAATTTTAAAATTGGAAGTGTTCAGGGAACAATACGTATATTATGTTGATAAAAAATAGGTGTAAATTTTTAGTTTGTCAAACACTGTCTTGATTTTGAAAAAAAAAGGTGTAGCTTAATTAAATTCAGGTAAAATTTTCTTTGCAGCATGCATATGAAATCAATGGCGGTCTTACGGATGATGCAGCACAGATGGCACCAATAGCGTATTCCAAAAGAAAATATTTATATTAACCGTTAAGATAATCAAAATCTATACTAATATTATAAGAGGCAGAGTTTGTTTGTTTGTTTGTCTGTCTGTTTGTTTGTTTGTTTGTTTGTTTGTTTGAACGCGCTAAGCTCAGGAACTTCTAATCCGATTTGAAATTCTTTTTGCTTTAAATAACACGTTCATTGAAGAAGGCTATAGGCTATATATCATCCTGTTACTACCCAAGGGAGCGAAGCAGTAATCTTAAATGTCAACAAATCAGGCAGACTTCCATACATTCTTGTAAAACTGATATTTATTACGAAACAAATTTTCCGCGGGTGTAACCGCGGGAAACAGCTAGTTTTTGATAAAATGTAATAAGTTCTTATTTAGGCTTATCAAAATTAACAATACAAAAAAAAACAGAATTAATTTATTGCAATTTTTACTGAACTTCGTAAGTCCCGGCTACTTTAAAAAAACTCAGATATATTTATACCATAAATGGATATATGTAATATATACTCGTGGCACCACTACCAGTAAGAAATTGCGGAAAGACATCTTTATTGGGTACAGTATAATATGAACAATAAAATATGTTGTGCTAAAAATTTATCACTTTCCTGTAAAGTTTCATGATATTTACGGGATAATTAATAAATATGTATATGATGATAAATGTCATGTACAAAAATCGAATGAAATATTCTCATAATTCAAATCGCTTACCAGAATTAATGCCCATAGCCTGTTTGTCTACCGCCGGGTTGGAACTGGATTTCATCACAGGATGTACTGGAATGCTCTGTCCAGTGTGCGGAGTACTGAGACTCTTACTGTGGTTCGGAGTGAGGGTCTTGGTGGAAAGTCCGGAGAGTCCGCCGGAGAGATGGAGGCGGAGACTGGCGGACTCTTGGCTCCTTTCGGAATTTGCGTCTTGGTTCTCGCTGGTTGATGACCCGTCGTCGTCATCGTCGCTTGATGATGAACTGGATATTGTTAAGGTTATATAATACACGTACAAATATATAGATATATTTGTGTTAAATTTTAGATTTATAACTTAAATAGCTGAGAAATTTTTCGAACATTTCATGTTTAAAGATAGATAAGTACCTGTCCAATCGTATACTCTTGGAACTTTCATCTGGATCTGATATGCTGATTCCAGGTTTGGAACCAGTGCTGTTCAATGAACTCGTACTCCTAAAAACATATGACATAACTTTAGTTGATTTCTCTGCATTAAATTCGTATTTCTGAGGGTTTTTTGCCATTTTGATTGGCCGGCCTCCTTGAATGATGTTTTACTTGAAAGTTGTTTTTTTTTTAAGATTTTTAAATTTTTATTTTTTTATTTTGAGGCGAAATAATTAACGTTACAAAAATCTAAAACGTCCAAACCACAGATCCCATACAAAAAATTGGACAGCGCTAAATGGGACTATTCTTCTGGCTATTTTTGTTGGCTTGAATAGATAATAGATGTCGTTGATTCCCAAATAATTAAACTTTTATTTTATAAATATGTGCAAACTAATGAATACGAAATGTTGTTGTAAAACTCATGATGCAATCGAATAAAAAAATCAGTAATTTTACTATTTTTAGTTGTGATAAACAATTAATAAAAAATAACAACGCCACCTGTGAATATATACTACAAACCCATCATCTGATTGCTGATATTTCAATATCAGTAAAATTATGCAAATTTGATTTACAGGCGCATTATTTCGTTATATAATACTAGCGACTCACCCTCGCTCCGCTCGGGTTCGTCCCTAGGGTGGTCCACCCTTATCACTTAGGGGTATGGAAAATAGATAGTAGCCGATTCTCAGACCTACTGAATACGCATATAAAATTTGGTAAAAATTGGTAAAGCCGTTTCGGAGGAGTACGGTAACTAACATTGTGACATGGAAATTTTATATATTAGATTTTTTTTAAACAATAATACACCTTTTTGGGATCTATTTTTTTATTTTTTGCTAATTTAACATAACTTTAAAAAAATCGATACATGTAGCGTCATCTATTGACATTTATTTGAACTAATTTTTCTTTATTCTGATTTTATTACTGTGGTAAAAGTAGAGATAATAATGTATAAAGAGAATAGTATAAGATGAGGCGTATCAAGTATAATATTCAGACCTTTGTAACATCCCACAGCTGGGCAAGGCACGAAAATATCAGAAGTGGTAGACCCTTGTCTGATTTGAACCCGCTTCTATTACCACAATATATGATATGTTAGCAAGCGAGCACGTACGGTACGTCGAGCGTGTGCTGCCGGGCGAGCGCGGGCGCGGGGGCGGGCGCGGGCGCGGGCGCGGGCGCGGGCGGCACGCACGCCACGCACAGGATGCGCGCGTTGCACACGCCGTTGCAGGACGTCACCTGCGGCTTCGGCGTCAGCGTCAGCACGCACACCTGCCCCACGTAGCCGTCGCTGTTGCATACCTGACGTATAATTGGTTTTTTGCATATACATAGATCCTTAATATATAGTTTAAAAAAGTATCACCCACTTAATCATAGAGTATGAATATGGGAAGAAGCGCGGGCCATTCCCAACACGAGTATCCTCGGATCGCTTATTGGGAAGACTCGAACATAATTATTGTAAAGATTATTAAGAAATAAAACTATTTTTATTTTTTATTTTATTTTACATAGAGAATGAACTGTGTTTCATTGCCAGCTGGGAAGTAAAAATGGCGAAAAAGATATAGACAAAACGAGTATTTTTTGA
This sequence comes from Brenthis ino, assembly GCA_921882275.1. Lineage (NCBI taxonomy): Eukaryota > Metazoa > Arthropoda > Insecta > Lepidoptera > Nymphalidae > Brenthis > Brenthis ino. The sequence continues at coordinate 25,621,804 of OV170229.1, read as the reverse complement.
ACGGTTAATGAGGATAAATGTTTAAAACCATTTTACATTCTATTATAATATTGTAATTTTCAATAATATTATATTTTTTACACCTATACATTATTATAATAAAATTGTAATTAAGCCGAATCTGTACATTAAATATTTTTTGGAAAATCTTATTGAAATAAACATTATTATCGATACAGGGGCCGAATCCATAGATTGTAGAATTTTTGTCTGTCTGTCTGTCTATTACCGCATCACAGAAAAACCACTGGAGGGATTTGATGAAATTTGGTTTGGTGATAGCTGGTTATTCGAGTCAACATATAAGATACTTTTAACCGCGGGAAAATACCTAATTTCTAAGAAAAAATATAAGAACTGCAATGTAAAAGTATACTAATATGTAAAACCTAAGAATTTAGTTTTTGGTCATCTGAACGCGGGCGGAGCCGTGGGAAATGCTAGTTCCATTTAGAAATTCGAATAAAAAACGGGTATCGGCCGCACGTTCGCTTACTCTCTTTGTCAATTTCATGACAGTATTGCTCAGTCCATTCCCATCGACCAAAACATTGATATATAAAAATATAGATACACCTTTCCTAACAAATATCTCTTCAAAAAGTTCAGTCAAACCAAAGAATAAAGTTCAAAAATCGAAAGTCCTAATTGTCTAAACACAAACTCGAACTCATGCACATAACGTACTTTTTTAAACGAAACAGCGTGCATTGAAGAAAATAAATTTGAAAAAAGCGCAATTTAATTTCGAACTGTGCACTTCTTTTTGAGGACACTTTTGAAACACTAATTATTGTGTATCTTGAGTTTTTATATATCAATGTTTTTGGACGAAGTTCCTTATCGCACGTTACTCGGCACATTTGGCGAATGAATGAGCACTTGGTACTTGAGTCCTGGGTTCAAGCCCCGGGGTACGCATAGTTTAATTACTGAGTTTTTCTATTAAGATATTCTCAGTAGTACCCCGGAGTTGGGAACTAGACGATGTTTTACCCCGCGCTGTAACTCTCACCGGTCGTGTCGAAGTATCTTTCCATTGGACTTTGAGAGTGACAAGAATAGAGAGTGCACGTTGTGTCTGCGCATACACTTGTGTACTATAATATCTCCTGAGCATCTGGCTAGTCTCAGTAAGATTGATTATCAGTAAATATAGAAAGATTATCAGTAAATCTCACCCAAACATCAGGCGACTGCCCTTTAGGCGGCAGCGTGGGCGCCGCGCAAGTGAACTGCAGGCCGGCGCGCGTCTTCCGTATGGGGACCGGCGAGAGGAACTCAGGAGCTGGACGTTCTGGACCGTATACACCTGGAATGTTAGTGTGCAAATTGTAAGTCATAATTGACCGAACGTAAATTTTTCACTTAAGACCAACATTTTCATAACTTTCATCACAGTTACGAAGCTGATAATTTTATTCAAAAAAGTAATACTTATGAGGATTTATCTGCAAAAACAAATCTCGACAAAGTCTACTAATTTTTTTTTAAATTTGAATTGACAGGTCGAAAATTCTCAAAAATTAAGAAAAAATCATAACTCCTAAACTATGAAAATTCGCGTTACATACAGGGCAGTGATTCGGATACCCTACGATACGAGAGGCCTAAATTTTATTTTTGGAAATCAACGTTTCGACCACCCCTGTATAGATTTTACTATTAAAGTTACATTTATTTTATATCTATTTCAGTCTCATGATTATTTTTTATTTCTATTATAAAACTAACGACGTACCCTCGCTACTCTAGAGCGCATCTTTAGGTGCGTTTTCAATACATAAAAACAGTAGCTTAATTTATATTTAGTAATTTATTTTTGTGTACCTCTTAAGGTTTGGCCAGCGTTAGCCATTTAAACTAAGGCGACTCAATAGGAAAAGTTAAAGTTAATTTAATAGTTATATATAAACACTAGCGGACCCGACAGACGTTGTCCTGTCTACACGTCTTTAATTTGAAAATTTCAAACTTTTTTTAATAAGCTAAAACATTCTGGACCATTTTGATGAAAATTATTATTCAAATTGTGAATCTAAACCATTCCCAGATCCCCTTGAATACACACAAAAAATTTCATCAAAATCGGTCCAGTCGATTGAGAGAAGTTCAGTGACATACACACTCACAGAAGAATTATATATATAAAGATGTATAATTCAAAAATCAAATATACGTATAAAATACTCACTCAATTTCTGTTTGGTCTCATTTATTAGTTCCTCCCAATTACTTCTCTTTTCGGTTTTAGGGAATATTATTGTAAGATTCTCTGGACCACTTCTGAAAAAAAATATATATAATATAAGTATGTACATAAGTGTATTAGTCAATAAAAAAACAATCCATCCGCATTCAAAGCGTGGAGGATTGTAGCTTGATTCTCCTCCGCCGTAACAAATATTATCACAGATAAACAAGCAGACAAAATTTTTAAAAGGAGTCGTTTAGTATTGATATCATATAGATAACTTTATACTTGGAAAAACGTTTATTTTGTATAATCGTATATACAGACACTACAATTTTATGTATACTAGCAACTTTTTTTTTATAACTTTGTTTTACACTATGTAGGGATGTATAGAAATATACTGACGAAGTGTTAACACTGATCTCCATATAGCAGAGCTGTGTGTCGCTGCTCTGCCGGTCCGCGAGCTGGCGGCCGGCGGCCAGCAGCGACTCGCGCACGAGCTCCTCCAGCGCGGCGTGCGGCGCGCGCAGCGCCGCCACCAGCTCCGAGATGCGCGCCAGCGTGTTCACGTCCTCCGTCAGCGTCTCCACTTCGTGTATTATACGACGAATGTTTTCGTCTTTTGCTGTACAATTTGTTTGGTTTACGTGACTTGTATTGGAAATAATAATAATAATAATGAACACTTTATTACACCACACAAGAAATATATAAAGAAGTGAAATATATATATATACGTAACAACAAAAGATGCTCAGCAAGCCTTATCGCTACAAGTGATCTCTTCCAGGCAACCTTAGGGTAGGGGAATCAGTATATAAAATAAATATTAACTTACTAGCGACTTTTTAATTTTTGATATGGAATAGATAGACCATATTATACATATCGGTATGATAGGTTTTATATCCTTTACTTGAGAAGTGATTAATCCACATGGATCCTCCTCACCCCCTTAAGGCATGATTTTCGGAATAAAAGCTATCCCATGTTCTTTCCAGAGTCTCACACTATCTTCATACCAAATTTCATTTGACTCACTATAACGGATTAAGCACAAAAAGATAACAGACAAACAGACATAATTACTTTCGCATTCATACTAGCAGTACCCACGACTTCGCCCGTGTTCAAACTTCCGATCGCTACTAAAATTCACAGGATCACCCGCTAGACTAATCAAAAATTAGCCTAGAAACTAATCATAATCGCTCCAGCCTTTTTGGAATCCATAGGGAACATACAAACACATCGATTTTTATATATACAATTAATATACGAATATAAATACCTATTATATATACATTTTATTTATTTGTAACATTGGTATTTAATTTTAAATAATATCGAAGTTAGAGTAAAGTAAGTCAATAATTGCACGTAGTCGCGATCTAGTACAAAAAAAGTATACATTTTATCATCATCTATATCTCACCTTTAACGATTTCCACGTCAGCTAAAGATATCCTCATTAGAAGTTTAAATTTATTTCCTTCCATTTGACTCGCTATACTACTTTGGTACGTTCTGTAATTAGAGAAAATATTATTAAACTTTCTATGCAATATTTAAAATCTGAAATTTTAAGAGAGAAACTCAAGTATATATATATATTTATTCATGCAAACGGGAATCGAATTAACAACTCATATAGTACAAGGCAAAACTTCTCACTAATATAGTATATGAAAAGAGGTATGACACAATATAAAAACTATTTAACAACAACAGTTAAATAAAACAATAAAAACAATATTATATAGTTGTTACAGTCGTTACATGACCTTTCTGCCCACCTGAGCCTAAAGTGCAGTAATAGACATTTTGGTCGGTTTTGAGTTAATTATATATTCAAAATCCCCATTTTAGTAGCTATCAGTCAAATTAATTCTTTTTTCTGTAGCGCTAATAAAAGTATTTTATTTTAATGTTTTTTCGGAAGGTGTAACAGCAAAAATATCACAAATCTGTTAAAATATTCCATGTTTACCAGCTAAACCGCAGTACAATTAATACTGCACAAGATTTTTCTCTGTTTCCTAACTAAACTGCAGTGTTTTATCATATTTTGTGGCACTTAAAATAGTAGTTTGTTCTAGGAGATTCAAGAAAAAACTTATTAAAATGCAGTATTAACATTCCATACTGCACATTAACTTGTGGGGGATTTTGTAATTTCTTGTGAAAAACTAAAAGACATGCAGTATTTAATAACTTTACTGCAGTTTAACTTGTAGGATGTTTTGTAGTTGCTTGTAAAAGACCATTTAGTTTACAATATTTATAAATTTTACTGCATATTAGTTAGTTTGCTCCATCCAAGTCATACTACCTAAAATACTTAAAGTCAAATACTATTCCCTAATACTGCGTTTTAATAGGTAAAATTATTAAAATATTAAAACACAGGACAGGCAATATCGCGGTTTGAGGCAGTCCTTCTGTCTGTCTGTCTCAAGGATCTGTGATCTTAAGGCTGACTTGACATGCCATGCTGTGTCTGTACCAAAGAGATATGGAGGGTAGAACTAAGGAGAACTATTTCTCGTATAAAAAGTGACCGCTGACAAGCATTAAATTGGTGGCGCCACAGAAAACAAGTATATGAATGTATACATCTATACAGATAAATAAAATTGTAGTGTCTGTTTGTAATGTCAAAATAAACCTTTTCACTAAATGCATATGAAATTATATACGGTACTTATAAGAAAAACTAATTTTTAAAATTTTTTGTCTGTCTGTTTGTTCCGAATAATCTCTGAAACGGCTGGACTGATTTTGACGGACTTTCAGTGGAAGGTAACTGATGTTATAGGGAGTAATATAGGCTACTTTTATTTTTTAAAAAGAATTAGAGTTCCGCTCAAAAAAAAAAGTATCCAGGGAAGAACCCGAGTGAGGCGAGGGTGAGTCGCTAGTTTAAAACATAGCGTCATAAAAGTAAGAAGGTGAATTAAACAAGGAAAGAAAGATTTCCGCTTTGCTGTGGCGCACTTTTCAAAATAGTTCTAGCATAGGCAAACAGCAATATAATTATATATTATTTTCAAGTAATAATAATTCAGCACACTTCACTCCGTTAAAAACTACTAACTTCACATCACATCTACTTGCTACGCTAGTGCTGTAACGGTGAGTTTCTGAGCTATAATTTGCTGCTCACTACTGGACACTTTTTCAACTTGTTTCCCATATAAGTTAATTCTTCTTGGTTCTCCCTTCCATAATCTTTTCAGACTATTATTTTTGTAAGACAAGAATATTCATTTAGTAATTAGTTATGTTCGGAAGAAAGATTTTATGTAAATTTTATTGATCCATGCATGAGAAATACATGTGATATAGTTTTATGGTGGATTAACTAGTTAAGATTATCAACATCTTGTAAAGATTGTTATATTGTTAGTCATATAAAACAATTTACACTATTAGATAATGTACAATGTTTTGATGGATAGTTTTAATAGCATAGTCATAAATGCATGTCCAGTTTTGTTTAAGAAATTACATATTTTTATCAAAATTAAAGGTAGTTTTATATTACTATAAGTGTGGAATATCAGTGTTTTGTTCAAAAAAACAGATTAAATAGCAGTATTTTCATAATATTACTGCACTTTAGTTAGTAACAATCATGGAAGAAATGTCTAAAATGCAGTAATAACAGGATTTACTGCATTTAAAACAGTTTTTGAAAACATTATACAAATAAAGTGTGTGTAGTAATAGGGGCTAAAAAATTAAAATTGCCATAATTATAGTTTTTTATAAAAAAACTAACGTAACAATGTTTAGTATTTTAGTTTGGTACATATTCTTTCACTTTCCATTCAAGGTTTTATCGAAAAGTCTCTTTTTGATATATTTTTATGGATTCTAAACTTTAGGCGCGTTTTTCTCGAATTCGTGTTTTTGCTGTTACTGCACTTTAGGCTCGGGAGGGCAGCTTTGAGACGTCTATTGCTGTAAAGCATTCGAAACGTTGGAAACCAAAAATCAAAATTAATCCACGAAAAAAACCGAAAAGATAGTTTTATTTTATTTACTTATTTTATTAATCTATCCCACATTTTTCCGGGATAAAAAATAATCTATGTGCTATTCCAGATTATACTCTATCTCTGTACCAAATTTCATCCAGACGCGTTCAGCCGTTCCGGCGTGATTAAAGTAACAAACATCCATCCAAACTTTCGCATTTATATATAATAATATACTTGTGGAATGTCAAATATTCGCGTAAATAAGAGAAAGTTTGGCTCAGTTTGTAGTGATCCTACTTGCTGCGCCAAAGGTCGCGGGTTCGAGTCCCGCTGGGGGCATACGTTTGTGTGATGAGCACGAATGTTTGTACTCCAGTCATGGGTGTTTATATTTATAACATGTATGTATTTAAAGTTATATATGTATAATGTATCAACTATCTGGTATCCATAACACAAGCCTCGTAGCTTACCATGGAACTAGATGGCGCTGTGTGTTAATGTCCTGACATATTTATTTATTTATTTATTTAAGTAACCTCGCAAATGCTAGTATAACGATACAAATGGAATAAATTACATAAAAACTTACGGAATGGGTTTCTTTATAGTGCCAGTCCTTCTCTTAACACTTGTAATGAGTAGAGAATCGTTGAACAGAAAGAGGGCTCTATCTTTTATGGTCCCTTGGGCTGAAGGCATCGTGACCATTTCGTGTCTAATAAACGTCCTATCTGCTATCACCAGATTTGATAGACCCTCGATCATTTGTTCTAGATCCCTTAGAGTCTGCTGTTGCTGTTCGAGCTCCAAACTCTCTCGCTCAGTACAGTTTATCAGTTCCAACAAATCGTGAATTTCTTTTTGAGCTTCGATCAGTAATTTATGGTCGGGGTGAGATTGGTCTGTAAATAGATATAATAGAATTTTAAACAAAATCAAATATATATTTCAAAGACTTTGCTTAGCGAATTCTAGTTATGTCTCGTAGTAAAAAGTTAAAAACAAAGTCAAAGAAAAGGTTATCAAAACAGATATGTCTAAAATATTGGTGAAACATAATCAAACAATTCAAGGAACGACGTAGTACAGGTGTTAAAACGTACCAACCAAAAATATTATTTCCTAAATAAAAACAGAAGAGTGATCTATTTAGTAAACTAATTTTTTTATATATTTGTTATACCTATATTTCAGCTGTAATTCTCACGATATCGTGATTTAATCTTAATTAAAATCATAATTCCAGGATTCACTTTAGTTACCAGCGTAAAAAGTGTAAACGAACTATGCAAAGAAGCTCAAAATCTTGTACATCAGTTGTTATTTTGCAGTGACAACAAACACCTATACACCATAATAATATTCGTAGTATTAAAAATTAATTTATTATAATTTATTGTTTCCATACCTGTATGTTTTATCAGCCTTTGTATCAGGAGCTTATAACTCGGGAACTTTTGTACTGGTTTTATAAGAAGATTGTCCAAAGATAGTTTTCCTTTGTGGTCTCTTGCCATAGCGTCGAGAAATTTTGCAAACGCAGGCCTTGAAGTCGCTGCATTTTTTATAGTTTCCTTCGCTTTTTTCAAATTGTTTATGAAAGACATGTATGTGTCCATCACGGTGGGTTTTGTAAACTGTGAAAAATAAAAGTAAAGATTATTGTAAATCAAAAATTTTAAAAACCCCTACGCAAATTAATTGTCATTTAACGATTACACTCGCACGCGTGAAGCACTTAATCGAGTAATCATACGCCAAAGTACCTTACATCATTTTGCAAAGGAGCTAATTATCTTACACTGCTGGACTGATATTAACCAAACATAGCTAAGAACTACCGCGAAGAAACTGACTTTCAAATGAAAAAAACCACATCGAAATCGGCCTATCCGTTTGAGAGCTACGATGCCACAGACAGACACACACACGGATAGACAGACATCGACTTCAAACTTATAACACCACTCTTTGTGCATCAGGGGTTCAAAAATACCTATATATAAGTAAAAAAATATATGTCTTAGCTTATTATATACAAAATAAATAGCATCATGCTTGTTTGTTATTTATTAAAATAATATTTTATAAGTCTAATACTCTAGTAATATATATTATTTGATTTAGATAGATTTTTCTTGAAATGTATGTAAATGTTTTTTTTTAAATAAGGTATATTTAACAAATATATTGCCTATTATTATATGTAATTACTCGTATAGGTAAAGAAAAATCCTGCTTTTTAGAACTCGGTTAAGAAGCTTTTAAGCTATTACTTTCACACTTACCACATCTAAGAAGACGTCTCCAACTTTCTGTTGCAGATCCCATTGTTCCAGTCTTCGCCTTAACTGCTCCAGAAAGACTTGATGTACATTTAAAATGGCTGGTACTTGGTAGAATATCTCATCTACTACAAACGCGTCGAGAAGACCAGCGTTCTCAGGACTTTTAAGTGGTTGGAGGTATTTCTGAAAATATAAAATGTATTAAATTTTAATGCTATCCACATTAATCTACGAGTATACATATAATCTATCTAATAGGTATATAAAATTCTCGTGTCACAGTGTTTGTACATATAATACAATACATAATATAATGCTAGTACATATAATAAAATTGCAACTGATCGCTGTCTGTACATGGAAGATATGTGAGAAAAACTATTTTAATAATAAATAAATATGTTATTAATCAATTATTTTTTAATTTCACCGACTTGCTTGCTAAACGAATCAAAGTCAAATAGGAAGCATACAATATATATAATATGTAATTTGATTAAAATTTCATTCGATAAAATATCATTTTCATCCGACAGGCAAATGGGTGAAGGTCGAACTTACTTCGTACCTTAGACCATGAACTTAATCAATTTTAAGCAAGCTTTGATCCCAATACACGGAAAGAACCCTCGAGGTTTCTCGCACGATTTGAAACGGGAAATCGTACGCCTAATAAATATCTTACTATGTTTAAAGTAGTAATCGGAATCGATACAAATAATTGTAATCAAATATTTCGTTCAGAGAAAAATAAAGTATCACTCAAAAATATATTAGGATCCGATTTACACTGTAAAGAATTTTGTATAAAGATTTTCGCTTTCAATTTGTCAACACATAATATGATATTTCAAGATCGTTCGAGTGTCGTTCTAGTAAGATTGAACACTCGTTTCCGCATCCTGTGTGCAAATTGTGAGTTATTTTAACTATAAAATCATGTTAACGTTAATGCCAGTTCGAATAAAATTTTTATCGTTCGGCAATTCAACTGAGCATGAAGCCAAGAAACGCACTGGAAGGCGGCTTACTGCAGTGGGCTGAGTGCCATGCGGGTTGCTCCTGGTACTTTGATAGCAGAGTGGACAGTTGAAGCAACCCCATGGCCGTCACGGTGTTGCAATAAGACGGGGGAGGTTCCGTTGGGTTTTAGCTTTCTAGCTGGTGAGTTCCCCAGTATGTATGCAAGGGATATATGTAAATGCATTTCCCAATGTTAAAATTACGGTTTGTATAAAATTCAAAGAAAACATGGTACTACCTTCGAAAAGCCATTTAACAAAGTACAAAAGAAATTCTGATTCTAAAAAGAGTTATTACTCGCCGAGCTTTAATTAAACCAATACTTTAAAAAATAGTTATACTTTAAAGGCTGCTAAAATAACCTTTAAAAGCCTACTTTTGCTTAATAATAAATTACTATAAAATTTATATTCCAACAAGATCTTCGGTTAATGAATGCAAAATATGCAATCGGATTTATAAGAGCTGCAATCCAGCTTAAAGTTACATTTGTCAGTAATGCAATAAAGCTGCGAGAGGAAAGCCGCGTTGAAGCGGAAAATTTTCACCGGCGATGGATGCCATTAAGACTTTAAATAGTTCTGTTCTATCTCTCTCTCTCTCTCTCTCTCTCTCTCTCTCTCTCTATATATATATATATATATATATATAGTTTTACAATAGGTGAGTCGCTAGTGTCTAATAGAGACGTAAATCCTGTAAATACAAAATTGAATAACATATCAGTTCACTGCAGCCGTTCAGAAGTGATAACCTATTTCGAGATATATATGAAATATTCGCCATTGCTAGATTTATTTTTCCTGAACGAATACATTTTATCTCATACTATAAGTATTTTTTGATTCGTTTTCACATTCATATTTTTATATAGACAACATTCCAGTTTTATGATTGGACCAAGCTACCAATAGCTAAAAAAATAAATAAAATATCCAAATATTTTAAAAACTTTTTAAAAATGGCTTCAAGATTACATTACACGAAATAATAATATAAAAAGACATCTAAGGTATTTAGCATATAATCTGTATCTAGAGTGCTTTAACGATATAAAGATCATCAACTCGAAACCTCATTTATAAATCAAGTCAATGAAAAGGCGTCACAACTTCGAAACACTATATATATATATATATATATATAATATATATATATATATATATATATATATATATATATATATATATATATATATATATATAATATTGTAAAACTATATATTATACATATTTTACAGAGGACGTACCCGAGCGAAGCGAGGGTGAGTCGATAGTCATTGTATATAATTACAATTAATCAAGACCTTGCGTGACATGACATTTTTTTTAAAGTTAATCAAAAAGATGAATTTAAATACAAAAAATTAAACTGAAATTTTATTAGTAATTACAATATTTAAATAGATTTTCAGTCTACCAACCCTATGAGTATTACTCTTCACTGAAAGTGATCCAGTGTCAGGCGTCAGCTGCATATTTACAACTTGCGAACAACTAAGTTACTTAAGTTTAATATTAAATTATAGCATGACACATTTAGATAATAATTAGAATATGCCTTTAATTTTCGTCTTCACGTGAGTTTGATATATTCAGAGAAATTAATTATTGTTATTATTAAAGTAAAATGTAATCCATACTTATATTATAAATGTGAAAGTGTGTTTGTTTGTTTGTTTGTTTGTCCTTCTTTCGCGTCGAAACAGAGTGAGGGATTGGCATGATTTTTTGTGTTAAGTTAGTTGAATGGCTGGACAGTGCACAGGCAACATTTTACCGCGGGATATTATGTCATTCCGACGGAAAAATACGTTATAAAACAACCCAAAAACATATTATGATCAGAAATACTGGAAACTTGATACTTATGCTCTTCAATACAATTAAATGAATACGTGCTTTAGCATTTTTCGAAATTCAACCCATAAGGGGGTAGAACAGGGGATGAAAATTTATATGAAACCTAGCCTTTTAGAGTATTTTTTGTAGTTTTAGCGCGAGCGAAGCCGCGGGTTCTGCTAGTTGTTATTATAAAGCTTAAGATAGCATGGAAACTGTTCACTCCTTAGGTGGGATTTTATTCGTAGCCAACATCGTCTGCATGTACGTGTGTTAATGTCCCAACATATTTATTTATTTTTATTAAAAATATTAAAACATTTATTTGTACAAACATTAAAAATTTTATGTAAATAGTCAGAAAAATATGATTTACTATATAAAATTTCTTATCCCGTTGCTCGCGTAAGTGTTTAAATTAAAAAAAGGCTTAAAATTTTAATAGTTATATGTCAATATAAGAGCATATTCTCTAGGTCTAGATAGAGGTCTAGATAGAGGTCTAGATAGTGGTCTAGTCTAGACCTATTATTTTCTTTCGCATTTAATGTAATAAGATTCTATATGTAAATTTTCTTTTCCTTAAGATTATCATCAATCTTTACTAAACAACAAATACTTTGAAGCACTTAGCAATTATTCATATCATTTCATGCTACATGTATTAATGAATTAAACGTCCTTTGTGATAAATATCGAGGAAAGGAGGAAAATTCGCGCCTATCTCATGCCAGCCTACCAGCCCTGATATTTCGGTAAGTACGTAAATATCATGAATTTGTCACCCAGTTAATTTAGAGCGGATGGACGGACAGAGTTATTATTATAATTTTATGATGCCCTTATAATTTAAGAGTGACATAAAATGTGTTTGAAATTTTCCATCATTTGGCCTTATATCCTGTTAAATTTCCATTATAATATAATAAGGTTTATTTAGTATATTATAATGTAGTGCACACAATAAACGTATAATATACACGTGTGTCAATGTCACTTTTTGTATTTAGACCTTTTTTAACGTCCCACTGCTGGGCTCGGGCCTCCCTTCAATGCGAGGGGGATCAGGCCATAGTCCACCACGCTGGCCAAGTGCGGGTTGGCGGACTTCACACGTCTTTCGAAAACTTGCTAAGTTCTCTCAGACATGCAGGTTTCCTCACGATGTTTTCCTTCACCGTTAAGACAAGTGGTAATCATGTTGAAAATGATTCGCACATGAAAATATCAGAGGTGCGAGACCCGGGATTTGAACTCGGTTCGCTCGGTTTCCCAAGCGAGCGCGTTACCACTGGGCTACCACTGCCTTTTAACTTTTTGCGAGATTAATTTCTTACTGAAATTATTGAATGGAGTGAAAAACAAGCCTTGAGGATTAGAAACGATATCATTATACAATCAGTTTGGAATACAAGTTTTAAAATTGTATCGAAATGTCACATCGTTATGACTGTCATAGAATCATAAGATGTCGTTATCTACGCTTATAATAAAATTGTAACTAAACCGAATCTGTAAATTAAATATTTTTTGGAAAACCTTATTGAAATAACATTATTATCGATACAGAGGCCGAATCTATAGTTTTTAAAAATTTTGTCTGTCTGTATGTTACCACATCACAGAAAAACCACTAGAGAGATTTTGATGTAATTTGGTATGGTGATAGCTGGTTATCCGGGTCAACATATAGGATACATTTTACCGCGGGAAAATGTCTCATTTCTGAGAAAAAATACAAAAACTACAATGTAATAATATGTAAAACCTAAGAATTTGGTTTTTGGTCATCTGAACGCGGACGGAGCCGCGGGCAATGCTAGTCATATAATATTTCTTAAGATTTCTATTCTGTGACGATTGTAGAACGACATCTTGTCTCATATACCTAAGTCCTTATATTTGTCTTTCTATAAAAAACATAATTAGGGAAATAGGAAGCTTTTATGTACACGAGATGGGACTGCCTATACTTTAATGAACAATTTTTAAGACTTTTAAATCTATTTCTTAAAAAATACACAGGTTCATATAATTGATAAAGGCATCGTGTCTCTATACGAGTACCTTTCTTTCTTAAAAATAACAACGAATATATTTCACATTTATAATAAATACAATCTCACATTTATAATATTAACTTAGTATTGAGAAATTTTTGCTTACTTAGATAAAGCGTAACGTAGGAAAAAATCCATTTCACTAATAAATCTCATTTCATCCCATTCCAATAATATACATATGTAAATAAAAAAGTATAAATAAAAATAGCTTACCTTAACTAAAATCTCCAAGGCCTCCACATAAGACTTTTCAGTCTCATACAATTCGACCACGACATGCGTTCTTGTATCCTGTAATAAAAATAGCAATTATTAGTTAAAAGTACCTGTGCAGGTGCTATTAAGGCGTATATTGGAAAACATTTATTATGTCACTGTTCAAGAATTCCATTTAACTTTTTAATTGTTCTAACTTTTAAAATCTAAGCAAAAATAAACTTTTGACCAGCGTGGTGGACTATGGCCTGATCCCAGTGCCCAATAGCAGTGGGACGTTAAAAAATGCTGAATTTATAGCTAGGTACGTCCTGTCTTGTTGCAAGTGTGCGGTATTATATGTTATGTTGTTTTTATTTTAAGTATCATATTTTCAAGTCTTTAACCGCCGATGCAAAATAGAGGGGTGTTATAAGTTTAACGTCGATGCCTATCTGTCTGTGTGTGTGTTTCTCTTTTCCAAAATGATGTAACGCATTTTGACGTATGATTACTCAATGAAGTACTTCACGCGTGCCAGTGTAATCGTTAAAAGACAATTAATTTTCGTAGGGGGTTTTTTAAATTTTTAATTTATAATTATCATAATAAGGAGTTCTAAGCAAAGTTAAAAAAAAGTCCCAATAAATCCAATTTTCGTATTTAGTTAAGTAATATATTTGTATAATAATATGATATTAATACTCCTACAGTCGCCAACTCCCTGTGACTAATGCATTGCTACAAGCGTGTAATGATCGCCTTATTACACCGCCTTTGCTAGTATTATTGGATAGCCACAATTGATGAGATATTGATCGAACACTGACAAGATAATCGGCCCTAGATTTTGAAATGGCGGTAATAATTTATTACAAATTGATTTTATTATAGCATTCCGTTGCTCTGGAATTTTGCAAGATTTGACAATCTATAAGTATATAAATAAAATGGTAATATACCAATCACTGGTTAATCACGGAATCTGACAAAGTGTACAAACTTGAAATTTGGCAGGTGTTCCTTATATGGAGAAAGCATCCGCTAAAAAAGGTCTTTAGAAAATTCAACCTCTAAAGGGATAAAAAGAAGTGTGAATGGTATGGTATTAAAATCAGTTATTTTTAAAGTTACTGCAATTTAAGTGACCAAAATTGAAGTAATCAAAAAATGTCTTTTCTAATTAAGTTTTGGGCAGTACATACTCTGGCGTAAAAGTAGGAGCTTATGAAAAAGTATGCGAGTGTGGATCCACGGGAAAACGCTAGCAATAATATATAAGTATATATATATATATATATATATATATATATATATATATATATATAATTTATTCGTATTTATGTATATTTTAACGGTATGGGTCACCAGTCAATAAAACGGTCATCCCACTCAGTACTCGGCTTTCCGCCACTATCGAAATAATAAATGACGAATAATTACTTAGCTCTGAGATTGCTTTTAATAGGCTGGGATAAGCATCGTACGACAACATCTAGCACAGAAACACTGTATCAGACACGCTATTTATAACAATTGGTTTGGCAATTTTTATGTTAAAATAATTTAATTTGTGTCCTTTTGTACATGCAAAATATTGTGTAACATGTTGCAATTCAGATATTCGTCCATCTTTATTTTATTTCAGGCTAGCGATAAATCGTAATGGAATAAATTTTATATAGGTATATTTTCAAGTAGGGTAGTACTTCGGTGGGTGGTGTACCGTACCGTATGCGGGTTGCTCCTGGTAGTAGTAGACCATGAGAAGAACCCCATGGTTGTTGTAGTCTCCGGGGCGCCGTAGTAGTTACGCGCAAGCGATCCTGCGGCGTCCCATTAAGGCGAAGGGGAGGGGAATGTCGGGTTTTAGTGGGTAGTACCGGCTTTTCTAGCCGGTGAGCCCCACATCACCACCTGGGGGATCAGGTGGTATGCGTAAATGCATTTCCCGACATAAAAAAAAATGATGTTGTAGTCTGCTTCGGAAAGCAAGCATGGGGTTGCTCCAACGGTCTGCCGTCAGAGAAGTACCAGGTGCAATCCGCATGGTACACCTCCCAGCGAAGTGGGCCACCTCCCAGTGTATTTCTTGGTTTCGCGTTTGGCTGAACTGCCGGACGCTAATGAGCCCCCTCGCCCCTCTCCCTCCCCCAAGAGAAGAAGAGCGCAAATGAGAGGGAGAGGGATCTATATAGTCATACCTACTATCTCTAACCTCAGGTCAAATATTACAAACAACATAACAATGATCTGATAGCCTACAGCAAATAATATAACATAATGTGTTTTTGCCTTATTCGACACTTGGTAGCGGACATCGGTGGACACAATATATCAAGTATTGATTCTATGCCAAACTCGAGATAAGGCTATTAGAATATTAAATCATGATTTTTATCAAAGTCAATTAATTATTTTAATATCTTGTTAGAAAATAATAAGCCATACAGTGTTTTCCATGAAATTATTGAAGGAAAATATGTCTTTATTTTGCATTTTAGGCATTCCTAGTTCAAAATAACTGTAAATAATGAATAAGTTGGTTACTATATAATTGTAAAATATTTGAATTGATAATAATAATTTATTAGATAAAATGTGTAAAAATTAATAGTAAAAAATTGATTAATGCTGCAAATAGAATAATAACAAAATTAAATTTGAAATAAAACGTTTTTATACTCTCACTAAAATATAAAAGTTATAAAAAGTATAATAAATTAAATATTTCCTTCATGTGTAGCAAGCCTTATTCAATACTAGACTGAGTGGACACAATATTTTATGAGATATCGATCGCACGTCGAGGTCGAGATAGATAAGGCTCTTAGAATCTTAAATTATGATTTTTATACCTGATAGTGCTTTAGGAGTGGGTCAGGATTCTTTATAACTATCAAAAATGTATTCAATCAAATTTATTAAATCAAATCACAGTAAACTTTATTCAAACAAAACATACTTTTACAAGCACTTTTGAATCGTCACTATTTACACTTTCAAAATTCAAATTAAATGTGAGTATGAAGTCCATGAGGAATCTCGATTATCTCTTGTTGAACCTAATGTATTGTATTTTCAGTCTATTTTAAATCTTTAAATTGTTAATTTTTATGTGTTATATAAGGCCTAAAGTGCAAAATCGTAATTTTATACGAGAGCTTTAAAGCTGTTTTTTATTTGCTTTAATAGTTAACCTCGTTTTTACTTAACGTTAGTATCTAAACGTTAAAAAACGTTGTATTGAATATTCCTGAGCTTTATTAATAAATAAAGCACAAATCTGCTGCCAAATAAGTATGGTCAGACATACGTACATACATACATAATATGTCTAAGAAGAGAAAAACGATTTATTTGGCACTTTTACCATTGTTTTAAGTTCAATTAAAATGTTTGTTAGTTTGAATGTTTTCCTTCAACCATAACGCTATGCTATATGAATTTTATTCATTAATTTTAAAATTTTAATAAAACTTCGATGTATTTTTAAGCTCCATTTCTTCTCAAACTCCATATAAAATCATCATTTTTTTTAATTTTTAAACGACTGGCTTCACAGACTAGCTAATTCTCAATAATAATATTAATTTAAAAATGTTTTTTTCTCAACGTGTAAAAAACACTTTATTTACAATGAAGGAAATTACAAATATACGTAATTATAAATTAAACTAGCCACTCATCCTCGCTTCGCTCGGGTTCGTCCCTAGGTTGATTCCCCATACAAACTTTCATCCCCATTTTCACCACCTTTTCCGGGATAAAAAGTATCCTAGGTCCTTCCCAGAGTCTCAAACTATCTTCTTACCAAATTTCATCTAAATCGGTTCAGTAGATACAGAGATTACCCCCTACAACCTCACAAATTTTACCTCTTTATAATATTAGTATAGATTATATAATAACTAAGTATAGATAACATATTCGTCATAAAGACTTTTAGTTAAATGCCTGTAGTAAAAGTGTGATATTTTATCCTTAGGGATTAAAGTTATAATATCTTTCTCTCTCTCTTTCTCTCTCTCTCTCTTTCTCTCTCTCTCTCTCTCTCTCTCTCTCTAAAAGCCATTGAGAATAAATCAAGTCAATTTCTGTTTCTCGATTCTTACTTTTTCTTACAGATCTGGTGTATTGAATATCTAAATATATCAATTTGGTAGCACTCGTGATGGTTCTAAAATTAAAGCGAGGAGTACTACTTGACGAAAGCTTTAGGATTCAGTAGATTTGTTCACTTTATTTCGAATTTTCCTCATTGCGTAAATTGGAAAGCCCACTTGAGACACTCGTCTACTTTTATTTTGGTATCTCTTATCTATTTATATCAAGCTGTTGGACCTGAATGACTCATATTTTTTTAAGGCAGAAGTTTGGACAGTCTATAGATATATATAATATATTATAAGAATGTCCTTCTGATTTAGATTTTGGCCACTGAGTCTAATTAGAGATATTATAATGCGCAGCCCCATATTCCTTTTCATTATTAAACTCGGATGGGACAACCCTTTGAGACGACTAGTAAGAGATCAGGCGCAGGACCGATGATCTCCGAGGCGCAGAGGATTCTGGGAATTTCTTAAATTTTTAAAATTTGAATTTCTTAAAAAACAACAAAAACTATACATGACTCGGCCCGAACTCGAAGCTAGGGTCTCTGAATCTGTAGCAGTACATGGCGACCACTACACCAACGAGTCAGTTATCAAAGAAGGACAATAAGCTATTGCTATAATGACATAAATATGTAACAGTAAACAAGCTTTTTATTACAATTCCACTTTAACGGATCATAAAGTGGTGGCAAAGTTGAATGAAATGAGAATCAATACTTCTAAGTGGTCAAATTAAAAATAGCAAACTATAGTTAATTATACACGAAAAAACGCATATTTGATCTCCGACAATGCAAGGGGGATCAGGTAACACACACAAGTCTTCATTTCACATGTTTGTTGAATTCTAGTAAGCTTCTCTCAGACATACAGAACCACGATGTTTTCTTTTGTCGTAAGGCGAGTGGTTATCATTTTTAATATGTATCGCAAATGAGAACCAATATATATCAGAGGTATCAAACTACTTTACTTGGTCTCCAAGCGAGCTACGTTACGAAATAGATTTCTAACGAATTCTTAAAACATTCAATAAATTGGAATGACACCCGCTTGGAACATTTTAAAAATGTGTATGTCTACGATTTGTTTTATTGGTTTTCAATATTCATAAAAGTAATGGCATCTAACATACGACCGTTCAAGGACAGTGCTTCGGATAAACATATTGGGCGATGTGGGAAAACTAAAGCCCAGTGAAATAAGTTTTGTTGTCTGGTTCTGTTATTTTGATTTCATTTAGGCAATGGCTATGGGATATTAATGCTATATTATATGGCCTGAGACTAAAAAATTATATGTATGGAGTCCGAACAAAAAATATTACAGTCAAAATAAAGAAGCGTGATTTTGCTGTTTATGCTACTATACTCGATTTTTCCATACAGATCGTTTAATTTACCTAAAGAATAAAGAATAAAGTACAATTTTAGTGAAGAAAAATATTTAAAAAATGAAATATTTTTTGTATTTTTAGGCATTAGTTGTTCTCTTAGCCTTAAAAGAGAGATGGCATTATATTACCTTATTAATTTTTTGTTATAATAAAATTTTATTTGTATTCATTGACATTTGTTTCATTATCACAGAAATAAGTCTTCTATTAATATTTGTACTACTATAATGTTTTAAAATATTATTGTTTGGCTTCATATTTAGTTTTATGACATTATAATACTCCTTAGTCTGTGTATATGGCTTATCCTCCTATAACAGCAAAAAAGGAATTTATACATTTAGATAGACAACAATAGTTAAAATTATATATATATATATATATATATATATATATATATATATATATATAATTAAGACGGGTCAGTTATACCATTTATAACTCAAGAACGGCTGGACCAATCGGTCCAGCCGTTCTTGAGTTGTTGTTTATGATATTTGATTCGAATAGCAGAATAACTATTAAAACGTAAGAAAAAATACGAAGAACATTCAAATTTATGTGGCTAACGCTGGCTAATAACTATTTATATATATTTAAAACGTACCTAAGGACGAACCCGAGCGAAGCGATGATGAGCCGCTAGTTCGATATAATAAGAAGCCTGTTAAATTTCCATATTTTTAATCATTTGAATATGCGTAGAAATAAACGAAACATCATTAGTTGTTAAATAATTTAGCAAATCTTTATAAAGAGTAAGCTTTTTTTACTAATTACTACGTACTAGTACTCTCTCCCGTGACCATGATTGCTGTAAAGCATTCGAAACGTCGGGAACCAAAAATCAAAATAAGTAAACAAAAAATCGACAAGATAGTTCTATTTAAAATATAAGATAAAAGAAATATCTCCATATTATCATACAAAACATATAATAAGCGCACAGAACAACAAAATTGAAACCAAACTCAGACCGTGATATTATCATCCTATTAGCAAATAGAATACCATTTCGAATGTCAATAACTGTTGTTCATTTTTCTCTATCTTATTGTTTAGTTTTAATTAAGAATGCTAATTTAAAGATATATTCAGATATATTGAAGATTTATCTAGAATATATATTACATTATTATATCTCAAACTAAAGAATCATTTATAAGTAAGCTTTATACACATATTATACATATATAACTACATAATTAAGTACTTTTATTAAATTATAGGTTACATGGAATTACTAGAAATACCCGCGGGTTCACCCGCCTTCAAACTTCCGATCGCTACCAAACATAGGATGGGCTAATCTGAAGATTGCTTGAACATTTTATCAAAATCTATAGGAATCTATGGAAAATATACTGACATATACACATCGATTTATATATATATATATATATATATATATATATATATATATATATATATATATATAGATTACACGCATGATAAAAAAATAAAGTCTACCAGTCACCATTAATAAGACTACTTTCCGTTATACTAACCGTAAGTAATTAGAACTGGATTACTCTTACCGTATTTTAATATGAAACTACAATACAACTTTGGTATTTTATGCTTCTTAATAAAAAATATTTACTTAAATTAAATTCTCAATAAATTTTAATTCTTCGTTTTATAGGTTTTAAAGAAGAATAAAGTTAAATTGATACTACTGTTAATACTGCACAGTTTTCCCGCCATTTTCTTTTTTTCGCCATGACAGATTATATAGTATTTGTACATAATTCAGACTGTCAAAAATATTTTATTTTTTATATTGTTCAGTAATTACACATTATTGTAAATAAAAAAAATATTTAATTTAATTTGAATAAAATATGCGAATATTTTTCTATGTATTGAATATTTCTAGTATATTAATTATAAACAGAAATTGTTTGTATTTACATTTTACAGTTGTATCTGTACACTTCACCCTTCAAGCAAAAAGGCTACTTTTTTCTTCGTTTACCATTAATAGATATTATTAATATCTATATAATTACTTCATGCAAATTTTGTATTAAAAATCAATTATATGGGAAAAGGGCTGAATATGCGAAGATAGAAACTATGACTTCTGGCGACATTATTTGTCACTACATATTTTTGAAACAACAACACAAAACAACCATGACGGCCTGACTATGTACCTACTACATTTTGGTACTTAATGTCATTCGTTGGCTCACTATTACAAGGTTCTATGTTACAATTTTAGTACTTATTTAGTTATTAATGCTACAAGGTTCTATGTGTCGTTAGCTACAGTTTTGTAAAAACAAACCACTAGATAGCGGCACCATAACTACACAATATTAAATTTTACATAGTTCTATGTTTTTTTTACGATAACAAAATAACAAAGTTCTATGTAAAAATTACTAAACTTCATTTAAAATTAACATAGAACCTTGTAATAGTGAGCCAACGAATTTTGTAACGTTATTTTTAATCGGTTTAAAATTAGCTGGTTATTTATAACCAGTTACGAATCATGAAAGTGTAACCATATTTAGACGCGATAGAGAGCATCAAGATATATAAATCTTTGCTTTTAACTCACTTGACTGAAAAGTAGTTTAGGAGAAAATTATAATAAATTTGAATATATAGGTATTGTAAAATTTCCAAATATAAAACTGTATTCAGTCCTCTTTAACGTCGTCCTGCTGGGTACGGGCCTCCCTTCGAAAACTTGCTAGGTTCTCTCAGACATATAGGTTTCCTCACGTTGTTTTTCCTTCACCGTAAGACAAGTGGTAATCATGTTGGAAATGATTCACACATTAACATATCAGAGGTGCGAGACTCAGGATTTGAACCTGCTTCGTTCGGCTTCCTAAGTGAACGCCTTATCACTGGGCTAAATATAAAAAAATCGATTTTTTACCTATTATCAATGTCACTATAAATAATAAATATTGCATTTAGTTTGAAATCTACAGCTAACCTCACTGAAAATAGAGTTATGGAATTATATACACCTTTTATGATAAGTACGGTAGATTCATATATATATATATATATATATATATATATATATATATATATATATACATAGATTTAATAAAAAATATCTAACTTTAGTATAACTGTGAGGCAAAAAAATTAGCCATGCAGAAACAAACCTCTAAAATAAAAATTAACTTGATCAGACTTTACTAAATTTATTTAAACTAATCTTATATAATACTTTCTTAGATTTGCCCGAATATTTGACATTTTAAATAAAACTATCTTTTATGGTCACGATCGCTGTAAAGCATTCGAAACGTTGGGAACCAAAAATCAAAATAAACCCCGATAAAATGCAAAAAGATAGTATTATTTAATACTAGCGACTTGCACCACGCGCTCGTGTTCGTCCATAGACACGTTTAAAGTTTAGTATAGATTTCTCAGATATGAGATATTTTCCCGCAGTAAAAGTATACTATATATTACCCCCGGATAACCAGCTTTCATCATATCAAATTTCGTCAAAATCTGTCCAGTAGTGTTCTCATAATGCGTTCAAACTTTCAAAGACGGTCGATAATAATGACTATTTCAAAAAAAAAGTTATGTACAGATTTGACTCAGAATTTTATTATATGTATAGATTATTTTCTTCGACAGAAATATGCCTTTTATATAACCCAATAACAATATCAATATTAAATGTAGGTACTAAAATCATATGTAACTAAATACTTAGTTTTGTAGGTGGTATTGTTACGTCAATCTGACTCCCAATCTGGTGAAAGCGAAATAATAAAATCGTAACAATGTCCAAATGGGTAGATTGCAACATTGTATCCTGTTGAATAAAGGACATTCGAATTTTATCACTTATTTAATAGAGTTGACAATCGTTTGGAGTCTCGCAGGCTTGTAATGGTGTTACTTAGTAGCGTTTCCAGGTTTATTATGGGTTAGCACATGAGCTTAGCAGTAATCGAAATGCCTAACACTAGGGTTGTACAATAGCAAAAATATATTTATTTATCTATTACAATATGTTATTTTTAGTAATTTTGGATACAATTCAATTAATTTTAATAATAAATTATTCTGAACACTTCAAAGAAATTATTAATTTAGAAGTATAATTTATTGATAGTTTTATACTTTTCTGATTTATTATTATCAATTAGCGATACCCCTTGGATTCTTTTTGGGATCATATTCTAACCCCGTGGGAACCCTTTTTTTCATGGGATGAAAGTTATATCCATTTCTAAAATCCCTATCCGCTAATGAGAACTCTCATGAATTCAAGCGGATTACAGTTGTCCCTTTGGTTGTTATTGCAAATTAATAAAAATCCACAAACTGTCTTGCCTTTACCTGTTGTAGCTCATCTTCCGAACAATTAAAAAAAAAATAAAGATATATCGAAGCAACATTAATTTTCTCTATTATTTTCCATTATTTTATCATGAATTATACAGTGGGCGTTATATGGGAAGTGTTGGTTCAAATGAAAGTCGATGCAATCACAGTTGTATTTCAAATTAACAATAATCACTTTGTACATAGTTAAACAGCACTTCACTACACAACCATATACCACTTCACTATTACCACGTATAGACAATACGGAACGCAAGACAGTTCCTAGTGTAGCGGTCCTAAGCTTGGCTCGGCTCGAAGGCAAGTGTCCAGCCCTCTTAGCACCCCGCGCGGGGAACGTCCGGCGTGGGAGGGAGTCGCTCGGATCAGACACCTAGCAGACGAGGCTCTGATCCGGCGCTGGTGGGAGGAACTGGGGACTCCAACGGCTGGCCTGGCGACGGTGGGCGCGGTTCGTCCGTACCTGTCTCGCTGGCTCAGGAGGCCACACGGTGTCCTGACGTTCAGGCTGACGCAGATGCTTACCGGGCACGGGTGCTTTGGTAAGTATCTGTTTCAGATTGCACGTCGGGAACCGTCGCCCGCATGCCATGAGTGTGGTGCGTCCGTGGACACCTCGCACCACACACTCGTGGAATGCGCCGCTTGGGCTCCCCAGCGCCATGCCCTGATGGCGGTAGTGGGTGGAGACCTTTCGTTGTGTAGCGTGGTTGGAGCCATGCTACGTGACGAGAGGTCCTGGTCGGCGATGGTCTCCTTCAGCGAGACCGTCATGTCACTGAAGGAGACGGCGGAGAGGGAACGCGAGGCTAGCGCCTTAGCAGACCCTCTTCGACGCCGTCGGCCAGGAGGGAGGAGGCGTCGATATGCGCATCTTCTCCCGCCACCCTAGAGGAGCTACTGCGGGGGGGTCTTTCGTGGACTCCCCGGCACGTCATCGGGGCGGTCGGGATGCTCTGTGAATCGAGGGCATCCTGATTTAGGCGAGGTTGGCCCGCGAGGTACGGGCCGTCCGCAGGGGTGTTGTAGTGTGTGCGCAAGCGATCCTGCAACGCCCCATTGCACTGCGGCGACGGGTTCCGCTGTGAGTTTTAGTGAGTAGGAGTCTCACAGTACCTTGCCCGTTATGACGGCCGGCAGGGTCCCCGTGATGGGTTTCCCCAGCGAAAACAAAAAAAAAAAAAGCCCTCTTAGCACCCCTCCCTTAGCTAGGCTCCGTCGTAGCACGAAGCTCGCCGAGTGTTGGCGATAATTCCGAAGGTGCTGCCATCACTCAGGCGTCGTGCCGCGCTTCGTTTAGCGACCGTATTGATGACCGTCTCCGACACGGCCATCCTGCGTGCACACGCCCTCGTGTGTTAGCCGTGTGTTAGCCTGCAACCAAATAATCAACGAAAATACTTGCTCGACTCGGTCAATCCTGACCAGATAAAACTTAACTTTGAATCTGAATCATCTTTATTCTAACGAAAAGCTTTAACGCTAACACCTTTGTTTTTTTTTTTAAACTCCAAGTCACTGTAACTATCTCTAATCTAACTAATAACATTAGTCATCCAGAGCCATGTACCAACATCATTCAACACTTCAGCAATCAAACTAATTTTCAAATTTACTAGCACCTCTGTAAACCACTCTTAGGCCACGGCTTTACAAGCCAACCAGCAATCACAATTGCTCCACAATCCAGGTGCATCCACTACGGGATCACCGTATGTATCATCCTCTCGATGACTACACACTATGGTCATAACAGACCCCGACCTCCGCCAGAACTAAACGCACATCACACACCCACGGTCTATTTAGTTTGAGCTTCCTCAAAAGACCGACTTTTACCAGGCTATGACTACGTAATAGTTACTAGTACGGTCGACACTACTACGGCCGTCAGAATGCTTACATCGGTTTCCATCGACTTCATCAAAACATTTGCTTGGCATGATAATCATTATTTACATCAACCTCTATTGGTACATGACCTACTAGAATTTTTGTGTAAAGAATTTATAGCCGTCATGTTAATAGAAAACCTTTCAATATCTCATATTCTATCATGATACCAGTTTGGAACTAATAATTAGGCAAAACATAATATTTCAAAAGATTTCAAGAGAATGACCGTTAATCGTTACAAAAATTTTACTCTGTGCGGAATATTCCGTTTTGATCAATACTAGAAATTGCAAGAACAAAATCGTTAACCACACAATTTGACTGCTAAATGTTATCTTACTAACGAATATTCAGCACCATGATTATAACAAAAGCAATACAGATTACCTCTATGCCATTGAACATTCGAAGATGGTTGTACAACACATACATCCACGCGTCGTTCCGTTCGTGTTGCACCCATATTGCTGCCGTCCACTTGACTGGCACTACTTATGCACCGGAGCGTGATGTGACCAGGCTTGCCACATTTGAAGCACACCAGAGATTTCACTGCAGGCTGCAATGCCGTTGCTGTCATCGAAGGTCGTTCCAC
Organism: Brenthis ino; assembly: GCA_921882275.1. Lineage (NCBI taxonomy): Eukaryota > Metazoa > Arthropoda > Insecta > Lepidoptera > Nymphalidae > Brenthis > Brenthis ino. Next base: position 25,595,853 of record OV170229.1, on the reverse strand, counting down.
ACTGTCATTTACCTTGCTTCTACACTCTGACCGCTTAAGACTCACTTTTTTTGCGTTTCAAATGTGAGAATGCGTGCAATCCCTGCTGCAGTCGATCTCGCGAAGCAATTTCCGTAGTAAAGGCCAATCGTTGTAATTTCGAATGAAACTGACATATGTGAGCAAGGACAGTCGCAATTGCTTTCTGATTCTTGCTAGCGTCTTTCCAACGATTAGTCAGTGACGTCATCAGGCGATTTGCATACGTAACGAGTTTCTTTTTTCATTTGGTTTGTCACTGTTAAAATTAATTAGCATACCAGCCAATGTCTCGGTGGAAATAAATCTCGCCTTGAAAATCACCTTGAACTCTTCCTATGTTATTCTCTGGTATACAAATTGTGATAGCCACGTCGACCCTTATCCTTTTAATTCCTTACTGACTGTTAAAATAAGCTAGCCGCCGTATGGAGGGTATTCGGCAAAACACAAATCTACAGTCGCAAATCAAGATCTTGCGTCGGTATCCATATTGTCAAGGTCAAACTCGCGTAACTTGACGTTCTTCTTCATCTGAGGCATTTACAAGGCCTCGATAAGAGATCACATAATGACATTTTGTTGTTCAAACATTGCACGTCATTGTTCACTCAGTGTTAGTTCTTTTTGCAATTGAACCAACACTGATCCCGCTTCTGATATCGAAGCAACATTAATTTTCTCTATTATTTTCCATTATTTTATCATGAATTATACAGTGGGCGTTATATGGGAAGTGTTGGTTCAAATGAAAGTCGATGCAATCACAGTTGTATTTCAAATTAACAATAATCACTTTGTACATAGTTAAACAGCACTTCACTACACAACCATATACCACTTCACTATTACCACGTATAGACAATACGGAACGCAAGACAGTTCCTAGTGTAGCGGTCCTAAGCTTGGCTCGGCTCGAAGGCAAGTGTCCAGCCCTCTTAGCACCCCTCCCTTAGCTAGGCTCCGTCGTAGCACGAAGCTCGCCGAGTGTTGGCGATAATACCGAAGGTGCTGCCATCACTCAGGCGTCGTGCCGCGCTTCGTTTAGCGACCGTATTGATGACCGTCTCCGACAGATATATTACTGAGTATAGAATATTATCCATTCAAGCGTTTCTTTTTGATGAAAATCTGCCAGATTGAAACTTAAATGCAGACTAATTATATTATTGTATTCAAAATGCTGTAACTCGACATTTAAAAGAGCAATTACTGTTAAGTTCCTCGCCAGGTCTTCTCAAACTGCATTATAGCCGATGGTAGCTTCCTTACAGACTGATTAGTGATAACACTGCACGATTCAAAGCGCTTGTAAAAGAAAATTACTTGAAACTAATTTTCTTACTATAAAAATATATTAAATTATTATATTTTCTATAGAATTATTTAGAAAGCACTAAATGCAGAATCATTTGACTTTGGTAAAAACGTAAGGAACCTTGTAATCTAGTATCGATCTAGAATTCAAGGTGAAAATGATGTTAATGAGAGCATCAAACCAATTCGGAGCAAGGTGAAGTCTTCCCTGTACCTCATTAGCCCTAATGAGATGTTCCTACTGCAGCTACACGATCTGAGATAAGGCATATCGGCTACGATATGTTGCCAACTAATTTTACACATCACCCCAATGACTATATGAATAATATATTAGAATCCGTTATACATATAAAACTAATTACATTATGTTATATTTTTCATTTTAGTTTTATCAAAAAGTGTACACTGACTTTAAAATTACCTTAAGACTATTTTCACCCATATCGGTTGAATGAAATGAGTCACAGGAGTGTATGACATGAAAAACACCGGCGACTTCCCAGCTCTAGGTTTAGCTGATAGTTCTTAATAACTGAACTTGGCCCGACCCGGAACTCGAACCCAAGAACTCCGGATGTGCAGCCGTTCATGCTAGCCACTACTTATACAGACTACACCACTGTCATAGTTTTAGTAATACTTCTTCCCAGGACTGTGGGTTTTTTTTTTATTTTGTATTAACAGTAGTCTTTATTTTTAATACACAAAAGTTCTTAATAAGGTAAAATTCTTTACGGAACAAAACATGCTTTAATTGAATCTTTTTAATTGAACAAAGCCCCATCAACTGGTCACACTGTTGGTTACGTTAGATACAACAATATACGTCTAAACATTTCAAATTACCTTACCTGCACTGTATTCCGTTTGAATGTGTTAAGGTAATTTACATTCAAAAAACACAATTTCAATATCTTTAAGTCACTAGTTAAGTTAGATATAAAAAAAACGTGTGTATGCACACACTGAAGAAGTTATACTTCTTTGGCGTTACAGAAGAAAAATAGATTTTATCCCGTATGTCACAACTCTCTGTTTGTAAAAGGAATGCAGCTAACTTCATCATGTCGCTATTTGGCTGTCGGTGTGCGCGCGCATCGTAAAAATGTTACTCTCATAATTTTTTTCAAACGTCCCAAAAGAAGTATAACTTCAAAAATTATTCAATTGTTATTATTTAATTCTCTGAAATTTCATTTTATTTTGTAAATGTAACTTTTACTACTAAAAATCTAACTTGCGTAAAAAAACACTTAAGAAACAAATGTAAGACGTCATTACAAAAAAAAAAAGAATATTTATTATTTAAGCAAACAAACTATTTTTTTTACTTAAACAGAAAAAAGATTGATCGTTTAATAGTATTTGCCAAGTGATCGAAATTCGACAATAAACTTTTTTTTTTGATAAAACTAAAAAAGCTCGTCAATAGCTATTAAACAAATATATATATATATATATATATATAAAACTGTCTGCCTATTTATATATATAGATGTAACATAATATATGAGTATGTTACAGTAACCCCATAACAAGGATCGATAATAATAATTAATGACCTAGATTGTCTCCATCATACTTACAATTATATTATAAAATATTTCTTACATGAAAATTAATTTATTGATGGTAGAATGATGTCAATTACTATATCCATTATTGAATCTTACTTTCATGTACACGTGTATACTAGCGACTCACCCTCTCTCCGCTCAGGTTCATCCCTAATTACGTTTTAACGTTTAGTATAGATTTCTCAGAGATGAGATATTTTTCCACAGTAAAAAGTATCCTATATGTTGAACCGGATAACCAGCTACCATCATATCAAAATTTCATCAAAACTTGTCAAGTGGGTTTCTCGTGATTCGTTCCCAGAAAGACAAAGTGACAGACAGAAAGACAAAAAATCTAAAAACTATAGATTCGGCTCCTGTATCGATAATAATGTCTATATCAATAAGATTTAAAAAAAATAATGTACACATTCGACTTAGTCAGAATTTTATTACATGTATACAAAGATACCTACATACGTTTATAGATAACACCTCCAGGTAAATTTCTAAGAAATTAATTAGAATTCTAAGAAATCTATTGTTAACTGACACGCCGGCGTGTCGCGGTCGTGGAGGGAATAATTGATTTTGTTTAATTCAAACTCTGCACGGATTGAAGAAATTTTTTTTATTTCAAAGATAAGATAAATATAAATAAAAATAATATGTAGTATAAGGGATGACTAACTTTGCCTACGGAATGCGGAAGTTCGATTTAAAACGTTGTACTAAATATGTTAACACTAGCTTTATAACTACCCCTTTGGTCTAAGGGATGTAGGGTACATATACGGATTTACTCTGTCAACAAATTCAGGCAGTATTACACCTTCATGCCTCAGCACACAATATTAAACCGCCTTTTGGTCGTGTTTTCGGTCAATTGGACTTTAAGAGTGACTTTTGTGTGTACAAATGAACTAGCATTTGTACACACAAAGTGCTCTATAATATCTCTTGCAGTAGTCTAAAACCATTTTTTTTTAATAATCGCTAATCTCACTTTCTGTCTGTTCATCTTACGAGTAATAGTTACCCGTATACCCGAAATATAAGTTAGTTTCATAAATTCAAACATTTTTAAACTAAATCATTTCAGGCCATACCCCGAGCAAACAACCTTCATTCCACATTCGGCCCGTCAACTACCGCCCGGCCCCCGCGCAGTGCAGTTTGATTTCTGAATAATGGTCCAAAACAAAATTGAAATTGGTCTTTTAAAAAGAAATAAACGTGTAAAATATCAATTTTGAAATGATCTACCAAATGGTGTTAATCATAATTTTATATGAGTTATACTCTATGTGTGTGCAAAGAATAAGAAAAATTTTCATGATTAGAGCAATACTTTAGAATTTTATTTCTTTAATAGTGAGGCCTTAAAAAACTGTATTAATCGTGTAATAATGCGACGGTAAAATGTTGAAGATTAGTATATATATTGTTTTAATTTTATTATATTTATTAAATAGCTTCTAAACATCGTCATGAAATGCGCTTAGCACAGCTTTTGGTAGGGGATTGCCCTTAATCATTGAAAGTCAAAATTAGTATGAAAGCAGCTTCTCATTATTCTGAGAACCCTACAAAACTTGAATATACATAATGCTGCGGTCGACAAGTTCTACGACTACACTTTTATTGTAGTGATGTGAAGGAAGTTAAACAACAATACAATGGTAAGACAACATAATAAAGTAAACTGGATCCGCTTTCTCATTTTGTTTACAAACGCAGTATATGTACATAGAAAATACTGTTACTACGTACTAGTACAAATTAAATTTGACAATTGTATGTAGGATATATATATATATATATATATATATATATATATATATATAAAACAAATTCGTGTTAGTTACACCAATTATAACTCAAGAACGGTTGCACCAATTTTTATGATAGGTATTTGATTTTTTGGATTTCTCTTAGTCCGGAATAGGATAATAAGTATTAAAACATCAGAAAAATTGACAAACTAATTTAAAATTTATATGGCTAACGCTGGCTAATAACTATTTATATGATTTAAAATGCACCTAGCGACGAACCCGAGCGATGCGAGGATGAGCCGCTAATTTATAGTATAATATATATATATATATATATATATATATATATATATAATATAACGATTTAGTATAATAGATCGAAACTAATTTAAATCTAAATAACTAAATGGGCAGTCTAAGAGTACATTGTCTTTCATGAAAATCCTCTTTCAATTATTATAAGAAAGCATGACTCTAATTAAAACTCGCGGCAGACGAGTTCTGTACTTGTTATCTACTTTATACTTTTGTTCTAAAATTTTGTTCAGTCATTTTCATTTCTAATGATAATTTAAAAAGTCGGTCAAGTGCGAATCGAGTTCGCAAACGAAGGGTTCGATACAGTCATACACGTAATTTTTATTAATATGACTTTTATTTTTACTCTATGTATGTAGTATATTAACTTTGATTATCGATTACGAACGTTAAAAAAATGTTTCTTTATTTATGTTTATCATTTGTTATTATAGCGGCAATAGAAATACATACTGTGTGAAAATATTAACTCTGTACCTATTACGGTTCATGAAATGCAGCCCTCTGAATGACGGACAGACGGACAGCGGAGGCATAGTAATAATAATAATAATAAATGTTGGGGCATTAACACACAGCGCCATCTAGTTCCATGGTAAGCTACGAGTTTGTGTTGTGGATACCAAATAGTTGATACACTACACATATATAACTTTAAATACATACATATTATAAATATAAACACCCATGACTAGAGTACAAACATTCGTGCTCATCACACAAATGAATGCCCCTAGCGGGACTCGAACCCGCGACCAAATGAGCCAAATGTGTCGTCGAATGTGAGCGAATAGAGTTCCGTTGGCACCCCTCGGGTGCGGAACATACGGAAGTTATCATTTTTAGGGTCCCGAACCCGAAGGGTGCCAACGGAATCCTAAAAATGATAACTCACTTCACTAATTTCCCTCGTGGACTTAAGATGAATGGGTATATTTAGTTGAATGAAACGACTGAAGGGTTTTGTGAATAGCATTTCTTAGACTTTCTTTATGAATGCCATTAATAAAGTAAGTCTTCAAGTCTGAAAATGTATAATATTACAACAAGGTATTTTATATTTTCTGATATTTTTTTATTACGTAATTTACTATCAACTTACCTTGTTATATATATTATATATATAATGTATATGTAATTAACTAATAGTAGGTTCTAAATTTCACCTAAACAGTCCAGCCATTTGAACGTAAAGGAGTAATAAACATATTACTTTCGCATTTATAAAACATACCTACATATGTACAGATATCAACTTTCGCATTTTAAACTAATTATTGTGATTATTGTAAGTAAATAAAAATTAGCTCGTAATTACCTTAAGACTAGCGACTCACCCTCGCTTCGCTTCGGGTTCGTCAACAAGGACGAACCTATCCCACGGAATCCGTACCTTTTTCCGGGATGGTATATAGCCTTTCTCAATAAACGGGCTATCTAATGCAAAATCAATTATTTAAATCGGATAAGTAGTTCCTGAAATTAGCGCGTTCAAACAAACAAACAAACAAACAAACAAACAAACAAACAAACAAACAAACAAACAAACAAACAAACTCCGCCTCTTTATAATATTAGTCTAGATAGATTTTAACTTTAGAATTATGAACAATGTCGAAAGAAATCAATGAATAATAAAAAAAGGCTATTTCCACGTGATACTCGATATCATGAAGAGACGAATAAATAAAGTCGAAGAGGCAGATTTTTAAAACTTATTTTTCCTATTTCATGTCAAGCATTCTCGTATCATAAATTAAAAATACATAATAAATACTAATATTATAAATGTGAAAGTTTATGAGGATGGATGGGTGAATGTTTGTTACTCTTTCACGCCAGAACGTCCGAACGGATCTGGATGAAAGACACAAATATAAATTAAATATAGTCTGGACATAGGCTTTTTATCCCAGAAAAATGTAGGGTTCCCGTGGGATAGACTTATTTTTGTATTTCACTAGATATGAACAGGAAGTGACGCGAAGGTGAGTCGCCAGTATATTATAATTAAAGATCATTATCAAGTATGCCAATTGACAATAATGTTGGTGGGACAGTTGAAGCCTTATAGTTTGCCAGTTCTCTTACTACACGTAGTAAAGTACATATATTTAAATAGATCATGTTAGTATTAGAAAATGCATTTTCTAATGTCTCTAAACTAGTAGAAAGTGTAAAATAAAATGACTATATTTACTGTATATATTACATTTAAACAGGAAAAAGGCGTCAAAATATAACAGTAAATAAGTATTTTAGATTTATTTTAGATTTAAATACACTAACGACTTACCCTTGTTTCGTTGGTTGAGTATAGTACAAGAAGTAACAAACATACAAACGAATATACAAACTTTGACATTTATTAATCTATACATATAATAAAATTGTAACTAAGCCGAATCTGTACATTAAATATTTTTTGAAAAATCTTATTTAAATAGATATTATTATCGATACAGAGGCCGAATCTATAGTTTTTAGAATTTTTGTCTGTCTGTCTGTTACCGCATCACGGAAAAACCACTGCAGGGATTTTGATGAATTTTGGTATGATGATAGCTGGTTATCCGGGTCAACATATAGGATACTTTTTACCGCGAGAAAATATCTCATTTCTGAGAAAAAAATACAAAAACTGCAATTAAGGAGTATACTAATATGTAAAACCTAAGAATTTGGTTTTTGGTCATCTGAACGCGGGCGGGGCCGCGGGCAATGATAGTTTCTGATATAAAAATCTAGAATCATACAGCATCTAGAAGAATAATGACGTCTGTATCTAAACAATAGAGCAGAGAAAAGCTTTAGTCGAGAGCATCTTTCCACTATAAAGCGGAAAAGAAATCTTTTGTACATGGTATTTTACAACTAAGAAGCTCAGCGACATAGTTGGCTTCTTAGTTGAATGATAGCTGGTTTGAATCCAAAATATTAAAAAAATACACTATTCCTTAATAAATATAGTAAAATAGATATTTTGGGAGTTCAGAACATAAATATATTAAAGATCGAATTATTTTCATTAGACTCCCTTTTATAAACATATTTCATTTCGCAATATACGAGTACGTATGTGATATCGAGCTCTCGTCTAAATTCAATAAAATACACTCGAATACGTTTCATAAAATCGCAAAGTAAAGTGGAACAAAAAGCCTCCGAGTGATAAATTATATTGTTATGACATACTGTGTAAACGCAGCGCTACTGATACCTCAGCATTCGCATTAATGACTCCGTAATGGACGGTATAAAATTGGTTTTTATTTAGGTAAAAATGTTTATTTTACTACATATATAATAATATTTCATACGCTTATTTGTTTATAAATTAAAAACTTTTTATAGAATTTAGTACTCGTATATAGTATTAAGGCTTATTTATGAACGTTAAAAGCTTATTAAAGCTTGTGTAAGAATTCTAAATTATCAATCATTATCTGAAGAGGAATCAAACCCCGGGTCTCGTACCTCTGGTATTTTCGTGTGCGAATCATTTCCAACATGATTACCACTTACTAATATGATGAAGGAAAACATCGAGAAGAAATCAACATGTCTGAGAAAATTATATCTGTATGAATGTGTGTTTATAGATGTTTTGTGTTATTTTGTCCTTCACAACCTTAGAAACAGAATAGTGAATTGACGTGTTATTTTGTATAGAAATAGTTTATAGGCCAGAAGTAAGAATAAGCTGGTTTATAGGTCATTTTGCAAAAATTTACGTGCTACATTAAATTATTACAAAAAATTATCTTACACCTTACCAAAGCGAGATAATCTTTAAAACTACCGAACTATCGCTAGATTTAAAGAAATCTTTATATCGTCATCCTATTAATATTAGAAATGCGAAAGTTTGTAAGGTTGTATGGATGTCTAGATGTATGGATGTATGGATGTTTGTTAGCCTTTCACGCAAAACTACAAAATGGATTTGAATGAATTTACAATTATATAGCTCATATATTAGAATAAAACACAGGCTACTTTTTATCCCGGAAAATGTACGGTTCCCGTGGGATGGGTTTGTTATTTCTGTATTGCTGCTCGGCCCTTAAGCTGGCCAATATCTTGAAAATATAGCGCAGATAACTTTAAATAGTTTAAAAAATACTCCATTTCTTCAGTTTAAGTACCGTTGAGAAATATTTCACAAAGAACTGTTTATATAAGAAAAGAATCAAGAAAATCGTTAGAGTCTCATAATAAGAGCTATATTTTATGTAGTTTGAACAAAATTCTAAATTTTTAAACGTAAATAGGACGTAACTATTTTTTAAGTAGCTTTGCAGCAGTTTTTATGTTTCGGTAATATGGAAGCAAAGCAAAAATTAAATACACACGTGTAAATCGAGTTAATAGCTCGCGAGTCATACTAACTAGCGGAGCGACGATAGGTAATTGCGAAAGTACATACTCATAAAACTTTGAAACTACTGTTTACTCTGAAGCTTACTTTTATATAAAAATATAATTTTGCAAAAGCTGCTTTTATTGGTTCTCTGTTTTTTAACTCTCATAATAATACTAAGTTCACTATAAGAGATGTTTATACAATACTTTCTTAGATTTACGCGAATATTTTACATCGTCTATACATGTATGTATGTCAGCCCTTCTTAACGCCCTACTGCTGAGCACGGGCCTCCCTTCAATATGAGGGGGATCAGGCCATAGTCCACCACGCTGGCCAAGTGCGGGTTGGCAGACTTCACATGTCTTTCGAAAACTTGCTTGGTTCTCTCAGACATGCAGGTTTCCTCACGATGTTTTTCCTTCAACGTAAGGCAAGTGGTAATCATGTTGAAAATGATTCGCACATGAAAATATCAGAGGTGCGAGACCCGGGATTTGAACCCGCTTCACTCGGTTACCCAAGCGAGCGAGTCACCACTGGGCTACCACTGCCTTATATCTCTCGTCTATACATATATCTACACAAATATAAAATTCTAACTGAGTCAAATGTGTACATTAAATATTTTTTGGAAAATCTAATTGAAATATGAGTATTATTAATGTAGAGACCGAATCTATAGTTTTTAGAATTTTTGTTTGACTGTGTGCTGATTGGACAGATTTTGATGAAATTTTGAATGATGAAAACTGGTTATCCGGGTCAATCAATATATAGGATAATTTTTACTGCGGTAAAATATCTCATCTCTGAGAAATCTATACTAAACGTTAAAACGTAACTAGGGACGAACTCGAGCGGAGCGAAGGTGAGTTTTAAATAAAACTATATTTTCTGATTTTTAGAGACATTTAAAATTTTTACAATCTGTTTATACAGGGTCATTTTTAATTTACTGAAACCTTTTGGGAATATACTATTTACATCATAACAACAACATCTGTAACAAGAAAAAGTAATATTTCTTAAATATTTTTTTTCATACAAGAATAAAAATATTTCTTTAGCACCTTCTAAACTTTAAAGTTCTAGCATCTGGCCAAGTTTAAATGAGTAAGCGCGGCTTCGTACACCCCTCCACCCCTCCTCCTCGACCGGACACGCACTTTCTTTTGCTAATGCTGGATTATTACCATTGAGAAGGTGCCATAAAAATACTTTTATTGTTGTTAAATTTAAGATATATTTTTTTTCTTACAGATGTTGTTGTTATGTTGTAAATAGTGTATTCCCAAAAGGTTTTCAGTAAATTAAAAATGACCCTGTATATAAGAGAATTTCGCCTTCAAGACGCTCTTACCGCGTCTCGTTACCCTTAGGGAATGTTTACATCCAATAGTTATGTTTGACGAAGAGTCACAAGTCACATCGAAGTAGCTTGGGTAATTTCCCTAAGTACCAGTAGCCTATATGTCACTCCAGGATATACGAGTAATACGACACGTTTGGCTCAGTTTGTAGTGACCCTACTTGCTATGCCAGCGGTCGCGGGTTCGAATCCCGCTGGGGGCATTCATTTATGCGATGAGCACGATTGTTTGTTCTCCAGTCATGGGTGTTTATATTTATAATATTTATAATATGTATGTATTTCAAGTTATATATGTATAGTGTATCAACTATCTGGTATCCATAACACAAGCCACGTAGCTTACCATGGAACTAGATGGTGGTGTGTTAATGTCCCAACATAAAAAAAAAAATAAAAAAAATATCTGTGTACTAAATGTCATCGGAATCCGTCCAGCCATTTTTCATACAAATAGGTACTAATACAAACTTTCGAAATGATATTAATAGTCAGGTTCGAATATACTTTTAAAAGTACTCAATTTTAATACTTTATTGAAATTAAATAAATAATTAAAATAAATAAATATGATGATGTTCTCCCGACCGATTCCGGCCACGGCGGCCAATCTCATTGAGACTAGCCAACTGCGCAGGAGATATTATAGTGCACAAGTGTACGCGCAGACACAAGTGCACTATCTATTCCTGTCACTCTCATATTCCGGTGGGACGACTGCTCGACACGACCAGTGAGAGTTAAGGCGCAGGACCGACGGCTTTACGTGCTCTCCGAGGCACGGGGGTGAAACACCGCCAACTTCCCAACTCCGGGCTGTTACTGAGGCTTACTTATACAGAAAGACTCAATAACTAAACTTGGTTCCGGGTGTGCAGCCGTACATGCTAGCCACTACACCACGCAGGCAGTTATATATAATAAATTTATTAGGATATTAACACACAGCATATATTAAAAGTTATTATTGAAGACCATCGCTTCAGAAAGCTACCATCGTTTCAGAAAGCTGTTCTGCTTAGAAGAGTTGAAGAAAAACTCAACAGTTGTTGATTTAAAAATTACATTGAAATTCTCGTTTTGTTGAGTAAATTTAAGAAATACACTCAAACGAAACTAGAGAAAATAAATTGTACTAAATGAGATAACCAAAAAAAATTATTGCCCATAAATGTACAAAGAAGATGGTATAGCTACATTTAAACGTAACGATCCGTATAAGAATTGAAATAAATGGTTTTTTTTTGTCTCAATGAAAGGGAAAGAAGGAAAACTGTAGAGTTACAAGCTTTATTTTTTTCTATTTATTTCAAAAAACTTTTTAAATAAGAACTTTAGCAAAATTCTTATTAAATTCGTCGTCGTGCGGAACCAAACATTAGTAATTGGTTTATGGTATATTCTTGTCTGTCCGACATGGCAATAATAAAAGCGTGTGTAATCTGTATATCTGTATATAAATATTATAAATGTAAAAGCTTGTGAGTATGTATGGATGTCTGCTACTCTTTCACGCCAGAACGGCTGAATGGATCCGAATGAAATTTGGCTCAGAGATAGATTATAGTCTGGAATAAAACATAGGCTACTTTTTATCCCGGAAAAATATACCGTTCCCGAGGGATAGATATTTTTTGTTTTTCTTAGTATTACAATAATTTGACCGCACTGCTTGAAAATAATTGTGAGAATGAATCCCTTATATGCATATCTTCGATATTTATCGAGTCGGTTCTTTTTTATTTATCCGAACTCTGTCACAAACTGACAATAAAATGTCATATTAATTATCTTTTTAAACTTTGATTACAACACGGCATATAATAAATTTGACACTTGAGACTTTAGTTTGAGACTTAGGTTTTCTGTATGTGCCTAATAGCAGCCTATGTATTACTCCAGGTCATATTGGTCCTAAGTCTCATCTAAATCCGTCCAGCGAACACAGCGTGCAGGAATAACAAACATACAGATACAAATAAACTTATATTTATATAGAAATCTGATGAGTTTATCATATCCTTATACTACAATTTTATTATCAACATAAATTTTAGTTACATGTAGGTAACTAAAAATTTTTCATCAGTCAATCGCTCACAAAGTAAAGCAGGTTTTGATAAGATAACAGTCTCGTAATTATAAAATTTACAAATACGAAGGAAAACGAATCGAACTAGTTTTCGAACAATGTGTTACGCATATTATATAGTGACTTCTATATAGAAATTTACAGAAATCACGAAACCGTATTTGACCAGACTATAATTTAATCCAATCTATGGGAATAGAAAGAAGGCATATGCCCAATTCAATAAAAGTAAGATGTTAAAAGGGCTGATAAAATCGAAAGCCAGTAGCTACTCTCTATTAAAATTGCATCTGATACAGTAGCAATTTAAGACAAGAACTGACATATTCGTTACTATTTTTACTATTGCTTGATGGAAATAATCCATATCATCATAAATCATCAGTTATCAATTATAATAACTTATATTTGTAACTATCGGAAATATTGCAAAATCACAACGCAGCTTACGTAGCGTAGTTTACTAACGAATATCATCTTAAAAATAAGCATGCATGGAGTCACAAAAAATATTTGGAAATCCGCCCAAACGTACAATGTAATAAATTTTTGAAAAACCTATTTTAATTTTGAGTGGGGCGAGGAAAGGAAAAATTGGGAACTAAATTCGAATAGCTTCTATATACAATAGCGTATTATTTTACAAGTATATCAAGATATATGTATCACCAGTTTTCGTTAATGCGATAGGTGTTTTATTTTAGGCAGCATTGAAATCGGCTTAACAAATGTTTTTCCACTACGTATATGGCTTCCTTATAAAATGTTTAATGTTTTTAACGATACAAATATAGAAACGGAAAAAATATATTTTTAGTAAGTATATTAAATTTTCATGGAAAAAAGAATCAATAAAAGTTTTTTTTTTATAAAAAACGAACAATCGATATGACGTTACCATTTTTTTCATTACGGGATTGAATGTCCTAATTACATCCTACTAATATTATAAATGTGAAAGGTTGTGAGTATGTATGGACGTATGGATGTTTGTTAGTCTTTCATGCAAAAACTACGAAATGGACTTTAAATAAAACTTTACAATAATATAGCTCATACATCAGAATAAATGCATAGGCTAATTTTTATCCCGGAAAAATGTACGTTTCCCCTGGGATAAATTTATTTTTGTTTTCCTAAAAGTGAACCCGAGCGAAGCGAGGGTAAACCGCTAGTAAATAATATATCCATGAGATTCAATGAACGATGACCAGAAGATTTTTATTTTCGTATAAATTTTGTTACGCTTTCATATTTTTATGAAAAAAAAAATCATATTTTAATACCATAAAAATTCAGATTTCCATAATTATATAAGAACACGTTATAAAATGCTAGGTTCTTAGATACAGAAGATTCTAGATGTAGACTCTATATGAAGACAGATCATGGAGCATCCGAGACGTCCAAGACCCGGTTGTCGTTTTCAAAACAAAAATGCTTGTAATGCTGAGTAACTCTTGTTAATAGCTCCAGCATAATATTATACCTTTTTAGAAACATGAATTAATTTAAAAAAAATTATAATAATATTAAATATTTTTTATCTTTTTAACAGTGATTTTGTTTGATTATTTTTTCTCCACAAACATATTGTGATGAAATTTCAAAATCCAACAAGTCCATGTCATGAAAGAGCATGGTTATTGGGTATCTCGGTCTATTAAGTGGATCCTGCACGATAACTTAATATTATATATGATATTTTATAAGTTTTAGGTTGCTATTTATATACTTACGTGAACAGAAGATAGAGCGGGAATCATGTTGGCGTCATCACCGCTTCTAGAACTTCTACTTCCCCGGTCAGAACTTTCATCCTCAGATTCTGAGTGAAAGGAACTGACAGATACGGATTGAGGATCACTGAGTTTCAATTTCAAACAATCACGACGCATTTTAAAGAACTTCGTATGTTTAAAACATAGTTTTTTGGTTTTTGTCTTTGGTTTGGTTTTGGGGACGTTTATTTTCATTTAATTTACACTAGCTTTACATTATCTGGAGATTTGACAATGTTACGATATATGGCGTCCTTTGCGTGATATTAATTAATTAAAAAAAAATCAATATAAAAAAAATGAAAATCGCATAAACTTAAATATTAATATTATTTTCCTGATAAAAAGAATCGTGCTAGCATAAACTGATAAGAAGATACAAAATTATTACTTAATAATATTATAGCATACTTATTTAACCAATAAACTGTATTTTTTCAACCGACTTCAAAAAGGAGGAGGTTCTCAATTCGACTGTATGTTTTTTTTTTTTTTTTTTATGTTTGTTACCTCAGAACTCCGTCATTTATTAACCGATTTGGACAATTTTTGTGTCGTTTGAAAGGGTATACTTCCAGATTAGTCCCATTTAAATTTCAAAAAAAAATACCACCCCTAAGGGTGGAAAAACTACTAATGATGAATTTAACCTACTTCTAATTGTCATATTGACTTGAAACTTTGCAAGTATTTCTATTTCCGTTGATAGTACAGTGGTTCGGTATTGTTGACCTGATCTGATGGCAAGGCCAGAAGGTGGATAGGTGGAACTCTTCAACGGCTAATAGTAGATACTTTGAGTTTGGGCTTATTTTGTTTGATTTGACAAGCCTAACACGTTAGAATCCTTACTTTTCTACTACTGTCTACACTAAAAAGGGAAAAATAAAAACTTTTTAACAAAAAATAAAAACCGACTTTAAACAAAAGCACTAAAAAGTAAAAATAACTGATTGGTAGTTTTCATTTACCATACATACCTAATCAAATATTTTCGAAGTCGGTGTTCTTTGGCTAAGTAATTAAAGCTTACCTATTAAATACATACCTAATCAAATATTTTCGAAATCGGTGCCAGCCCATACAAAGCAAAGCACACCGACTTCGAAAATATTTGATTAGGTATGTATGGTAAATGAAAACTACCAATCAGTTATTTTTTACTTTTTAGTGCTTTTGTTTGAAGTCGGTTTTTATTTTTTTGTTAAAAAGTTTTTATTATTGACTTTAATAAATGAGGTAACACAATCCTAATATATGTTTTTTTGTGTGTATGAATGTGTGTTGTTATTAATTTTGGCAATACACGCTAAGTAACATAACTAATCTTAATAATTAATAAAATTATAAGTAGCTGTAAAATAACGCACAGAAAAACTGTTGGGTCAGGAAGTATGATATTTGGCACTAGATTTTATTAAAATATTAATATTGAAATGCAAAAAATTAAAAAAAAATTAGTCTTTCTTATTTTTTAATAGACACTAAAGATGAATTTTCAAATTTAAAACGAATGTTTGCTTCATTTTCCAGACAAATCGCAGCTGGCAGTAAACCCATGTAACTAACTAAATACTTTTTGGTCGCCAAGTTAGTTCATCAATCAATATCAGCAAATTGATATCTAATTACACTGTTAAAGCATTATCCCTTCTGCTACAAGGTATTAAGGCTTATAATCTAATATATATGTTAGACATTACGTGGTGTTCATTATTCGCCTCGGTTGTCACGAACATAACCACCCAGACATAGGGTTTCCAAACATTTTGCAGGTAAACATGTTTGTCTTTCGTTTTATAATAAAATGAACATTTGTTCAGGCCGAATCTATAGTCTTCAGAATTTTTGTCTGTCTGTCTGTCTGTCTGTCAGTCTGTCTGTTTGGGAATGCATCACTATTTACTGCTTGCTGGTTATTCGGGTCAACATATAAGATACTTTTTATTGTTGGAAAATATCTCATCCCTGAGAAATCTATGGTAAACCTTAAACATATATACATGAGTGAGATTTAATAATAGATATAGTATTTGAATTCATTTTACTATTAATAAATTAATTTTCACGTAAGAAATATTTTATAATATAACTAGCGACTCACCCTCGGCCAGCTCGGGTTCGTCCCTAATGAAAATTTAGGTTTGTATATATTTTTAATGCCAAATTACAAAAATATTTAAATAAAAAAAATTGTCCTAAAAATAAAAATAAAACATTTTTTGTGGTGGACTACCCATACCACTTAGAGGTATGAAAAACAGTTTACGTCCTATTCTCAGACCTACTGAATATACACACAAAATTTCATAAGAATCGTCAAGCCGTTTCGGAGGAGTTTTGTTACAAACACTGTGGCACGAGCATTTTATATATTAGATTAATTGTAATTATTATAAAGAAAACCTAGGTCATTAATTATTATCATCTATATATTATTTCTACTGCGAGAAAACGTCTTTTCTGTAGGAAATCTATATTAAAGGTCAAAAGGTCACTAGTCAATTCTACTTATAAAAAATAAATGTTAGAGTAGGGTGAGTATTTTTTTATATATTTTATGGTTTTTTATCTAATAAAGTTTGAATTGAAGAAGAAGAATTCAAACCTGAATAGAATGGTAAACCTACCGTAACCTTATACTACTCGGACGAGACAGTTTGGGTCTTTGTGCGTTCGTTACTGACTTTATAAGAATCGCTTTTACTTTTTTTTATATAATAGATCCGTTATTTATTGTCTAATTAATATAACAACTTTTAATTATAACATTTAAAATCGAATTTATGTCGCAAAATATATTTATTCGTAAAAGCTAAATTTTGCAAGACTTATCTAATATATAAATATCTCGTGTCACGGTGTTTGTGGTCGCACTCCTCCGAAACGGCTCGACAGATTTTGATATTTTTTTGTATGTTTGGTAGGTACGAGAATACTAAACTTTTTTTTAATCGCGATTTTAGTATTTTTGCATAAACATATGAATAATATTGTATAAATATATAGCGACGAACCCGAGCAAAGCGAGGGTGAGTCTCTCCATAACATAAAGCCAAAGAATTTTTTTTGTACATTGAACGCGAGCGTAGCCGCGGGTTCTACTAGTAAAGTTATAAAAACTTATTTAGGTATATTAAAGATAGGTGATCTATAATTATCCATTACAATATATCGTGTCTCATTAACTATGTCCACTACATAGGAGTTAAAACAGCTTCAAACTTTCGTAAAATATTTGATATGACCCAAATCGTTTGTTTCTAGCGAGTTAAGTAATCTGTGCTCTATATCATTACATAATTAATATTGTTAATATTATAGTTAATATATAAGGATAACGTAAAAATACTAGTATTTTATGCTATTGTATGCTATATCTACGTATCTCTTTAAAAAAATAGAAAATAATATACAAAAGATCTTTTAGATTGAGAATAAATTCTTAAAATACACTGTAAAGTGAACATTCTAAAATTCATTCTTCGAAGCATGTCTTTCATTGCAGTATTTTAAGTTTTCAGATACAAAGAAGAATTCAACGTACTTAATTCTGAAGCAAATATGCTTTAGAATATGACAATACGTATTTTGTTTAAGATTTTATAAACATTGTAAAGTTTTCGTGGAATATTTTATTGAAAGATTAATATCATAAAGTTTAATTATAATATGACACATTTATCATATAAGACGATTAATTTTTAATTTTATTTTAAATAACCTTTAAGTACTTTGAAAAGGCTGGACCGATTTGGATGAAATTTAGCATACTGATAGATCAGGAGTAACACATAGGCTACTATTAGTAATAAAATTTGCTACTAGGTGGCGCTTCCTGTATATAATATAAATGCAAACAGCATCTAGGGATGAGCCCGAGAGAACGGGGATAAATCGCTGGTGAATGACAATTGAATTAAAATTTGTATAAAACCAAAGAAAATCCATGTCGCGATTCTGACACAATTTCGAAAACTATGAACGATTAACAGCATTAAATCGATTAACATTATATTTAGAATGTCCTTGCAGGTTTTATTGTAGGTACATTCACGTAATACGTTTCTTGATCATCGGTTTGGAATTCGTTGTTTATGTCAGCATGGTTCCGTCTTCCCGCTTATCGGCCTTCAGAGAAAACGATTTTCTTTCATGTGTTTCATTGTAAATTTTTTTATAAATTTAATACTGTCTACCGATTGTCAATTATATTTATGACCAGCATTGCCCGCGGCTCCATCCGCGTTCAAATGACCAAAAACCAAATTCTTAGGTTTTACATATTAGTAGGTATACTCTTTACATTGCAGTTTTTTTTCTCAGAAATGAGATATTTTCCCGCGGTAAAAAGTATCCTATATGTTGACCCAGATAACCAGCCATTATCATACTAAATTTCATCAAAATCTGTTCAGTGGTTTTCTCGTGATGCGGTAACAGACAGACAGACAGACAGACAAACAAAAATTCTAATAACTATAATTCGGCCTGCGTATCGATTATAATGACTATTTCAATAAGATTTTCCAAAAAATATTTAATATACAGATTCGACTGAGAATTTTATTATATGTATAGATTATGTAAAAAATATCGTTTTTAGCTCTTACATCATATTAGTAAAGATCTTCATCTAATAATGCATAAAAAGTTAAAATATATTAAAATAATCTACTGATTACCAATTTTTATTCTACTAAAGGTCTAAAACTTTAACAATTGCTATAAAAACCGATAAGAGATAAGATACCGAAGAAAAAAAATCGAAATTAAACTCCTAAGGCGTTAAAAATAACAATAAGACATAAATATAACGATAAAATCCATTTCAATCGACATCTGATAAAACGTTTAAAAAATAAATATGTACACACGGAACCTAAAAGCATGAAACCGAAAAAAACAGGTTTAATAAATCATTCGACTCCATACCTAAAGTATTAGGACAAATATATTTTTTCTTCAACCGATGTGTTTTATGTCTGCCACTGAAGAGATTCCATTGATTTCAACCTTCAGTAAAAGCAGTCGTAAACAATGTCGAGCCATCGATCAGCTTACATTTCAATTAATTCAAGTGTTTTAGTAAAGTTTATTGCTTTAAAGATTTGAGCGTTTAAAGGTATTATTTCGTAAATTCAAAACTTAACTTGTTAACCATGACTCTGCCCATAATATATAGGATTTAATATTATTTACCGATTCCACCAGGAATAGATACTCGATATTTTACACGTTTTTTTTTGTACTTTCATATAAAATAACAAAAAATATTATACATATTTTAATTTGTATTTTATGTATACTAATATTATAAAGATGAAAGATTTGTTTGTTTGTTTGTGCTCCGAAACTACTGGACGGATTTAGATGAAATTCGGTAAGAAGATAGTTTGAGATCCTGGGAAGAACATAGGATAGTTTTTATCCCAGAATTCATCCTTTAAGGGGGTTGATAATGGGGTTGAAAGTTTGTATGGGGAATCTACCCAGGGACGAACTCGAGCGAAGCGAGGGTTTGTCGCTAGTAATTAATATAATGGATAAAAAAGAGATACCTTGTTTTTTTTTGTATTTATCACCAAATGATTGCCTATCTATGCCCAGATGGAAAAATAAAAATGAAGTGTGCATTTATGATCTAATGACAAAAGTATTTATTCAAAACTCGACATTAATTTAAAAATTCATTTTGTTAATGAAAAATGTTGTTGTTTTATTTTTACATATATATTCGCACATGTATATAATAATTATAAGAGTGTGATTGCTGCGTGTACGTAGAAGGTATTATTTAAAAAAAAAATAGATATTATTGGGGATCTTTATTAACACAATAGAACCCAAAACAAGATTTTTAGATTTTTTTTCTGTTTGTGCGTTTGTGCGCGTTAATCTCAGAAACTGCTTAACCGATTTGGGTGCGGTTTTCACTAATGTATTGTAGTAAACTTCACTTAATATTTAGTATTTCTTTTATTTCAATCAGTTCATAAATAAAAAAGTTATGTCAATTTAAAGAATCAGCTAGGGACGAACGCGAACGCAGCGAGGGTGAAGGCGTTAGTTACATACTATAATGCAAAAGTCCACATAATACTCGTAAGAAAAAAATGCCAGATCAACTTGACAGCTACATTAATCTTGATCGTAACTGTTATAAGCACTTCAGCAATCTTTTTAAACGAGAAATAGTTAAATTTCTATTTTGAGCGATTAGAAGAAAGAAAATGTTAATAAAAAGTGCTACGTGTAAAATAATACCTTTCATTTGATTTTGATGATGATTTTGTTACATCGGATATGATGAAAATTTTGAAAAAAAATCAGTCAAGAGCGAGTCGAATTCGCACACGAAAGGTTCAGTACCATCGTATATATGTATTTATTAATATAACTTTTACTCCATGTATGTAGTATATTAACTTCGATTATCGATAAATATTAAAAAAATGTTTCTTGTATTTTTATTTTTTTATTTTTATTTATTATTTCTTGTTATAGCGGCAATAGAAATACATACTCTGTGAAAATTTCGACTCTCTATCTATTACGGTTCATGAGATACAGCCGTCTGACAGACGGACGGACGGACGGACAGCGGAGGCTTATAAACAGGGTTCCAATGGCACCTTTTGGGTACGGAACCCTAAAAACTTACAAGTAAGCATCATTGGTACATTATTAAAAAAATATATAACGAATAATTCTAACACGCTTTCCACCAATTTTTAATATTGTGAAAAAGTAATTAAAATCGCGTATAAAAAATATATTATTAAAGAATTTCGCGTACATTCTTAATGAAAGGAAAACAATAATTTACAGTGTTTATTTTCAGCAAACACGCAATGTCGCGAGATATTATGCCATGAGAAGGACGTGTATTATCAAATTTCTAGTTGCCCTTCAACTCGCTACCGGTATGTCCCCTTAGTACGCAATACTTTGCTTACAAAACCATATATATATATATATATATATATATATATATATATATATATATATATATAGACATATATATATGTATAAAATCTCCATGTCACAATGTTTGTTACCGTACTCCTCCGAAACGGCTTTACCGATTTTTACCAAATTTTATATGCGTATTCAGTAGGTCTGAGAATCGGCTACTATCTATTTTTCATACCCCTAAGTGATAAGGATAAGGGTGGTCCTCCCAGACCCCACCCCAGGGACGAACCCGAGCGAAGCGAGGGTGAGTCGCTAGTATATATATATATATATATATATATATATATATATATATATATATATATATATATATAGTTTTTTAAATATACAGGTAATATTACTACCTATATAAATAAATAATATTAATCAAAATAAGCTTACTTAGATACCTGTTTTTTTCGCTTCCACATATGAGACAGATATGGATCATATTAAATGATAATGATCTAAATATTAGAGTCACACTTACTTTTTATCTAACACAATATTACAAGAAAATATAAAAACTAGTGAGTCGCGTTGATAAAATATTTATTTTCCAAAATACAGAAAAAGAAAGAAGTAATAATGGATAATCTGTCTTTTTTCTGTTCTTTATCTTTTCGCGATTTTATCTTCTGGAATAGTTTAGCTTGCTTATAACATTATACATATACATATAATAACTTTGTTTATACAATCGGGACCAAATATACCAGTACTACAATAAAGTTTTTTTTATATGTATAAATTCTCATAATATTTTCTTAGATTTACGCGAATGTTTGACATTATTAAATAAAATTATCTTTTCGGATTATTTCGCGGATTTATTTTGATTTTTGGTTCCCGACGTTTCGAATGCTTTACAGCATCCATGGTCACGGGAGAGACTGAGGTGTTACATGTCTTGAAGGTATAGTTGTTACAGACAGCCTACCCACATGAAACATGAAACGTCGGGAACCAAAAATCAAAATAAATCCGCGAAATAATCCGAAAAGATAGTTTTATTTAATAATGTATAAATTCTATTAAGAGTCCCTTTCTGTTATAAATATTACTCTCTTAGCATTTTCTAGGCAAAATTAATTTTACCCATTATTTGTAGTTTAACCGAAACGTATTGAAACCCATACAATACGTTGTTTTCCGTATGATACTCGAGTCATCTGGACAGTCTCAAGTCCAATCACAATTACAGATATTTGAAGACAGAGCCAACATCGCTTTACCACGAGCATATTTGAATTATAACTAAATTATTGTACATAATATAATTTCCACTAGGGTAACAATGGTGTGGTGGAAAAGACTGAGTAATTTTTGATTATGGCTGTGTACATCGCGTGACTCCCCTGGGTTTCATTAAAAATTAAATCTGAAATACAAAGAGCGGAACATGAATACTTGTTATAAACTAAAGACTCGCCCTGGATTTGCTTGTATAGAATAAGAAAGTCATTAAAGTAAGTATACTTTAAACACTTTATTATTAACAATTATTTTCATTCAATGAATCTGTTAGTAGCAACTCATTCTCGCTTCGCTCGGATTCGTCCCTAGGTACGTTTTGACAGGTAGTATAGAATGATAGATTATATATTATATATACATAGGCACAAAATATACAGATCTGAACTTTTCAATTTTCGAGCATTTTTTTGAGGTTTCCCTAATTTTTTATACTTAAAACATCCCTGACACACACAACAAACCAAAAAAAACCCCTACAAAACAAAAAAAAGAATTATTCAAATCGGTCCAGCCGATTTTGAGTTTTAGCGAGACTAACGAACGGCAATAGATTTTTATATACATATAAATAGATAGATATAAATAAATAAAAAAATAAAATTTCATTTGCATGTGTTTCAACTACATACCTCCAAATTCGTATACTTATTATATAAGATAAAATCACATGTAAATATTCAAAAGCAAAGTTCACTATAAAATCATATAAAAAAATATTATGATTATGATCTAAATGAAAAATAAATAAAAAAAAACGTTTTCTACATACTTATGCCATAAGAAATACTATTATTAAATAATATCACAATAAATAATGAAAGCAATTTTAAGCGAAAAACTTACAAAAAATATTACTAACTAATAACTTTACATAAAACCATGACGATATACCACATTTTTTGGTAAAAATTAATTAAAAAGAAATCCACCGGAAAAGTTGGTAAACAAATTGGTCTGGAAACGATATCCCGTAACGCACGCATCAGACGCCATGCCGATAAAACATAAAAACACGTATAAAATCACTAAAAACGCGACTAATTTCGAACCGATCAGGAGCTTTAAGATCAAAATATGTTACATATATATAGATATATATATTTCATCTTACAAAATATATATAATTTTTCACCCGATATACATTCGCAGGAAAACAATTTTCGGGAGCGTCGCGACGGCCACATACAGTGGCGCCACGCGCGGCACTGAATAAAACCTACTACAGGAACGCTTACAAAATAGTCCAGGCCTCCTTATTATTAAAGGCATAAAGTCTATTTTAGGATATACTATTAATATATGTATTTATAGGGCTGTCCCTTTTGTTCCAAACACGTTTGCTCCACTCCTTCTAGCGGATTCTGTTTCATTAGGGACAAAATCGTTATTAACTGTCAGTACTAGGGGTAAGAAGTTAATTAGTTCACACAACTTTTGTTTTGGTTAGCGTATGTGTTGATAACACTCGTTTACTATGATTGGTTAACATGTAGTCTATACATATATAAAATTGTAACTAAGCCGAATCTGTACATTAAATATTTTTTGGCAAATCTTATTGAAATAAACATTATTATGGATACAGAGGCCGAATCTATAGTTTTTAGAATTTTTTTCTGTCTGTCTGTCTCTCTGTTACCGCATCACAGAAAAGCACTGGAGGGATTTTGATGAAATTTAGTATGGTGATAGCTGGTTATTCAGGTCAACATATAGGATACTTTTTATCGCGGGAAAATGTCTCATATCTGAGTCAAAATACAAATACTGCAATGTAAGAGTATACTAATATGTAAAACCTAAGAAATTGGTTTTTCGCCATCAAAGCGCGGGTGGAGCCGCGGGCAATGCTAGTAATAAATAATTTAATATTACTCTATGTCTATACTATCTATATTAAGATTCATGTGTTGGGCAGTGGAAAACAGCGTCGCACTTTAACTACACTACCACGAGGCAAATGATGATACTCATACAAAATGTATGAGTCATACGTTTATTTACCTCGTGCAGAAATCGAATCTGTACATAAATTAGTAACTAACGCCAGTAACACATTAAGCGGTGATCTTGCTGTAATAGCACGCCTGTAGAACCGATAGTCTATGATTCGATTCTCGAGTGGTATAAAAAATCACACATTTACTTACCTTAGTCCAGCTAAGGTAAGCAATGGGGCTAGAATTGCTATTTAATTCTTTAATTTAGCTGTATAATATCTGGCAATAATATTCTCTTTATGATGAAGATCGTTTGCGCATATTTTTTTTATTTATGTATTAATAATAATATTATTGAATAAGTGTTTAACTTACTTATGATTTAATGAAATATATTTTCAACATAATTTCTTATTACTATATACTCATAAGTACAAAATATCTACGTAAATTAATTAGTATAAATATTCTGATATATGTATATAAAAAAATTGAAAAGTGTGTGTGTATGCAATTCACTCACGGTAGAAGTGGCAATTATCGCAATTAAATTAAAACAAAGCAATGATAAATTTTAGGCATATTACAGTCATATATTTATAGAATATCATATACGGAAAGAATATATGTTATATATTTGTCAGAAAATAACAATTAGTAATAATAGCTTTCATTTAATTTATACAAATTTATCCCACAGTGATAAATATTCATTTTTATTACAAGTAATAAGTTTTTTTACCAAGTTTAAACATTATTTTACATTTTATTTAACGTATATTAGGTACATAATAGCATATTATTTAGTATTATTTTTCACTTCCTGTGTACTGTATTCTGTCTCTTTCTAGTGCCGCATTTCCGTTTCATCGAGTTTCAAATCACAACAATTCTAAAGAAATTTCACTTCAAATTTCAAAACATATTGAAACTTAAGAACAAAAAGCTAAATCGCGTCCATTTTAATAGAATCAGAGGTACGATGCTTCAGGATACCTAGCTAGAGATAGCATCGTGACACAAAGACTTTGTACTCCATTTCCTACAAACGATTTCACACGTAAAATGTTCAAATTAATACATTTTTATATTTTACCTGAATAAAAATCGAACGAGCGACCTTCAATCAATGAATATTTTAGTAATACCTAAACACGCTATCATCTAACACTTAATCTACAATGCCTTTTTTGTTTATTTTTTTCCACAATAATGTCAGCTAAAAATAGGATGTAATGTAACCTATAACCCATTGAGTTTATTATGGGTCGTGGTTATTGTAAATTTTAAGAAATAGTAAACACGAAGGCTCTCTGACCTAGTTCCTGAGTTAGTATTGACAGTATTATATATTTATAGCTTGCCCGTCCAGTGGTCGAAAGTTGATCATAATCTTTGTTTTTACTGGTAGCACTAAATCTCGTCTATAACTACTAAACAAACAAAAAGAAAAACGGTTGAAACAGAAGAGAAAATGGTACTAAGCAATTTTGTCTTAACTTATCTATTCTATTATTATAATTATTATAGAGGCAGAGTTTGTTTGTTTGTTTGAACGCGCTAATCTCAGGAAATACAAATCCGATTAGAAAAAATCTTTTTGCATTAGATAGCCCATTTATTGAGCAAGGCTATAGGCTGTATATCATCCCAGAAAAATCTACGGTTCCCGTGGGATATTTGTTTTTGTCTAGTGACAAACCCGAAGCGAAGGTGAGTTGCAAGTCTTTAATAAAAAAAGATTTCCAAAATGTTTTTATTAATAAGGCTGAAGCTCTTTAACAGTTACTAAACAAAAAAAAAGAAAATTGATTTACATACAGAGGACGAACAGGTACTTAACTGTTTTGTCTTTGCCTATTTATACATAGATTGAATATTTATAATAGTGTCAATAGGACATGAGCGTTTAATACGTTTGGATAACTAACGTAAATCGTCTTTATGTAAAGATTTAATACTTACTGTTGTCACGATCGTAATAGTAAAAGTATAGAGGGTACTGTGGATCGATTCATTAAGTTTATGACAATTTTATTAACTCATATTGAAATATATATAAAGACAATGTGCCATTTCTGAACGTACTGGTGGTTTGTTGACTTTAAGAGCTTATATTTATTTGATAATAAACAAGTGAATTAAAGTTATAGTCTTATATAAATGCTAACACATTATACTACCAGACTATCCCGTCTTCACTCGGCTTCTTATGGCATAAGGTTTAGGTGTTGAAAATAAACAAACGGGTAGATAATTTGAACAATGCTCAATTATATCTATACAAATAAATAAAATTGAAATGTCTGTTTGTAATATCAAAATACAAGCTTTTTACTAAATATATATGAAAGTATATGTATACGGTACTTATGAAAAAAACTACATAATACGTTTCCTCGTCAACTTATTCTCATCTTTTTAGTTTTTACACAGCCGAGAGATTCTTTTTACTTTTTACGCCAGTCGAGTTTTTTATCTTTGTATTTTTTATCTTTATATTTTTTATTTATTTATATGGATAGTAATATCCTTATAGATTGCCGCAAAACAACCAAAGTCCTTTGTAAGATTCAATTACGCTACAAATTTCTTTTTTCCTTTAGCAAAGACCATAATGAGGTTTTTTGATAATTTCCTCTTTAAGGCAGCGAAAACAACTACAAATATGAAAATAAAATTGTTTTTTAATATGCCTCAGACGTGATAAGATACTTATATTATTTATAAATATAGTATTATATATATACTAGCGACTCACCCTCGCTCCGCTCGGGTTCGTCCCTGTGGTGGGGTCTGGGAGGACCACCGTTATCCTTATCACTTAGGGGTATGAAAAATAGATAGTAGCCGATTCTCAGACCTACTGAATACGCATATAAAATTTGGTAAAAATCGGTAAAGCCGTTTCGGAGGAGTACGGTAACAAACATTGTGACATGGAAATTTTATATATTATAGATGTATATATATATATATATATATATATATATATATATATATATAATATATTTAAAGATTTAAAGTATAATACCATTTTACTTGTGGGCTGGACAGAGAGACTGTACACATTAATTTTCATTTTCCGCTTTCCACCGTTTCAAAATACTGTGATTAAGATAATTTTCTTTTCAAACTTAGATTTCAGTCTAAGCTTTAAAGTTATAAATATAAATATGTTGGGACATTAACACACAACACCATCTAGATCTATGATAACGAGGCATATGTTAGAAATACTAGATTGTTGATATATGACCTAAAGCGCAATAATATGTAGAGTACTAGTCAAATAAAAACTATATAATGGCTGTCATCTGTACATATAACTAAATAAAACTGTAGAAGTCAAATGTCTGTACACAGAAAAAACTGCTAAAAACCGAGTCAGGGGGATGTAAGAAGAGAAATAGAACAAATCCAGATTTTTTTCGATTTTTTTGTTTCTCTGTTTATCTGTTTGTACGGGCTAATCTCCGAAACTGTTGGACCGATTTAAATGAGATTTTGCATGGTGGTACCTTGTATCCCCGTCAACATTTTAGATACTTTTCATCCCGGAAAATAAAGAGTTCCCGTGGGATAGTTAAAAAATATAGCTTACACTGCTTAACTTACACCGCTTAGTACACAAAAACTACTGATTGGATTTTAATGAAACTTACAATAATATAGTTCATACATCCGAATAACAAATAGGCTACTTTTTATCCTAGAAAAATGTACGGTATGGTAGATTTGTTTTTGTTTTGTTTGTTTATAATAAATTATTTTACCTATATATTACTAACTAGCATTGCCCGCGGCTCCGCCCGCGTTTAGATGACCAAAAACCAAATTCTTATTGGTATATTCTTACAATGCAATTTTTGCATTTTTTCTCAGAAATGAGATATTTTCCCGCGGTAAAAAGTATCCTATATGTTGACCCGGATAACCAGCTATCATCGTACCAAATTTCATCAAAATCAGTCCAGTGCTTTTCTCGTGATGCGGTAACAGACAGACAGACAGACAGACAATAATTCTAAAAACTATAGATTCGGACTCTGTATCTATCGATAATATAATGTCTATTTCAATTAGAATTTCCAAAAAATATTTAATGTACAGATTCGACTTAGTTACAATTTTATTATATGTATAAATATATAAATAATGCGTTACTACGCACTCCTGCTTCACTTCTTTCTGTCTTTACTACATTAAAGACATGAATATAAAAACTTTGATACCCAATATCGCGGTAACTCTTTCTTTCTACTGGAATCGATATTGGTCTATAGTTTCAGTCGAGTATTTTCCCTATTCCGCAGTGAAAGTTGCATTAAAATCGACCAAGTGGTTCTAATTTATCTTTAATTCAACAATTTTCTCTCCCAGTAGGAAGAAAAGTGAAGTATCAGCCTACTATTACAAATGTAAAAAAATATGTGTTTGTAATAAGTGTGTGTATGTTTTTAAATTCTTCACGCCGAAACCGCTAGACGGATTTGTTAGATGGACTCGAATGAAGTCAGAGTAAGTGATTAGTATACGAGTACGTGTAATAACAATATGTAGTAGCCATTTTGAACTTACAGACTGACAAGTTACTGCTATTATTAACATCATATAATATTAAAAAATCGAAATATTCCAATATGAATTTCATTTTTCTCAAACAAATAACTGTTCAGTTGAGAAATTTTTGTTCACTTTTTTTCTTCAAAGCAAACTTTGAACAAATTTATTTCCTACGAGATTTTAAAGTTTTTCTTCGAGTGAGTCTTGTGATTGCAGCTTGTTGGATATTCGCTGGAGGTTTCATTTTATTTAATTGAATCCTTAATATTTTAAAATAAATACTTTCAACCAATCACACATTATTATAAATGCAAAAGTGTATGTATGTGCGTGAGTGTAGCGACAATACACAAAAGACTATGTCCTAGTGTAACATATATACTATAGTCTATACTAATATTATAAAGAGGAAAGATATTTTGTTTCTTTGTACCGAATAAGCTCCGAAACTACTGAACCGATTTAGATGAATTTTTATTCCGGAATCATTCCTTAAGGGGGTAAAAATGGGGACAAACATTTGTATGGGAAAGCAACCTAAGGACGAACCAGAGCGAAGCGAAAGTAAGTGTCGTTTGTAAGTAATAAAATTTGCCAAAAGGGTTCCATTTTTTCAATAAGCCTCACAAATTGTTTTAGGAGTATTTTTTCTGTGTGTTATTCCATATGCTAAAATTCGGTTCAAAAAACCGATATTGTTATTTTTTAAAGAATAGGTTATACCAAAAAAAGAGTTAAAAAAAGACCTTCAAAGGTGACATTTAAAGTTATTTCGAAATCGGACTTTTTAGTTCAATAATAAAATTATATAATGAATATGATGACTTTCTATCTCTATTAACATCCACTAAATGGAACGGCTAAACCGATTTAGATGAAGCTGTCACAATGGATAGAGAACTTTATCGACAGACCAAACCGAATTTTTATCGTCGTAATTGTGTGAAACTTAACACTTTCTTAGATTTACACGAATATTTGACATTTTTACTATCCTTTTGGATTTTCCCATGAGAAACTTTACCATGACCATGGTTGCTCTAAAGCATTCAAAACGCCGAAAATCAAAAATCTACATTTATCTGTGTGAAACTTAATTGATGTATTATAAATTACAGTCGGTTGTTATTAATAGATACCACAACATGTTCCAGACGGTCGTGTTTGGATGCCTGACATACCTAGAAGGAACACCAAATTCCTATTCATTCTCTGTAACGCGAAGGAGCTAACTAACAAAAATTATTTAATAGAGCTACTCCTTTACTATTTTGAAGCCATAAAAAAATTAACTGTGCTCTACATAGTATCCATCGTCAAGGCAAAATATTTTGAATTCAAACATACATATGTTTGAGTTCAAAATATTTTGCCATATTGTGTATTTATATATTTTTTTGTTTACTTGTGTATATATAAAGTATATAATTGTATTGAAGAGCATTAATAACAAGTTTCAAGGAATTCTGATCATAAATATTTTTTGAATTGTATTATAACATGTTTTCCCGTGGAAATGAGATGATCTCCCGCGATAAAACGTAGTCTATGTCACTCTCCAGCCCTCCAACTATCTCCACACAAAAAATCACGTCACTCCGTTTCTATGCGAAAGAAGGACAAACAAACAAACAAACACACTTTCACATTTATAATATTAAAAATTTTGGATGGCATTATACCGGAGAGTTATTAATCATATCTATATCACAGATCAAATAATAATACTATACGTCTATACATAATATGTATGTATAATAAAATTGTAACTGAATCGAATATGTACATTAAATTTTTTTGAAAAATCTTATAAACTGATTAAATATGACTATTTATTTATTATAAATACAGAGACCGAATCGATAGTTTTTAAAAATTTTGTCTTTCAAACAGACAAAAATTACATTACATGAGAAAACCACTGGATAGATTTTGATGAAGTTTGGTATGATGATAGCTGGTTATTCGGGTCAGCATTTATATGCAGAAAATTTTTTACTGCGGGAAAATATCACATCTCTGACAAATCTATACCTACTAACCGTTAAAACGTATCTGGAGACGAACCCGAGCGGAGCGAGTGTGAGTCGCTAGTAAATTATACAATTGTAGCGTTATACAAACCGTATCGATGTCTTATGCTGTATAAAAATACTTTCTTCTTTTAGCTAATACTATTATAAATGCAAAAGGGTGTATGTATGTGTATGGTTGTTACTCCTTTACGCCAAAACAGTTGAAAAGATTTGAACGAAAACAGATTTTCAGGGTAAATCTAGTAATTCTAACAGAAAAATAATCTAAGAAAAGTTACTGACGATCGGATAACCCTACTAATCTCAGATGTGGCGACTTTTGTGTTTTGATACTTGCGAGAAAGATAGAAGAAATAAAGTGTATTTCTCTCTCTTTCTGTCTCAAATGTACTCGAATATTGAGTAAATAATGTAACTAAATTCCATTGAATTCAATAAATCAATATTTGCTGATCAAATTACGAAGCGAGATTCTCGATCAAGCAGAAAATCAACTGGTAATATTGTATCTTTATATATTTGCTCCAAAATTCTACATATTATTTTCGTTGTCTATTTGTCTCGTTGAATAGATAATACGGTAGCATATTCAAAGTTCCTGGATTCGAATCCCGTATCAGGCCAAGTTAGGTTTTGCTGTCAAGAAATTTACAGTAACTTTTTACTTTTTTCTCTTCTCTTTTCTTTCTTTCTCTTTCTTTCTCTCTCTCTCTCTCTCTCTCTCTCTCTAACACACACTCTGCATATGTTGGCGCATTAATCCAGTAGATAATTAAAATCAAGAAATATATAATTTACTTGTGTAGCATAATGTATATAGGAGGTGGCTTGTCTTTATTAAAATTTATCGCCAATACCTGTTTAATAAATAAAACATCATAATTATCCATACAGAAACAAAAACTTAAATATTGAATTTTCTTTATATAGTAAGTACATATCAATATATCACAATAATTACTACACTAGTAGAACCCGCGGCTTCGCTCGCGCTAAAATTACAGAAAAATCTAAAAAGGTAGTTTCCTACAAACTTTCATCCCCTATTTTACCCTCTTATAGGATGAATTTTGAAAAATGCTAAAACACGTATTTGTATAATTTTATTAAAGAGCACTATTACCAAGTTTCAAGTAATTTTGATCATAAATATTTTTTTTGGATTGTATTATAGTGTTTTCCCGTGGGAATTAGATAATCTCGAGCAGTAAAAAGCAGCCTATGTCACTCTCCAGCCCTCGCAACTATCTCGACACAAAAATTCACGCCAATCCGTCACTCCGTTTTGAACGTGAAAGAACGACAAACAAACAAACAAACAAACAAACAAACAAACAAACAAACAAACAAACAAACAAACAAAAAACACAGTTTCACATTTATAATATTAGTATGGATAATGGATATCGACATTAAGTTGTGACACGTAGGTCGCAAGCGTAGGAAGCCAGTAAAGTACAAGGTACATAGACTAATGTGCCTATAGTCTAGAAATAATCTTAGCACGCTTCAATTAATATTAATTTGGATATTAAACAGTCAGTTAAAATCTATTTTTCCTTAAAATAACAATAATATTATTTAGTTTTTCTATTATCTATAAATAAACAAAACAGTTCAGTACCTTCTTCTGCTCTATTTGTTAACCGATTTTCTCTTTTTTTTTTTGTTAAATAACTTTTGACGCTGTTTTGTGTGATATACCTATAAATATATATATAATATGTAAAAAATATAATATATAAAAAATATAGTTTTTTCTTGTTTTTTTTTGTGGAATATGTAAAGTCTATTCATAAATGTTTTCTTAAAATTTTGAAAATGTCACCCACTTGGCGAACATTAGTATTTAATTAATACGTGAAAAAAAAACTTTATAGCCCCATATAACATATTGCACACAGGAAGTTTAAGCACAGTTAAAATGTATATGAAGGAGGACGGCAGACTTGTCTTTTCTTGCCACCCCGCTTGCCGTACTAGCACTACGGATCCGCTTTGACAAATTTTCTTTTTGCATTTAATAGTTTATTTATTGAGAAAGATCTGCTATCTTCGTAACTTTCACAAAAAAACTAAATACAATTTAAATTTAATGAACAATATAATTGAGAAATTCTTATAAAAATGAGCTGTTAACAGCTCTCTTTGATTATTGACTAATCCCTTCTCCCTCTCTACGTCACTTCTTTTTAAAATTCAAAGCTGGTTAATAATAGCTATAATAATAAAATTTATTCTCACAATAAGTCCATATATCAAATAATTAATATTCATCATTAAAATTTATTTAGAAAGTTAGAAAAAAATTCTAAAGCATATGGGTTTGGGTTTTAAATAAAATCTCAAAGAAAATTAAATATCTATAAAAACATAATACTTTAAGTAGAAATTAATTAAAATTAACATCTTAATGATAGAAACATGTTAGGTATCAAAACCAGGGCATTCTAGTAAGTAATAAGTCTCGCTCCGTTCGGTTTCGTCTCTAGACCTGATTCTTTAAATTAACATAACTTATTTATGAACCGATTGAAATAAAACACATACTAAATGTTAAGTCAAGTTTACCACATTAGTGATAACCGCACCAAAATCGGTGAAGCCGTTTCTGAGATTAGCGGGCACAAACGCACAAACAAACAGACAAAAATTCTAAAAATCATTGTTTTGGGTTCTATATTGTTAATAAAGACGCCCAATTATACTTTTTCTCAAATATCTTTCACGTACAGACAGCGATCAGTTACACTTTTATGTATAGAATAGATAATTATTTATTGTATTTTACAAGGAGTCTACACATGCCCTTATAAATTTGCATGACAGTGTCTAAGTTTGATCATGTTAGTGTAACTATGCCATTGTACATCAACATATGTACTAGGTTTAGATGTTAAAGACAAGCATTATTGTAGGTACTTATCTATACATATAATAAAATTCTAACTAAGTCGAATCTGTAAGTACCTACATTAAATATTTTTTGAAAAATCTTCTTGAAATAGTCACTGTTATCGAGATACAGAGGCCGAATCTACAATTTCTAACACTTTTGTCTGGCTGTCTGGAAACGTATCACAAGAAACTCACTGGACAGATTTTGATGAAATTTGATATGATGATAGCATGTTATCCGGGTCAACATATAGGGTACTTTTTACTGCAACTAATATCTCGTCTCTGAGAAATCTATACTAACCGTTAAAATGTAGGTACCCACGGACGATCCCGAGCGGAGCGAGGGTGATTCGCTAGTGTTGGAACCTGCCATCAAGTGTACGAGGCACGTAAAAGCGACACAAACAATGAAAACAATTTATACGAACGAGGGCACGAACGAATTTATTATTACTAATGATCGTTGAGTGGTGGAAACATGACCATAATTATTATTGAAAATTTATATATATATATATATATATATATATATATATATATATATATATATATATATATATATATATATATATAATTTACCTATCTGTAAAACAAAAATGTTTCCAAAAGACAGTATAATGTACCTATATATTATACTGTCGTATTAAATATGTATAGAAAACTATTAAAAAACCAATGTTATTTCCTTGACCCATAAACTCCTTAAGCAAAAGTAGGACAAACTGACAAACATTCTCTCATTCTATAGTAATAATAAGGATTAAACTATTAGTGCATATATAAAATAGATATGTAAATATTAATTATCTGAATGTAAACGCTACATCAGGCGTCCGAGTCATTTCAAGAGGAATGCGTTAAAATCGCAAATTACAAGTATCCATGATCTAACTTTGTATACAATGACGTCACAACTCTATTTCAAGAGCAAAGTTTGTTTTATACCTCTAGTTTACAAATTCAAAAGCTATTTATAGAAGCTTTCAGTAGCTATTTGTGGTTTTATATCCGTGATTGATTTTATTACTATTAAATGATACGTTTTTGTAATATATTATGTTTCTTTAAAATTAGCTTTATCTCGCGTGTTATGAAGATATAAATTATCTTTGTCACTTTGGCACAAATACTTCGTACGCTAATGAAAGTCCTGATAAAATATGCCTTAGGATTACGCCAATATAGATTTTTTCGCGGATTTATTTATATCTCGATGTTTCGAATGCTTTACAGCAATCAAGGTCACGGGAGAGACTAAGGTTTTAGACGTCTCAAAGATCAATTACAATATCAGGTAGTTATCTTGAAATAAATAACATGCAATTTTTATGCATAATAAAACCTACATGTATAGAGTATAAATAAAGAAAGATTCTTTAGGGAAACCTTAACATTGTAAAAAAATTATGTTAGAAATAAAATTGAATTGCTAATATTTTAACTTTTATCATTATAAAACTGACCAAGTTTGCTAAAACGTCTAATTCGCCTTATTTATATACATCTCTTTAAAGAATAAGCAAAGAGAAAAATACTACAATTTCTCCGTATAAATTTAAAATAACATAAAACAATATTTGATATACATTCTTAAAGACAGACGTTTCGAAGAAAAATTATACAAATGATATACTTTATAAGAAACTTTGGAAGTCAAAATTACTTAAGGGAACTCGTAAAATTTTTATCAATATATATGTCTGAGGATACTATTTTCCTACTGCGGGATAATATCTCATCTCTGAGAAATCTATATATATATATATATATATATATATATATATATATATATCTATATACTAAACGTTAAATCGTAAGTAGGGACGAACCCGAGCGAAGCGACGGTCAGTCGCTAGTTATATAAATATAAAGACAAAACTTTGTTTGTCAACCGAACTTATTTTAAGTGACTATTGACAAGTTTTAGTGTTATCATTAAAAGGAAACTAAGACATGAATGACAAACTTACATTTCAAATTCATATATATATATATATATATATATACATATATATATATATATACCTATCGATTCGGAATATAACCTACTACTGCTCCATATTTTAGCAACACCAATTAATAATAAATTAGAAGACTATAGTTGTTTCAGAATAAAAGTAATTATATTAGAGGAAAATTATTACTTTCTAACTACTTTGTAAAAGTTTTTTTAGTCGAAAATGCTGTAAAGTATAGAAAGTTCTTATAAAATTTTCAGCTTCAGTTAATACACGTGATGACACGTTTGGCTCAGTTTGTAAAGACCCTACTTGCTGTGTCAGTGGTCGCGGGTTCGAATCCCGCCGGGGGGCATTCATTTATGTGATGAGCACGAATGCTTGAACTCCAGTCATGGGTATTTATATTTATAATATATATGTATTTAGAGCTATACATGTGTAGTGTATCAACTACCTGGTATTCATAACACAAGCCTCGTAGGGGCCATGGGACTAGATGGTGCTGTGTGTTAATATCCCAACTTATTTACATATTTATTTATAGATAATTTTAATACTTTATAGTTAAAGAATCAGCAAATTGTAGCAGTATGTACTGACGAATAAAAAAACGGTAAAAAAACACACGACGCTTATTAATCCCACGCGGATGAAAATAAAAGTCTGACTTGAAACGCATTCGATGTTACAGTAAAAAGATTTTTAGAGCCAGATATAATAAAAATTATTTTTGAATTCTTCTATTTAACATACCAAAGGATTATTCATAGTCTCAATGAGATTTTAACTTTTTTTTTTCAACTTTTCGTATGTATGAGTATTTCTTGATATTCGTAATATCAGATATTTTCTAATAGGTACTTATGTAATATTTATTTTATCTGTATTTAAAAATTATTATATATCAAATAAGTAACTTAAAGTCTTGTTGTTAATTTATCTGTGACTCATGTCTAAGATTTCATACAAAAATACTATACAAAAACATACATACAGTTTTTCCCGAATCTTCCATTTTTGGACTTTTTTCCATATTTTTTTTCTCCCTTAAATCCTTGTTCGAGCTCTTACGAAAAATAGTTGAAACAGTCTTAGACTAGTATTTGATTTTCGTTGTATAGGCTCATCTCTAGGGACAGCACACTAACTAATACCTAGCGAAAATCACTTGACGTACCGATATAATAAATGTTCTTTGTCACTCCACGTCAATCCTTCCCTATGGTTCATACAAATACATACATATACAGTATACACGTAACTATTAAAAAACCGTGTGTGTTTTTATGTACGCACGTAAGAAGTTAACTTCTTTGGCGTAATAGAACAAAACTAGCTAAAGATTTTATCCAGTAAGTCACAACTTTCTGTTTATAAAAGGAATGATAAATTAATAAAAAAACCGAAATTAAATTGAAAAAATCAATAATTAAATAAGGCATGTTAGGTATATTGCAATCATATATTTATAGAATATTTTATTATATTAATATATTAATATTTATTTAAAATTTTACTCTTATATTTTTTCAAAACGTCCCGAAAGAAGTATAACTTCAATAATAATAAAGTAAATACAGTATAACAAAAAGGCAGTGGTAGCCCAGTGGTACCGCGCTTGCTTGGGAAACCGAGTGAAGCGGGTTCAAATCCCGGGTCTCGCACCACTGATATTTTCATGTGCGAATCATTTCTAACATGATTACCACTTGCCTTACGGTGAAGGAAAAACATCGTGAGGAAACCTGCATGTCTGAGAGAACTTAGCAAGTTTTCGAAAGACATGTGAAGTCCGCCAACCCGCACTTGGCCAGCGTGGTGGACTATGGCCTGATCCCCCTCGTATTGAAGGGAGGCCCGTGCCCAGCAGTGGGACGTTAAACAGGGCTGAATACAAATACAGTATTAAAAAAATGGAAATATTAAAGTTTAAAATTACGACAAAACATTTTACATTATCTTAAATTAGCTCACTAAAGTAGACTTTGTTCTGTCAAAGTTTCAATAAGTTTATTTGAGATCTTTGAGTTCATAGAAATTCGTATAGAAAAAAATACTTTCAATTTATTGCCGATTTTTTCAAAATACCAAATAGATCTAGCTGTTATCAAGTGATGCGCTTATCAATCTCTGTCGAAACGTAATAGCTATATATGAATAATGGCTATTGAAGGAGATCTTAATATAATTTTTTGATAAAAAATCTAAAACGTATGCATATTTGTGCCTACAGTAGTATACCTATTACCTATCTATAAAATTATTTCACCTAACTGACTGATTCATCGACCTGGGTTGGGTCAAACCATTTAATTTAAAATTTTGACAGTATATTCCTAAGTTCAATAATATTGATAGCCACGACGAAATATTTTTGAAATTCAATCCTTCGAGTGAAAAAGATTTTAGAGAAAAATATTTCTTATGGTAAAATTTTCTTTAAATTTGGTATTAGGAACTTTACACACAATAATTAAAACCTATTACAGATTTTATTAAGGAGAGACTTGTTGAGAATCTTCCGTGACCACGTTTACTGCAGAGCATTCGAACCGTCGCAAACCAAAAATCAAAACAAGTCAGCGAAAAAATCCGAAAAAATAGATTTATTAAAAATGTCAAATATTGGCGTAAAAACAAAGTATTATTTACACATAATAAATGAAATTTCAGTATTTTCAACTTAAAAAAGGATAAAAAAGTACAGCCAAAGCCGAGTGTCTCGTGAAGTATGTATACACTAACAATGTAGCGACGTACACAAGCCATCACACGCCGGATGTGCAACGGAAATTGATCCAGCAGTGTGACGGTACTCTATTGACTATCTATAAAACGATTTAAACGATGGGTATATAATTAATACCTTTTTTCTTATCTTTTAAAACGTAGAAGTTCATGTTTAGAAGGAGTGGATACTTAGACTATTAAAGTAATTTTATCAGGAAAAAGTGCTAGAGTAAAGATACCACTAAGTTTAGTTTGTAGCTTTATATATACATATAATAAAATTGTAACTAAGCCGAATCTGTACATTGAATATTTTTTGGAAAATCTTATTGAAATAAATATTATTATCGGTACAGAGGTCGAATCTATAGTTTTTAGAATTTTTGTCTGTCTATCTGTCTGTCCATCTGTTACCGCATCACAGAAAAACCACTGAAAGGATTTTGATGAAATTTGGTATGGTGATAGTTGGTTATCCGGGTCAACATATAGGATACTTTTTACTTTGCAATAAAGTGTTTATAAAAATAAATTAGATAAGCTAGACGAGACGGTTAAGGTGGGCCCTTAGGCATGAAGCAATTATACATAATAAATTACGCAGACGGATCCACAGTGTAATCTAAAGCTAGTCATACCATATTATCATATATCATAATATAATAATAGAATAAAATACCATAATTTATAGAAAAATACACAAAGTTTAGTACATAAAAACTTGAATTAACTAAGTATATAAAATAAAATATTACGTACATATACCAAATGTAATAAAAACATAATATATTCAGTTCAAATAATATAGTTAACTGGCTTACTTAACCGTAGGAAGGGCGTTCATGACCTAAAAATCTTGGCAGCAACTCAAACATCCTCTGTATATAAACATTGCAGTGTACTTTCGTAAATTTCATGATTTGATTGTTTAACACTGAATAAACAGATAGACTGTGTAGCCCAGTCGCAATATGATCGCTTGGAAAACCAAGTGACGCGGGTTTAATCCCCGGGTCTAGCACCATGTGTAGAATATTTTCAATATGATTACCACTAGTCTTACTATGAAAGAAAACATCGTGAGAAAGTCTGAATATCTGAGAGGACCTAACTAGTTTTTAGAAAACTTGTGAAATTCGTCAACCCTCGATTCGACAGCGTGGTGGACTAAGACCTGATCCTCTTCATATTAAAGAGTGGCCAGTGTCCAGCAGTGGGACTTTATAAGGATCGAATACGCATAAACAGAACAAAAAAAAAGCAATCATGAGGACTACCAACAAAAGTGAAAACTTAAAACTATAAACAAACAGTTGTTATTTTTGGATATTCAAATTAATTGTTTGTTCTTAAATTAAAATTTGTAAATTAAAACTGTTATATTTATCTGATTTTGACACCTATCGGCACTCTGAGTGTTAGCGTTAAAACGTCACGTGACCATGTCGATGACGACTTACATGAATTTACTATCCATTCAATACGGTCTATAGAAGTTTTCATTTCTAAAAAGAGACTTTTTTGTTATCAGATCAAAACAAATAATAAGATATGAGCAAATATTATGGAAGTCATAGAACGATGAAAATGCATATGAGTATTACTAGATAGTTGTAAGTTCTGTATTAGCACATTATAAATATAAATATGTTATACTAATATTTTATTTGGAGAAGCGTAAAAAAAAATTTAATATCATAAATTCGAAAGCTTGAGAATGAACGCGAGTGCTACTTTTCACGCTGAAAAAGCTCAACAGCTGTGACTGAAATTCGGGATAGAGATAGCTTATATCGTGAATTGACAAATAATATAATACATTTTATGTACTTATTACCAGGCAATAAAATAAAAATACCAAATCTATAATACTGCTCGTAGCATACGAGATCCAATAGAGTCGAGTAATACGTATTGGCTGAGCTTCCGGAGGAAGTAAGTTTCCTCATTAAAGCTTTAGCATCGTCTTAGGAGTTGTATCTAATATTTTGAACTCTGAAAATCTATATAAGCATCTGTAAGATACAGATATAGATTTCTCACTTTTTTGCTAATCGTTTTCCAAAATCTATTTATTTATATACATTAAATCCAGATGATGTTTGTCTGTGACATTTTTCAACAAAGAGCATAAAGAAATTGTCTGTGCACGGAATTGATTGAAAGTTGAAGGTGTCAATCCCCCTGGGTCGTGTTGG
The DNA here is from genome assembly GCA_921882275.1 of Brenthis ino. Taxonomy (NCBI): domain Eukaryota; kingdom Metazoa; phylum Arthropoda; class Insecta; order Lepidoptera; family Nymphalidae; genus Brenthis; species Brenthis ino. The sequence goes on along the minus strand of OV170229.1, from coordinate 25,554,703 downwards.
TTAATAATATGCTATATAGTTTAAAAAAAATTCGTCTGGAAAAGGAGTTAATGGTCCACCACATAGATCGGGATCTCCTTCTATTAAATGAGTCATTTGACCATATTTTTTAGTTCTTAATAGATTGTAGAAAAATTTGATAAATAACTATTTAATAAAAAAAACATTTAAAAGTTGCGAAAGAAACACAGTAAAGAAATTATCTAACGTACTTTTATGATATAATAATAACCGAGTCGCTTTTGTTAATGGAATATATGTGTTGCTAAAATGCATCGTGCAACAAATGAAATACAATAACTCTTCGATTTTTTGCCTGTCAGTTTTTGTCTCAAAAAAAAACAACTCGAATGTATTTCAGTGTTATGTTTTGTATAGCCTACTAGCATTGTATACTCTTACATTGCAGTTTTTGTATTTTTTCTCAGAAATAAGAAGTTTTCCCGCGGTAAAAAGTATCCTATATGTTGACCCGGATAACCAGCTATCACCATACCAAATTTCATCAAAATCCCTCCAGTAGTTTTTCTGTGATGCGGTAACAGACAGACAGACAGAGAGACAGACAAAAATTCTAAAAATTATAGATCGACCTCTGTATTGATAATAATACTTATTTATTTCAATAAGATTTTCCAAAAAAATATTTAATGTACAGATTCGGCTTAGTTACAATTTTATTATATGTATAGATCTCTGCTCCAATATGTATGTACATGTATTGCTAAGTTTAATTTGAGTTAGTTAATATTTCAAACTTTATTGTAGCGAGACAATTAAAATGCATATTGCATGATGGGCCAAAGCCTTTGACCCTTCATGCAAAATGCAATTTTAACTCAAAGGCAGGAAGAAAAGTCTACAAAAACGTAACACTATTCTACTACTCGCACTACTAGTGGTAACATTTTTTTTAATTTATACATAATTTGCACAATCTCATACATAAAAAAACAAACAAATGGATATAACGACAGCAGACCGATTTTAGAACACCTTCATATTTCGAAGTTGGTTAGAAATAAAGAATTTCTAACAGACAGCCAGTATAAATTATACGTATAAATATTTTTACGAAGCTTTCGCAACCGAACAAGGACGACTTAACATTAGATTATGTGTGTACACCTCTGATATTAACGATGTACAAGATACATAAACGGATAACCGGGTCAAAGGTGCCATAAGATTCAAGGTGTGGGGATGTCATGGTATAGAATTTATAGATGAATTTCAAATGTCTAAACTAAAATTATGAATTTAAAGAGTAATTTGTTTTTTTATGTGATTGCGCTAATCTCTGGAACTACTAATCAGATTTAAAAAATCTATACTATATGGGACCATTCATTAATTACGTAAGGGTCCCTAGATTGGGGGTTAAGAAAATCCATACATGCCCTTATCTGGGGCAGGGAAGGGGAGGGGTATGGGGGGGCTAACAGTCATTCTTGCATAATATCTTAGAAGTCGGAACTTATTATTAAAAGTCGATCTCTATTTCGGATGAATGATTTTCTTCATTCCATAATGTGCACTTCGATTCACAGATTATTTAACATTTTTTTTTAATGTTTATTAAAATTTTAAAATCTTATATATGTTCATTTTCATCCATTTTAAATGTTATAAATAATAATTATTTGTATCTAACATAAGAAGGAAGAGGGGGGGATTTGAGAAATCTTATGTATCCTTACATGGGGATAGGGGGGGGGGGTCCAAAAATCGTCAAAATCATCCTTACGTAATTAATGAATGGCTTTTAACATATTTATTGATCTAGATTCACGTTACGGCTGTTAAGAGCATCATACATACTATACTACACGAGCGAAGCTCGGGGCTAAACCTAGTTTAATAAAAAAAGAACATTATGAGTGCAGTAAAAGTAAATTATAGTAACTTCTGCACAATTGGCTAGTGATACTCGTAGTAGTGGTCTTAGTGAGATTGTCCGCCTTGGTCGAATTCACTTAAAACGACATTATTATAATAGTTTCTAATACAAATACCCGTAAATCGTTAAGACAGCCAAAGTAATTAAAAAATTAGGATGTTTATAAATATTTTTCTTTAATTCAAATAGTAACGATTGACTAAATTTTTGCATAGATATATCTATGTATAGTAGGTTTATAGTGCGACTACTTATTACTTCAGTACATAAAGTAATTTCCATGGGAATTAGTATAATTAGTTTGTTATAGAAACCCATATATGAATAAATCAATATTAAGCATGTAGGTACATAATCTTACTACTTTATAAATATAAGTTTGGATGGATGTTTGTTACGCAATCACGCTAGAACAGCTGAACGGATTTGGATGAAATTTGGCACAGAGATAGATTATAGTCTGGAATAACATATAGGCTACTTTTCATCCAGGAAAAATGTACGGTTCCTGTGATATAGATTGTTTTTATTTTTCATTGGGAACGAACCCGAGCGAAGCTAGTTTATAATTATCTACTATTAAATAGTACAATTAGTCGGTATTTATACGAATATAATAATTTCTACACAAGTTAAGAAAAATCGTGTTTTAATTTATTGTGAACAACCCTATATATTTTTTAGTTTCTTAAGCTTGACCCATTTTGCTAGTTTTACTGCTAAAGAAGCTAGATGAATGCGTAATAAAAACGCTCATAAAAAGGTTATCATAATGTTATTCACACTATGAAGAATCAAAATAATGTTCAAGCAAACATGGAAAATTTATTCGTGCAAAGGTTTTTTAAGCGGCTATAATTTTTTTATGTAGTAACGTGCATAATTTGTACAAGTAAGAGTATTTTAGAAGCTAGTAAAAATATATTTATTGTAATACTTGCGACTCACCCTTGCTTCGCTCGGGATCGTCCCTTGCTTGATTCCCCATACAAATTTTCATCCTCATTTTCACCCCTTTAAGGGATGATTTCCCGAATAAAAAGTATCCTATGTCCTTCCCAGGGTCTCAAACTATCTTCTTACCAAATTTCATCTAGATCGGTTCCGTAGATCCAGAGCTTACCCCCTACAACATCACAAAGTCACAAACTTTACCTCTTTATAATATTAGTATAGATAAAATGCACGCATATTTGCGCGATTTAAACGAGTTATTCTTAACAAATCCCCCGCTTACTATGGGCCTACAACAGTTTAAAAGCTGTAATATAATATCTTGTATTCCTTGCTCTTTTAATTCTTTAAATGAGAATTGCGAGAGGGGTCAGGACAAAGTCCACCACGCTGGCTAAGTGCGGGTTAGCGGACTTCACATGTCTTTCGAAAATTGGCTAGATTCTCGATGTTAAACGATAAACGATGTTTTCCTTCATCGTAGACAAGTGGTAATCATTTTGGAAATGATCCGCATATGAAAATATCAGCGGTGTGAGACCCGGGATTTGAACCCAATTCACTGGATTTCCCGAGCGAGCACCTTACCATTGGGCTACCACTCCTCAGTATAATAATATCTAATAAAATTTAATTTATTAACTTTACATACTACTTAATTATCTCAGAAAAGCACGTCAGAGGTCATAGGTTCTATTCTGGCGTGGTATAAACGTTTGCATTGATTATAAAAAGTACATATAAAAGTATCTCATCCATATAAAGAGATTTCCCTTTTGCCCTCTGTTTTCTCTCTCAATTCTTACCTCTCGCAATTTTTTAGTATATACTACTTTAAGCTCTAATAAAAACATAATAAATATATATCAATTCATAATTATTAATTAATAGATATTTATATCACCGCAACATTTTATTAAAACTCATTTCCGTCTCGATTTTATATTCATTTATTGATGAATACAACGAACTCGTCAGTCAATGAACTACACATACAGATGTACATATTAAAATGCAAATTATCTAATTTATATAGTGATTTAGATTAATTTAATTTCCGCTTAACGAGGAACTAGCAGTTACAATGAAGCCATTTCCTTTATTTACCACAACAAAAAGATTAAAATGAGATTTTAATCAACTGTATGTAAAAAAGCTTTAATATCTTCCCTTATTTATCTTCTTAACTAATTTTTTATCATATTCTATTAGATAGATCTCTAGACACAGATTTGTACAATACTAGCAACTCACCTTCGCTTCGCCTCCAGTTCGTCCATAGACAAAAATAAATCTATTCCAGGGGAACAGTAAGTTTTTCCAGGATAAAAATACTATGTGCTATTTCAGACTATAATCTATCTCTGTGCCAATTTCATCCGGATCTGTTCAGCCGTTCTGACGTAAGAGAATAACAAACATCCATCCATCCATTCTCACAAACTTTCATATTTATAATACTTTACTATGATAGCAGTTAATTATGAACGAATTTGCACAAACAGTTAATATATCACTGTGTTCACTAAAATCAGATATATCTCATTTTATAGACAATGTGATGAATCAGTGTGTTATATATGAAGATAACAGACGCACTGAGAAAATTTGGGTTGCTCCTGCTACTTCCCTGATAGCAGAGTAGACCGAAGGAGCTGGTTGTTTAAACAAGGTTGTTGTGGCCTCGACAGGCAAGCCAAGGCCGCGTCGTAGTTAGGTGGACACGTAATCTTTCAGCACACGATTAAGATGTGAAAGATTCATTTTTGTTGGTAGCCGATGAGTCACCACGCAGGTGATATATGTAAATTCATTTTTAAATTAAAATTTATATATATATATATATATATATATATATATATATATATATATATATAAGCTATCTCCATTCCATGTTTTTAAGAAGTAACAAACATACTGACTGTCCTTACTCGTTTACAATCTTTCACATATATAATACTAGTGCATCATTAAAGATTTAAATTAGATTTTTTTTCTTAATATTATAATAAGATATCATTGTAGCTCATTTTAGAGACTTCAGTCAACGGACGCTTATTATCTATGTTATAGCTATACGTGGATTAGTTGTAAGACTTTTAGTATCATGTTACATACTCTAATATGGTGGTCTACACACCACTATTCAGATATAGTTAAGACTGGGGTGAAATGAAATTTAAAATAATTTATGCAAAATACATATCGATAGATTATTAATTACATATCGATAAATATCGACGAAATACATATCGATAGAGTATTAATTGTTTCATTGTTTAAGGTACATTTAGTTAATAATTCCACAAACTCAAAAGCTAGCAAATGTTAGTATTGTAGTATAAAAATTATAAACATAACTAGCGGCTCACCCTCGCATCGCTCGGGTTCACCTCTAGGAAAACAAAAACAAACCTATCCCACGGAAAACGTACATTTTCCGGGATAAAAAGTATACGTGTTATTCCAGACTATAATCTATCTCGGTGCCAAATTTCATCCAGATCCGTTTAGCCGTTCTGGCGTGAAAGAGTAACAAACATTAATACTCACAAACTCTCATAAAATACGTATACAAAATAATAACTTGATAATTTTTTTATACCCGAAACGTACGTCAATCATATATGCTTTTAACATTTTATTGTAACTAGTGTTCGCCCATTGATCGAAATTCGACCAAAATTATTATTGAAAATTTGAGGAAAACATGAATAAAATTTACCTATCTATATAAAAAAATGAGTTCTAGAGTTCCAGAACTCAAATTACGGATGTCACTCGGAAAGCTGCCATGCTGAAATGAGACTGGGCTGGTCACGTCATCGGGATGTCAGATGACCTTTGGGCCAAACAGTCAACTTTTTGGATCCACCAACACAGCAGACGACAGCGTGGTAGGCCGAGACGGAGATGGTGGGATGAGTTGGACTCCTTCCAAAGAGAATGGATCATTATGACGAACGATAGGGAGCAGTGGAGAAAGAGTAGGGAGGCCTTTGTCCTGTAGTGGGACACTACAGGCTTATAATAAATAATAATATTAAAAAAAAGCTGTTTCCAAATTTTTATTGAGAACATTAAAACTCGTCAATTGTTACTAAATCAAAAAAACCAAAATCTGTTGACAAACAAAGGAAAAAAGTATAATTTATATATAGATATTATCCATATTATTGGAATTAATTATAATTAAATTTTTACTTCAATTAATTGCACGTTCAAATGATTTTTTTGGCGCTCAAAGTATCATATGGTTATAAAATTAGTAAACAACAAACGAATAACTAATTTGGCAGTCACTCTAAATTATAAATGCAACAGGAAGTACGGATCAAATACAATATAAATAATATTAATTAAGATAATACAATATAAATAATATTTTTTTCTAATTTTATAATGTTTATTTTAATAAATAAAGAAAATGACAAATATACTTAATTATATATCATATTAGGTAATTTCAACGGTTCGTATGGAATAGAAAAAAATTGTGTAAAACAAAAACAAATATATCCCACGGGAACTCTACATTTTTCCGGGATAAGTAACCTATGTGCTATTCCAGAACATAATCTATCTCTGCCAAATTTCATCCAGATCTATTCGGCGGTTTTGGCGTGATTGAGTAACAAACATCCATCCATACTTTGACATTTATAATATTCAAGGGATAGTAAATTAAAGGGGTAATAAACTAATTGTAAGTACGCATGTAAGCATGCACAAACAAACACAGATACACACACACCGTAAAAAATTTCAAAATTTTTATAAGGCATAACTAAGCTGATTTTAAAGGAAATTAAACTAATCTAGTGGAGAAAAGGCGAAAAATGTCTTTATAAAATATAATATGTTTTATCTATTTCATACATTTATTCTATACTAGCATTGCCCGAGCCTCTGCCCGCGTTCAGATGACCAAAACCAAATTCTTAGGTTTTACATATTAGTGTACTCTTACATTGCAGTTTTTGTATTTTTTCTCAGAAATGAGAAATTTTTCCGCTGTAAAAAGCATCCTATATGTTGAGCCGGATGACCAGCTGTCATACCAAATTTTATCAAAATATGTCCAGTGGTTTTCGCGTGATGCGGTCAAAACAGACAGACAGACAAAAATTCTAAAAACTATAGATTCGGCCTCTGTATCGATAATAATGTTTATTTCAATAAGATTTTCCAAAAAATATCTAATGTACAGATCGGCTTAGTTACAATTTTATTATATGTATAGTTAATAGATATATTGCATAACGATGCAAATTCTTTGGCATTGGCATTTAGTCTTAAAATAGCGACACGTGTCGATATGAATATGATTTTTTCAACTAATTAAGATTTAGCTATTCATCTCGCGATCGAAATATCATTTGAGAAGGATACAGTAGGAAAGGTATTTCTAAAGATATTTTAAGTAATATGATATACTTATCTTCAATAATGTGACGCCTTTACAAACATTAAAATAACGTCGCCTATATATAACTCTTTTGTTTTGAATATTTTTTTAAAACTTGGTAATAGAAACTTTTCTAATTTATTTTTCGTTATTATTGTATTTAAAAGGCCTTGACGGCACGTTTGGTTCAATTTGTAGTGTAACTTACTGTGCCAGCGGTCGCGGATTCGAGTCCCGATGGGAACATTCATTTGTGTGATAAGCAAGAATGTTTGCACTCCAGTCATGCGTGTATATTTATAATATGTATGTATTTAAAGTTATATATGTGTAGTGTATAAACTATCTGGTATCCATAACACAAGCCTCGTAGCTTACCATGGAAATAGATGGCGCTGTGTGTTAATGTCCCAACAAATTTATTTATTTATTCTTTTGTAACTCCCAAAATTAATATTATTATTAACTTCAAAATCTTCCTCTTGGAAATAATGTACATATCAGCCTGCCCTGAACCGAATATCACTCCTAATATTGACTAAGTAAAGTACCTATCTCACAGCAGGAAAAAATATTTTAAGTTGTTTTACAGAAAAGTTCCAAGTCTTATAACAGCTTTAAAATCTGGTATACAAAGCTATAAAAAGTTTAATTATACATGAAAATAAGTTCAATAAATTTTTTATCGATCGCTACTGTTGACAAGTTTAATGGTCGAGCTTTTTATTCGATATGTAATTACTTATAACGAAATACCTACGTTGTTTTGTTTCGAATGAAATAAATTATTGAGTAATTGTTTTAATTAAGTTTTAAATAAATTAATTAAGTTCAAGGAAGCTTATTAATATGCTATATCGAAAAAATAAGTTAAATAAGGGAAAAAGCCAGCGATAAAAGCTCGAATAAGGCCTTTATTTACCGATGCCAATTGAGAAACGATTTTCGTGATTCTCTTTATAATCACCTAATAGGTTAAAAGTATCAAAAACTCATAAAAAATCTACTCTGAAGAATTAAAATAAAATTCTAAATTATTTTTGTATCTGTGTGCTGACCTTTTGTTAGAAAGTGTTTTTAAGTTTACCTACACTTGTCTAATGCAATTATGTCATTGTTGAAACAACAAATTAACTAAAAGTTAATACTGCGCTATTTGAATACAATATATACGTAAAAATATGAAAATCAGTTTGTTGGTCTCAAAAAAATGAAATTTAAAATGAAATCGTATAAAATAAATGAAATCGAAAGAAATTTTTAGTAAAAATAACAAACTGGCCATCACTATATAGAGTATAAAAAATTATGATAAAGACTTACTTTTTTTTAATTAAAAAATCACTGAGGTATCTTAAACCACCTCTCAACATTTCTTATTCAGACCTTTTTTTTTTTTTTTTTAACGTTGGGAAATGCATTTACGCACGACGTGTGGGACTCACCGGCGTAATACAGCCAGTACTACCCACTAAAACCCAACGAAACCTTCCCCCGTCTTAATGGGGCGTCGCAGGATCGCTTGCGCATTCAACTACGACGCCCCGACGGCAGGTCTGCCGAAGCAGACCACCACAACCATGGGGTTGCTCCACAGTCCACTCTGCTATCAGAGAAGTACCAGGAGCAACCCGCATGGTACACCGCCCCCCGAAGAGGGCCACCTCCCACCGCCCACCGAAGTGGGCAACCTCCCTGTGCGTTTCTTAGCTTCGCGCCCGGTTGGATTGCCGGGCACTACTGAGCCCCCCCACCACGACAAGGTGAACGCACGTTGGGGGGGTTCTTATTCAGACCTAGCCATACACACTCACTTAAATATTTTTAGTATTCATACATTCTACATTGTATATATTTATTTTAAGACCTAAATTATATTTAGGCATTAGATCACAATGACGTTAATACGTATTACTACGAAACGAGATTTTTATTCTGTTTTTAATATTTGAAAACACATAGCAGGTGCTTGGCATTCTACGTACGTTTTTTAGGTGCTTATTTGAATGGCGAACGTAAATACGCGTAATGACGTACTCTTATGTTGGCAGTATTAGACATAATTAGGTCTTAGAATAAGACCTATGAGTACTAATGTATTCTTAAGCTATACTATATAAGAACATACATTACCTATACTATATAAGACACTTTAACTGCCTCGGTGGTGTAGTGGCTAGCATGTACGGCTGCACACCCGGAGGTCCTGGGTTCGAGTACCGGGTCGGGCCAAGTTTAGTTATTGAGTCTTTCTATATAGTAAGCCTCAGTAATAACCCGGAGTTGGGAAGTTGGCGGTGTTTCACTCCCGTGCCTTGGAGAGCACGTAAAGCCGTCGGTCCTGCGCCCTAACTCTCACTGGTCGTGTCGAGTGGTCGTCCCACCAGAGTATGAGAGTGACAGGAATAGAGAGTGCACGTTGTGTCTGCGCGTACACTTGTGCACTATAATATCTCCTGCGCAGTTGGCTAGTCTCAATAAGATTGGCCGCCGTGGCCGGAATCGGTCAGGAGAACATCATCATCATCATCATGACTATATAAGAACATATATAAGAACCAGCCAAGTGTATCGGGCTACGCATCATGGGGTTCCGTAGTAGCCCATCACTATAAAGCAGACTAGGAAAATGATGTTTTGTTGTTTCATACTATGAACATTTAACGTTAGCGATTTAGGCGACTCATAGTAACAAGTACATTTTCGATAAGTTGGTCGAATACTGTATGTATTCAGCTCTTCTTAACGTCCCACTACTGGGCATGGGCCTCCTTTCAATACGAGGGGGATGAGGCCATAGTCCACCACACTGGCCAAGTGCAGGTTGGCGGACTTAGACCGTAGTCCTATTACATTGACTAAATTATAACAGATTTTTTAATATTTTTATTGCCTCTTAATAAACTTGGTAAGCTATTTATAAGAACGTACAAATTAGTTATTTGATGATCAGCGTAATAAGATAAAGTGGTGCTGATTTTACGTTAGAAGGACCATTCCAGCGTTCTCTCGACATAAGCGAAAAACGGGAGTCATTATAATTTCCGCGTGGTTATTGTGCAGACTACATAATACCTATCTACAATATTAATCGTAGATATCATGGTTTTTTTTATGTACATTAAAACAGGAAACTCAATATATATTGGTTTCAAATAAGTATAAGAGCTGGCAGATTGTATAAATATTTATTTTAAGAAATTATTTCTTATAATTAAGCAATTTTTTTACTTCATTTATATAAGCTTATATATATATACACACATATAACGTGGATTCATTGCAATCTGGTTGACTTAAACAGGACATACTGACAAGTCCACCAACATTATATATACTTTCTTATTCTTTAAAATCCCACTAACATTCTCATTTTTGTCTTATTATGATTAAGGAATGATTCTTTAAAAATTGGATAAGTGCGAGTCTGACTCGCACACCGAGGATTTCGTAATATGAAACAGTAAATTTATATTTGATTTTTATTGTGATGTAACTACAAATTTACGCTTTTTAGATTTTTCCTTTCACTTGTACTATGAGAAATTGTTTCTTACCAAATTTCATGATTCTAGGTCAACGGGAAGTACCTACCTACCATATAGATTTTGATGTCCTTTCGATATGCGTATAATTACCGTATCTTTAGATTGTGTTGAAGTTTGATTTTTCACAGCTACAAGGGATTGAAGAGAGTATTTGATATTAATTTCAAACTCTGTGGTGTCAAGGTAAAAATGAGTCAATAAAAATACAACTTTTCACCAGAAGCGAAAAATTTAAACGCTTATTCATTTCAAAACATAAATGTATTTTAACAAAAGATAAGGTTGTTTATAACAAGTTTGTCATTTCTTTTCATTTAAAAGTGGTGTCTTTTTATGGTAATTAAAAATCATATTTTTAATTATTATTTATTAAAATAAATGATCATATCAATAACTCATTTTTCATTTTTTATGACTCATCCTGTGACGTTTCAGCCACTTATTTATTACAACACTTATTTGACACTATATAAGATCTATATACTACTAAGACCACTATAGATAGGTATTATGAAATGAAACTCGTAACTGATTCACAATGTCGCACACGTCCGCTCTCTGTGGTAGTTGGAGTCCAAGTGTCAATCGATGACACTTTTTCTCACTACCCGAGATCAGTGTGTGCAACTACCTTTATTATAAAATATAAATCATCACATCTCTTCCTTTTTATATTTGTTTTTATTTAAGTCTTTAAATTATTATAACTGCACATCAAAATCACATGTATTAAATTTGTAAAATTAATATTGTTTTATTTCTATTATGAATCTTCACAATTACTAATATCCACATCTTCAACACTTCCATTATTATCACAAACTCTCCACTCGCCCTCAATTCTTTTCAAGTGTATAATATTCCTCCGAAGCTCTTGTCCAGTCTCATCATTTCTTACACTAAATTCATTTCCTCTAGCACTTGTTACTGTATGTGGTATTGGATTAAATGTTGTACTTAATTTATTTTCTTTTGTCATGTTCTTAACGTATACTTTTTCTCCTATTCCTATGTCACATGGCGTTGCTCTCCTTTTCCTATCTTCATAATCTTTTCCCTTCTCTTTCATTATTTTATCATTATCTCTAACATCTGAGTCTGCTGAATTTGTAATTTGTATTAATGATGGTAGCTTATCTCTGAATTGCCTCCCATAAAATAGCTCTGCCGGTGTTTTTCCTGTAGTGGAATGGGGTGTGCTATTATACATAGCAAGATATAATAGAAGATCACTATACCAATCAGATCTTTGACTCTGGCTTATCCTTAGTCTTTTAAGAATATCGCGGTTTTGACGCTCTACTTCGCCATTTTGTTGGGGTGAATATGGTGTAGTATTATAAATTGTGATTCCTAATTCTTTACAGAATGTTTTAAAATCCTCACTGATAAATTGTTTGCCATTATCAGCTGTTAAACTAATCGGTATTCCCAATCTAGAAAAGATTTCTTTTAATACTTTTATTGTTTCTGCGGATGTTGTACATTTCATTACTTTAATCTCTTTATACCTGCTGTAGTAATCTATAATTACAAATAAATAATGTCCGCTTGGTAAAGGACCCAAGAAATCAACGGCAACATCGATCCAAGCTTGCATCGGTAACTCACGGCGCTTCATTGGAGTTGGTCGATAAGGGGCAGAAACTAGAGTGCAGCCTCTACAACTCTTAACTAATCGTTCTGCATCACTGTCAATCTTTGGCCACCATACCTTAGTTCGCAAACGTCCCTTCATTGCCACAATACCGGGATGCCCTTCATGGGCAGCGTCAAGTACTCGTTGGCGTAATTTAAGAGGTATGACAATTTTATTCCCTCTTAACAAGATGTCATCATGTACCCAAAGCTCAGTTTGAAATAATCTGTATATGTTAATCTCAGAACTCCATTTGCCTGTCTCTAAGGCTTCTTTAACTAGCCGTGTCTCATTATCTTGTTGAGATGCTTCAATTATTGTTTGTAAACGAATAGCGCAAGGTTTTACATACTCTACTATTTGATTAATATGGTATCCGTCTTCAAAAGGTTCAGCATTTGCTGTATTACATAATCGAGAAAAACAATCTGCAATGTTTTGCTTCCCAGGTCGGTATACTACTTTGAAGTTATAAGCTTGTAAACGAAGAACCCAACGTTCAATCCTGGCACAAGGTTTCGAACGCGTACCAAATATTACCTCCAATGGCTTGTGATCAGTTACTAAATCAAAAGTTTGTTTCCCATATAGATACATGCGGAAATGCTCAACCGCCCAAACTAACGCCAAAGCTTCTTTTTCAGTTTGACAATAACGTTTTTCCACCTCTGTCAAACTCTTATTTCCGTAAGCGATAACCCGTGAGCCATAATGGTCAGATTGTATTAATATTGCTCCTAGTCCGACGGGACTTGCGTCTGCCATAACTGTAGTTTTATCATTAGGGTCATAATATCCTAGCGTATGAATTTTACTTAGACATTTTTTCAGCTCTAGAAACGAATTTGCTTGTTCTGGTCCCCATAATTCATTTAATTTTGCATTCTTATTTAATTTTAACGTTAATAATCTTCTAATCGGTTCCGATTTTGTAGCCATATTAGGTATCCACTTATTCACATAGTTAATTAATCCTAAAAAACTCTGAATCTCTTCAATAGTTTCTGGTTCTCTAAAATTTTCTACAACTTTTATATATCTATCTAAAGGCTTCACTCCTTTACTGGACAGTTCGTGACCTAAGAAACTGATACTCGTAACATTGTACACGCATTTATTTTGATTTAAAAGTATATTCCTCTTTTTAAAAATATATAACACATTTTGAAGTCTAGAATTATGTTCGGTTTCATCTCTTCCGTAAACTACAATGTCATCAATAAAATTTACAACTCCTTTGCAAGGGAGTATTATACTCTCTAGTATTTTTTGGAAATGTTCTGGGGCACATGATATACCGAACATTAATCGTTTGTACCGATAAAGTCCTTGGTTTGTAATAAAAGTGGTTATACCCCTAGATTCCTCGCTTATCTCGATTTGGTGGAAAGCATCCTTTATATCTAATTTTGAAAATATTCGTGCTTTGTTAAATTTAGGAAGAAGTTGATCCATCGTGGGCAAGGGGTGATTTTCGCGAATAATTGCTTTGTTAGCACAGCGCATATCTACACAAATTCTGACTGTACCATCGCTTTTTAATACTGGTACTATCGGAGAAACCCAACCGGATGGTTTATCTACTGGTTCTATAATATCTAAATTTATTAATTCTTCAATTTTTTTGTTTATTTTTTCCTCTAAAGGTATTGGGATTCTACGGCACGGCTGAGAAACTGGTTTAATTGTTTTGTCTATTGCAATATTTAGTTTAACATCAGTAATTTTAGGAAATTTATTTTGATCTACAGAATTTATGTCAAATCCTAATTTAAGAACTTGTAAGGATATTGCGGTATCTTTACCTAATAGATCACGAGTACCATTCTCAATAACATAAAAAGTATCAGTTTTTTTATGTGAACCAGCTTGTATTTCACTCTGAAATGATCCAATAACCTTTAAAGGTTTGTTGCTACCATAAGCCATAAATGTCCTGTCCGGTCTTAATACTTGATTATGAACATTGACTTGATTCTTTTTCAAATATTCCCAAGTATTATCGGTTAAAATGTTGCACTTGCTACCGGAGTCTATAATCATTCCAACTTTTACACCACCAATTAAACAATCCAATATTGTGTCATCATCAATATGAAATATATAATCAACATTAGTACTTTCAGTTATCGATTTATCACCTTTTTGGAGATCTTCATTGCCTTTCCTATATTTTGCTTTTTTGTTCCTAGTATCTGGTAAGCTGGTAATTTTCCGCTTCTTAATACTAGTTTTGCATTGAAGCCTAAAATGACCAATATATCCACATTTAAGACATTGTTTAAATTTAGCCGGACAGGTATCACTATCACTGTTATGATTCTTATTCCCACATCGCGAACACTGCTCATTTCTAAATTTACCGCGCTTAGTATCAATTTTATTAACACTTGTAGAAGGTGCCTGCGAGCCATGGTTATAATCATGTAACTGTCGCTTCACTGCCTCTAAAGCATTGGCTTCTGCAATGATTTGATCAAGGGATATTGAATCTCCAATTATAAGTATTTTCTTCCTTAATTCATTAGAGTTGCATTTCTCAACAATTTGGTCTATTAAATTCTCTTCTTCGCTCTTAAATTTACATTTACTACTCTGATGACGCAGTCGAACTAAGAATTTTTCAAATTTTTCACCAGGTTCTTGTTTTAATAATCTAAATAAATGCCTTTCGTATACCTTGCTCTGCTTAGGTGAGAAATAGTCATTAAGTTTTTTTATTGCAATAGTATATGAATCAGAATTAGTATTATCAGTCCTGTCTGTATCGGGAATATTGTGATAAATTTCTTGTAACGACAAACCGCCTACATGTAACAACAGAGCTCTTTTTTTTCAGCGTCAGTAACACCTAACGTGATTAAGTATATTTCGAAACCTCTCTTCCATTTTTCCCATCGCAATCCTACGGATGCAGGGTCACCTTCGCACTCAAATGCTTCGAGTGGTTGAATTTGAGACATTATGGTTATGGTATTTATCCAATAAAACCGATTTGTTATGTCCCTGCAAAATCCACAACCATTAGTACCAATCAACAGAACCACTGTCGATTTACTACTTTTATACATATCAGGATTTTATATAATTAACATTTTTAGTACCAACTGATTGACTCAGTTTACTACTAAGCTAGTACCAGTCATTATAATATGACTTACTACTTTAATATCTTTTATTTAGTACCAATCAACTTTTCGGTCGATTTACTACTTAATATGACTAGTACCAATCGACTTTCCAGACGATTTACTACTTCTTTTTATTTTTATTTTTATACACAGTAATCAAAACACATTTAAAGACAATTAAAATTATCTTTCATGTAAAATTTATTTAAAGAAATATTCACTAAAATTTTAATTATGATAAAAAAATGACACAAAAAAGTATATAGCGTATATTTAAAGTTTTATTACTTTATTATAACCAATAATAATATTTTATTATAAGAAATGAAAGTATAGCATCATTATAATCCTTTGTTAAAAAATAATAAAATAGATTGTAAACATGATTCATGGCAGTTATTTTATACCGACAATTTATTCAAATTTAGTTTTCTAAAACTTTAATTTTGACATCGATAATATGTAATACACCTCCAGGTAAATTTCTAAAAAAATATTATTAAAAATTAAAAGTATTATTCTAAAAAATTAATTAAAATTCTAAGAAATCTATTGTTAACTGACACGCTAGCGTGTTCGCGGTCGTGGAGGGATTATAGTCATGTAAAAATCGTTAAACTAGATATTTCAAATCTAAACGTACTTTATATTACTGTGTATTTATCTCCTTATCTTTTCTTTTTCCATAAAAATATGCATGATTTCACTTACCTTTAGACTCGTCGCCACTTGTGACGTTTCAGCCACTTATTTATTACAACACTTATTTGACACTATATAAGATCTATATACTACTAAGACCACTATAGATAGGTATTATGAAATGAAACTCGTAACTGATTCACAATGTCGCACACGTCCGCTCTCTGTGGTAGTTGGAGTCCAAGTGTCAATCGATGACACTTTTTCTCACTACCCGAGATCAGTGTGTGCAACTACCTTTATTATAAAATATAAATCATCACACATCCCCTTTTACCTTGACACCACAGAATTGATACTTCCATTCGTTCCTGAGAAAAAGGATGTGACAAGCAGACAGACAGAAGGGCAACGAAGTGATCCTATAAGGGTTACTTTTTCCTTTTGAGGTACGGAACTCTAAAAACAGCTAAATCATATACATTTTACAATTCTTATATTATCTTAACAACGTCAGTCAATCTTCGAATCAAATCAAAATTAAACAAATCATTCAATTTACTACGGAGATTGAATCTGAAACACTTGGCAGAGTAACCAGCAACTGCACAGCCAAATGTATATCATTAAAAATAACCTCGCACCAAACGAAAACCATTCGTGGTGAATTCTCATGTCTGCTGATATAGAAATGTGGAGACAAAACATAATTTTTAGATAAAGCCTTTATCAAAGTACTAAAATAAAGATTTTTTAGAAGAGCTAATAAATTTGACACTAGGTACATAACAGTAATCTAGTGACTGAAGTGCGACTTAACCAATATACAGACGTATAGACTACAAACCATAATTCAATACACATTCATATATATATTAATTACTATTTAATTTAAATCTATTATTCTGAAAAAAGTTAATTTTTTATATCTACATAAACATGCAAGTATTAAAAATCTCTCAATAATCTATAATCATAAAATAAAAGTGAAACTAAGCCGAATCTGTACATTAAATATTTTTTGGAAAATCTTATTGAAATACACATTATTATGGATACAGAGGCCGAATCTATAGTTTTTAGAATTTTTGTCTGTCTGTCTGTCTGCCTGTCTATCTGTTACCGCATCACGGAAAAACCACTGGAGGGATTTTGATGAAATTTGGTAGGATGATAACTGGTTATCCGGGTCAACATATAGGATACTTTTCATTTTTTAATCTCTAAAAAATCTATATTGAACGTTAAAACGTAAGTAGGGACGAACCCGAGCGCAGCGAGAGTAAGTCACTAGTGTTATATAAAGTCTGTTTACACCTCAATGAAAGAAAAAAACCATAGAGCGGCAAATTCAATCAATGGGGCGTTCATGTATCTACAATCTCTTGTGTACATATCCAAAGGAACGTCCCACACGATATAAATAAATCAACAGGTGTCTAATCTTGGACTAAATTAATAAACGCCAATAAACCCTACAGCTAGCGACATCTGTCTGTCCGTGGGTGCATTAAGAGGAATTATACTTCGCGCCTGCGATTACGATCGTTTATAAGAGAAATGGTACGTGAAGATTTATAATTGATGATGATGATGATGCTATTAATAAGTATCTTATTTTAAATTATAAGCATTATATTGTTTTACTAGCGATTTATCCTTGCATCGCTCGTGTGCATTCCTAGATACGCGGATTTTGTTTATAATTATACCGTTTTTATTTTTCTGCGCAGAAGCCTAATTCTTTTTCTAAAATATAAGTAGTCTAAGTTTTCCTTACAACAAAAAATCAAAATCGATCTAGCCGTTTGGAGATTAGCCTCAACAGACAGACAAACAGAAAAAACTTTAAACATTGTTCTTTTTTCTTATACGCACCCTAAATACTTTCATATGTATTTAGTAAAAAGTTGTTATTTTGACATTATAAACAGAC
Organism: Brenthis ino; assembly: GCA_921882275.1. Taxonomy (NCBI): domain Eukaryota; kingdom Metazoa; phylum Arthropoda; class Insecta; order Lepidoptera; family Nymphalidae; genus Brenthis; species Brenthis ino. The sequence continues at coordinate 25,536,545 of OV170229.1, read as the reverse complement.
ACTTCAATTTTATTTATCTGTATAGATTAAAATATAATGGTACAATACAACTTTTTTTGACTATCTGTCGATTGTTTTATTTAGACAGCTACGAAGAAAGAAGCCGTAGATAGTAAGTATATAGAAAGAGCAGATTATAGACTGTCACGAAATATACTATTAGTTACTGCAAGTAAAGTCTGTTTTCTTTTTTCATTATTTTATGATTGACTGCCTCGATGGTGTAGTGGCTAGCATGTATTGCTGCACACTCGGAGGGTTCGAGTTCCGTGTCGGGCCAAGTTTAGTTATTGAGCCTTTCTGTATAGTAAGCCTCAATAACAGCCCGGAGTTGGGAAATTGGCAGTGTGTCGCCCCCGTGCCTGTGAGAGCACGTAAAGCCGTCGGTACTGCGCCTTAACTCTCACTGGTCGTGTCGAGCAGTCGTCCCACCGGAGTATGAGAGTGACAGGAATAGAGAGTGCACGTTGTGTCTGCGCGTACACTTGTGCACTATAATATCTCCTGCGCAGTTGGCTAGTCTCAATGAGATTGGCCGCCGTGGCTGGAGTCGGTCAGGAGAACATAATCATATTATGATTAACTGTGTAAATGAAAGCCTCTTACATTTCTTCTTGTGACTCAATTAGACCAATTCCACGTTATCATATTATTGTAGTTAAGCCGACGTAACATTCAGTACATACATATATTGGTTCAAAAATGAATATATTTAAACACAAAAAAAGATGGACATCCGTATTTAATATTATAAATCCGAAAGTTTGTTAGTATGAATGTTTGTTACTCTTTCACGCCAGAACGGCAAAACGGATCTGGATGGCACAGAGATAGAATATAGGTTGAAATAACACATAGGCTACTTTTTACCTCGGAATAATGTACGGTTCCCGTGGCATAGGTTTGTTTTTGTTTTTCTAGAGGCGAACCCGAGCGAAGCGAGAGTGAGCCGCTAGTACACAATATAAATTAAATTAGAGACAGTATACACTTTATTTCATTATTTTGACTGACTTCAAAAAGGAGGATGTACAAAGAAATTTACAATATATAGATATCATTTCATTACTTATAAATCAATTTACAATGAAGTTAGTTTTAATATTTGTAAGAGCAACATATAATATATATATATTTTTTGTAAAAAACGACTGTAATATTCTTTTGTTAAATAAATAAAGAGGTTTTATTATAATTGTTATTAACATTATATATTTCGAGTAGCTTCATATAAATTTAAAGAAAAATCTCCATCTCCTCAAGGCTCATTATTACTTTTCAAGTGATATTGTCGATGTACCTATTATGTAGTTAAAAAAAATAATTCCCGTAAGACTTATTTGTATTCAGCCCTTTTTAACGTCCCAATGCTGGGTACGGGCCTCCCTTCAGTACGAGGGGGATCAGGCCATAGTCCACCACGCTGGCCAAGTGCGGGTTGGCGAACTTCACATGTCTTTGAAAACTTGCTAGGTCCTCTCAGACATGCAGGTTCCCTCACGATGTTTTCTTTCACCGTTAAGACAAGTAGTAATCATGTTGGAAATGATTCGCACATGAAAATATCAGAGGTGCGAGACCCGGGATTTGAACTCGCTTCACTCGGTTTCCCAAACGAGCGCGTTACCACTGGGCTACCACTGCCTATTCAAGACTTATTTCGTAAGCTTCAAAGCATTCTTTAATTTATAAATTCAATTAGGTATATGAATTGTAAATAGGATTAACCAAGGTTACGATCAACGCATTTATTACATTAAACTCAAAAGACATTGAGACAAATGTGTTTAAATATCGCTATAATTGTCATTTCCTAGCCAATATTTATGCAATTAAACACTAAATATAGAAATATTTAACGTTTAGTACAGATTTCTAAGAGATGAGATAATTTTCCGCAGTAATAAGTATCCTATATGTTGACCCGGATTACCTATCAATACATTTACCTAATAAAATTGTAACTAAGCCGAATCTGTACATTAAATATTTTTAGGAAAATTTTATTAAAATAAACATTATTATCGATACAGAGGCCAAATCTATAGTTTTTAGAATTTTTGTCTGTCTGTCTGACAGTTACCGCATCACAGAAAAGCCACTGGAGGAATTTTGATGAAATTTGGTATGATGATAGCTGGTTATCCGGGTTAACATATAGGTTACTTTTTACCGCGGGAAAATATCTCATTTCTGAGAAAAAATACAAAAACTGCATTGTAAGAGTAAAACCTAATATGTAAAACCTAAGAATTTGGTTTTTGGTCAATGTTATAATTATCATCATACAAAATTTCATCAAAATTCCTCCAGTGGCTTTTCTGTGATGCGGTAACTGTCAGACAGACAGACAAAAATTCTCTCTATCGAAATATATCTGTCTCTGTATCGAAAATAATAACTATTTCAATAAAATATTATTTAATGTAGAGATTCGACTCAGAATTTTATGATATATATATATATATATATATATATATATATATATATATATATATATATATATATATATATATCATAAAATTATTTATTTACCTATATATATATATATATATATATATATATATATATATATTAGGTAAATAAAGTGTAGATTAATGTATACATAAGAGAATCAAATTATCAAAGTCATTATATAATAGCATATATTATGGTATTGATATACAAACAAATTATTAGCAGAAGCTATCTTGTTCCACGCTGATATATAAATATCCGTATCACCGATCAGCTATCAACACTATTCTATTTAAAAATGACCAGCCAACGTGTCTGTGTGTCAGAAAGTTATATATTACAAGTAGGTAGTGAACCCGAAAATTCCCATCGGCAATAAAATATTCTACTAATATTATAAATGCGAAAGTTTGTGAGGATGTATCGATATTTGTTACTCTTTCACGTAAAAGCTACTGAATGGATTTTAATGAAACTTTACAATAATATAGCTCATATACCAGAAAAATATATAGGCTACTTTTTATACCGGAAATATATACGATTACTACTTAGTACTTATGGCCAGACTACGTAATGTCAAATGAAATCAAGTAAACCTAAGACCAGATCGCGACAATTTATTAGTATTCGACGAAAATGCGGTAACTTCTAATATCTGGCGACTCGCCAGACGCTTCCGTTATGAAAAAAACATTTCTACTCCATCGATGATCGCTAGTATTAAAAATAGGCGACAAATTGTTGTATTTATCTCAATCGTGGAGTATGTCTTCTTAGAGATTTGTTATTTTTGCCACTTTTAAATTATAGTAACCTTATATTATAAAACCTTTAATACACAATATTCTTTACTATCCTCCGTGTCCCCAATACGTTTTATAAGTATCGGGGGGCACGTCAGTGCCCCCGCCAAGTCAAGCATACATATTTACATACGAGTACAATGTACATGTAATTCATATTTTACGCTGTAGAATATCTTGCAGGGTAGCCAGAACTACGCCAAGCAGTACGACCTCTGTGTTTCCTTGTTCTACAAAATATGTCATCATTCTCTTCATAGATGCCTTTAGAGAGTTCTCACATTCTTGATCTGATCTGACTTTTTTTCATCTTCTGTATCTATTCTTTTTGTTGTGCGTGCAATAAGTATTTATCTATCTTATTTAAGTTTACGTTTTTGAGCTTAAAAACATTATACCTATATTATACATATATATTTTTACCTTTTAAGTCTTAAATTTATAAAAATATTATTATTTATTAACCATGATCAATGTCCACATGGAGAAAAAAAATCATAATAATCCTCTAATCAACCATAAGGCCAAGCTCTCTGAGACGTGCTCTTCAAGGCACAGAAGTCTACCTCTACACCCCAATGATTTCCCTTCCTTACTTCCGGTTTTTTCAAGTATTTCATGATAGAAAAACTCAGTATATAAATATTTTGGTTCAATCTGGGACTCGAACTTAAGACCTTACAATCTGCAGCCGTACTTACACCAATGAGGCAATACGCTTCTTCTGAGATTGCATGTTTATTGAAAACCACCAGCACGTTCTATCTTACGCAAAGCGAGACAAATATCTGCATATTCAATTTAAAATTTCTTGTTCACGAGAAAAGAACATACACTACATGTTGACGTATTTACATTTCCACGCTAATATTAAAGAGGTCTAGTTTGTAAGTTTGTATGTACGGGGTAATCTCTGAAACTACCGATTCGATTATGAAAATTCTTTTAGTAAGAGGAAGCTATATTACCGCCGAGTGCTAAAGGCGATAAATATTCCGATTAAAATGTGTTTACTGTCAGAAATCGTAATAATCATAATTGAAGTCCGATAAAAATGACTTGAGTAACTTTATCAGTTAATGTTGGCATCTAGGCATGAACCCGAGCAAAACCGAGGAAAGTTCCTAGTGCAGTATACATCATAAAGCGACACAGACTTAAGTTTTGAAAATAAAACTTTAAATGCAATACTTGTAGACGAGTCAACAGTTTACTCCACCTCACCTTTGATCCTCTTTTACACAAAGTAACATGACGAGTGACAACAAAGGCACACCTCTCATTTGCAACGTATTTTTTCTTTCCTTTTTCTTACCGACTTTTAAATAGGTGTATGTCAATTGTCAGTCGTTATTTCTTCACCATTTTTAGTTAAAAAGTTATCAAGCATTATAGGATTAGCAATAAAATTTGGAAAATATAATAAAAATTATATATAGAAACTATAGCTTTATATTTGTATTATCATTTTAAATGTTAATAATTGCTATAAGATTTAACAGCAGTTTGATTCTGAAAACCCAAACAAAAATTTTAATCTGTAGCCTTATAGCTTACTAGCGACTCACCCTCGCTTCGCTCGGGTTCGTCCCGAGGTTGATTCCCCATACAAACTTTCATCCCCACTTTCACACATTTAAGAGATGATTTCTGAGATAACAACTATCCTATGTCCTAATACCCCAACTATATCCAAATTTCATCTAAATCGGTCCAGTAGATCCAGAGATTACACCCTACAACGTCACAAACTCACAAACTTTACCTCTTTATTATATTAGTATAGATATAGCTATATGTATTATACCTAAGCTAGTATATTATACCTAATAATAGAAATCAAATTCATACGCATAATTCGTGATTGCGACTGAACTACAAAGTTTACATGTAGGCTAATGTTGAAACTAGATTTTTGCCCCAATTTGATGCGAATTTGACACAATCATAAGAAAATTTGTACCAAATGACATTGTTTTTAACTTTTTAAGAGCCTAAATTTATATAATAATAATAAATAAAACAGTATATAACTTTGTACATATATATACATATATATATATATATATATATATATATATATATATATATATATATATATATATATATATATATATATATATATATATACATACCAGTAAAAGATAATGAGTATGGTATGGTAAATGGTTACACAATGAAAACTGAAATCATTTTAATTTCCATCCAAACTTCCTTTATTTATAGGTCGCGATATGACCTATATATTCTTCAAATAATTTTTGAGCAACGGTTTGATCTCAATTATTTTTATTTTTGCCAATATTTTTGTAACACTGTTTGTCGTAAACGTCGTGCGTGCGAAACGTATTTATTTCCTGTTACGTTTAATTTTACATTTAAAAAAATATTTTTTGTATCGTTTTCTATTTCTTTATAATAGCTTCTTACAAGTAGTTTAGGTGTTATAGCACTAAATAAAACTATTACGTAATTTTTCAACTAGACTAAGATAAGTTAGCATGTTAAGGTATTAAAATATGAGAATGTTTTTAAAGTAACACTCTTTCACACATTTACCTGTGTAATTAATAAGTATTTCATGTTACTAAGTATTTCATACTAGCGACTCACCCTCGCTCTGCTTGGGTTCGTCCTTAGTCACATTTTAACGTTTAGTTTAGACTATAAAGATAGTATAGATAAGCGAAGCTGCATTAAGCGAAGGCACAGAACATATGAAATAAAATTAGTCATAAAACTTATAACAAGAATATTTTTAAAGATCTTATAGTTAAGATCGACGACACGTTAGGCTCAGTTTGTAGTGACCCTACTTGCTCTGCCAGCGGTCGTGGGTTCGATCCCGCTGGGGACATTCATTTGTGTGATGAGCACGAATATTTGTACTCCAGTCATGGGTGTGTATATTTATAATTATATGTATTTAAATGTGTGTATCAACTATCTGGTATCCATCACACAAGCCTAGTAGCTTACCATAGAACTAGACGGTTCTGTGTTCAATGTCGCGACATAATATTATTAATATTAGTTAAGTAAAAATAATATCACTTCTAATAAATTTAATATAATACTCTTTGCTTAAGGAAAATCAATATCGGCATTAATATTTAAAATTGTCTCCAAGGTCACTTACCAGCTAATTTATATTAAGGATTTAACTACTCTCTTTACTATAGCAAGTGATTTGAATTGTTGTATATCATTTGTAAAATAAATTAATTTTAACTGTAGAAGCTTAAACGTATATAAATAGAGCTTTTAAGTTTAGTAATAAATTATAAATCAATTCATGTACCCACTATAAGTTAATTACCCGCTCTTCGCTCGTGTTCGTACCTAGATGCCTACGTGTTTCTCCAGGTCATTCTATCTGTATAATTCCCAGGACTCGGTTATCCGTTTAATTTTTAAACCGGTTTTGGTCATTGACCCCAAACCGAAACACTTTGGTTTCAGCTTTCGGTTATATTCTTTAATCGGTTAGACCAGCCATACTCAACCTTTTTTTTATAGGAGCCACAAACACGTTTCAGTCATGTCGAGGGCCGCAAGCAAAAATTTTTTGTGTCTTAATGAAAACGTAATTCCAAGTTAACGATGTAGTTACTTTTTTAACAAAGATTTGTTGTAATGCGATTTTTGTTGCTGCCGCATGCGGCCCGCGGGACGCAGGTTGAGTATAGCTGGTTTAGACCTATAAAATGGTTTTTGACGAATTTAGGTTTCATGATTGAAAATTAATCGGAATTCCTTAGTAGGAGGATAATGTACGTTTTTGGAATTAATTTCTGTTTATTTCGATACCAAAATATAAGCTTAATCTTTCTCTAAGAATAACCATTAAACATTATTATTTCGGTTCACTTAAACCGTTTTATTAATCGGACAAATAACGAGCGAAGAAATAATCTTTACATTACCGAAATTATCAGTTTTTTTAAACCAGTTCCGAACCCTGATAATGTCATCAAAATTTGTCCAGCCATTTCAGCGTGAAATAGTAAAAAACACGCACACACAAGCTTAAACTTATAATAGTAGTGTGATTACGAGTATAATACATTGGTCAACGAAAAATTTTAAAGCTATGGCAGAAAACTGGCAATACTCACTAGTTTATAATTTAGGTTTAATATAGAACTAATTTTTTTTTACTCATATACCTTAAACTCGAGTCAAACGAGACAACACCGCACAGATTGGCCAAATTATAAATAGGACCAATAATAGTTATACATCATATAGGTACACTAGCCACTCACCCTCTCTACGCTTGGGTTCGTCCCTAGGTACGTTTTAACGGTTAATATGAAATAGAAATCTTTGAATTTCTCGGATATTCTGTACTATAATATGCATGTATTATACATATAAACTTTCCTCTTGAATCACTCTATTTATTAAAAAAACCGCATCAAAATCCGTTGAGAAGTTCTAAAGATGTAAGCATACATAGGGACAGACAGACAGCAGGAAGCAACTTTGTTATATACTATGTAGTGATAAGCGGATATATATATATATATATATATATATATATATATATATATATATATATATATATATATATATATATATATATATATATATATATATATAATAGAGAATATTATCGATTCCATTCGTTGAAAAAACCCACGTACCTACATATCTAAATTATGCCTTATATCATAAAATATCTGACAGGTACATCAAAATATTATTCAAAATGCTCTCGATGACATGCTTAATTATTTTATTGGCTCGAAAACTGAAAGATATTGGCGCAGGAGATATTGCTGTTGCGACGATCGATTTTTATTAAGGTACGTGCTAAAAATAAATTCTCTTCATAGCATAACGCTTAACTTTGCGAAAACAAAAATATAATGCATTTTTGGCAGACTTTGACGAAGACATCCTCAATTTTTCCGATTTATTCATGTATGCTAGCGATATCTTCGACAGTTTAGATTTTAATAATTGTTTTTTAACACGTTTTTATTAGCTTCACCTAGAACTACATTTATAAATAAATAATAATAATAAATGAACTATGTTATTTATGTTATACTAGCACAATCTAGTTCGCTCGGGTTCGTAAGCTAGGTACGTTGTGTTATGGATATCAGATAGTTGATACCCTAGATATATATAACTTTAAATACATACATATTATAAATATACACACACATGACTGGAGTACAAACATTCGTGCTCATCACTCAAATGAATGCCCCAAGCAGGACTCGAATCCGCTGGGGGCAACATGTAGTTGGACAGTTAGGTGCAGTTAAAATAACAATAATATGATAATATTATCCTGATGATGCAGCCAGGATCAGTTCCTCACGAGGGATCTTCTCAACGTTAATAGCACACACGCCAAACTTTGTATACGTTCAAGTGTATAAAGTGTTAATTTTTTTTAAATTAAGGAATAGGTTATCAAAAGACTTATGGCCGATTTCACCAACGTCACCTAAGTTTAAGGGATCCCCTAAGCATGGTCAGGGGGCTGTTAGTGGACAGTTTCTGTTTCACCAATAGTTAGGGGTCACCTAAATGTTAAAATGCCACCTAAATATAGATACTAGAAATACGGACTCTGACGATGGTAAAAAAAATTAATTTAGGGGCTAGTTTAGTCCCCTAAACTTTTAAGATAGGGATCCCATACGTAGGTGGTAGCTTAAGTGATGTTGATGAAATCCCATGAAAACGTGGATTGGTTGTCAAAATAGGTCAAGTAAATCTACAGGTTACCTTCTACAAATAAACAAACAAACGGATTTCAGTTCAATATAAAAGTAAAAATATAAAATTTAGGTAAAATTTATATGAAAAGCTAAAACAGGGTACTATGCACTTTATGTATAAAATATAAATAAACAATGAACACGTGTACGTCAACGACTCATTCAAAGTATATTTTCGATTGACAGTTACAAAAAAAGCTCACTCAAGCATGAGTCATATACGAAATTAACATTGTTTGTACAACGCGGATATGCTTTAAACAACCGACATAGGAGGATAATTAATAACTTATAACAAATAGTTCGAGTGCGAGGCAGATACTGTAACAAATCGATTCATTTGGGAAACGGCGGTCATATTGATTTAAGTATGTTTAGTCAAATAATTTTTAGATGTTCTTAGCATTTCATGGTAGGTATCTATAGAAAGAAAAAAATATTATAATACTGTCTTACATTTACGCGAATATTTGACATTTTAAATAAAACTATCTTTTCGGATTATTTCGCGGATTTATTTTGATTTTTGGTTTCCGACGTTTCGAATGCTTTACAGCATCCATGGTCACGGGAGAGACTGTTTTAGATGTCTCAAAGTCGTTATATACTTGTTATAGATAGATTTTTGTAAAATTGTGAGTAGGCACTGTGTGTAAAGCATTCGAAATCGTCGGAAACCAAAAATCATTATAAATCCGCGAAATAATCCCAAAAGATAGTTTTATTTAAAATAAAATATTATATATTATAGTTATTTTAATAACAAAACTGTGTATGTATTTAAGTTGTATGTGTATAGGTGTACTAATAAATAAATCCATAACTGTGTAAAAATAACAAATGAAAGATTAGTTTTTTTTCTATTTTACATTATGATAGACATTAATGGAACTGTAAAAATGGCGTGAAACTGAGCTGTCATCATTTTCACGGTTCCCGTTTTACATGTGTAAAAAATATGTAAATATGTCAGAAATACGTGTTTAATGTATCTGAACGTGATGAAAATTTTATTCAACACTTGACATTGGCATTAGTTAATAAACAAGCCACATTGCTATAAATAAAAAAGTAGGAGATTGGTAAATAATTTTTAGAATTTATTTTACTACAGTATATTTTTAACGCAACTTATAATGTTTTATTTTTTAATATATTTATTTAATTTTACAATATAAGGGTAAAACAGGCAACACACTGTCTGATATGAAGTAGGAAATGCGATAAATCATTTTTTTTCGTATTACAACGTTGTCATAATACCTAAAAAATAGAATTTTATGTTTATATGTAGAAAATATCAGTATAAAGAACTACTTAAAAAATGAACACAAAACCTTCTTTTTGGAAGTTGGTTGATTATGTACTCTGTCATGTAGAATTATAAACTCTAAAAGTATTGTGTCTATTAGAAGTAGTATATGTATATAATAAATAACTAAAATAAACATAAAAATCATAAAAACCTAATATGAATTAATGAGCATTTTTTCGACCAAATATAATATACATACATATGTATATATGTAGCAAAATTTCACATTATTTACTTCATATATTTATGTTATGATGTAATACAGAAACAAATGTGGACGATGAAACGCCACTGACCTATTTCCCGACGAACATGACTCACAGTATAATGTAAGGGATGAGATTTAATTCATATATGAGATGACTTCATTTTGAATTTTCCAGTCTTTATATTATTTTGAAAACGAATAATATTTTGTTTGGAAACGCTTTTGAGAAATATTTTATAATGGAAGTTTCAGAATCATTATTTATATCCATTTAAAACAACCGTTGAGGTAAAAACTAGCGACTTAACATCGTTTCGCTCAGATGTGTCCCGGTCCACCCCCCCCCCCTCCCCTCCCCAAACGTGTCAAATAATAGTCGTGTAAATTCTAGTCTTCATTTATACTAATATTATAAAGAGGTAAAGTTTGTGAGTTTGTAAATTTGTGAGTTTGTGACGTTGTAGGGGGTAATCTCTGGAGCTGCTGAACCAATTTTGATGAAATTTGGTAAGAAGATAGTTTGATACCCTGGGAAGGAACTTTTTATCCCGAAAATCATCCCTTAAGGTGGTGAAAATAGGGATGAAAATTTGTATTGGGAAGCAAGCTAGGGACGAACCCGAGCGACGCGAGTGCGAGTCGCTAGTAGAATATACGAGCTTACAGAGCCTTTTTTCTTTGAACAGCCCATGATAACCCGAACAAGGTTTAAAGCCTTCTATAAACTTTCCAATTATTTAACAATAACGTTTGCTATAAAGAAAAACAATAGAGATTTCGCCTTTATATTAGACATTCATTTTGTATGGAAACGTACTAGCGATACTAATATCAAACCAGTCATATAAATCTCATATACACAAATCATTATGAAATGATTTAAAATCATCAATAATGAGAAACAAAGAGTAGAAAACGACAAAGGCGGTATAGACAGGTACGATATATTGCAAGTACACATTCTATGGCCATTCTTCACAACCTATTGTTTTCATGAGAAGTTAGGCAGCTGTTACATACAGGGAACTAGCACATATCTATCATAATAGTGACATCGATAGCTTTTATTAATATCGACTCGCCCTAGTTTATGTACTAACGTTATCACTAGTTTCGATGTTAGTTCTATGGGAACGTTGGTGTGCTTCCTTACTACCTTGATGCTTTTAAATAGATACACCTCCAGGTAAATTTCTAAGGAATTAATTAAAATTCTTAGAAATCTATTGTTAACTAACACGCCAGTGTGTCCGCGGTCGTGGAGGGATTAATAGTTATTGCACTTGTGATTTAGGAGAAAGACTTATGCTATTGCAGATTTTGCCTGTGTAGGCAGTAGACCTTTTTAAGACCTACAATTTTCTAAGACATTATTTTGATGTATCCCTTTAGATTTAACCAGCACTAGCTATGTAAATAGAGCTATGGAAATAAAGATGACTCAACAGAATCAGTTCTGATGTTTTCCTGAGGAAGTGAAAGATTTTCCTGACCTGAGTAATAAATTATATCTACGAAAATTTACTTAAAACTGGTTCAGTACTTTTTGCGTCAAATACACACAGATATACAGACAAACAGCCAAAGATTTTTTTTATACGTAGGTATAGACGCGAAAGTGTGTTTATTTATTAATTTCTATTTTTTCCACATCGAGCGGATCGATATGATTTTTTTGGTTTAGACAAAGCTTCTATTGCTCACATAGTAACAAACATGATGAGATTCTTTAATATGGTCGTGTACATACATACATACTACATATTTTCGTAATACTTATCGGTTTATTTTCATTTTCCAATTAAAAATTGTTAAAAATAGGTTATTAAAGACGTTGCATGAATTTATTATCGATTTCATAAATCATTGTTCTTCAAACCACTCTTGATACTTTTTGACCAACTCCAAAAAAGGAAGATACTCAATTTTTCACGGCTACATAGTTTTAGTGAAACATAACGTAGCGCGATGTCTTCACCATTTGTTTCACATTCGCTATTTTGGATTTCCATTATTAACGAACACGCCGTATTCAAAATCTTTTTAAACAAAACTATCTTTTCGGATTTTTTCGCGGATATATTTGGATTTTTGGTTCCCGACGTTTCGAATGCTTTACAGCAATCATGGTCACGGGAGAGACTGATTGTCAAATATTCGCGTAAATCTAAGAAAGTATTATCAAAAAATCTTTTCACCCCTAATGGTCAAATAATTAGTTTTAAATATTTTATGGTCGCTATACCATTTTTAGTCAAAATTAAATTATATGTTAAGGTTTCAAGATTTCATCATGCCATTATGCAAAATGTATATTTTAAAGATTTTATACAACGAATTTTAGTGACCTTCAATATTTAACGACAGACCAGTCGAGTTTTACACTTTTATGCTTAAGGAGAAAGCGGCATGATAATTTATTTCAATTCATCATTAATACAAATTATTTTTATATAAGGGATAAATTTTGAGAAAGTGATGCTGTAATTAAGTTTTACATTCGAAGTTAAAAAGGCAAGGTGTTGCAAGAGCCTTGCGAAGGTGACAACGAAATTTCTGATAAAATCTACATACTCTTTAAGTTGCTGCTGATACCGTTGTTTTTATTAACCGACTTCAAAAAAGGAGGTTATCAATTCGACATGTATGTATCTATATCTATGTATATGTAATTTATATACACAATGGAAACTTTGATATGGACGCAAAGTTTAATAATATTATAGTTTAACAGAAAGTAAAAAATATTTCTTTATTTGTTTGCATGTTTTGTTATTCATGTAAAACACGATCAAAAATGTAAGCAAAATAAAATATATCGTGTCATAAGGTTAAATTAATAATAATTTATTGCTGGAAGAAAGTGACTGTACTCCCAAGAAGCTGCTTATTTATTAAAGGCATCTTATAAATAAATTTGGTATGTCAAATACTCAGAATTACATAGAATCTTTCAGAATGAAAAGTTCACTGTCGACGTTCTATTAATGTCTACAATCACCCTTAAAGTTTTAATGTTTTTGGAACAGCTGTTGCGTGAATCATACGACATTGGCGTGAGAAATGCCGGGAAACACGAGTAATGTATTTAAACATCTGACCATGAATCTGATCTCGGATTAAGAGAAACCGTAAACGAAGTTATTTACTTCAATATAAATGATATGCAAAATTTTCTCCAATGAAATCTTGACTACTTAGTGTATATACCTGTTATTATTGTATCACAGTTTATTGCTTTAAACTGTAGCAGAAATCATAAAGATTAAGTAAGTCATAAGTATTAATTGTTAAATTACTATTCTACGAATGAAATTTATAAAGATGACTTATAGTTCTATTATTCCTTGAATTAATTTTGGGTGCAAAGTCCACATACTCTGCGTTGTTTACATCAAATGCAACAAAATATTAAATATACATATGTATCATATACAAATTACCATATTCTCTCATAGCTATTAAACAATATACCTAATGGGATGATAAAGAAAAATTATTAATATATATTTACTTACGTTGTGCTGATGTAGAGTCAAGATGACGTTGTCGAATGTCGAGGAGTTTGATAGTGCTTCAGAACTGCCACGTAGAAGTTCAGCCAAAAGGTCCGTGCCAGGCTTAACGCCTGCTAACTTGGATGGCGATGATGTGGCTCTCACGTGTGTAGGTCCTTTAGACCTGTTACTACCAGTGGACACCGCCCCAGCGCTAATTTTTCTACAAGGTACTGTTGCGTCTGAAAAGCTTCTGCGACCAACTTCAGCAGATCTACAAGAAGGAGCCTCTAAGTTTTTACCAAAAGGTCCTCTATTAAATTGTTGGCGCCTTGCTTCTACGTCCGACGTATCTGATGGACTAAAAGGAGATGGTGAGGCGGTTCTATCGCGAGAGCAGGAATCGCTTTCCGCCTCTGATGGGGAATCTCTACGAGAAACCACACCATATTTTCGTCTTACTCGATATGACTCATCATCTCTCTCATCAGAGCTTTGCTGAGAAAATCTAGCACGCCGAGCCCTTAACTCCTCTGATCTCGGCCATATAGGTGTTGATGTTTCGCTTGGACTTGGTGGACCATTTGTACAAGAGTCATCTGATTTTTCTCCAAGTAGCGAAGATGTTCTAGCTTCAGCTGATAATCGCATATCGGAAAGAGAAACGTCACTACTTTCACGTTTACATCCGTTCACAGAAGCGGCCGGGGGTTCTTCTTCGCCACCGTCGTCGCTTGCAGTAGTAATATATATGCCTTTTCTCCTCTTAGTCTTATCGAGTGGTCTACGTCTTTCTCTAGTACCAATAGGCGCTGCTGTGCAAGGATTTTGTACAGCTGCTAATAAATATGCAACTTGTTCACTGGTTATTGTCTCATCTTCTTTATCTCGATCTAAAGAACCATCAGACGCACCATCTGAGCGCTGTGCATCCTCCGTTGGATGCTCTTTTGACCACTGTTTCACTATACACTCATATACAGGCACAGGTATCGGAATCGAACTGTCGAGTTCACTAACAGATTCTTTGCGCGAAGGATAATTAGCACATTCACAGTCTACGTTAGCACACACATTCGTGGGAGGAGCAGGAAGGGGAGGGAACGCAAAGGGCTGGGCGGGTTCTAGAGGTGATGTCCCTTCACTATGCGCTTGCGCACTATCAGCCTGCGAACCGTCACTTTCTTCACGTAATTCATGTAAAACACGAGTTGCCATCAACGCCGGTAAGCTACCTCCGGCATCAGTCGATGCCTCCTCCCGCACTGGAGGCACGCGGCGCGGTAGAGGGTGCGTTAGCGAACGGGCACCGAGTTGTTTATGCAGCGCATCGGGAGGTGTGGAACGCGGCGCCGGTGACGCATGCACTATGAGTCCTTCGTCTGAGCCAACAGCAGAGTCAACCGATGCTACCGATCCTCCTTCCGTCACATTTTCTTCCGTAACACTAGTAGTGTCCTCTCGACCTGATGCGGACTCAGTCTCCTCTATTCTTTTATTGCGTTGACCGAAATCAAAAATCGAGGGCTGTTTCTCGCGATAATATTTCTCCTGAGCAAAGTCGCCTTGCGAGAAGGACGCACTGCGATATGGAATAGTCTTTTGCGCGTAAGATCCTACAATAGAACGTGGCTCGACGCGGACTAAAGTGATTTTGTCAGCATCAAAATCGTCAAAACGATCTACGGATACACCACGGGTCGGACTGTGTCGATGTCGGGAGCGTGGCGGCGGCACAGGAGGTAGCACTGGCGCGGAGTGCGGCGGTGGTGGTGGGGGCGGGGGTGGCGGAGCTGGAGGTTGCGCGCGAGGCAGTAGCCGCTCGGTGAAGTCACGCAGACGCTGGTGGCGCGTGGTGGTAGAGCGGGGCCGCTCGTCGCGCCCGCGGCCCAGGCGGCGCTGGAAGCGCTCCAGCGTGCGGCGGTCGGGCTTGGCGCGAGCGAGGCACGCCGCCACCGCCTCGTCGGAGCAGCAGCGGCACGGGCAGGCGCGAGGCGGCGGCGCGCGGCGGACGGTGTAGCGCACCGCGCCCAGCGTCACGTACGGAGACCTGCGCACACGCAGATATATTTAGCGTAACGTGCAACCCGCCGAGCGGTCGGGCGGCGAGTGCCAGATTTAGAGCGGCCAGCTTCCCCCGCGACTCCGTGAATTCCGGGAGGATTCCCCGCGACCCACTCTGGCGGAGAGTTATATCGGAGCGGATGATTCGCATCTGCGCTTCGCTTTGAACAGCCATTATGGACGTTAGACGAAAAGACATATATAAACGAACTTGAAATAGTTTAAAGCGTGCCACTTATATGAACATAGACATTTATTACGAGAAACAAAAAATGCAAGATTCGCTAGAGAACGACAGGTGGCAGACAGTCAGACGGAAGACGCCATGTTATAAATAGTTGGACGTTGGCAATTCGGTGATACGCGACCTCGTAACAATGTTTACATCTCGTATCTTGTTGCAGAGGACTAATTTATGTTATTATATTTAATGCATTCCTTGAATTACGTACAATGAAATAAGAGGAAAGACAAATCGTTTTAATGAGAGAGCAAATAGAGGAGACGCAAATACGCCTCCACGCTGCCTACACGTAAAAAAATTACATGATTGAAACACTAATACCTAATAAACTGACTCATACTCGCCCATTTAGTTCAATATGAGGTTTATTATAAGCGTGAATAGAATTATTAAATTTTGTTTATCCTTGCTTACTCATAACATTTGTTTTTCAAGCGTATTTTTGAGTAATTTGTAACTATTAAAAGAACTCAATTCAGGTATAAAAACAAAGATGGAAATTTTAGCCTAGAAGAATATTGTATGGAATAAGCTTACATTTAAAAAAAATATATAAAATGGTAAATACAGGGGACCTGGTGAAGTCGCGTCTTCTTCGGACGCCATCTTGAGGGGAGCGAGGACGCGCGGTCGCCATTGGTCACGTGACACCGCGCATAGTGCGCTCCTACTTGCACATCTGAAACAAAAAAATATAAATTAACTACAACAATATATGCTGTTAACGACACCCTATGCTTGGGTACATCTTTAGGTCCCATTTTTTGTTTACGCTGGGAAAACCTATCATGGAGACCCTACCGGCCGTCAATGGATAGGGTACTGTGAGATTCCTACTCACTAAAATCCACAGCGGAACCCATCGCCGCAGTGCAATGGGGATTTGCAGGATCACATCCCTAGGTACCTAGCAGCAGCCTGTTTTACTCCAGGTCATACATAGCCTATCTGTGTACTTAATTTCATACAAATCTGTCGAGACGTTTCAACAATAACGAGAAGCAAAGATGCACTCACGCATACAAATTTTGTCATTTACAATAGTAGTAGGCACAAGAATAATATCTGAACCATAGATATCATAAAATTTTCTTACTTATTTAAAACATTCCCCAAAACACAATATTATTCAGGTGACATTGGATTCATTCAATAATTTTCCACATTTTGTATATAGGTATAGTGTTATTATTTAATTAAATAATAAATATATGAAACTGAAGAACTTGTTTTATTACTTTTTTGTTTATTCGAACGCGTAATCTTTGGAGCATCCGAACAAAGAAACAATCGTGTGTGCCTTAGCCTATTTATTGTAAACGTCACACTATGGGGTTAAAGGCCATACATAAACAAACTAACTGTAATAAACATAAAAAAACAAACATCTAATATCATAATAAACAACAATATCGGTTAACAATTGTTCTTCGTTTGAAAATAATTATTAAAACCAAAATTAATACATTTTCCCGTAATAAAATTACATCTAACAAAAGGTTATTGGTTTGGAACAGAATAAACAGAATTACAACCGGAAGTACATACAGTTGCGTATTATCAAAGTTCATATTTTATTTACATATAATATCATATTTCACAAAGCTTGCAAACTCTTTTGATGTTTCAGGGCAATGCCACCTGAGAGGTAATAAAATGGGCTAATAAAACAAATAATAGGGTACTTAGTGGGTAAGTAAAAACAAAATTATATGTTATGAGTATGTATGGCAATATTGTTTATATATTGCTGTACCAGAAGTCATGAATGCCTTGCCTAAACGTGATAAATATTTGTGTTGCTTATAATAATAATTAACTTCTATTGATTTTGGTCATGGCGGCCAAGGCACTGTGCAATCTCTATTCCTTACTCTCTCAAACTCCCATGGGACCACAAATCAACACGACCGGTACGGGAGTATAACACAAAGCTAGTTAAAAATTTAATTCAGATTTGTGTTAATGCTTATATTTTATGATTAAAAGGTAATCTTTTTCATTATCAGCAACTTAGCCTCGCTCGTTGTATCCCAAGATGCCATTTGTATTTAAAATCTATACATATAATAAAATTCTAAGAGTCGATCTGTAAAATAAATATTTTTGGAAAAGCTTATTGAAATAGTCATTATTATCTGTCTGTTTGTATATCTGGGTACGTATCACAAGAAGACCACTAGATAGACTTTTGATGAAATTTGGTATGATGATAGCTGGTTATCCGGGTCAACAGATAGGATACTTTAAAAAGTAAAGTGCAGGAAAATATCTCATCTCTGAGAAATTATACTAAACGTTAAATCGTTATAAGGGACGAATCCAAGCGGAGCGAGAATGAGTCGCAGTCGCAGTGCCACTTTTTGGCAGATTTTATAGTAATAAAGTAACGATACTCTATGTACTCCTTCAGTTCACAGTTTATTTGTGTACTAAATTTTACCTAGATCCGTCTAACCATTTTAGCGTGAAGAAGTTATAAACATAGGTACACATTTACAAACTTTCGTATCTATAATAGTAATGTGATTTCACCATACTGTTTCTTTTGTCTCGTATTACGCATTAAAAAATATTTATATATTTAACTTTTTAATAACAATACATAGTTAACTACAGAAAGAATTTTACTTTAATATTTAGAATTACAATCACCCAACCAACCAACAGCACAAAACTTACTGATATATCTCTCCATTTCAGTACCTGTAGTTTTCTGAGATACGAGTAATATAATATTATTATATTAACCAATTGGCCAGTAACAGGTGGACGTTTAATATTAAAATGTATTGAAATAGCTTTCTAATACCTGATTTCACCAACAACCCATAAGCTACCACCTACGTATGGGATCCCTAGCTTAAAAGTTCCCCTAAACTAGCCCCTAAATTAAATTTCGTTTTACCATCGTCAGAGTCCGTATTTCTAGTGCCTATATTTAGGTGGCATTTTAACATTTAGGTGACCCCTAAGTGTCGGTGAAACAGAAACTGTCCCCTAACAGCCCCCTAACCATGCTTAGGGGATCCCTTAAACTTAGGTGACGTTGGTGACGTTCGTCATCTTCACTACAAAGATATTTTAATAATGTATTTATTGTACGTATAAATCACCGATAAAAAAGTAATTTTTGAAATTCAACTTTTTGCGTAGTTATTGGAGATTTCATATCAAAAAGGACACAGTGTTCTTTTAGTAAAACTATTTATTTGTCACAAGTTTGACTGTGCTGTGTCTAAATAATTCTATTTATTTATTCAGTACTAGGTGATTCGACGGACTTTGATCTGTCCAAATTTCAATTTTATTTACCATACCGAAATTCTATAGCAAAAAAAACAATTTTATATGTATTAATTAACTCTCAACTTCTTACATATTATATCTAATCTATATAATCTTTCTGTAAAACTCTTAATAAGATCATTACACCTGTTTTAGTATTATTTTTTAAGTCAAACTAGCCAGTGTTCAGTGGTGCCACCTACTGAAGTTCCAAGGTACCGCGTGCGGTTTAGGCATATGCATAGTTTGGGCGGGCGGGAAAGCTACTTTGTTATTGATACGTTCGATAGATGTCGTGATTTAAATTCAGTTTTTAATTTTAAATAATTATTTCTGTACTATATATATATATATATATATAAGATATATATATATAATAGAAGGGGTATAATTGATAGGACTTTTGATTTTTTTATTTTTTTTTTGTATATTAAAAGTTTTACTGAAAGCTTTACCAGACCTTAATGAAAATATTTGCTATTCAGAGATTAATGACATCCGAGAAAAGAAGAATTTTCGTACAAATTAAAAAAGATTAAGTATATTATAACCAAGTACAAAAGTGAATACGTTAATCACATTGAAACTGACAATTGTGTGAGTTTATTACAACTATTCGTATTGAAAAGATTGTCTATTCAATTTTTTTTGAGGCTTCAAGGAGTGTCAATTTAATTGTCAAATCACACGTGGAGAAGACAAACAAAATTACAAAGATATTCACAGCAAAGGATATGGTCGCTGTTTGTTCGGACATTATTATTTTTTATTTATTACTTTATTTATGTACTACAAAAATACATATAAAATATACATAAAACAAATACCATATGTAGTGTGTACAAAGGATGACTTATCTGTTTAAGAGATCTCTACAAGAAACTCTTGAGCGTGTGAAAAAAATAACGAAGGCGGTGTAGGTACAAACCACAAACATCAATTATTATGTAAATGCTCGTGCTGTATGTTAGTGAAATTTTAGGTTTATATGTATTTTTTAATGCAGAACCATAAAAAAAATTGTTTTGTCCAAAAAATAAAAAAATATTTTTGGGGTGGACCACCCTTATCACTTAGGGGTATGAAAAATAGTTTACATTCTATTGTCAGACCTACTGAATATACACTCAAAATTTCATAAGAATCGACCGAAAATTCATAAGCCGTTTCGGAGGATCTTGTTACAAACACTGGTGACACGTTTCAGACAACACGTTTGGCTCAGTTTGTAGTGACCCTACTTGCTGCACCAGCGGCCGCGGGTTCGAATCTCGCTGGGGGCATTCATTTGTGTTTATATTTATGTGTGTTTTAAAGTTATATATGTGTAGTGTATCAACTACATATCTGGTATCCATAACACAAGCCTCGTAGCTTACCACAGAACTAGATGGTACTGTGTGTAAATGTCTGAACATATTTATTTATTTTATTTTACACAAACATACACAGATAAATAAAAACAAATGCTCTTTGACTAAGGTAAACATTTAAAATCAAAGTTGTACTTCTTAAATATTTCTAAAACTTGTATACTTTATATCTTCTATTATATTTAAAACTAGCATTGCCCGCGGCTCCGCCCGCGTTCAGATGACCAAAAATCAAATTCTTGGGTTTTTCATATAAATATACTCTTACATTGCAGTTGTTGTCTGTATTTTTTCTCAGAAATGAGACCTTTTCCTGCGGTAAAATGTATCCTATATGTTGACCCGGATAATCAGCTATCACCATTGTAAATTTCATCAAAATTCCTCCAGTGGTTTTTCCGTGACGCGGTAACAGACAAGCAGACAGACAGACACACAAAAATTCTAAAAACTATAGATTCGGCCTCTGTATCTGTAATAATGTCTATTACAATAAGATTTTCCAAAAAATATTTAATGTACAGATTCGACTTAGAATTATTACAAATATAAACTTCAGTTTTAATTTTCACTTAATCAAAATTTCAATTAATGTTTTTAAATGTAAGAAAACGAATTAATGTTTTAACGCTGTGTACTTTACAGATTATACGTGATTTATTACGATCTCTTAATGTAACATGAACATTTATGTTTCTATAGCAAAGTGACTCATATATTATATTCAGTTATAAAACTGTTTTTAACAATTATATTGCTAACTAGCTTTGCCCGCGGCTCTGCCCGCGTTCAGATGACCAAAAACCAAATTCTTAGGTTTTACATATTAGTATACTCTTACATAGCAGTTTTTAATTTTTTTCTCAAAAATGATGTTTTTCTCCGGTAAAAAGTATCCTATATGTTGACCCGGATAACCAGCTATCACCATACCAAATTTCATCAAAATCCCTCCAGTGATTTTTCTGTGATGCGGTAACAGACAGACAGACAGACAGACAAAAACTCTAAAAACTATAGATTCGGCCTCTGTATCGATAATAATGTTTATTTCAATAAGATTTTCCAAAAAATATCCAACGTTCAGATTCGGCTTAATTACAATTTTATTATATGTATAGATATATCAAGTGAATATACGCTTAAAAAAGCACATAATGACGAACAGAGAACCTTCTTTTTGGAAGTCGATTAAAAAGTGTGATTATTTAATTTTAAAATGAGAGAATTTACCGCACTAAATTGTTTAATATATGAGTTTTTAACCCTGCTACTAATAGTTTTTGTTTAATAAATCATTGAAATTTTTGTATATAGGACAACTCAGTTGCCACAGTTATTGTATTTTCCTGTGGGAATGAGAGATTTACCTGTAGTAAAAATTATCCAAAATGTTGGCCCGAGAAATACAATCACAACAAAAAAAATTAGTTAAAATTCGTTTAGTCGTTTTTGCGTGAAATAGTAACAAACATACATCCATCCAACTTTAGTAGGATATTCACTTCAATCGAAGTACCAAAATATTAAACTTCTTTAATAAACGTATTAAGCATATAAATATATATAAAATCTTATAAGAGCGTGGGCAAGACGACGATAAAAAAGTTTTAAACACAATAATAACAGCCTTTGTACCTTTAATTCTCATAATAAATTATGTACATATCATGACAATTTATCTTACAAATGAAACTCCGATAAAAAACAATTATCTTTTAAATTGAGTATATTTACTGCTTGATCCGCTAAGGATATTACAAGGGCGTCTGAGGTTATTCGGAATGATTTGGTTTTCCTTACACTTAACTCTGTAAATGGTACGGCGTATTCTTTATTTTTACTACCGTGATGGGTAATTTGGCATTGAAGCTTAAAGCTCTTATGACTTTTTCGATATATTTAGTGAGATTTTTGTATTATTCCAGTTTCATTGCTGGCCTGATAGACGTTCTGTCCTCAATAACTTGACTAAAATGCATTCTATTGTGTTCAAGTTGGTATTAATTTGGTATTATTATATAACTCGATATAATTTATTGTAAGTATAATTTATAATGCTTCATAAATATAGAGTTTAGTAATAAATTAAAAGGTTTCCAGAATAGTTTTATTAGCATATTAAAATCTTATGCAAAAGAAAAATTGGCTGTCATTAATGAAGCCTCTATCCGTCCTAACTTTATTGATACTTTTAACGAGTTCTCAAACAACATAATCTTGATCTCAAAACTGTGTTATACAAAACTAAAACTCGACTGAGCCAGTAAAAATTTTCAATCAAGAACATGGTAAATACCTATTTAATTTTAAAATATTTAACCACGACATATCGTCCAGTTAATGTATCTAAAATAATTTTTGGTATGTTTGTAACATTATATAAGCAGATATGTGGGACGCCCTTGCAATGCGGTCGACACTCTGCCACAAACCACAGATTATGTAAAAATTTCAAAACGAATGAAAAACGATATCAAAATAATCGCGTCAAAATAATCGATTACAATTAATTCTATTAATTGCATCTAATTGTAATTAATTGACAGACGCATGCGTTTTTTAATGTACTATATTTTTATCTTGACTAATGATGAATGACCACACGTTTTAAACTATGGAGACAGTCTTAGTCTAAGTCGTATTGTAGATATATATTATGTAGTGAAAATTAAACAAACTAGTTCGCCAATATTATTTTTTTTCATAGCACTTAAAGCTCGTAATAGCTACTAAACAAAAATAAAATAAAAAATCGATTGACCAACAGAGAAGAAAAAGGTCTTAAACTGTTTTGTCTTTGTCTATTTATGTTATATTGTATATATATATGAAAAAAGTTAAAAGTTAAGTAAAAAAAAATTAAAAACGTTCAAATACAATATTTTTAGCTTTGGTAATGTATAAAGATCTCTCTACATCATCATATTTCCTCTACAGTACTGAGCTATTCATATATTATGTATATTTAGAATATATAGCCTTATAGCTTAATCTGGCATTAAAACCGACCTAAAATACTAATAAATTTATTTTTTGAAAAATAATATCCTCTAGGCGTATATATTTACTAGGTAGTTAGGTACAATATATCTTCATAAATCAATGATAGTTGAAAAATCCAAATCCCACCCGTAAAATGTTGTAGACTATAAAAATTTTCATTAACCTCATAAACGACTGTAAGCACGTCAAGTAACCTTATAAGTTAATAAAGTAATTTTATTGAAACACTAGTGAATTGCTCAGGTAGGTCTCCCTACATTAAAAAAAGGTAGGTACGTTTTCAATAGATAAAAATTGTTACTGTATGCGTATCGAGATACACCGTGGAAACCGTGAAATCGAATTTTGCATTATTTTTAAGAGCTTCGCGCTGACAAACGCTAAATATTTCCTAAATAAAACATACCATATATGTAGCCCTACAAACTCTTCTATCTTTCAATGAAAACCCCATTACAATCGGTTAGGCCATTGCAAAGATTAGCCGGGCAAACAAAAAGACAGACAGACAAAAAAATTAAAAAGTATAGATACTGGTATCATAAATAACTCTATGGACTTGAGAAAACACAGTTATTTTGAAAACACAGACAGATCCTTAAATTTTATTTATATTAAGTATAGATTAAAAACTTTACACGCAACATAATATTATTACGTACATATGTATGTGTGTGAGTATTTAATCACTAGCCTTCGCTGAGATTCTGTTATTATAGCATTTTTTAATTATAATTTGTGCAATATAGTAACAACTGACTACAATTTTTGGGAATGTGACAATAAACAGTACAGCTCCAGGGTGATCGAGCTTCTCTCGGCATTTTGTGTTTATAAAATTATGTATTTTTCGGAAAAGATAGAAAAATTGCATTTTTTCAGAATAAATAGACTAGATAAAAAACCAAAACTTCACCTAAATACAAAATTTGATCAATGAATTTATATACAAGAATTGCTCATTTAATATTATAAGATAAGATTATGTTTGATTTATTACTTTTACTCCACATGTGTAGTGTTCAAAATCACTTTTAAAGTTATTATTAAATCTTTAGAGATATTTTTTTTTTATTTATATGGAATTATAATACTAATTTACAATAATGAATATCGGTTCACCGCGTATCTGAAAATTATTCTTAAGAATTAAGTACGTTCTTTTTGAATGCGGCCATTAAAAACTAGTCTGAATCTCTCAGATTCATAAATCATAATTTGTAAAAAAAAACAAGTCTTTTGTTACGTGAATCAGTCAAAATTAACAAATACAGTGTATTATAATATAAATAGGATATATAGGTGTATAATATTCTTTTAATTTTTATGTGACTTTTGGACCACACAAAAATAGTACCAGAATCTATACTTTTCTCACCTTTTTACATATTATTTTAATTTCCTAATGCTGTGTTTTAATTTAACTTTTTTATGATATAAAAACAAACATAAGGGCACGAGACAAAAATCGAATTGGTTAGCTTCAGGAATGAATCTCATTCAAGGTGCATTATAATTTTTATGATTTTGTTATGTTTAGCAATATTAATTCAAAATTGATCATAATAATTCTTTAATAAAACCCTGCTTACCCTACATGAATAGACAAATTGTACTAAGAACTTGTAAAACTTGTAACATTAGAGCCGTTGTCGGCTGCGATCTTGTTACAAGTCTGGACTTCTAGCTAAAATAGACTTATCACTTTTACATGGAGTTGGTTCTATATATAGATGTATGATAATGTATTTGTGCAGAATAATTATTATAATTTAAATAATAGTGTGTTTATTTCGAGTTTATATTAAGTAATTCATTGGTGTAGTGGTGATTAACATGTCTATAGATAACGAGGTCATAGTTTCGATTTCCAGGTGAGAAATATACTTAAGAGTTTCGGTTGGATTTATTAACCTGGAGTTTCGAAAGTTAATAATATTACTTTTATTAACTACCTTAACGCTTATATACTCCTCGATCCTCTACCGTCGAAATAGGAAAATAAGTGAGTATAGAGAGTGCACTTGCCTTTGCATTTGTTTTCCTTCACATATTTGCGCGATATATAATCTCCCGTGTAGATGGCTAATGTAATAGCTCTTTGAGATTGGCCGTGAACGTAATTCGGTCAAGATAATCTATACATATAATAAAATTGTAACCAAGCCGAATGTGTACATTAATAATATTTTTTGGAAAATCTTATTGAAATAGACATTATTATCGATACAGAGGCCGAATCTATAGTTTTTAGAATTTTTGTCTGTCTGTCTGTCTGTTACCGCATCACGGAAAAACCACTGGAGAGATTTTGATGAAATTTGGTATGGTGATAGCTGGTTACCCTCTTTTTTTTTCTTTGTTTTCGCTGGGGAAACCCATCATGGGGACCCTGCCGCCGTCATGGGCAGGGTACTGTGAGACTCCTACTCACTAAAACCCACAGCGGAACCCTTCGCCGCAGTGCAATGGGGCGTGCAGGATCGCTTTCGCACTCACTGCAACACCCCTGCGGACGGCCCGTACCACGCGGGCCAGCCTCGCCTAAATCAGGATGCCCTCGGTTCGCAGGGCATCCCGACCGCCCCGATGACGTGCAGGGGAGTCAACGAGAGACCCCCCCGCGGTAGCTCCTCTAGGGTGGCGGCAGAAGATGCGCATACCGGCGCCTCCTCCCCCCCAGCTGACGGCGACGAAGAGGGTCTGCTAAGGCGTTAGCCTCGCGTTCCCTCTCCGCCGTCTCCTTCAGTGAGATGACGGTCTCACTGAAGGAGACCATCGCCGACCAGGACCTCGCGTCGCGTAGCATGGCCCCCACCACGCTTCGCAACGAAAGGTCTCCACCCACTACCGCCATCAGGGCATGGCGCTGGGGAGTCCATGCGGCGCATACCGCGAGGGTGTGGTGCGAGGTGTTAAATAGCTGGTTACCCGGGTCAACATATAGGATACTTTTTACCATGGGAAAATATCTCATTTCTGAGAAAATATACAAAAACTGCAATGTAATTGTATACTAATGTATAAAACCTAAGAATTTGGTTTTTGGTCATCTGAACGCGGGCGGAGCCGCGGGCAATGCTAGTATGTTATATAAATATATGTATAATATTACACTTATGAGTAAATAGTTCCTGCCTGTAACTTTGCCAGTGTATAAATTCTTTAACTGTCAGTGTATAAATGAGGTCGTTATATATGACCGTATATATTTCATATCATAACGTACAAAAAAATTTAAGCTATTACAAAAAAAAATGAGCACTATGTATTTGCCTATTACATCCAAAAAAAAAAATTTTTTTTACTGTTTATAATATTCGTACTAATGACATTCTGAATTTTATCGAAACTCAGTGCGAACCCTTCTATATCATCCAATAAATCAATAAAGATACTATCTGTAAATGCATTGTACCTACAGATTGAAATAAAAAAATCGCCAAGTTTTACTAAAATAGGTACATCCAAAGCCAACCAATCGCTTTTTCTTACATTGGCAAGTTTTTATATATATACAGATCACTCTATAAATACACATATTGAATACAAGTTTTTATCTAGAAATAAACATACAAATTAGTGTAGAGCAGGCGTTTATCTAAATTGAATAAGAAAGTGTTAATTAATTCATAAGAGATAGTCCAGCATTAGAAATAACTTGGGCACTTGAAAAACAATATGCATATTTTAGTATCGCAAATCTTCTATATCTATATATATATAAAAGAAAGTCGTGTTAGTTACACTATTTATAACTCCAGAACGGCTAAACCGATTTGGCTGATTTGTTTTTATCCCGTTCGACTGCGTTCCCGTGTGATATTGTTTGTCTGTTTGTACGGGCTAATCTCCGAATCTATTGGACCGATTTTAATGAAATTTTGTATGGTGGTACCTTATATCCCCGGACAACGTCTTAGATATTTTTTATCCCGGAAAATATAATGGTTCCCGTGGGATAGTTAAAAAACTATTATAACTTATACAACTTATGCACCTAATTTAGTAAAATTTAACATTCTGATACCTTATATTGCCGGTCAAACAACCGGTTACTTTTCATCCGGGAAAAATGAACGGTTCCCGTGGGAACTAATAGATTTTTATTAGTGTTTTTCTAGAGGCGAACCCGAGCGAAGCGAGGGTGAGCCGCTAGTATATATATATAAAGTTGCTTGTTAAACAGCTTCGCCGTTGCAACGTTGATTTTAACAATCTATATCCATACTAATATAGGCGTGATTTTTGGTGTGGCGATAGGAGGGCTGAAGCGTGACATAGACTACTTTTCACCGCGGGAAATTAACTTATTCCCACGGGAAAACACATTATAATACAACCCATAACAACTCATCATACCTATGCATGTATGTATGTATATATATATATATACATATATATATATATATATATATATATATATATATATATATATATATATATTCCATACTAACCGTCAAATCGCACCTAGGGACGAGGGGAACTAGGGGAAGCGAGGGTGAGTCGCATATTATAAATATTTCTTGCAAAAATTTATTTTTATCTATACTCGTATAATTAAGCTTACTATTACTTAGTTAAAAAATTTTCTTATCAGATCAATAATCCCGAAAATTACCTGATACATCTAAAAATTCACATTTTTTTTTAATATTAGTACAGCTGATAAATAAATCATTATGAGAATTTATTATACTTATTTTCATCCACATAAGATGACTCAGTTGAATAGGAATCAGACATTACGAGTTTATTTGTGCGATGCCATTTCTACACTGGACTGCTAAATAATACATTCTTAATATAATGTAAGTAGATTCGAAGAAGAGATATTTTTAATAGTCTTAAAATAATCTGATATAATAAAATGGGTTTAAAATTCTGTAATTTGATATAGACACAAAAATCCGAATTGCTTTAATCGCGGTAAGGTGTCAGCGTTCTAATCTTTCATCAGTTTTGGATTTTGTCTTGAAAGTGTTGCTTTGATGGTTTATATGAGGTGGCATTTAAGGAAACAATACTGTATACATATTTAACTGGTTTAAGTTAAGAAATGGATGTACCTACTTGTTAGAGATGATATCAAGCTTTTTAAATTAAATAAAAAATATGCTCTTAATAGAACTCTGACTCATTGACAGATATCGCTGGCTCTATAAATCTAAAATATTGGGGATATTCAAAAGTTCCTTTTATAATAAAACAGAAGCAAATCTATCCCACGGGAACCGTACATTTTTCCGGGATAAAAAATAGTCTTTGTGTTATTCAAAACTCTAATATATCTCTGTGCCAAATTTTATCCAGACCCGTTCAGCCGTTCTGGCGTGATTGAGTAACAAACATCCAAACCTCCAAACGTCCATCTAAACTTTCACATTTATAATATTAGTAAGATAACAAAAGTGAAACGGAAAGGAAGGATTTTAGAAAATTTGTAAAAATGAAAGAGATCAAGTATTTTTTTTAATAGATCAAGTATCTTAGAATCTGTTTTGTTGCTTAAAAATTAAATTAGCTATAACTTTTTATATTGTCTTTCTATTACTTCGAAAATTTTAGTGGAAGACATTACTTTCACCTTCATAACATAACAGAAGCACTCATACCATTCTTAAAATATTCATTTTAAATACCCACTACAAAGAATAAGAAACTATAAAAACCCAAAAATAACGCTCCGTGGGTGAAAACATCTATCATCGTTTAGCCTCTATAATAAATTTCACTAATAAAGTATGTAAAGCTATTGTATCGAGCGTTGAAAGGTTAAAATTGGAAGTGGTATGTGCGATATTAATATAGATACGTATAAATTTTTTAGTAAGAATAATATGATAAAACTTATTATTAATGTAATATTGCTAAAATGTATGTCATAATGATAAATCATTATTGTTGCAGTTATTTTTAACCGACTCTTTATAACCGATTTCCAAAAAGGAGGTTCTCAATTCGTCGGAATCTATTTATATATCAAATTATGTACGTTTACTCTTTAATAAATAATGAAAGCTTCCTTGGATAAAAGAAAAATTTAAAACCTAGTATGACCTTACATTTTGGTGCTATTTGCCTGAATATTTTTAACCCTCGACGCAAAAACGACGGGAATTATAAGTTTGACGTGTCTGTGTGTGTGTGTGTGTGTGTCTGTCTGTGGCATCGTAGCTCCCGAACGGATGAACCGGTTTTGATTTAGCTTTTTTTTGTTTGAAAGGTGACTTAGTCGGGAATGTTCTTAGATATGTTTGATGAAAATCGGTCCAAGATGGTCGGGGGATTTTTTTAATTTTTAATTTATCATAGTAATTTCCTGTTCTATGACTCCCAAATATTGGCTGCCAAACTGCACGAGACCGTATGGCGGGACGTTATTTAAAATAGAATAATGTTAAAAAGGTGCATAACCTAATAAAAAGCGAATACGTAGAAATAAGAATTGGCCTCACGCCACATATAATAAACGTCTCCTGTCCATACAGATTTAGTGGTAAACTAAGAAAATTATTTGGTAAAATTGATATAATAACCAAAAAATGTAAGTATTAAATAATAATCTTAAGTTCATTCATTCATATACCCATTAATAAATATAGTAGGTAATTCTGATCATAAATATTTTTTTGCCCATATAAATTTTATTAATTTAATGGATGAATTTCCAAAAAAAATAAATAAATATATTTCTTACTTTTTATCTTAAAGCTAAATAACACTTTATATGTATTTCAAATAAAGAATGACAGAGTTTCATACAAACTTTAGACCCCTATTTTACCCATTTAGGGGATGACTTTCAAAAATTACTTTCTCATCGGATGCCTACATATATAAGGAATACTCCAAATTTTACGTTTCTACGACCATAGGTTATGGCAGTACGTTGATCGATCAGATATATATAATGCTTTGTCCTGACTGACTGACGTATATATATATATATATATATATATATATATATATATATATATATATATATATATATATATATAGATGTACAGATATATTTTCTTTTTAAATTAAAAAAGTACATCGACTTCAAAATATCTTTTAATTAAAACACGCGAATTATTTCAACAGCATATAATTCGAAATTAGTCAGATAAAGGAACTTTATTACAATAATAAATATTTGGTAGCTTTATATTAATGAAAACTATACTTATTTTTTAAACAAACATACTTACATTTTTAATTAAATAATGAATTTTATGTAATATCATGTATCCAAATCCATTTTTACAATGTATTTTTGCTAATAAATGAGACTATACTTATCATTGCGAAAGTTTTTATTTGTTTGTATGTATATTTGTTACTCTGTGAGTTTAATTAAATTTAGTAAAAAGATTGATGAACATACAAACCTATATATGAGCCTATACCTGATATATGAGCGAAGTGACAGTAGTAGTTTGTTAGTATAAAATCCTATAATCCTACTAATATTATAAATGCGAAAGTTTGTGAGGATGTATGGATGTTTGTTACACTTTCACGCAAAAATTACTGAATTGATTTTAATGAAACTTTACAATAATATAGCTCATACATTAGAATAATACATAGGCTACTTTTTATCCTGAAAAATTTTACGGTTCCCGTTGAATAGATTTGTTTTATTACTATATAAAATAATAAATACTTAATGATGTTAAATATGAAAACAACCGTTCAAATATTTTTTTACCCACTATTTCATATATTTTAAATTTTTACTTTATCTTTATCATATAAAATATTTTAATGGCATCTTTTATTAGAACCGATCAGGTTTTCGTTGAACAGTTTTAAGTTATGAGGACGATAAGCGCAATAAAATTCTATACAATCAGACATCGAACAATAAAGCGAGGCGAAATTTTATATACATTAATGCTATAGAACTTTGTGAGTTTGTATGTGAACTTAAGACTCAAGAATTACTTATGTTATTCTAAATATTGTTATATTAATTTTTATTATCGGTATATAAAGGGGGTTCTCAGAGCAACAGTAATGTAAGAAGTTACTGAAAAACGAGAAGAGCATAAGCATATTCCATTATATGTTATACAAATAAATATATATATATATATATATATATATATATATATATATATATGATACTTTTTTTGATAACGCTGAGAAAACCCATCATGGGGACCCTGCCCGCCGTCAACGGGCAGGGGACTGTGAGATTCCTACTCACTAAAACCCACAACGGAATCCGTCGCCGCAGTGCAATGGAGGTTGCAGGATCGCTTGCGCACACACTACAACATCCCAATACATATAAGATACTGTGTTATCTATAGTTATACAGCTATTTTCAATGAAATTGACAACCGGCTAAAATTAGTGAAGAGGACTGTACTGTACAAGTACACTCAAACACGGAAATACTGTGCAAGGGAGTTAAATATCTCTCATGATGAGTACATTTAGAAAAGAGTTTGAAATGACAAATGAGAATGAGAGATAGATCAGGCATAGGACCGACACCAAATTTTTAACTTAATCATCAAACTGATAAGAATAATGGAATGCCGAAAGCCCTTTTAACCTAACCTGGAATTCGAACTCAAGACTCAATGATCATTATCATAAATAAGCCAAAGTATAAGACAATCAAGCTAGTTGCTTTT
This sequence comes from Brenthis ino, assembly GCA_921882275.1. Taxonomy (NCBI): domain Eukaryota; kingdom Metazoa; phylum Arthropoda; class Insecta; order Lepidoptera; family Nymphalidae; genus Brenthis; species Brenthis ino. The sequence continues at coordinate 25,503,907 of OV170229.1, read as the reverse complement.
GTGATTATATGAATATATGTAACTATTATAGGTCTTATGTCGTTTCTCGTTCGACCTTCAATGCCAAATAGTAACCTAATCGGAGACATTAATACACGTAGTTAAAATAGCAGCAAGGATAAAACATGTATGTCTTCGACTGCATAATACTATAAGTAAATAAATAAATAAATATGTCAGGACATTAACTCACAACACTATCTAGTTCCATGGTAAGCTACGAGGATTGTGTTATGGATACCAGATAGTTGATACATTATACATAAATAACTTTAAATACATACATATTATAAATATAAACACCCATGACTGGAGTACAAACATTCGTGCTCATCACACAAATTAATGCCCCCAGCGGAACTCGAACCCGCGACCGCTGGCACAGCAAGTAGGATCACTACAAACTGAGCCAAACGTGTTCCTTCATCAACTTGTTCTCATAATTTAGTTCGCTTTTACGCAATCTGGTTTCTTTGATATTTGTAAATATTTTTTCCATCATCACATAGCATTACAAAAGATTTACGTAAAAAATGAGAATACGCCATGATTCAGGCCACTTTAAAAATGACTTGAACGCGTCGAAAATTATTTTCGTACTCATATGAGTACTCCAGTCAAAACACAAACAATAAATGATCAATCTTTGATATATTGACACATCGTTGATTTTGGTTAACGAACCAGTGGAACAGTAGCTAAAACGGTGATTTATGTTAGAGTTCTAAAGTGATAAATAAAATCTAAACTTATGACAGGTGTTTTTTTGAAATAACAACCTAGGTTATTATTTATTTTAGTGGAGGAAAATAAGTTCTAAAAGCAATGATGCAGTTTTTAATTTATCTTCTTTACTTTTAGACTTTACCACTTGTAAAAATTATTGTATCTACAAAAAATACAGCTAGGTAGCCAAGTAATATTTTATTTATAGTTTGTTTTTTATATAACAGAATTTGAACCCGTGATACACACGCATAGATAAATGATATACTTTATTATACCGCAGTCTATCGATTATTTAATAGTAACTCCGACAAATATATGTACATCCATACTAATTATATGTACCTAAATGTGAAAGTATTTCATTTTTTTTCCTTTTTTCACGTCGAATACTACGACCACGTATTGGCGTGATTTATTTTTTGTGTGGGGATATTTAGAGGGCTGGAGAGTGACATAGACTTACTTACGGACTAGGAACTTTTTACCGCGGCAAGATTATCTCATTCCCACTCGAAAAAACGTTATAGTACAACAAACAACAAATTATCATACCTATTTATTTTTGAACGTTGGATACTAAATACTAATATTATAAAGAGGCAGAGTTTGTTTGTTTGTTTGAATGCGCTAATCTCAGGAACTACTAATTTGATTTGAAAAATTCTTTTTGCATTAGATAGTCCGTTTTTTGTGGATGGCTATAGGCTATATACATACTCGTATATGTATATCATATAATATATAGTCTATCTATTCCATACTAACTGTTAAAACGTACCTAGGGACGAATCTGAGCGAAGCGAGCGCGAGCCAGTAACATATGCCATCACACAACGCCCCTAAATAGTTAAATATAAGAACACTGCTAATCCTTTTAATCAACTTACCTTATCGATACAGTACCTGCATTAATTTCTCTTTATCTCCTTAATTAAGTGATATTTCGACTGTCATTTACTTAATATAGTATAAGCGCGCTGAAATATTTCTTATTATTAAACTTTAATTAACATAAATACTTTTTTATTTGTCGAAATTTTAATGAGGACAGATAAGCAAAAAGCCGATATCTTTAAGCATTAGCGTTTTGTTGTTTACTTTATATGGGTAATATAATTAATTAATTTATTATTTTATTATGTTATTGAACAACAACAAAATTTATTTAACATTAATAATTTGTGTTTTAAAATATTTTTGATATATATTAAGCGACCAAGTATACAGTCACGGAGGCCTTCTGTAAGAAATAGCGCAACAGTGGCTCAAGTACATACCTACAGACTAATCTAGCCGCGATTATAACTATACTATAGAAATACTAGCGACTCACCCTCGCTCCGCTCGGGTTCGTACCTGGGGTAGGGTCTGAGAGAACCACCCTTATCCTTATCCCTTAGGGGTATGGAAAATAAATAGTAGCCGATTCTCAGACCTACTGAATACGCATATAAAATTTGGTAAAAATCGGTAAAGCCGTTTCGGAGGAGTACGGTAACTAACATTGTGACATGGAAATTTTATATATAAGATATATTCATATAAGTATACTATAGAAATCTTGCAGGGCCTTGCGAATTGTGGCAGAGAAACAATCCACTTGGACTTTGAATACCTGATGCACGAACAACTCCCATTTTTTGTCTTTACAACAATATGTTTCTGTCACAATATGAGGTATCTTTTCAAATTTTATACTCTAGGTAAGTCATAGTATTCTACTATCTATTCTATTTACCTAAACAGACTATAATCGTCTTTAAAACGCTATATCTAAAATCATTTTTGGAAATTGATAAAAAATCACAGATGCTAAAGCTCTCAAACAATACCTATATTAATGTTCTTCAATAATCATCAAATTTTTGCTCATTTCCCAAATTACTTGGGGTCGGCTCAGTACATCTTCCGTATTGCTAGTATTTGCCAAAAGTTTTACGACCGGCCGCCTGTCTGAGATCAAACCTCTTTAGGAATGCTGTTGTTTACCCGCCATCGTGCAAAGTAAGGGTATGGTTACCAGGATCGTCTTCTATGACACTGCAATATTTTATCTTGAAATTTGTTTTTTTTTTCATTTGTCGTTACATTCCAACATAAATATTTTGTTCATAATATACAACATTATAAATATTTCAAACTTTTTTTGCTCTTTAATTAACTCAATACGCCTCCTACATGACATATACATATAAATATATAAAATATATAAAATACTTTCTTTATAAGACAAAAACCAAGTATTTTTTTCTCATTTTTAAACCATTTAACCAACTAATGATATTTCAAGTTTGATTTTTAATTTAACTAAGCATTACGGTAACAGAAATATCTAACTTTTATATGTACTTATGTAGGTACTTATAATTAAGTACTATAAAATTAAAATAGAAAATTATAATATATATCTCTTAGATAAAAACGAATTAATAAGTTAATACGATGAACAAGTTCATTAAATATGCCAAATCAATGAGATCGGATATTAATCAATATAATATTAATTTATTATTAACTAAATGATAATTTTATGTCGGCATCTCTTTGATATGTTAATTGTGTCACAGATTTGGTAGAAATAATGTATGTTCCGACAGTTAAAAATTAAGTAAAAAAAGTACGAGTTATTGATCTAATCTTTTTTGTAAAGTATTCAGCTAGAAGTTATCTATACATATAATAAAATTTTAACTGAGCCGAATCTATACGTTAAATATTTTTTGGAAAATCTTATTGAAATAGACATTATTATCGATACAGAGGCCGAATCTATAGTTTTTAAAATTTTTGTCTGTATGTTACCGGATCACACAAAAGCCACTGGAGTGATTTTGATGAGATTTGGTATGGTTTGATTTGGTACCGCGGGAAAATATCTCCTTTCTAAGAAAAACTACAAAAACTGCAATGTAAGAGTATACTAATATGTACAATCTAAGAATTTGGTTATTGGCCATCTGAACGCGGGCGGAGCCGCGGGCAATGCTAGTATTCTATATAATTACTAGCGGACCCGACAGACGTTGTCCTGTCTACACGTCTTTAATTTGAAAATTTCAAACTTTTTTTAATAATTTTTTTGATGAAAATTATTATTCAAATTGTGAATCTAAACCATTCCCAGATCCCCTTGAACACACACAAAAAATTTCATCAAAATCGGTCCAGTCGTTTGAGAGAAGTTCAGTGACATACACACTTACAGAAGAATTATATATATAAAGATATCCTCCTGACTGACTTTGGTCATGGTAGCCTATCTCATTGAGACTAGCCGCTCAGGAGATAAGTGTTCGCGCAGACACAAGTGCACTCTCTATTCCTGTCACTCTTTTACTCCGGTGGGACCACTACTCGACACAACCAGTTAGGACTGATCCAGACTATAGTGCAGATCTAATAAAAACCGAATAATATTTTCATCAAAAAAGCCTACACAAATTATTATAATTATTATTTTAAGGTAACAAAAAAATGCTCACATACGATACCAACTCGCGTACTGAGGGTTCTGTAGCACCGCATAATAGATATATTTATATTACCTAATTACAGTAAATAAGTCATTTAAATGTAAAAGGCAAAACACACGAGCATATAATTGACTCATGAACATCGCTTGTCTCAAAGTCTTAGGAGTTTACGTCGGATATGGAACCCTAAATAGCAATTTTATAGATTGTCCAGTTAAATTATATGTCATTTGAATTATATCACCAATGCATTTTATTATCTGTCGTCAATATGTCACCTGTCATATGATTTTCGATATTCAATTGTATGGGAGGAGATACTTTAAAAGTTCAAGATTATTTATGCTAAAAAAAACCGTTGGTTTTTATTGCGTTTAAATTAAGGCCACATCCTTTGTTACAGGGTCGATTAAGCCAAAAATTGTTTTATAAGAACTCTACGTATCACAACTACATAACTATATATATATATATATATATATATATATATATATATATATATATATATATATATATATATCATCCTTCCATGGATTATGTTATTTTAGAGAAGATTTACACGCAAAAGGCGGCTTTAGTAGGTCTTTATAAACTTACCTATTTAGGTAAATTGCAGTGGTAAACTGGGATACCACTGCCTAATACGTATAATAATAAAATATATTTGTTTTGAAATATTCATTTAAAAGCCTGTAGAAGGGAGATGAGAGAGTTAGATTGAATCCATACTAATATTATAAATGTTTGTTTGTTTGTGTCTTTCTTTCACGTCGAAACGGCTTAGCTGAAGGGCGTCTTTTTTGTGAGATAGTTGGTTGGAGGGCTGGAAAGTGACATAGGCTACTCATTAAAGCAGGACATTGTCTCTTTCCCACGGGAAAACAAGTTATAATACAATACAAAACAATATTTATGATCAGAATTACTTGAAACTTGGTATAAATGCTCTTCAATAGGTACAATTAATTTTAGCATTTTCCGAAATTCAACCCATAAAAATAGCGGATGAAAGTTTGTATGAAACCTACCATTTTAGAAAAATTTTTTGTAGTTTAACGCGAGCGAAGCCGCGGCTTCTGCTAGTAATTTATAAATAACCTATGCATATATCTACCAAAGTCCTTCATAAGATGTAATAACAACAAGCACGTGTAAAGTACCTATCGTCGGTTTTACTTAAAGAAAATAATGTAATATTTGTTTAATATTATCACGTAGATACTTAAGTGTTGCCACAGTTGATTTAACTTGAAGAGCCACTTCACTATATTAATCATTAAAAACATTAAAGCAACTTTTTAGCCTACTGGCTTAGAATGTGTGTTATAGTCAAATTATAATTTAATATGAAATAGATAGTCGATCGCTTGCTCTGTAAAAATAAACTATCCCACGGGACTCGTACATTTTTCCGGGATAAAAACAGATTTGGCTAAGTTACTGTTTTGTTATATGTATAGGTACATTCTATATTATTTGGATAATGTTACATTATCTACCCCAGATAATCTTTGAGGTAGATATTATTTAGGGAACCTAATGTGTTACCCAAATAATATATTCTATAAATAAATCGACAAATAAAAACACCTCAGTAATTTTTTCTGCCTTTTGTCGATCGGATTTCTTATTTTTTTGTTTCGTAGCTATTGAAGAGCTTTATGCTCGAATATCGACCTCTAGGCTGACGAATACTTGTAGAAACAATTACATAATATTTCATAGGTAATTTAAATAATATAATATACTTAGAAGTTTCTAAATAACATAAGCTATTTCTATCAAAGTGTCATGCAAGCAAAATTGGTTAAAAACAATAATTATAAATTAGAATATCCAATACAGCGTTATATTTTATCCAGTGACTTATTTTTAGCTAGTTTTATCATTATTTTTCTCATCTGATACATGAAACTTGTGAAGCTTTTTTGTTTTAGTTTTTTTTTTGGATAGTATCTGTTATAATATTTGGTTCTAAAATATAACCATTATGTTATTTCTTACACAAAAAATGTTTTTATATTATTAGTTAAGATTAGTACGATTAAATAGTCTAGTAATCTATACATATAATAAAATTGTAACTAAGTCGAATCTGTACATTAAATATTTTTTGGAAAATCTTATTGAAATAGACATTATTATCGATACAGAGTCCGAATCTATAGTTTTTGGAATTTTTGTCTGTCTGTCTGTCTGTTACCGCATCACGAGAAAACCACTGGACAGATTTTGATGAAATTTGGAATGATGATAGCTGGTTATCCGGGTCAATATATAGGATACTCTTTACCGCGGGAAAATATCTCATTTTTGAGAAAAAATACAAAAACTGCATTGTAATATGTAAAACCTAAGAATTTGGTTTTTGGTCATCTGAACGCGGGCGGAGCCGCGGGATATGCTAGTTTTTTTTATAAACAGTTAAAGTTTTATTTGATAAATACATATATTTTGAAATACAGAACCCAACAGATTAAGTTTCTTTTTACGCTTCCCATCTTGGACTTAGGTTATCCATAAATCTACCACAGCAAGACATTTTCCGGTAGTCGAATTGTCATCTAAAATGTTTTAAAAGATTTATGGTCACTATCTCTCACCGCTAGAGTAATGTAATTAATATCTTTGCTCTCAGCTTACATGACAAATATCTATATGCCCTCAATATAACTCGTATATTTAAAATAATAAAGGCCAGTATTGCTAATACAGATGCAAATAATCAATAGGTCCTGCAACAATATTATATTTACTTGTAATAAATACAGCTTATTTTATAATATATCTTATAAATAGTAAAATAAAGTACATTTTCGTATGCAAAAGGCTGGTCAAATTTAAAACTTCTTTGCATAGAAGCGTCAAAACAGCGCACTATATGCAGAGTTAAATGAACTCACACTTGACCTTTCACTAACGTTTAAAGTTCATACCTACTTTATCAGTACTGTTATTAATAAAATGATGAAACAGTAGTCCTAAGACTTACAATTAATATACTATGTAAGCATTAAAGACAGGATAATTAAATAAATATTATTACGTTTTTGCAATATTTATATTTCTTTTTAAAATTCTTATAATAATTCAATAAAAGGCCAAGCCAGACTAGCGGACCATGGGTTTCGTACCACCACACTATATGTGGGTAATTTGTATAACATCTACACTGATATTTTAAAGTGGTAAATTTGTATGTTCAGGATGTAATCTCTAAAACATACCCGATTCTGAAATTTTGTTCACTAATAGAAAAAAACATTACCGCGTTTACTGTCAGAATCATTATGACATTAATTGAAATAGGAAAAAAGGCAGTTGTGTTGCTTTATCGGCATGCACTATTTGAAATAAAACAATAAAATGTATGGCAAATAGATCTCTTTGCCAATGGCAGGTACATGTGCCAAAACGTGGATTGGCAGACTTCACACGAAAATATTTAGATTCCCTCAGCCTTGAAGATTACTTTATGATTTTTTTCTTTCACTAAACTGTACTTACACTGGTGAACCTCTGGACTAGATCAAATCACTTTCGGATCTACGAATATAAAGGACAAAAGTGCACTCCTGAAGCGTTTTTTTTTATTAAAAAGCGAAATCCAAAATCATAGAGGTCATCTCTCTGATAATGGAAGTGTTGTACACGAGTCCCCTAGGATGACAACTCGACACGTTCAGTGATAGGTCAAGACATAATATCGACGTATTTAAGTGCTCTCCAAGGCATGGAGCAATACCTTTAACTTCCAAACTCTGAGGTACTTATTCTAGAAAACTTGAATCCAAAACCTTAGTACAACTGAGCATGTCACACATAGATGTTTAGATGGCAGAACTTCAATCTACAAAATATGAAAATGCAACTAATGCATGGTGAATAAAACGAAAAAATAAAAATGGAGAATTATAAAAATAACTTAACAATTGTACTATTAAATAATATGCATATTTGACATTTTAAGTAAATCTAATCTTTTCGGATTATTTCGCAGATTTATTTCGATTTTTGGTTCTCGACGTTTCAAATGCTTTACAGCAATCATGGTCACGGGAGAGACGCCGACCATGGTAGATTTATTTAAGTACCAAAATATATTTTTGTTGATGGCTATTATTAATCCACAAAGCTAGTAGATAAATATATAACTTAATAAGTAAAAATAAACATTCAAGTAGCAACATTAAGTAAAGGTATTTCGACTTTGCACCCAACAGTTAAGTTGCTAAAATAACTTATCATAATATAGGCATAATGCATAAATAAAATAAGAATTCTAAGGCTTTACACCATGGATCTTCAATGTAAAGCCGGGCCGAACTGGTTTGGATTCAGTCGTAACATAACTTTCGAATGATTTATCGAATCACTTTAATACAGTCGATTATAATGCACACTTCAAAATCGATATTATTTATGGCGAAAGCTTAAAAAACCGGACTAGTAAATTTTTATTTTGACTATTTAATTTTTATTAATATTATCCGTTGACGTTAGAAGTAATGGGTAAGCAAAGAAGATAAAGTGCTAAGCTTATTATAGTTTTTTTTTTACGGGACCACCGCAGGTTCTGCTTTAATAAATATACAATTTAAGATAAAAATCGGTAAATGTACTCAAAAAAGGAGGCGAACGTAGTAAATACTCGTTTTTGATTAAAAAACCAAAAAATCACTATGTATACTAATATAAATATATTATATTAATTAAAATCCTTGCTAATATGAATACTAAATTGGTATCTATTATTTGATCTTTTTCCACGCAATAATGCAGCATCAAATTGACTAGAAGAAGAAAATCTGTGTATATCTTAGTATATTATGCGAAATATTCGCCAAATCGATTTTTATAAATCTTTATTTAACAAAGAGAAACAGATCGATAGTTAACTAATAATAAATATTGTCACGTGACGCTATATGTAGGTAATTTTTTTATACAGATATTTACTGCAAAGTTTTAGGCACTTTGAATAATTAAGTTCTAAAAGTGGTTATTTGTTTGATTGATTAAGTACCCATAAAATATTTATCACTTGAGCGAAGTGAGGCCTAATGAGCTTTTAGTTTTTACTTTATAATAGTAGAGCTTATAAATATTTAACATAAGACAAATATAAAATAGATCTATTTTTGCACATTCCAAAGCTCTGATATATAAACTTTTTATGTAAAATAAAAATTCCAAAGTTTTTATTTTGAGTGTATGTAATTTATTACATGTTATTTATTTTTGATGTCGCTTATTTATGGGTTACACTTATGAGTGTTTTGCCAGTCTTTAATAGAGGTGACATTTTATTATCTCTTTAACATACCGGAAACGATGATATTTTGTGGACATGACGCGAATTATAATATTAAAAAAAAAAAATTTCTAATAAAATTTTATTCACAAACTTTCCTTTCAACTTCATTAAATAAAAAAAAATTCTATATCAAAAAATCATTTTTTTATCTAGTTAATATTAATATTATTTTATATAATCTTTCATTTTTATATATCTAGTATTTTCTTTGCCCGTACTAAAACATGCTAGATATGAAGTAGGTAGATCAATAATAAGTATGCGTTGTTCAGATACATAATTAATCTATCGTCTATAGGCACTGTAAACTTATAATTATTATCTTGACATTAATACTATTCTAAATAGTGACGACGCTTAGGTGACAATAATGTTAATTTATATTTATTAATATTTACCGTTTATGAAAATTACAGAACGCATACATACAATAAATACCTACGCATCATTTGGTGTCTTAAATATATTTTATGGCCACAATATATTACAATCAATTAAATTAACATGGAATCGAATAAAATCAGTCATTATATAAAATATTTGATAACAGTATTATCATCAGATTTAAAAAAAAAATAAAGTTTTTTTTTTAAAATTTTTCATATCCACTATTTACTAACGGTTAGCGTAAAACAATCACGTAAAGTGCGTGTCATTTAAATGCTGACAAAAACCTAATGATACTTTTACATGAGATTAATGGAGAAATCACGTTTAAACGATATATAGTTAAATAACTGATAAAATACATTACTTAATGATATTATACCAATGATTTATTTATATAAAAAGTTATATGTTGTTTTATCACGCGCGTGTGTAATTATTGCCGAGAGAAGACAACTATTGTAATTTATTTCAAACTAGCGACTCGCCCTCTCTCCGCTCGGATTCGTCTCTAGTTACGTTTTAACGCTTAGTATCGATTTTTTAGATATGAGATATTTTTCCCGCAATAAAAAGTATCCTATATGTTGACCCGGATAACCAGCTATTATACTAAATTTTATCTAAATCTGTCCAGTGGTTTTCACGTGATGCGCTCCCAGACAGACAGACAAAAATTCTAAAAACTATAGATTCGACCGCTGTATCGACAATAAAGACTGTTTCAATAAGATTTTCAAAAAATATTTAATGTACAGATTTAACTCAGAATTTTCTTATATTTATAGATATGTCCAAATGACGTTTGTCCTCGAAAATGCGTTGACAGATAGTTATCTCGTTTCTTTATGTGCTTTCCCTACAATTGTGACGGGCTCAACTAAAAATAGCGATATATATATATATTATACACAATTGTGCCCAAATAGAAATATATAAAATAGCAGCTAATATTATGAAATGTTATAAATGTTACATATACATTGTACAGTATGTTTCATAATATCATTGAATTGTACTTTATGTTTGTTTTGTCTTAATTGGAGTTACATATCTGCGTCTTTAGATAAGTTGACTTTCTAAAGTCGATATCGCTAAGAAAACAATAACACACGAGAATAACATAACATGACTACATATGGAAAATAGAACAATTTTTAATCCCTTCACGACCGCGGACACGCCGGCGTGTCAGTTAACACCTCCAGGTAAATTTCTAAGATATTAATTAAAATTCTAAGAAATCTATTGTTAACTGACACGCCGGCGTGTCCGCGCTCGTGGAGGGATTAACAATAGATTTCTTAGAATTTTAATTAATTTCTTAGAAATTTACCTGGAGGTGTTAAAATGACGATTCACGAACACTACTAATAACCAAAACACAAATAAAAAAAAATCTCAGATAACGTTTTCGCAGTAGCTATATACCATCTGCCTTGGTAGTCTAGCACATATGGTTGCAGGTTCAGAGGTCTTGCACAATCGGAGGTGTTGGGTCTGAGTCCCAGGTCAGGCCAAGATAAATCACTGAGTTCTTCTGATGAGATACTCCCAGTAATCTGGAGTTGGAAGTTGGCGAGAGCCGTTTTTAAAAACGAACTGATTCCAAAACTTTTTTAATAATGACACTAAAGCTCTTCTATAGCTTTTAAACGAAAAAAAAGCAAATCGGTGGACAAACAGACGAGAAAAATGTACTACTCTCTTTGGTCTTTACTTATGTACAAAGTATATATATATATAGATATCTTCTTAATATATTAAGTACCTACTTACAAACAGCTATAAGTTTTGTTTATTGGCAATTTCAGTTCAACCATGTCACAACAAACTAACATTTATAATAGAACGTTCAATCCAAAACAAATTTAGTACCAGGTGGTTTAATGTATACGAGTTAATTGTTGCAATACTTTATTATGTAATTATAGGCGCCGTAGCTATTTGTATGGCTAAAATATTTTGTTCATGTTGCAACATACGAAACTGACAAGGCTTAAATTTTGAGTGATACATACGTATGTATGTATATGTAAATATTAAATATTTTACAAGTATTTTGAAGGGTTCTGTATATTTAAGAAATAAAAACTCTTTAAAATCAATCGCATGTCTGTTTGTTTCCAGGAATGATAATGTTAAGTTTTTACAAACAGGTGATCCAACAGCGTACATAAACATACAACTTCTTTTTAAAATCGGTTAAAAAAGCTTTCATTTAAGTTTAAAATATTTTTTTTCAACTGAGGTTAAATTACAATCTATATACCTATATATTATTAAATTGTAACTGATCGCTGTCTGTACATGGAAGATATTTGAGAAAAACCATTATTGGGGTCTTTAATAACGCAATAGAACCCAAAACAATGGTTTTTAGATTTTTTGACTGTTTATCAGTTTATCTGTGCGTTGGTGCGCGCTAATATCAGAAACGGCTTAACAGATTTGGGTGCGGTTTTCACTAATGTATTGTGGTAAACTTCGCTTAACATTTAATATTGTTTTATTTCAATCGGTTCATAAATAAAAAAGTTATGTCAATTTAAAGAATAGCCTCGGGACAAAGTGTGAGTCGCTAGTTTTTACTAAATGTCAAAAGCCAATCACCAAGTTTGAACAGAAAATACCTCAGTCCCGAGAACAACTAGCGGAAGAATTTCAGCGAAACTCAAACAAAATTAAATGAAGTCAAAAAATTTAAATACAATATAAAATGTCCGATATATCTAAACAAAAATTATACTAAAAGTTTTTTATTTAAACTAAAAGTTTTTTTTTTTAATTTATGTTACTTACGGAACACAAAATTTATAGAGATATTAATATTATAATGCAAGTCCGTCTTGCACTTGTACATATATACATAATATTGTTTGTAACAACTTCCGCCTGTCCCTTCACATGTGTCTCATTGACAAGCAGTAAAGATGACCTTTGAACTACGTACCTACTACGAAATTCTTTAACACGGCAAAACCCATTTCTATAACTTCATATAACAAATTGAATTCGTTTAGTAATTATTCATTCATATAAATTTTTGGCAGCACATTTGGCCCGTTGGTAACGACCTCTTGACTTGGAAAACCAAGTGGAACAAGTTCAAGCCCCGGGTCTTATACGTCTACTACGTCTAACATTTTTATTCGCGAATCATTTTCAATATGATTACCACTCGCCTTACGATAAAGGAAAATTACCTATCTTGAGGAAACCTGCATGTCTTAGAAAACCTAACTAGTTTGCGAAGGATATGTGACGTCCGCCAATAGCTTTCCCAGTGTGGACTGTCGCCTGATCTCTCTCGCATTAAAGGAAGGCCTGTATCCAGCAGTGACTCCATTTTACGATGATATCAAGAAAATGGTTGTTAACCATCTTAATCACTTCGTACATTATTTTAGTATGTAGTAAGAACAATAATAAAACTAAACTTAGTCAAAATATTCTTTTACGAAAGGACAATGCATTCGAAGTTGTGAAGGATGAAATTTCACTGGTAGATAGCTGATATTATAAGGAGTAACTTAGGCTACTTTTATTCTAGAAAAAGAATCAGGGTTCCTCACAAAATATCCATAAAATTGTGACTAAAAGCCACGAACGTAGGTATATAAGTCGGTAGTCTATACTAATATTATAAAGAGGTAAAGTTGTGAGTTTGTGACGTTGTAGTGGGTAATCTCTGGATCTACTGAACCGATTTAGATGAAATTTTATAAGAAAATAGATTGAGACCCTTGGAAGGACATAGGATACTTTTTATCTCGGAAATCATCCCTTAAGGGGTGAAATGGGGATGAAAGTTTGTATCAACCAACCTAGGGACGAAGCCGAGCGAAGCGAGAGTGAGCCGCTAGTAATAAATAAGTTTAATGTTAGACCAAAACATAATTACATCAGAGCCCTTAAACATTATGTGAATACTGTGTCTCGGAATGCGATCAGTCACGTTGCCAAGAGACTGTACTGTCGTGTATCCGAAACTCTATTGATTGTGCTCTGGAGTGTGACTATAATATATTACGAGTCAGTCAGTTTAGGAGCTATGTGCTGACTAAGATAGATAAACACATTTATTTCTGGGTTAAGACTTAACCTCGCTTCGCTTTAACAGCTTTTTATATGAAAAAATAGCCTGTAGCTCTCGCTCTATCATTAGTGAAAGATTTTTGTTTCAGTGTACACATATTATATTATGTAGAATATTTGTACTTTGTGTAGATATAAATTGAATTAAAGAAAGAGGTTTGAATATTCTTTAATATAAGACTGTTTTAGACCATTCAATGCATGATAATAGATTGCTAACCGTAACATATACCGTACGTATACAGTAAGCTTGGTTATATTGCTATGCCTAAAATGAGTATATTTTGTTTAAAAGTAATAATAAATAATTCAGCCATTTAACAACCCGAGCCTTTGAAAACCCGTCCCTCTTTTGGGCACGGGCCTCCCATAAACGCGAGAAGAATTGGGCGATTTCACATGTCTACACAAACTAGTTATGATATTTCACAGAGGTAAGTCCCTCACGGTATTCTCCTCGCCGCATGTGGTAATCATGTTGAAAATGAAGAAATATCTTGAATATGTTTATCATTAAAAGAAAGTGCGTCTTGTGTGTTATTGGTACTGCCTATTTAAATTTCTAAAAGCAATAGGATACACTTTATATCAACGTAGAGCGGTGTCACGATATATGAACACAAATTTTAAGAAATCTTGGAGAAAGTAAAACTGACTGTAACTTTATAATTAAATCTACAAAACAACTTAAGAAGTTAATAATTTTATACTTAATAGTTTATATATTTAAAAAAAAAACAATATGGAATATATTACAATTTACAAGGCTTAAATTTAAGAACTCTCTAATATTAAGCCACGCCTAACCTCAAGCAACTAACTGTGCCAATGAAAGAAAATTACTGGAATTAGATAACATTATATACCTAAATCTAAATTAGATGTGCTGGTCATCACACCTTGGGTCCTTTCCGCGATAAAAAATATCATTCCCAAGGATTGATGTCAGGCAGGCAGGCCGGTCGTAAAACTTTTGCCAAATCCTATCAGCTGTACGAAAGATGTACTGCGCCGAGCCCAAGTTATTGGGAAATGGGCACGAAGATGATGACTTAATAGTTTTTCAAATTCCATTTCATTTAATCAAAATAAGCCGAGTCAAACCGCCTTTTATATTTAAGAAGTTATGTACAGCTAGTTATAAAATATATTCATTAGAGAGATCTCGATCGTGATAATTGCTGTACACAATACGTGTTGGCTTTCGCCATCCGTTGATTAGTCTTTTGTAAAAATATTATTGTTGAAAACGCAAACATTCGTTTAATAAGTCATTGAAGAGTGACGCTGACTACGCAATTTGTTTAATTATACGATGATTCGTTGATTATATTGAATTAACTAAACTGCCTTTCATTTGATTTTGTAGGAGTTTTATTAAAAATACATAATACTGGTGGTTCAGTAACGCTTATAATAGCTTTATCATGTTGCAGGTAGCGGTTTCGATTCGCGCTTGTTAAAAATAATTATACTGGTCATATAAGAATTTGACGCAATCTAGGTATCAATCGAGGCAACTTAGTGGAGGTAAGAGTGTATCTTATAGGTATTATATTAGTAACTACTTGGAGTGGGGGGAGGAAGAGGGGGGCTGATTGTTGGCTTGGATCGAATTTAGGTATTTCCTTCGTATTATTAAAACGAATACACATTTTGAAAATGTAAAGTGTATACGTTATAGAAAACGTATAGTTTTTTTTATTATTAAAAACCTGATGAACTTCCTTGAATTATTTACGCCGCACTAAGGGTTTATTTTGTTTTTTAGAGATCATTTTTTTCTATCGAGGAAACTACAAGTAATCGTGTTTCTAAAGTGTATGATTTATAGAATAAACCTTAAATATCCTACATATAAATTTCATAATTAAAGTTTTAGTAATTACAATACAGCAAGGGATCAAACGAACGCAAATATTTCGTAACTGCCTCGGTGCCCCCTTAAGATATATACATAGCTCGGCATTTGATACGTTACACAGTTCAAAAGTTATATATACCAAATTAATTATATTATATATAATAATTAAATATTTATATATAATATAATAATCGCGATTAAGTTCTGCTAGACACTTGGGCTATACATAGTAAACATTAAAATAATAGCTTCCATAACCAGCTATAAGAAATAAGTGGGAATGAACATGAAACGTAACGAGATACAAGCACCATAAATAGATATAAATACCTACTATCTGTTACCTAACATTTAACAAAAGAGAATTGGGGATACCACCACCTATATTAATTGATTCAATATAAAGTTAATTAACACCCCCAGGTAAATTTCTAAGAATTTAATTAAAATTCTAAGAAATCTATTGTTAACTGACACGCCGCGCCGGCGTGTCCGCGGTCGTGGAGGGATTAAGCAACACATACAAGTGAACAAAAATATCAGATACCTGTAGAAATCCACCGTCAGACCTTAGACTATAGCCAATATAATCAGTTTTATATCATATTTTATAATATGTACGAAGAAAATATTTCTATAACATCGCAAAACAATATGCAATCCAAATAAATATAATATACTATCTAAAGAATGCGGTTAAACAAAGCTTGTTATTGTATGCAGATTCTTAACAGTGACAGTTAGGTGCAGTGATAAGAGGTAAATATTGACTTGCTCGAGCCACGAGATCAAGGACATCCCCTTGTACTTACTATCCTTATATACATATAGTTATTATAAACTAGTAGCAACTAGCGGTTGCTTCGCTATACAAATTTTCATCGAAATTTTTATCCCTTTAAGGGATGATTTCCGGAATAAAATCTTTCGTATATCCTTCCCAGTGTCTCCAACTATCTTTTTACCAAATTTTATCTAAATCGGTTCAGTAGTTTCGGAGCATATTCGGTACAAACAAACAAAAAATCTCTCCTCTTTATAATGTTAGTATAGATTTATCCTCAAGTGCGTCTTTAGGTGCCTAAAAAGTAGTTTGTGTGTTAGTCTAGGTCATATCTACATATTATGCACATATGCACTACATTTCATCCAAATTCATCCAGCCGTTTTTGCGTGAAGGAATTATATACACGTTTGGCTCAGTTTGTAGAGACTACTTGCTGTGACAGCGGTCCCGGGTTCGAGTCCCGCTGGGGTGCATTCATTAGTGTGATGAGCACGAATGTTTGTACTCCAGTCATGGGTGTTTATATTTATTATACGTGCATATTTAAAAATTATATATGTGTAGTTTATCAACTATCTGGTATCTAGAACACAAGCCTCGTAGCTTACCATGGAACTAGATGGTGCTGTGTGTTAATGTTCCAAAATATTTATTTTATTTAAAATTATAAATTAGTCCGATAAATGCAAAAGAGAGCACAATATAAATACCTAATATCTTCCTGATACGACAGCCCTGTTGCTTTAAATTATTGAACTAAATTTAAAGGATATGATCGTATATACCGGATACATTTTAAACGCTGTATTTAAAGCAAGAAATGCAAATTTGAAACAAAATTACTTGAGGCTGTTAATAATACAGTTCAGTAAGAAAATATTGAACCTAAAGGCAAACTCAAATGACTATGTTAACACAAAATTTATGATGAGATGAAGTTATTTATTGCTTACCGATTATAATAATCATTATAATATATGAGTGTAGCTACCAAATATGTACAACACATTTAGATATTTTTCGCGATGAGAGAGATATATATATAATTAGTGGTTATTATAATCAGTTTATTTTACGAAGAAAAACAATAGTACCGCTGACTAGAAATTATTATTTAATTCATACTAATATTATAATTGTGAAAATGTGTTTGTTTGTTTGTTTATTTGTCCTTCTTTCACCTCGTAACAGAGTCACGGATTGACGTGATTTTTTGTGTGGAGATAGAGAGCTGGAGAGTGACATAGGCTACTCGTATTTTTTATAGCGGGAGATTATCTAACTCTCACGAGAATACACGTTATAATACAATCCAAAAAATATTCATAATCGGAATTACTTGAAATTTTTCGAAATTCATCCTATAAGGGGGTATAATAGGGGATGAAAGTTTGCATGAAACTACATTTTTAGAGTTTTTTTATAGTTTTATCGCGAGCGAAGCCACGGGTTCTGGTAGTATAATATATATAATGTACAATATAATATTATAAATGTGAAAGTTTGTGAGTATATATGGATGTTTGTTACTCTTTCACACCAGAACAACTGAACGGATCTTGATGTTTGGCACAGAGATAGATTTTTATAGTCTGGAATAACACATAGGCTACTGTTTATCCCGGAAAAATATACGGTTCAATAATCTCGATTTAAAAATCTCGCTATCTATAATATAAATATCTCGCTAGTTATTATAGGTATGGGCTCAAAAGGTTAGAGTTCAACACCCAGTAGAATGAAAATGGGTGGCAAAGTTTGAATGGGATACATTCGAACTATTATTATAATCATTGGGAAAATTTGAGTTAGTGTGTGCTTATATGTATGTTTGTTGTTACGAACGTTATAATTGTCAAATTGAAAAACATGAACCAAACGAGACCGGGGGACGCCCCTAGTATAGTTTATTCGCACTAGCAGATCTATTAGCATTTTATTGCACCTATAATCATCATTCAATAGTATTTACCTTCTCAATTATCGTAAAACGAAAAGTCAATAAAGGCGTGACAGATTATATTGTATAAACAAATCTTTATGCCCTCGTGGAGTTCTTTGAACAGACAAGTTTGACTTATGTTTAATATGGAGAATGTTTGTAAGGAACAAATTTTTACTCAAGTAATGTGGGTGTTTAACGCCAGTATGTGAATTTTTCTTCATTTCTATATCAGCTATGGACTAAATATTATATTATTTATTAGTGTAAGGTTCATTTCTCTACATATATGAAAGTATTAATGAAAGAATTTAAAATATTTAACTAGTTTGTAATGGCAATGCATTTAATAAAAAGTAAAAATTATGGACAAGTGCGAGTTGGACTCGCCCACCGAGGGTTCCGTACTTTGTAGGAAATCTGATTAACTTTAATTTTCAACTTTTTTTATTTTTTGGAATTTCATGATTCTAGGTCAACGGGAACTTACCATATAGGTTTTCGACCCAAAACCTATAGGGTAGTTCCGGTTGACCTAGAATTGTCAATTTTGGTTAAAAGCAAGGTATTACAAGGACAAGTAAAGGGAAAATTGCGAAAAATAAAAAAAATTGAAAATTAAGGTAAATTATTGTATTTACAAGTTTTCGCGAAAATCTAAATTTGCCCATAGCTTTTTATCGTGGTGATCAGGACCTTGATTTTTATACACCTAGTAGGGACTATATACCTCAGTATCTGGTATAAATTTCAACTTGCTATTTCCACCCGTTCCTGAGAAAATCGATCTTGACACACGTACAGACAGACGGACAAGAGAGTGATCTTATAAGGGTTCCTTTTTTACCTTTCGAGGTACGGAACCCTAAAAATGAGACAAAGTGAGTGATGTTGATATCACCTAGTAGTAATCAATTGTTTGTAATACATATAAAAAATTGTAACTGAGTCGAACTATAAATTTAATTTTTTTTTTTGGAAATCTTATAGAAATAGTCATTATTATCGATACAGAGGCCGAATATAATAATCGTTTTTAGAATTTTTGTTTGTGTGTCTGTTTATCTGTGACCGCATCACGAGAAAACCGCTGGACAGATTTTGATGAAATTTGATATGATGATCGCTGAGTATCTGAATCAACATATGGGACACTTTTTACTGTGGGAAAATATCTCATCTGTGAGAAATCTATACTAAACGTTAAAACTTAACTAGGGACGAACTCGAGCGGAGCGATGGTGAGTCGCTAGTTGTTATTATAAATTATGTAACTCATTATTTAAAATACCTCTAAAACTGTGACACTGAAAAAAATATCGTACGTCTGAATATTTTAATAAGAATATATGTATAGACAATAATAATAAGCATATATACATATATATCTTAGTACAAACTCTAACGTAAAATAACAAAAACAAAAAGTGGCCAAGTGTAACTCGTACTCGCGCTAAAGGTTTCTTCTGTTATTAATTTAAAGAATATTGTATTAATTTAAATAATATTGTAGGTAAGAATTTGTAGACTCGGTGCCTTGACAAATAATCAAAATGCAAGTATTTTACCGATTTTTGTAATATTTTAAATAAATAAAAATGAATATTCATATGTTTGTCCCCTATGCGTTCCTAAATCATAGATCCAATCGTAATGAAACTCTGGTAAGTTATTCTGTATACGCCTGCGAAGGTCCCTGTCGATAAAAATAGATTTTTCTACATATCTGAGAATTTATTGTCCAAGCCTCTTGTCTTTAATCCCTCAACGACCACAGACACGCCGGTGTTACAGTTGACAATAGATTTCTTAGAAATTTAATTAATTTCTTAGAAATTTACCTGGAAGTGTTAAGAAATGTTCACGTATATATATGTGCTAAGTAAAAATTACATATTATTATGTATTGAAGGGAGGCCCGTGCCCAGCAGTGGGACGTAAAAAAGGACTGAATATATATATAATACAATACAGTATGTCCAAATCAGTTCTGGATTTATAAAACTAAGATTATGTGCAAAATTACAAGTATCTCTAAATATTTTAAAATGTCTCATTTTTTGTTTATACTTTTTGTTTATTCATTAATATGCAAGATCATTATCTTAAATGATTGTAATAGCTTATAATTTATGCAGTACTGTCAGTAAAAAAAGTCAAACTTGATACGTACGTGTTTGCTTACACGGGTTTAATGAGGCTTTTTTTATTGGACCGTACAAGTTCTTCGGAAACTTTATTCTAACATTGTTCATAATAGGCATACATGTATTATGGAAAATATGGACATGGGCATCAGTCAAATGATTTGAGTGTTATGCGTATATCTATACAAAAAACGTATGTTTGTCTGTGTGTAAGAATATTTTTTTTATCATAAACTTTGGATATTAATTCCTCTAAATGTCTTTTACGTTTGGTATTACCAATATTGTGACAACAAAATCATGATTATATTACCATATGTGAATCTAATATATAAAATTCTCGTGTCACAGTGTTTGTAAAAAACTCCTTTCAAAGCGGCTTGACCAATTCTTATGAAATTTCGTGTGTATATTCAGTAGGTTTGAGAATAGGACGTTAACTATTTTTCATACCCCTAAATAATAAGGGTGGTCCAACCTAGGGACGACCCGAGCGGAGCGAGGGTGAGTCGCTAGTATAACAATATTGTTATCTTCTTTCTGTGTTAATATACCTATATGTAATTTCGTATATTAATAAAATATTATAATTAAACCCTCCACGACCGCGGACACGCTGGCGTGATAGTTAACAACAGATTTCTCAGAATTTAATTAATTTCTTAGAAATTTACCTGGAGGTGTTAATACATAGTTAACTTTTAATTTTTTTAAGTACCTACTTTGAAATAAAATTACTAGAATATAGTTATATTCTAACGGCTTCAAATATAATGTGTACGTATTTACGGTAGTTACTACTAACAACACATTGTTAACAACTCTTATGGGTCTTGCGTAACATATGACACATATATTTCTAATATTTTTAGCTTCAACGATTAGAAGCTTTTTACACTCACTGCTAGTCCATAAACATTTTAATATAAGAATTATTTACAAAAATAAAAAACCCGACTGCCTTTAAAATGAACTAAAAAGAAGAGAACAAATTGACGAACTAACATATTACTTATGTAGTATGCAGTCGGAGACATACATAGTTAATCAGTTAATCAGTTTAGTCGGTTTTTTTTTTATTTTTGTACTTAAATATTTTTTCTATTTGTAGCTTTTTAGTTTTGGTCAGTTAGACATTTTTAGCTTTATTTAACAATTTCTTATCCTAAATTACTTTAAAACATATTAAGTCCATTCGATTTATTCGGATGATTTTTTTTCAAGACACAAATTGGCATCTAGGATCCGCCATTTTGATTTTACCCTATGACGTTCGCGTTATCAAGACAAATCGTATGACGTATGAATCATCAAAATCGGTTAAGCCATTTAGTTATTACGAGGGAACATAGGATCGGACATACACACATACATACAGGTCAAGTACAGAACCCTCCTTAGGCTTCGCTGCAATCGGGTAAAAAGAAAATGTCTTTTCTAGACTTTTTATTTAAATATTGTAAAATATTACAATATTTATTTCAATATGTCTGTACATATATTAAGCTATACATATTTAACGAACCTATGTTTTATACGGTACATTTTCCTGCTACAATAGACCAACGGGTCGACATGATTTACATATAAAATTATATATATATATATATATATATATATATATATATATATATATATATAATTATTTTTAATTGAAAAGTTAGTATATAAGTTATCATTAATCCCAATACATAAATTATTGCCAAACTAAATAATTTCCGCGGAATATAAGTAACTATTAGGTAAGATACTGTGATCATGACTAATTCTAGATTAGATCACAACTCCCCCAAACAATTTTCTTTAAAATATTCAATGTACGACTTTACCACGTTACCATTTTACCAAATTACTACATGGTACATTTTAACGGTTAATACTCGTATTAGACGATTTAAAAGTGCTTGTAAAATTCTATTTAACAAAGTATATTTTGAAAGATAAACTTTATATTGTATGATATATAGCTTTCCTCAATTAACGAGCTATCTAATGCAAAAAGAATTTTTCAAATCGGATTTGAAGTTTCTGAGATTAGCGCGTTAAAACAAACAAAGAAACAAACAAACTCTGCCTCTATAATATAAATATAGATATACATCCAACATTCAAAATTACTTTTAATGGGTACTAAGCTTAAAGTTTGGCGATTTTTATTAAGAGCACTAATTTTAATACCAAGGCAGCTTTTAAAGTGTACGTGAAAGCGTCCATATTTAAATCAGGTTGTCGATACAAGATATTTGCGGTAATTATTTTGACATGCCTGACCGCTCCCTGACATCGCATGATGTAAGCAATTGTAGGTATATCTAGAATATATGACGTTAGAAGTGGCATAGAACATCTGATACACTATGTTATGGACTAGTGTTCATATGAAAGTTTATTTAAATTTTGATATGTATACATAATATTATTTTTTTAAATACATAATACATATATTTACATGAAAAGTCTTTAATTTTTGCTTTTGTTATGGCTTAAGCGATATTTTTTTCGAAATTCATTAATATTCGAAATCCTTATCTGTACTAATATTATAAAGTTTGTGAGTTTGTGGGTTTTTGGGTTTGTGAGTTTGTGTTGTAGGGGGTAATCTCCGGATCTACTGAACCGATTTAGATGAAATTTGTTAAAAAGATAGTTTGGGACCCTGGGAAGGACATAGGATACTTTTATCTCGGAAATTATCCCTTAAGGGCGTAGAAATAGGGATGAAAGTTTGTATTGGGAAGCAAGCTAGGGACGAACCCGAGCGAAGCGAGGGTGAGTCGCTAGTAGATTAAGTAAAGTAACATATATTATTTTTATTTTTTTATTATTCAATTTTTGTACGTTATATTATACAACTTTTAATAATTTCTTAGTGAAAAGAAAGTTTCAAAAAATAGAATTTGCTTTTGTTATTTTAATTTTTTTGTGCTATATACTATTTTCACGATCATTGTGATCTTTGGAATGAAACGGTAGCCGTCAAGCGGAATGCCTGATTAGAAGTCTAGGGTAATTTATTTCTGAGTTAGAATATAAGAACATTATCAATCATTTAAAACAATGTCATGAAGGTGTTATATTAATTAATTACTTGCTACAAGACATGTTAAAGAGATTTTTTCAAACAGTGCCTGTTGCGTGGCGGTGAAAAATTAAAGTACCTATATAAATATTTCTTAAGAAGCTTTTCAATAAGCTTTTGGTAAAGCTTATTTCAAATTACAGCTTACAACTTTTTTTTGTGGTTTTATAATGAACGTAGGTTTTGATTGACGACAAACCGACACTACCGGTGACAGATCAGATCAGAAGTGCAGGAGCGACTGCTTTACATAATCGAGATACAGAGATACACTGAAAATGTCTTGATAGAAAACCCAAAAACAATTTTAGCGTAACTCAAGACTCGAACCGAGGACCTCAAGTTTTACAGCCCTGTTCATTGGTATAGTAGTTTCCAAGAAGCTAGTAAACCAACGACACAATTACATACATAAAAACATGTCAACAAACACACTAGCTATTGTTGAAATGATGATTATTGCACTGCTAAGAATACTTCGAAGAAACATAAATATCGAAATTATATTATTATAATAATCATAATATAATATCGTAAAATCTTATTTGTTCCTATTATGCGATGCCCTAAAACGTGTTTAAGTACACCATTACAAGCCAGTTATAACCATTTCAAATTTTACTACTGTAATATTATGCATAGAGCTTGTTAGTAATTAATTTTCTGTAGATATAAAATACTTTGTAAGCTTTACTTCACTGATATATAAATAAATATATAAATATTATAAATGGAAAGACTGTATGTTTGTTTGTATATTCTTCCTATTTTTTTATCACAATAGGTACTTCAAGTTTTTTTAATTTTTCGGGGTATTAGTTTTATCCCTAAAAGATACTAATTTCATTTGTTACAGTTATAAGTGTCAAAGTAAGTAAGAGAGTGCATACGTGTTTGTTATTCATTAAAGAAGAAAATTCAGAATGGAGATAGTTTATAAGCTATTTGTAGCGGGTAGAACGGAGCCAAAGCTAAACCTATTGAATAATAAATATAAGTACAGATTTTACAACTATATAATTCGATTATATAGATTCCATATTATTAAACCTCGCCCACATTTCCGGTTCCGTTATATGACTGTATAAAAACAGCCTATATCTCTCTCAATCTTTATAAGAAAGTGAAAGCGGATTAGCCGTTCTGTTTTCGGATATTAGCTGGTACAGACAAACTGACAACTAAATAAACTTAATTCAGTATAGTTACTTTATTACTAACATACTCCTTCAAACCTTCAATTTAAGCCAATAATGAAACGATTTTCATTATTAAATTTTTAATGGGGTCTACGATGATCCCATGTAGTAATATCGAAAAAATCTCCCCCAAAATTTTATCAAAAACTATTTAAAAGTCGATGTATTGTTTTATTTTTCGAAAAAACACGTTTTTACAAAAAACGCCGAACGAAGCTTGGTTACCCAAGTACTAATTTTTAATATGACACAAAGTACCTCCGTGTCATAGTATGTGCTTTCAAGTAATTATAAATAACGATCTAGCTTTATCGACTAATTAGCATCTAAACTTTAACTTAAAGATTATGATCAACGTCTTTTCAGTCTCTATAAAACCTATACATTACAACCTATATATTACAAATTTTACTCATATGTATTACATATAAGATCTACAATATCTATATAGATATACAATATCTTTTTTTGAGTGGTACATCTAATATATATCAATTAATCAACAATATTTAGAGTTATTTTTTTAATTTTAAATAAAATAGTTGTAAGTCATTTTCTTAATATTTATTTAAGCATACCACCTCTAAGTATAGGTGGTATACGTATATTACAAAAAAAGGTATAATCGAGGCCATTCTGATTTAGACGAAGTAGCCCGCGTGGTTTGGGCCATCCGTAAGTGTATTGCAGTGTGTGCGCAAGTGATCCTGCGACGCTCCATTGCACTGCTACGACAGATTCCCCTGTGGGTTTTAGTAACTAGGAGTCTTACAGTACCCTGCCCGCTGACGGCCGGCAGGGTACTTATGATGGGTTTGCCTAGCGAAAAAAAAGATAGAATCTATTCATTAAAAATGTTCAAAATCGACGATTGATCAATCATGAATTTACTAAACCTTTGATTAAGTCGGTACAAAAATAATATTAACAATAATAAGCCGTAATAAAAGTTGGCATTGTCGCTTTAAATGTACAGACTCAAATTAGAATATTGATCGAATTGACTTTCAAGTCGGTATTAAAATACACTCACAAGATGAAAACATTATAAAATAATGGGACGCTAATGGCCGATTTCACCAAGGTCACCTAAGTTTAAGGGATTCCCTAAGCATGGTTAGGGGGCTGTTTTAGGGGACAGTTTCTGTTTCACCCATAGTTAGAGGTCACCTAAATGTTAAAAGGCCCCCTAAATTTAGGTGCTCGAAATATGGGCTTAAAGACTATCGTAAAACGAAATTTAATTTAGGGGCTAGTTTAGGGGAATTTTAGAGTTAGGGATCCCATACGTAGGTGATAGCTTGTGCCCCCCCCAACGTGCGTTCACCTTGTCGTGGTGGGGGGGCTCAGTAGTGTACTCGCGAAGCCAAGAAACGCACAGGGAGGTTGCCCACTTCGGTGGGCGGTGGGAGGTGGCCCTCTTCGGGGGGCGGTGTACCATGTGGGTTGCTCCTGGTACTTCTCTGATAGCAGAGTGGACTGTGGAGCAACCCCATGGTTGTGGTGGTCTGCTTCGGCAGACCTGCCGTCGGGGCGTCGTAGTTGAATGCGTAAGCGATCCTGCGACGCCTCATTAAGACGGGGGAAGGTTTTGTTGGGTTTTAGTGGGTAGTACTGGCTGTATTACGCCGGTGAGTCCCACACGTCGTGCGTAAATGCATTTCCCAACGTTAAAAAAAAAAAAAAAAAGGTGATAGCTTGTGGCTTGTTGGTGAAATCGGGCGTCTATTATTTGAAATTGCCAATTTTTATTTATTTTAATGGCAGGTATTAATTACTATTGACTTACTATAGATTTAATGTATATATTGCTACTTTCAAAATTTTATCGTTTAATTAACAGATTAATGTTATTTTTGCATAGTTTTTAGGCCAAAATGTTACATAGGCTTTTCATTTCGTTTGAGCTCATGAGTTTATAAGTAGGTATGTATCAAAAATCTAGATTAACTAATGATGATGTCCTCTTAACTGATTTCGCCCACGATGGCCAATCTCACTGAGATTAGCCAACTGCGCAGGAGATATTATAGAGCACAAGTGCACGCGCAGAAACTAGTGCACTCTATTCTTATCATTCTCAAGTTCCGATGGGATGATAATTCGAGTCGACCACTGAGAAGCGCAAGACCAAGAAAGGCTTTACGTGCTCTTCGAGGCATGCGGGTGAAACATCACCATCTTCCCAAACCCGGGCTGTTATTAAAGTAACAACGGGAATTTCTAAACAGAAAGACTGACTGACTAAACTTGATCCAATCCAGGACCCGAATCCAGGACCATCAGATGTGCAGCATCGAGACAGCTAGATTCACTAATACCTTTAAGTTTACCATATTAATTTTAACTATTTCTCAGTAATAATTCACTTCTTCCCACTTTAAACATAAGTAGGTAATATTTTATGACTCATGAGAAAAATCAATAAATAACTGGCATACATGAGCACATGATAAATTTATGATCGAATGAAATAAAACATAAATAAAACACTTCATAACTGAATTGAACTCGAAGAGATCTTGCTACATTTCAAATGAACCGCTATAAGACTGGTGTCGCACTATAAGCTTACGATAAGATTTTTTTAGCAATAAAATTAACTTAAAACTTACTCTTAAACTTAAATTGTGTAGTACCGAGGCTACCGAGCTTCGCTCGGAGTTTTTGGCCTAAAGTAATTTTTTTTTTTAAATTAAAAACTTGAATTAATATTAAATTTGTATTTTACAAAAGTAAAGACTTTGTATGCGGCCGAGATTCGAACCCAGACACCTGTAAAATCGTTGGAGTCGTTTCCGAGATTCAGATTACATATATATATATATATATATATATATATATATTATACAAGAATTGCTCGTTTAAATATATTAGATAGATTATCAATGCATTCACTTAGGTATATCTCTTACCTTACTCAGATTATTACTTACTTCCTAATTTTAATTTTAAATACTATTTTACCATACATATTTATTATATTTTTCGGGTATTTTATAGAACACATTTTCTTGATTTCAATTTATTAGATACTAGCGACTCACCCTCGCTTCGCTCGGGTTCGGTCCCTAGCTTGATTCCCCATACAAACTTTCATCCCCATTTTCACCCCCTTAAAGGATGATTTCCGGGATAAAAAGTATCCTATGTCCTTCCAGGGTCTCAAACTATCTTCTTACCAAATTTCATCAAATCGGTTCAGTAGATCCCGAGATTACCCTCTACAGCGTAACAAACTCACAAACTTTACCTCTTTATAATATTAGTATAGATGAGATATCATTTCTACAATACAGGTACTCTACATGCACTAACAGGTTAAAAGCCTAGAAGTCTCTGTATTGTCAGATATTTTGCAAAATATCTTTATTGGCAAACCAATAAGTATCCACTGTAAAGGTAATCATGTGATAAGGATAATCCATACTAATATTATAAATGAGAGAGTTTGTGAGGACAGATGGATGGATAGATGTTTGTTATTCTATCAAGCCAGAACGGCTGAAAGGTTCTAGACGGGCACAGAGATAAATTATAGTCTGACATAGCATATAGGTTACTTTTTAA
The DNA here is from genome assembly GCA_921882275.1 of Brenthis ino. NCBI lineage: Eukaryota > Metazoa > Arthropoda > Insecta > Lepidoptera > Nymphalidae > Brenthis > Brenthis ino. The sequence goes on along the minus strand of OV170229.1, from coordinate 25,475,315 downwards.
CCCAAAAAAATGTACTTTTCCCGTGGGATAGATTTGTTTTTGTCTAGGAACGAACCCAAAACGAAGCGAAGGTGAGTCGTTAGTCGTATATAAAAATCTCAGAGGTTTGAACGCTTCACTTGAATTAATCAAAATCCAGGTCCTATTAAGATACCTACGACTGACTAGTATTATTATATTTTGTATATTTAATGAGCCAATTAATATTATTTTTGGCATTAAAACATGTATTCGACATTCTTGAAATCTTCTATTACTTGTTATTTTGTAGAAGTTGAAGTGGTTACGATTTTAAAAGTTGTCGGTTTTACTTTTTTACATTACCTTTTTGTGCACGAGTAAGTAGAGAATAGTAAATTGTAGAAAATGTTGTGTAAATTCTAGAATTTTCTAGAATTTTTATTGCTTCATTTTCTTTCTTTTCATAAAATTCTTTGACCTTGAATAATCTTTTTACCAGTCTCTATTATAACTAGCTTTTGCTCGTGACTTTGCTGTCGTGTATTCCTATACGCTTTGAGAAAAACTCTCAGCAAAAAGCATGTACATACATATGTTCCGGCATTTACTGCAGACTGCATAATACTATATTCCTACTATTTACTTGTTTCTATTTACGCAGTCATTTTTTTTTATTTTTGTATATAGTAATAATGTCAACAACAAAGGGAATTCTATACAAAATTCAGCCATTTTCACTTATGAGTTATACAAGTTCTCTTACAGACAGAAGGTTTAGAAACATAGTATCTGCGAAAACGAATTAATTTCGATACACACTAAGGCATTATAAAAAAAAGTTCACATCTAGATGACGCTGTATTTTTATAACACTTTTCTTAAATGTCAACCTCAAAAGGAAATCAAACTCTCAATATTTGCTATACATAAGACTATAACCGTGCTAACAACCATACCAATCTATACTTATTATAAAAATAAGTCCCCCGGCCGCGTCTTTCTGTCCTCCTGTCTGTCCTCCTGTCTGTCTGAACGCGATAAACTCGAAAACTACTGAACGGATTTTTATACGGTTTTCAACAATAGAAAGAGTAATTCTTGAGGAAGGTTTAGGTATATAATTTATTATGTTTTTATGTAAATTAGCTGAAATACGGCGACAAATGTTGAAGAGGTCGCAAAAAATCTCGCCAAATGGGAACTTTCCACGCGAACGCCGCGTAAACTAGCAAAGATACAGTTAAGTAATGTACTAGAGAATTCAAAATCTATAAAAATGCTACAAAAAAGTCCGCGATAGCATATCTCTATCTCTTACGGTTGACTTACAATAACCACTTTTATGTTAACATTTTTAATTAAAAACATTACGTTATTTTCAAAGTTATTTTCTTTAGTTCGGTATTAATCCTTATCCAAATGAATATTTTAGTTAGCTTAGTCATTTAATGCAGATTAAAATTGCTCTTTACACTAAATCAATCAGATGAATAGTTTTTGAGATATCGTTGTTAGAAGTAATTAGTAGCGAAACATTTTTAATGCTTGGCGAGCATTGAGATGCCTACGGCGAGTCCATCCCCTCTGCCCCGCATCGCTCGACCGCCTGCTCAAGCTATATAAACCGGGCGATGTAGCGCGCGATCCTAGGATACTTTTTACCGCGGGAAAATATCTTATTTCTGAGGAAAAATACAAAAACTGCAATGTAAGAGTATACTAATATGTAACACCTAAGAATTTAGTTTTTGGTCATCTGAACGCGGGCGGAGCCGCGGGCAATGCTAGTATAATAATAAAATAATACGAAATATACTCATATTATGATATTTTCAACCTCTTAATTTACAATAATTATTTTTTAATAAAAAGATACACAGATTTAAGAATAACTTGAAAAATAATTAATTTACCATTAACAATAAATATTATTTTTTTAATTATATGGAATAAACCCTTTAGGGATCCTATTCATTAAAAAAATATTTAAATCGACCCACAATTGGCGAATATATCGAGTAAGATACCTACCATAGAACAAAAGCTTTTTTCAGAAGTCGGTCAAAAAATATGATTTTCACAGATACGAGTATGTACATCATTCCGCCCTTTTAAACCACTGCTGGGCACAGGCCTCATTCTATTAAAGATTGCAAAGAGTTCATAGGCAACCATGCTGTCCAAGTGCGGGTTGCGGTTCACATTTACGAGTGTTTAAAAACTAGTTAGGTTCTCTCAGACATGCAGGTCTTCTCACGTTGTTTCCCTTTAGCTTAAGACAAGTGGTGATCATGATGAGAATCATTCTCATGCGAGACCCGGGAATTGAACTCGCTTCACTCGGTTTTACAAACGAGCGCGTTGCCATTGTTCCTTCCTATCATTGCCTTTTTCACAAAAACATAAGTATATAAAATTAAAAAGTAAACTAATTGAAAACTGGTCGATTCATATCTTTTCGCTTGCGATGAATGATAGTGTTTATATTTTTTCGCGTAAGGATGTCAGAAATATCGTGTTTCACATCTGAAATCCAATATGAAAGTTTACCGCTTTAAATCTCTTACATTAAAACGGCTCCTTTGTTGAGCCTTTATGTTATCTTTATTTAAACCCAACTTTCCCTGTTGTTTTACATGCATTGTATTTGATTAAGTTAGCAACCAGACGGTACCGTAGTGTTCTAGTTATTCTAAAATATATTTAAACTTTTAAGTAAAATTTAGTTAATTTAGTTATTTCGGGGGCGATAAACCGACCTAGATTAGTATTATGTCTGAGAAAATGCGTATTTTCGAGTTTTCATGTAGTTTTCTTTTGCATTATTCCACGCAAAATATTGTCGGTAATTTGCACGCTCCGATGTAAGCATCGTGGTCAAGCGGGCAAGCAGCAAGATCAACAATCACAGGTGTCCAGGTTCGAATCTCGGTCGCATATAAAATTTTTAACTTTTGTTTTATTTTAAATATTTATTCAAATTTTTAGTTAAAAAAAAAGGAATTTGTACTTTAGCCCAAAAACTCCGAGCGAAGCTACGTTAGTTCGTTATTATATAACTTAGATTTCAAACAAAAACGTATATACGTCGATGTGCGGTATGATATCAAAGGTATAGATGATCCTCAAGTTTTTTGTAAACATGTTTATTATCGAAATGTACTAGGTATCTGTGCAAACTACTTTCAATGATAATAACATATCATTGAACATAATCCTTCTGTGTTAATAAAATTGTTATATAAGAAAATAAGCGTTATTTTATTTACTTAGGAATTATTTAAAAAAAGAAAATTCATATTAATATTTATTATAAATGTGAAATAAATTCTGTCTGTTACACCAACCCACCCCCCCACCAACAACCCCTCCCCCCACCATGACTAGGTGAATACACCTTGGAAGGGGGGTTACTCTATTTTCCTAACTTAGGGTCCACGAATGAATGATCTAGTATATTTATATATGCATAATCAAAATATGAGTACTGAACGTTAATAAAAGTTATTTTTTATCAATTTTGCAGTATGTAAAAGGGTTCTATGGTATATAATCGTAAATAACGCATACATACTTCATACTTAGAGCAGGATACGAGTATGCTATAAAAATAAAATAAAGCGATTTAAATAATTCTGTTTGTTATTTCGTGATAATGTCGAGATCGTTTGAATTAATTTAAATAAATTAGATCAATAGGCTTGTAGAAAGTATAAATTACGACGTTTTAGATTTTATACCAATTTATATAACTATTATAAAATGATAAAAGATCACGAGCATGTACTCTAAAAGGATTTTTGTAAAAACCTGTCATGGGTGCTACTCTGTTTAAAATTTATAGATTACTAGCAGAATCCGCGGCTTCGCTCGCGATAAAACTACAAAAAAATCTCTAAAAAGGTAGTCATAGAAACTTTTATCCCCTATTTTACCCCCTTATAGGATGAATTTCGAAAAATGTTAAAACACTTATTTATTTAATTTTATTGAAAACCATTAATACCAAGTTTCAAGTAATTCTGATCATTTTTTTTTTTGGATAGAATTGTAACGTATTTTCCCGTGGAAATTAGATTATCTCCCGCGGAAAAAGGAGCCTATGTTACTCTCCAGCCCTCTAACTATCTCCACACAAAAAATCACGGCTATCCTTTGTCCGTTTCGACGTGAAAAAAGGACAGACAAACAAACAAACAAACAAACAAACAAACAAACAAACAAACAAACACACTTTCACATTTATAATATTAAAGTATGGATGTTATTATTTTATCTTACTATATTGGTAAGGAGAGGTAGCCTGTTCGTGTGATGTCGCTACGGAAGCCAAGTGGATTCAAACTCAGACGAAAAGCCTGTGATATTTTAAAATTCGAATTATTACCTGCACAGTGCTAAGGAGCATTAGGGGTCTAGTGCCCAGCAGTAAACCTAAGAAATAGATTGGAAAATTAAAACGTTTGTTTACATTGTTATTTTGTTATATTTTAAATCTTAAATTGCATTGACAACTTCTTATTCGCATTATAAACCTTAATAATCTTAAATTTTAATTAATTGTAACAATGAAATTCTACTAAAATAAAAACCGATTTTGTTAAAAATTCCATAGGTAGTCTTTAAAAATTTATGATTTATTGAGATATGCTTGTTTTCTGTCTAAGTATATTTATTATTTAATTTAATCTTCTTGTATAGAATGTACACGATATTGGTGAAGTAATCCGTGCCCAACTGGCACGCCTAGAGGCCACGTAATAAAGAATTAAATTAAATATTTTATTCATTCCTGTCACAAATTGTGTCCGTTTTATGAAATGCTATCAAAACACCTAGAATATCCCATTGATTTTATGTTTTCCATATAAAGTACCTTTGTGTAAGGTTACCATCTAATTTATAAAGGTCAATGGTTTAACTTCGTTTTTATATCACAATATGGACACCCACTCAAATAAGTTAAGCGACGAAAAGAGCAAGAGGCACTCTTTTTAGTAGTATCTACGTATTAGTTACAAGAGTGTTCCTCGAATTGCCTAAGAATAATTTATTGAGTTGTCCATAAACATGACAGATATTTTTACAATTTTTTATAGCGTATGTCTAGACCCGATTGATATTTTTACCTGTAATAAATATCAACAAAATTGGTAAGATGATCGAGATGAACGAAGGCAATTTTAGTGTTATATAAAGTCACACTTGTGTCTTAATGCTATGAAAATCATATGTATGCCAGCGTGGTGGAGTATGACCTGATCACCCTCGCATCGAAAGGAGGCCCAGCAGTGGAATGTTAAAAATATAAAGAGAATATAGTCTGTAAGAAGTATATTATAAAGACCGTTGAGACGTCTAAAACCTTAGTCTCTCCCCATGATTCCTGTAAAGCGTTCGAAACGTCGGGAACCAAAATTCAAAATAAATCTGCGAAAAAATCCGAAAAGATAGTTTTATATAAAATATAAAGAGGTTTGACTAATTTTTAATCCCAACGCAATGATCGAATTAATATTTTTTTTATAGTTATAATACAATAACACAACAATAAGCTGACAACTAAGCCTTTGCACAACGAAAGATTGCTCCAACCCACTGCAGTGGTAATATAAACAAATGTGACTTATTAACACATTACGATACGTACGTGAGTAAGCATTGTTATAGGTCTGAATTAAAATGATCTTTATATACCAAATTAGTGCCTCGTACGTGACGATCCACTAATGTCTAAAATTAATATTTTATATTGAAGTGTGAAAATGACTGACTGACGTTGTCTTGTACACAGGAATTCGTTGGTTCGATTTCCAAATAGGATGAATGTCATAGTATATTATCTATACTACTATTATAAAGAGGAAAGATTTGTATTTTTGTATGTTTGTAAAAACTACTGGACCAATTTAGATGACATTTGGTAAGAAGATAGTTTGAGAACCTAAGGAGGATATAGGATATGTTTTTATTCCGGAAATGAATCCTTAGGGGGGTGAAAATGGGGATGAAAGTTTGTATGGGAAATCAAGCTAGGGACGAACCTGAGCGAAGCAAGGGTCAGTCGCTAGTGTATCTTTATGTCTAGATCTGAATCGCGAGATTTCAGAAACTGCTAAAGTTTAGGACAACTTTTACGTACATTTCATATAAAAATTGACTATTTAACACTGTCTTTTTACGTGAACGAATTCAGGGGTAAAATTAGTTAGATATCTTTATTGATATTCTGATTGATTGGTACAATAACACACAAGACCGTTAGACTCAGTGAGCTAAAATTTTGGCAGCATATTCTATGGAAGCCTCTAAAATTTTGTTAATACTTGCCATGACCAAACTTATAGGAAAGCTTTTTTTTATCAAACATCCATGAAACTTAGTATTGTATAAAGCAACACTTTTTAGTTTTCACCTTTGTGTTCAAGTTTCTTCTAACATCTCATCAAAATATGTATATCTTACGAGTTAACGGCTAACGCAAACACGATAACATGAAACTCGTAAATTATGGCTTAAAAAGTTCATTGTATCATAATAGGGCGTGAATAATCTTTCAACTGGGTCCTTATCTATTCCAAAAATAATATAGAACTTCAAATACTACATAATATGAATGAATGAATTGACTTGAAATTTTCCAAATGTTTTAAATGAGGCAACACAAATAGTACTTTTCTCAAATAATGTTAAGATTTTTACTAAAATGGAAGATAGCATTTATATTTTTAGGTCCAATTCCTTTTCGCTTTGTTCCTCGAGAAAATCAAGTTTGGAGAAAGAGTTGGCCAGACGTATAATTATTGCGCGTATACGCTATGCACATCAGACCAGACGTGAGCTATACACGCATACCCAGCAAGAATCTTAATGCAACTGTACTTAACTGTTTTTGGTCTTTTTCTGAAGTTACGTCATCTTTCGACCTTGTCCACATAATGTAAGTATTGATTTCGAAAAGCACGACCAAATCTTGTAATTATTTTCGTTATTTTTTTATTTCAGCTGCACATAGAGCTCTCTGGTATTTCAAATAAGGTTTTGTTTTCTAGTTATAAGACTATAGTTTCGAAATAGAGAGTTGTTTTTGAATGTCTTAGACCTTAGTGCATGTTAAGATTTAATGGAAATATAAAAGAAAAAAAAACATTTTAATTACCTGAAAAAAATAGTTGTTTAAAACATAGTTTTTTCCGGTTCGTTTTCACTTTTCAGTAATAGAAAAAAAATCTCAATGAACTATAAGTAATATATATATTCGCAAGAAGCAACAATAACAGTTATAATACAACTTTTCATCAACAAACATAGAATAAGTGCAGAGTAAAAGTTATTATAGCAACAATGAAGAAAGTGCTCCAATCATAAATCCACTTACCAGTTTTTGAATCAAGATAACCACGACAATGAACTTGACTGAGGCAGTTCGGAACTGATATCAACCAGCCCCGGTACAAATTTCACCCAAACCAAACTAGCAACACAGAAACTAGAGTTTGTAATTCAAACACTAATCACATATCCCTTCGAATAGACAAATAAAAGGAAGCTAATCGATTGTTAAAACTTGCGTGCTCGAAGTGTATTGTTAGGTAAAAAAAAGAAATGATCTCGCCGGGTACGATCAACGCGGCGGTGCGCGGACGCGGGACGTTCTAAAACTGAACTAACCGGTCTGAAGTCGATGCGATCGAGAGCGTGACCATGCTCGATCAGTCGTATAGCTGCTAACTTCACACCAAATAATGTTTATATGAAAATATTTCATAAAATATTAAAGCTGATTATCAAAAGTCGAGCCGTTTACGACGCTTTCGTGAATTATGATAGAGATTACATCGTTTTTACTGTGCCAATCTGAGGAATGCATCGAGAAAATGTCATGGCATATCTGCGTCTGTATGGTTTAACAAATGTGAACAAATATACAATAATTTTATTCTTACTTTAAATATTTCGATATAAAAGCTTCAAAGGAGACATTACACAATATATCACACCCATAAAACCGCGAAGTTAAATCCCTTATAACTGAAACAACCCAGATACAAAATCTAATTTGGGAGCTATGAAGCCGAATTAAAACGGAGTGGATTGATTGCTTTCTACAAAAACACAGTTTTTATCTATATATTTATTAAAATTTTATTGCATATGCATTTTTCTTATAATCATTTTTATACACATATAAAAACAATAAGAAAAACTCTACCGCAGTAGTAATTATTTTTAATATTTGTAGAGAAAATTTTAATCATTACTTTATAACAATATAATATTTTATTTAATTTTAGATAGAGGTTTAGAACCTCTAGTTTTTATCGAAGAAAACTTTCGTGTTCACGAACTTTTTTTATTTTTGCACGTAATAAGATACTAAAAATTATCGGCATCTGTCAAAACGATTTAAGTGTAAAATTATACACTCTTAATTCAACTAATATAATAATAATATAGTAGCAACTCCATAGAGCTGGAAGTAACGAATGATGAACGAATCTTTCGAATACGTCCTTGAATATTTTAATTTATAAATGTCTTTTTGTGACATAAACTCATTCAAATTAAATTCATATATATATATAGAGAGAGAGAGAGAGAGAGAGAGAGAAAGAGAGAGAGAGAGAGAGAGAGAGAATAGCAGAGTATGTAAAGGTTTCTAATTTTTCAAATCGGACCTGTAGATCCAGAGCGCGTTTAAACAAAAAGTAATAGCTTACGTAATTAGTAGCTTATGTGTTAAATTTCATTCAAATCTGTCCAGCCGTTTACGTATGAAGGAGTAACAAACATACAATCAGATAGAAACCTTCACAATAATAGTAGTTCGATTACATAAATAATTAAGTGCACTTAATGAAAATTTCATCCCTTTAAACTTGTGCAGTTGTTTTATGGCGTTAATCAGTTAAAACAAGCTATTTTATTATTATATAAGTATATATCAATACTAATATTATAAAGGGGAAAGATTTTTTGTTGGTTTGTTAGTTTGTATCGAATAAGCTTCGAAAGTACTGGACCGATTTAGATGAGGTATGAACATAGTTCAAGATCCTGAAAACGACACCGAAAATCATCTCTTAAGGGGAAGAAAATGGGGATGAAAGTGTGTATAGGGAATCAACCGCTTAGTAATCGCTAGTATTATATATGTAAATAGATAATGTGTTGTACGCACAAAGTCACGGGCAGACATTCGTTACGAAACACAAGATCGGAATTTTATCTAGATCAGCTCATTATGTCATGTCAAAGTAATTTTTCAGTGTTACTCATTAAATTTTTTGGTTAAACCAACCAGCCGTTTGCATCCGATAAGTATCAAGGTAAGTTGTTTTTACCAATCATATATTATACTAGCGGACCCGACAGACGTTGTCCTGTCTACACGTCTTTAATTTGAAAATTTCAAACTTTTTTTAATAATTTTTTTGATGAAAATTATTATTCAAATTGTGAATCTAAACCATTCCCAGATCCCCTTGAACACACACAAAAAATTTCATCAAAATCGGTCCAGTCGTTTGAGAGAAGTTCAGTGACATACACACTCACAGAAGAATTATATATATAAAGATTGACATTGCAATATTTCGCGACACGTGATACAAGCTATCGTTCGTCGATTCTATTGATATGTTATCGGTCATTTACTTTGGATATCCTACTCTTTCGCAATTTTTATTTACTAATAATTCAGTACTTTTTACATCCCAATGCTGGGCACGGGCCTTGCCTTAATGCCCACGGGATCAAGTTACAGCCTAACACGCTGAGCAAAGGAGGGTTGGCGGTTTACTAAAACACTACGAAAACTTTCAAGTTTCAAGGTTCAAATTTCCAAATGATTTTATAATTTATTTATTATATAAGCAACTTATAAAGTGATAAATATGTTGAAAATAAGAACATATTATATGAAAGTCTCTGAAAACTTCAGTACTGCACCCGAGATTTGCACGAAAAACATCTTTATATTTATAGTAGGTATATAATATATATACTCCTAATTTGCGAGCGATAACTATACTTCAAATAAAAGCAGGTAGCGAATTTAATTGTTATTTTTTAATAAATATGTAGATACCATAAATGTTAATATTAACACTTAAAGTTATTTTTTCTAAAATGTAGTTATTGAAAATATACATTGCCCCACCCTAGAAGTTATATAGACTAAATTCTTGTCAACGAACCGTTGCTTAAACATGAAATATATATCTGTTATTTTAAGTATATCTAGTTATTAATTGATAACTTGCGTTTCCCCATAGCTTTAGATTACAAAGAATTTTAAAATAATTATTTGACGTAATAATCATATTATGTAAGTTTTCAAGAATTTTAAATCTAATTCTATACTAATATTATAAAGAGGTTAAGTTTGCGAGTTTGTGACGTTGTAGGGGATAATCTCTGGATCTACTGAACTGATTTATATGAAATTTGGTAAGAAGATAGCTTGAGACCCTGGGAAGGACATAGGATACTTTTTATCCCGGAAATCATACCTTAAGGGGGTGAAAATGGGGATGACAGTTTGTATGAGGAATCAACGTAGGGACGAACCCGAGCAAAGCGAGGGTGAGTCGCTAGTGTCCTATATTCTCGGTACATATTATTATTTACTACCATAAAATGTTATATCGAAATTATTTCACTACTTTTAGATATTAATCGAAACATTCAGAAGAAACTTTTAAAACCAGATTCAAATTTTTTTTGTGAAATAAAAAACAAAAAATTCTATTATATATAGTTTGATCAATATTTTTTCTTGAGCTTTAAAAATATTAGCTATACGTGAAGCGAGCTACAATATAATTAAGCTCGGCAATAAAAAACAACTTTTTACACTTATACAGGTTAACAGGAAAACTGTCACTTTAGTTGCAATACAAGTTTTATAAAATAAAGCCAATCAACTAAAATAAATTTTCATATCAGCATTATAATCTAGATTCTAGGCTATTCTACATAGTACATACATAAATACTAAATAATAATATCTGAGCGAATTTGTTTTTATTTGGTCTGTCGCAGCAAGTGAGTACAAATGTCGGGTATGATTTCTTCAAAAGATAATTTTCAATATCAATTTTATTTTCTTACTTGTGACTGTATTATCTAAACAAATCTTTGAATATTTTTCTCTTTTCTTCTTAGAAAAAAACTTGGAAAACTTTTAAATGGTTACACTAAAAAAGCCTTCTTCTATAAAGGCTTATTAGACTAGTTTTGACGAGACCCATATACAATAACAGCCCAAAGGGTGTATTTTTAAAAGACAGTCCTTTCTAGAATGATAGACTTCCTACTTCCTAATACCTAGGTACTGCCTACATATTAAGAGTTAGAACAAAGTTTACTTTGTTCGTTGTTGTTGTTGTTGTTGTTGTACGCCTTTAGGCGGAAATATTTTTAGACAAGTAGATTATATCTATTTATAATAATAACAAGTACTCCTGATGAGTGTTGACGGTGAAGCTATAATTTATTGAGTTCAAATGTGTATGCAATTTGCAAACAAAAATCCGCTCTCGGTCTCAGATTCAACACCGACCGAGGAATTATACGCAAGACCGTCGAAATATAAAAATGAGCACATAGCTTTCCAAAGCATACAAGTCAACTTCCCAACTTCAGACTGGTAATGAGTATTTTTCAACAAAAAACCCCAATACGAGCTCCACCTCGAACCCAAGACCTCGAGATCTGCTCAGTCGATCTAGCATGCAACCACTAGAACAACGAGGTAGTTCTTATTACACACACCTAGTGACTAACATATATGGATCCGGAGTTCCTGGATTCGATCCCCGGTCGGGTTTAAGTTTAGTCATTAAGTTTTTCTGTCAAGAAATTCTTAGTAATAGCCCGGGATTGGCAAGTTGGTGATGTTCCAACCCGCGCCTCTGAAAGCACGTAAAGCCGTCGGTCCTGCACCTGATCTCTTACTGGTGGTGTCGAATTAAGTCCTACAGAAGAATAAGAGTGACAGGGATTAAGAGTGCACTTGTGCTTGCACCTACGAACTTATTATTTATTCATAGGTTTACACGCACACTTGTGCACTATAATATCTTCTACGCATCAAGAAAATACGTCATATTAAGATTCATTACCGAAAATGTTTAAAAGCAAACTTTATGATCATCTTTGTCAGTCTACTTGTCAGCGATTAGAAATGTGAGTGATTTAAATTTTAACAGTTTCAAATGAGCAACGTGATGTTACTCGTCACGTTTTACAAATTGTAGCTGGTTAAAGTATTTTATCGTTGTTTCTTTTATTTAAATTATTTCAACAACACGCAATATATTAGGCCTATACTTAAAGGTCCTTATCTACTTTAACATCTACAATATTAATGAGAGAAATAAAATAATCCATCCAAGAACATAAAATAAAATTATACAAAGTGCCGATAACATTGTACTAATTATCATATTTAAATTTAACAGCTTTATTTAAAATGTAACGGCAGTTAATATTTATTAACTTTTATTCACTTATTTATAAGGTAACTTTAAGTTACTATAATTTTTGAATGGAACTAGATACTTTGGTGAGATTTACGCACTTCCTTTACCTACAAAACGATGTAAGAATTGGTCAGTTTATTATGACTTTAATTTGTACTTATGACATTTATTCATTTATTTCACGTATCTATACTTAATATTATAAACAGGCAGAGTTTGTTTGTTTGTTTGTTTGATTGTTTGTTTGAATGCGCTAATCTCAGGAACTACTAATCCGAATTTAAAAATCCTTTTGGCATTAGATAGCCCGTTTATTGAGAACGGCTATAGGCTATATATCATCATACTACTACCCAAAGGAGCGGAGCAGTAATCATAAATGTCAACGAAATCGGGCAGACTTTCATACATTATTGTAAAACTGTGTTTATAATCAAACAAATTTAACGCGGTTGAAACCGTGGGGCACAGCTAGTCTTTTAAATTATTTTTTATTCGAATAAATTTTTTTCATTATTATTTGACGTTAAGTTAAATTTAATGTCTTAAGTTTACGATTTTTTTTTAGATTAGTTAATAGATATATGTAATAAATTAATATATATTATAATATATGAAATATTTATTTAGTATCTGCTATATAAAATCTTTTTTTCTTTAACCTATTTATAATTTATGAAATACAAGATAAAAGTAGGTATTCATAATAGAAATACTAAACTATGATTGAAAAATAGTATTCAGTTTCTATTTTATAGCTTTTATAATAAAAGAAAATGATGCGAGAAAGCAACCTACGTTTTCATGTAATAATCTATTTAAAATTTAAAATCTGTAAAACTGTATCTACTAATATTATAAACTAGCGACTCACCCTCGCTTCGCTCGGGTTCGTCCCTAGGGTATGTGCCTTTACAACTTCCCTATTTTTTTTTTAAGTAAAAGTAACTTAAGTTACTCCTTATTACATCAGCAATCTGCCAGTGAAAGTCCCGTAAAAATCGATCCGGCCATTTCAGAGATTAGCCGGAACAAACTGACAGACAGACAAAAAATGTTGTTTATATGTACCGTGTATACATCCATATAACTTTAATAAAACGCTGTTATTTTGACATTACAAACAGACACTTCAATTTTATTTATCTGTATAGATGCGAAAGTTTGGATCGATGGATGTTTGCTACTTAACACACAACAAAACTCTACAGAACGGCTAAACGGATCTGGATGATATTTGACACAGAGACAGATTATAGTCTGGAATAGCACATAGGTTACTTTTTACCCGGAAAAATATACAGTTCCCGTGGGAGAAATTTGTTTTTATTTTTCATAGAGCAAAGGATCGACTATCTGTACCATACTAACCGTCAAAACGACGAACGGAAACGAGAGAAGCGAGGGTGAGTCGCTAGTCTATAAATAATTTTCTACCAATTTATTCACAAAAAAAAACACTTACATATAAGAATAAAATATAAGAGTCCATATCACATTTTCTATTCATGTTGTATACATAAATTATTCTACCACAACATCAAGCGTATCCCCCCAGCTAACATTTTAAAAACATAGGTTTGTTTGCTTATAATCGATAAATTCTGAAATTATTGAACCGATGTTAACAAATCTTTCACTATAAAAAAGTTACATTATATTACATATACTAGCAACTCGCCCTCGCTTTGCTTGGGTTCGTCCGTAGGTACCTACGTTTTATAGCTTAGTATGAAATACAAATCTTTGAATTTCTCGGCTTTTCTATACTATAATATGCATGTTTTATACATATAAACCTTCCTCTTGAATCACTCTATCTATAAAAAAAACTGCATCAAAATCCGTTGCGTAGTTTTAAAGATCTAAGCATACATAGGGACAGACAGCGGGAAGCGACTTTATTTTATACTATGTAGTGATAAATAAAAAAGACTAAACAAAAGCTATAATATTTCAATTCTGTAATTTAAAAATATTAAGCCTGAAATGTCACCTTATATGCAAAAGAAACAAAATAATGATCGCTTTGAAAATTTGAAAATATATTATTTTATAAAAAAGAAATACTTTTTATTAATAAATTATATATTAATGATATACATTAATATATAATTTAGTAATAAAACTTTAATACACAATTATACAGTTTTATACTATAAAATGGTTTAAAAATATACCTTTCCTAAGTAACTACTTTGTGTTTCGGTAAGATATATTCATGTATCGTGTACAATTTGCATTGAATAGATTTCTGGTATTATTAAGTAACAAATGAACTAATAGCAATGCAAGATAAACGGACATAATGCGGAAAGGCAGTTTCCTGCTACATGTCATCAACCTCTGGACTTGAAAAGCCTAAAAATATGTTATAACTAGCGACTCACCCTCGCTCCGCTCGGGTTCGTCCCTGGGATGGGATCTTGGAGGACCACCCTTATCCTTATCACTTAGGGGTATGGAAAATAGATAGTAGCCGATTCTCAGACCTACTGAATACGCATATAAAATTTGGTAAAAATCGGTAAAGCCGTTTCAGAGGAGTACAGTAACTAACATTGTGACATGGAAATTTTATATATTAGAAGAGTAGCCATACTAAAATAGCTATAATCATTATACGCTCCTTAGAAGCTATATATCTGTATCATATTTATGTAATAGGTTAACTCTGTGTACTAAACTGCGCCTGGTCTAGAGGCTAGTGTGTACGGCTGCAGATTTAGAGGTCCTAGATGCGAGTCTCGGGTCAGGCCTAGAATTATTGGGTTTTGCTGTTAAATATACTTAGTAAAGACACGAAGCTCAGAAGCCGTCAGGAGGACATTAAAGACAAGGGTGCTTAACAGTGGTACGTAGTGGTGGTGATGGTAAGGTGGTGGTATACGACGTGTTCGCTTGTAAGATAAGATTTTAAGACGAAAGATAAAAAAGATAGGTACAAAACATACCTATTTGATTCTACATACCTATTTGCTAAGTACTTAAATGTCTCTACAACGAGGAAACCACTCTGGAACTCAATTTTTCGTATCTCTCAAATTTCAATTAGGAACAATCCAAAGGTTATAAGTATTGTGTACTTAATTCAAGTATAAATGTTAAAAATATTATCTAATTATAGTTTTCTAAATATTTACTCATTTTTTGCAATTGTTAAAAAAAATGACAATCTATACATAGATAAGTATATTAAAGCTGTACCGGTCGTATGTCTGTACATAAAAAAAATGCTAAAACTGAGTCAGGGGAAAAGGATGTAAGAAGAGAAATAGACTAAATCCAGATTTTTTCAATTTTTTTGCTTCTATGTCTGTTTGTCTTTGTACGGACTAATCTCCGAAACTGTTGGATCGATTTAAATGAAATTTTGCGTGGTGGTCCCTAATATCCCCCGTTCAACATTTTAGATACTTTTCATACCGGCAAATTAAAGAGTTCCCGAGTTAAAAAAAACTATAGTAACTTATACAGCTTAGTACACAACAACCGGTCAAACAACAGGTTACTTTTTATCCCGGAATAATGTTAGTAATGTTATCATATTAGAAATGACTCGCATATGAAATTTTTAGAGTTCGGGTTTGAAACCGGATCACTTGATTTTTAAAGTAAGCGCGTTACTAGTACTTAGCAGTCTACAATTGCTTAAAAATCGGCAAATACGAGCTATATTTAAAAAAAAGTGTTACATTAATGTCCCAAAAAAGAAAAAATCTGAAATATTTGGAGTTTATTTCGTAAATACATGACCGTAACCGGAACCATTGATCAAACGAAACAATATATAAGATCAACAATGTACCACAATAAAACAAACACGAGATTTCAATAACAATGACCATGCACTATACTTTCCAAGAACCTTAACATGGCCACAGATCATATAAATATATACATAGCTGATAAAATTAAGTACCAAGCTTTGAGGCATGAATAGAAAATGTGATATGGACTCTTATATTTTATTCTTATATGTAAGTGTTTTTTTTGTGAATAAATTGGTAGAAAATTATTTATAGACTAGCGACTCACCCTCGCTTCTCTCGTTTCCGTTCGTCGTTTTGACGGTTAGCATGGAATAGATAGTCAATCCTTTGCTCTGTGAAAAATAAAAATAAATTAATCCCACGGGAACTGTATATTTTTCCGGGATAAAAAGTTACCTATGTGCTATTCCAGACTATAATCTATCTCTGTGTTAAATATCATCCAGATCCGTTTAGCCGTTCTGTAGAGTTTTGTTGTGTTAAGTAGCAAACATCCATCCATCCAAGCTTTCGCATCTATACAGATAAATAAAATTGAAGTGTCTGTTTGTAATGTCAAAATAACAACCTACGTTTTCACGTAATAATCTATTTAAAATTTAAAATCTGTAAAACTGTATCTACTAATATTATAAACTAGCGACTCACCCTCGCTTCGCTCGGGTTCGTCCCTAGGGTATGTGCCTTTACAACTTCCCTATTTTTTTTTTAAGTAAAAGTAACTTAAGTTACTCCTTATTACATCAGCAATCTGCCAGTGAAAGTCCCGTAAAAATCGGTCCGGCCATTTCAGAGATTAGCCGGAACAAACTGACAGACAGACAAAAATTGTAAAAAATGTTGTTTTGGTATATGTACCGTGTATACATCCATATAAATTTAATAAAACGCTGTTATTTTGACATTACAAACAGACACTTCAATTTTATTTATCTGTATAGATGCGAAAGCTTGGATGGATGGATGTTTGCTACTTAACACAACAAAACTCTACAGAACGGCTAAACGGATCTGGATGATATTTAACACAGAGATAGATTATAGTCTGGAATAGCACATAGGTAACTTTTCATCCCGGAAAAATATACAGTTCCCGTGGGAGAAATTTGTTTTTATTTTTCATAGAGCAAAGGATCGACTATCTGTACCATACTAACCGTCAAAACGACGAACGGAAACGAGAGAAGCGAGGGTGAGTCGCTAGTCTATAAATAATTTTCTACCAATTTATTCACAAAAAAAAAACACTTACATATAAGAATAAAATATAAGAGTCCATATCACATTTTCTATTCATGCCTCAAAGCTTGGTACTTAATTTTATCAGCCGTGTATATATATATGATCTGTGGCCATGTTAAGGTTCTTGGAAAGTATAGTGCATGGTCATTGTTATTGAAATCTCGTGTTTGTTTTATTGTGGTACATTGTTGATCTTATATATTGTTTCGTTTGATCAATGGTTACGGTTACGGTCATGTATTTACGAAATAAACTCCAAATATTTCAGATTTTTTCTTTTTTAGGACATTATACTTTTTTTTAAATATAGCTCGCCGATTTTTAAGCAATTGTAGACTGCTAAGTACTAGTAACGCGCTTACTTTGAAAATCAAGTGATCCGGTTTCAAACCCGAACTCTAAAAATTTCATATGCGAGTCATTTCTAATATGATGATGTCAGTAACATTATTCCGGGATAAAAAGTAACCTGTTGTTTGACCGGTTGTTGTGTACTAAGCTGTATAAGTTACTATAGTTTTTTTTAACTCGGGAACTCTTTAATTTGCCGGTATGAAAAATATCTAAAATGTTGACCGGGGATATTAGGGACCACCACGCAAAATTTCATTTAAATCGGTACAACAGTTTCGGAGATTAGCCCGTACAAAGACAAACAGACATAGAAGCAAAAAAATTGAAAAAATCTGGATTTAGTCTATTTGTCTTCTTACATCCTTTTCCCCTGACTCAGTTTTAGCATTTTTTTTATGTACAGACATACGACCGGTACAGCTTTAATATACTTATCTATGTATAGATTGTCATTTTTTTTGAACAATTGCAAAAAATGAGTTTTTAATATTTAGAAAACTATAATTAAATAATATTTTTAACACTTATACTTGAATTAAGTACACAATACTTACTTAAAATCTTTAGATTGTTTCTAAATTGAGATTTGAGAGATACGAAAAATTGAGTTCCAGAGTAGTTTCCTCGTTGTAGAGACATTTAAGTACTTACCAGGCGACTAGAATCAAATATGTTTAGTGCCTATCTTTTTTATCTTTCGTCTTAAAATCTTATCTTACAAGCGAACACGTTGTATACCATCTTCCACCACCTTACCACCACCACCACCACCACCACCACGTACCACTCTTAAGCACCCTTGTCTTTAATGTCCACCTGGCGGCTTCTGAGCTTCGTGTCGTTACTAAGTATATTTAACAGCAAAACCCAATAATTGTACTAGGCCTGACCCGAGACTGGCATCTAGAACCTCTAAATCTGCAGCCGTACACACTAGCCTCTAGACCAGGCGCAGTTTAGTACACAGAGTTAACCTATTACATAAATATGATACAGATATATAGCTTCTAAGGAGCGTATAATGATTATAGCTATTTTAGTATGGCTACTCTTCTAATTTATAAAATTTCCATGTCACAATGTTAGTTACTGCACTCCTCCGAAACGGCTTTACCGATTTTTACCAAATTTTATATGAGTATTCAGTAGGTCTGAGAATCGGCTACTATCTATTTTCCATACCCCTAAGTGATAAGGATAATGGTGGTCCTCCGAGATACCATCCCAGGGACGAATCCGAGCGGAGCGAGGGTGAGTCGCTAGTTATAACATATTTTTAGGCTTTTCAAGTCCAGAGGTTGATGACATGTAGCAGGAAACTGCTTTTCCGTATTATGTCCGTTTATCTTGCATTGCTATTTGTTCATTTGTTACTTAATAATACTAGAAATCTATTCAGTGCAAATTGTACACGATACATGAATATATCTTACCGAAACACAAAGTAGATACTTAGGAAAGGTATATTTTTAAATAATTTTATAGTATAAAACTGTATAATTGTGTATTAAAGTTTTATTATAATTATATATTAATGTATATCATTAATATATAATTTATAAATAAAAACTATTTCTTTTTTATAAAATAGTAAGTATATTTTCAAATTTTCAAAGCGATCATTATTTTGTTTCTTTTGCATATAAGGTGACATTTCAGGCTTAATTTTTTTAAATTACAGAATTGAAATATATATTTATTAATAATTATAGCTTTTGTTTAGCCTTTTTTATCTATCACTACATAGTATAAAAAAAGTCGCTTCCCGCTGTCTGTCCCTATGTATGCTTAGATCTTTAAAACTACGCAACGGATTTTGATGCAGTTTTTTTAATAGATAGAGTGATTCAAGAGGAAGGTTTATATGTATAAAACATGCATATTATAGTATAGAAAAGCCGAGAAATTCAAAGATTTGTATTTCATACTAAGCTTTAAAACGTAGGTACCTAGGGACGAACCCAAGCAAAGCGAGGGCGAGTTGCTAGTATAATATAATGTAACTTTTTTATAGTGAAAGATTTGTTAAAATCGGTTCAATAATTTCAGAATTTTTGGATTATAAGCAAACAAACCTATGTTTTTATAATGTTAGCTGGGGGGATACGCCTGATATTATGGTAGAATGATTTATGTATACAACAGCCTATTCACTATTGGTATTGTAACAGAATATTGTTAAGTATTAATCACTTCGTCTATCTTATTCTTTGAGTCTTATTACGAGTAATAGACTGCATTATTTATCCCGGACATTAGATAACTTTTGCACGATTGAAATAATAATAAATCACCAAGATCAAAATTTTTGAATGGATTTTTCAATTTGTATAGCTTTTATATATATTTATTTATTTTAAAAAAATATATTAGAAAACCTTTATTTTAAGTAGATTGTCACGACTCGTACGATTACATGTATGTTTTTTTTTAAACATACATAATTTATGTATTTTATATACCTTTAAAATGTTAAAAGTATTACAATTTTAGTATTCGTATTGAAAGTATGTGTAAGTAAGTAACCCAACATTTTATATTAAAAGATAAAACAAAAGCTTACATTTCTGAACGATATTATTTATTTTAAAAGCATACATCGTCTGCGGTCTGTGCCGCCAACTGTCAGAATTCAATATATTTGTATTGTCAACAACGTTTTTCAATTCAATTCTTGTAAGTTTCAATAAATAAAAAGGTAATTACAAGAATTTCTTGTGAAATATAAATTTTAATAAAAAATAATATAATCATTCTTTCTAAAATGTTAAATGACTTAGTTGTATTCAAGATATCGAGAATATTTAAAAGCGAAAGTACCATGTTTAATAGGTGTGGCATCATTTCCCACCCATTATTTACTGGAATTTCTTGGCTTTTTCAGATTTGTAGAGTTTTCTTATTATTACTTTTACACAAAATATTTTAAAATGACGATATTGGAATCTTGCTGGTCACCATGTATTTGGTCATCAAATGTGAAGACAGGGAGCAAAGCAGTGGCAGCGTATACTGTGGCAATGAGTATAGTGCTAATTACATTTATTGCATATCAAATGAATGGTGGAGATTCTACCCAGTTATGGAACCCACTATTTGAAGCTGATGTGAGAGGATGTAAGTATATTAGCAATATTAACAAGAGCTGTGTTCAATATGAAGAATTCTAAAGATAATTATTATAATCTTTTTTCCAGCCCTTCAGGTATTTGGGATAATCTTCATTGTGATCTTGGGTACCTTCGTTATATCTTCAGTTTTAATGGTCAGCATTTCATTTTTTTATTAATATAAAATGTATATATGTGTACTTATATGATTCTTATTTTAAAGAATTGCAGTAAAATTAGTGGCAATATTTTTTTCTATTATATTATTTTTATCTTTTTAATGGTTATAATTATATTAGGTAGTACATTTTTTTATTCAGTTAATAAAAGTTGGTAAATATGTGCCTTTACACTAGTTGTTCACTCCCATGTTAGTTGCTTAGACAAATAGAAATCAGTGTTAATCTAAGATATTATCTCCATTCCAAACTTTATTTTGTCAACTTTGTCAACTTCTTCTAAGCCATTATTGTATGGATGTAATACAAACATACACCTATTCTCTAATATGATTAAAAACCTTTTTGTTATGTTTTCAGGTTATAGGAATTAATATATGGATGAGAGGATTGATGTTGCCATGGCTTATCACTATGGGAATAATAATTTTATTCCAGTTTATCTTTAGTTTATGGTTACTTGGAGGATATTATATTTATGTAAGTATAGAAAACATATTTGTATTTTTTTTTAAATATTGATTTTAAGGTCTTACAGATTTATTTAAAGATTTTTCAACAGCTGAATTGGTTTCTGTTAAGGCGAGCATTCATTACATTTTAATTAGTAAATTTTAATATTTTTCATACTTAAAATACATAAATAACATTATTACTTACAGCTTGATGCGACATTTGCTGCAATGTTGAATTTCCTATGGATGGGATATAATGTAAGTTTTAACATATAACTTATAATATAAAAAAACAGTTCCATTACCATTGACTTTGAGTCTCAGAATGTTGCTATGCCAATGCTTTTCCTTTGTCATGATCATTGTTCTGGGGCCCGAGACTCAAAACACGGGACTTCATGACTGACATCTGCATAAATTATTAGCTAAGCTTAAAGTTCAGAGTAATATTGTCTCAAAATGGTCAATGTGTAGATAATTATGTAAACTTATTTATATTTCTAAATATATTTGAAGATAAATAATTAAAAAAATGCAAATTAAACCTACTTTATATGTTTTTTCATTTTAAAATCATGGAGGCAAGCATATATTATATTGTTAATAAACCAAACACTAATTTTACCAATTATTTTATTCTATTATTCCTTTATGGAACTTAGGGCTGCAGCAGTAGTTTTCTATGCCCTCCTATCTTTCTCCTATCTTTAGCTAATGCTTGGACATGGTTGCACAAGATTCCCATCCTTCTAAGGTCCAGGTTTTAATTGGTCGACCAGGTCTTTTTTGACCAACAGGCTGCTATTGAAATACCATTTGTGCAGTATACCTTCCCTCTCTTCGCAAAATATGCCCCACCCAACGCAACCACCTTAGACCTATCTCCTTATATACTGGCAGTTGATGACATACCATTTTACTAGTACAATTTTTTTAATATAATGTGCAGTTATTATAATATATATATTTTTTTTTTATTTTTGACATTTCAGATCTACTGCTGGTTATGTGTTCTATCACAGTATATAATAATATTGGAAATGCAGTCACCAAATATTGAAATATTGATTGAATATTAAAATTAAGCTATGTATTAGATACTAAGTGATTTTGTACATCTATCAATATCATCAATATCTATACATAGTTTAAAGCAAAGTCGCTGTTTTCGTCTGTTTGATTCTCCCGGAACTTTTCCAGGCAACGGATTTAGTTACGGTTTTCACTAGTATGTACTTAGAGAATTTCGTCTGGAAGGTTTATTCATTTTTTATTCTATTAATTTTAACCTTAAACGTTGATAAAGGAAAATATCATTTTTAAAGACAGCTAAGAATTTTATTTAAAAAAATGATAAGGAATGATCTAAAATAAAATATTATATAAATAACAATATTATATGAATGCAAATAATTGGTATCAATTTATGAAATAATTCGATTAAAATATCGATTTTTATTCTATTGATGGACGTACAACACTATTGTAAGCTTAACGTTTTATAAGCCAAGCAATTTAATGTACAATTTTGTGTTCAACTTTAATTAGTATTGATATCAAATTACAACAAAATGTTCTCAATAATGAGAGCTAAACTGTAATTTGTGTAATATGACCCAACATATTATTTTATTCTTTATTCGTATTTAACGGACCAGTGTTCTAAAAAAGTCTGTAAAACATTGTATATATATAAAAAGACAAGCCATTTTGAATAAATTAAGTCTTGATATTAGTTTCCGGAGACAAAATATAAATAACAATATTGATAAATGATAGGTATATCACTATTAAAGTTTCCGTTAAATTAACCTTTATCCAAAGGAGATATTTTATATGTACGACGGAAATGAAAAAAAATAGCTTTTTTTATAAAGTATTTTCAATTAAAATTTTAACATAATACAATAATTTTAAACACAAATATTTATGAATAGGTACATCACACATATAGTCTATGATTTTAATTGCTCGTTATAACTCTTATTCTCTTCTCTGAGTAAAGTTAATTTAAATGACAGCACAATATATGATACGCTATAACAAAGTGCAATAAAATTTTCATACAGATATATAAATACTAATATATTCATTAGTTTTGAAGTCCTTATAACATTGTTTTTGTTATTTGAATTCAAAAAATTATTCGAATTTGATATAAAAAAAGCTATTAATTAATATAAAAATGAAATAATACATTTATGATGTATTTAAGTTATATACATCTATAATTTTTATTTGTAAGTACTTATAGTATTATTGCACTTTGATATATTATTGTTGTATATAATATAGCAGTAATATTTAGCCCTTTTCAATGTCCCGCTGTTGGGTATGGGCCTCCCTTCTATACGGGGACCAGGCCATAGTCCATCAAGCTGGCCAAGTGTGCGGCTTTAACATATCTTTGGAAAACTTGCTGGGTTCTCGTATACATATATAGATTATAATTAAATAGAATAAGCATCAAGTGCCTGATAGCAATGTAGACATAGCTGTTTTTATATTGAGGACTTTAAGGACACTATTGTCTGAGACTGGTATAATCATATATCACAGTTTATTAACATATACAGTAGTCTTAACGAAAGCATCTAAATATGGCTATAGTGCAAGAGGAGATGCGGGTAGTTGCACCCGACTTTTGTAGATAGATACTATTTATTGTACACCATATTAGAACAAAACAAACACAACAAAATTAAAATAGGCAGTCATGGGAACTGCAGACAGAAGTGAAAACTTATAACTTTGGAATTTTTGTTTTTGTTATTTTTAAATTAATAAATAATTAAAATTTCGTAATTTGTAAATTGAAATTATTATTAGTTTGGTTTTCGCATCTATTGGCACTCCAAGAAATAATTATTTAGATTTGGATATAGTTTATTTATTAATCAAAACATATGACGCAGCGCGTCGCCAGTCTGTGCCAGCGGTAAAATTTATACTGTACTTTAATATATAACTTTTTAAATGTTCGCGTTTCATAATTTATTACTAGGATATAATATATTTTACATTAAGGGACTTAAACGTATGAATGAATTTTTGTGTCGGGAATAAGGTATATGGCCACTAACAAAGTCACGCGTTTAATCCCGTAGTGTAATTATTATGCAGTAAAATGTCTTGTGAACCCAGTCTTAGTGTTCATATGTTCTATTATTAAGTGTTTGACCATTGTAACAGGTAGCGGGTTCAAATCCCATTGAATAAATATTTACATTGGCCGTGTAAATGTTTATCCCCGTTTAAAAAGCACAGTTATCTTATACACTTGCTATAATTCACTTAAATGTATTAAAAAATAGTTTTGTATTTACGTAATTATTTTTTTTAAATACGATTGTATTGTAATATATCTGAAAAATCCGTCCAATATTTAATATTGAATCTCACAATTTTAAATAAACTTATACTATTTTTAGCATTTTTTATATTATTGTAGGTACTTTGTTTATTATTTTATACATATTATGTAGTTGCAGGTACGGATCTTGAGCTTCTGGCAATAAAATGAGAACCAATTTGTAAGTCTATATTCTATTATACATTTTAAATTTTAAATAAAACTATATTTTTGGATTTTTTCGCGGTTTTATTTTGATTTTTGGTTCCCGACGTTTCGAATGTGTAAAATGTCTCAAAGGCATTATATAGGTTTATAAAAACTTTTAATTTTAATTATTAGTACATATTATGTACTTATATAAATAATAATTTATATAGTATGAGATTCAACTAAAGTGCGTGAACTCTGTAAAACATAATGACGACTATTATACCCTTTACAATTTTAATAAAGAACTATTTTGAACTGTAAACGTTATTAAAGTGTGTATTTATGAAAACAGCCCGAGTTAAATCTTCCTTCAATTTTTAATTAGACTATTTGACATTTTGGTAACAGAAAATGTTAATTTCATTTATTTTTTGTTTTTCTATACGGTCTGTGCTAGTGGCGCCACGCGGCGGAAAATTATAGTCGTAATGCTTTGGCTTAAGAAAATGTTGAAATTTTTAAATAAATACTTTTTAATATGTAAGTATAATTATTAAAGAGCTCAAGGTCTGTACTGCTTGCCAAATATGTAATTTGTCAGAATATTTACAATTTAATTTTTGATTTCAGTGTTTTTATCGAAATATAAATGTTTTATTTGTATATTGATGTTTTATTTATTTAGGAGCTCTAAAATTTTACACCGTTTGTGTTTTTCTAAACTTAGTTTGCATTTTCTTTCAAGAGTTGCTACTTTAGTTGACAAATTTAATAAAAGCTATATCAAAAGGTTCAAATGAAAAAGCTTGTTGAAAATTCTTAATATTTTATTGGAGATTTCTGTTAAGTTATTGTTAAAATAAAAAAATCAAAAAGTTCAGTTCGAGAAAGAATTTAAACATAACAAATAATTTCGATACAAGCCTATACCCAATTATTTTAATTACAACTTTAATACAATTTTAATGATTACCTTAAATTACGTTATAATAACGAAGCCTAAAATCAAAATGAACAACTTTTCCATCCATATTGCACAATAAAATAGCATAAATATCAATTTAATTATTATGAAATAACATCTAATTTTATAATTATAAAAATGCATACAAAAACAATTCACTGGAATGGATATGAGTATTTCAATTGTCATGCATTTGTCTCTAAAAATAAAAAAAATAATACTTTATGGAATGTCTACATTGCAATGGAATATCGATTTTTCAATCGTTTTTAAGTATAATCGATATCTAATTTTGTGATTAGTCTGTCAGTTATAAAATCAGAGAGGCTTCGATATAAGTTTTACAAATTTTATAATATTCGAATTCTGGAAAAAAAAAATTCCAGCACTGATTATAATTAAAAAGTCTACTTAATCTAAATGTAAAATATTTAACAGAAGTCTTTGAGCGTTGTCAAGAAAACAAAAACTGTCATAGATAATAAACGACGTATTTACAATGAAATCTTATTTCGAATAATAAAATAATATACAATACTTAATCTATAATTTACAAGATAATATTGCCTAAATACGAACTCTAACTATTGTACAATAATTTACAAAAAAGCTTACTTAAAAACATTAAGTGATATGCAATAAGCTATACATATAGCTTAGCGGGTGAAATCAATCCCCTATTAAAACACTAAGAACAAAATACTGTTTTGGCTCATTTTATCCGACCTTCGCCATTACAATATGTAAATATATTTATAATGAATACGTAAAATTTAAAAAATATAAATAAACATTTTCAATTTGAAAATAGAAAATTAATTTAGAATTACTACTTTGTTAATGCCACCGTCGATACCGTCTTAAAATTTGGCACATTATGTCATGATGAGCAACTAATTTCCAAAAAAATCTACTTTACCGCCATTACTTTGAGTATTTCAATACTTAATTTGTATTTAACCGAATCATTTACATCCAGTATCAAAAGTTAATCTGCCGTTTTAAATTATAAAATGACATCGATATTTTAACAACAGGACAATTGATTTGTCGATTCATCGTTATAAGGAAAACTCCTTCGAATATTTCCAAAATTTCGTCACTACCGCAAACATGGCTATGAGCTCGTTGAATACCAATTAGTATTTGGTGGAGCTGACTTATCTACTGGTTGGTGCGAGTGAGAGGCATGAGCGGAGTGCGCTTGTGGGTGATAGAGATGAAAAGATGATGGTGGGTGGAAGAATTGTGTTTGATCTAACGACGAGGCGTAATCTAAAGCTCCGGGTACAGCTGAATATGCCTGAGGCTTCAATGGCAGAGGAGCCTCCCCTAAATATGAATGTCGTAAAGCCTCAGAATAAGCGCTATTATCATAGGACAAAGCATATTGCTGTTTGTCTCTAGGAGATACTGAGCCAGGTGGAGTCATAGCAGAATGATAGTCGGCGTATCCTCCATATGCTATCGAACCTATATCTGTACCTTTGTGGCCCAATTGTTCTCCATAACCAGAACCTTCACTGCCAGGTGGAGTTGGTAATGGCCCTGATTGTCCGTCACTAGAATAATAACCTCCTGTTCGTCCGTCGCCTAAGAAATTACTCCGAATAACACTTTCCCGATTTGCATAAAGCTGCCTTAGTAGAGCCGAAGCAGGGGTTGGAGTGTGGTTACCAGGAATTTGACGATTCAAATGATTCAAGTGATGGTTTTGTGTTCCGATCCATTGTATAGTAGATTTCTGCTGTTGTTGCTTTAGGAGAGCGTCAGTGGAGAAGTCAGTTGGTCGGTGAGCAATTTCTTTACCGTCTAACGCTACAGCCGGTAAATGTTTCGACATAGCGTTTTCCAAGTCCCTAACGGATGTAGCATCAGAAGTTTCTGGGATAGCTATTGCTTTGGTCATGTCTCGTTCCGGTGTGATTGCTGCACCAGGATTCGAAGCGCTCTTTCGTCTTTCTTCCTCTCTTTCTGCTTCATCCTCACAATCAGTGGTATGTTTTCGTTTCTTCAGTCTTCTGGCTGGCATTGGCGAAGTTCTCTCTTGTGTTGTATGGAGTGGTAAAGGCTGGTCATTTAATCTGGTTAGATGAGTCACGTCAGAAGTAGGCGGTGCATTTGAGGCCGACTCGGTATTTGTTGGGGCTTCGCTTCTCTCTGTGTGTCGAGTTGGAGGGGGAGGTGCACCAGGAGTGTCAGCGTCGGGAGGGCCGTTTTCTGGGTCTCCTGTTGTTTCCTCTCGTTTCACACCTTGTACACTTTCTTCCAGTTGACAGCAATCCATCACTGTATTAGGATATTCACGGCCACTGTAAAAACACAAAGTTTTACAAATTATTTAATGGCTTTATCACAATATAGTAATTTATAGAAAATGAATATATTAAAGGAAAGCTTACCTAATAACATAATTAACACATATTATATTCTGTTCTTCCGCGTTTTTGGAGGAGCAGACGACGGTGGCACACGTTTGCATCCAGGTGTACCCGCCGAGCTTGTTCATTATTCTGTAGTAATGTGTCAGCACTTGACCTTTATTCATCACTGTAACAAGGTAAAAAGTTTAATCAAAATACTCTAAAAATTTCAAAAGAACCTGTAAAAAATAGTATTCGCTATAATAGTGTTATTTTTTTATGTACACGACATGGCCTAGACTTTACTTTTAAACCTTTTGAACTTAATGTGACTTATTGTGGCACTGTGAGAATGATATTCGCGATTGAAACCAACTGTTCTAAAAATATTATTAAAATTATTTTAGGCAAACCTACTTCTATTTGTAATCTAAACTGCTACCTTGTCCTTAATCCTTATTCGTTAGTTTTCTTCCAGTAGACCGATAAAACCGTGACATATCCAACACAATCATGGTGTACACACACCATATAATAATTACAAAGAAATAATAGAGATTAATCATATAATTCAACCATAATAATATTCATAATAACTAAAGCAGGACAGATATTCATAATCGCGACCTTGAATTAGCGACATAAAGCGTATGATGACGGTAATATAGTATATTGTGTGGTTAATGATTTTGTTAAAACACAAACCTTAAGACTTTTTTGTCGACAACCAAATTGCGAATGCTTCATTTTGTCGATTAACTTATTATAAAATCGGTATGCAACGTGATCAAAATTGATTTAGCATATCATTAGCTGTGAACTAGTTAGCGACATAACAGTATAATAAAATTACCTTTATTTATAATAGAAGTACTTGGTATAGTATTTATAATTGATTCAATATATTAAAATTATATCACTTTTCCTTTAGTCTTGCGCGTGCGCAGCTCTGACCGATGCATTATATTCCATACGTACAAAGCACAAAGTGTTCGACATGTGTATTGTGTACGTGAATCATTAAGACGAAGCAGCTTTTTGGTTTTGTTGTTTTATTGTTTATTGTTGTAATTTACAATGAGGCTGGCCGCAAGCCAAAAGTTAGGCGTCATTTGTGAATAGTAAACTTATTGTTGTGGTAGAATCGTATTGATTAAATATTTAAGGTATTTCTAATTTAAAAGTTACTTATGCAAATCTATGTAATATAATTTAAGTAGGTATGGATATATCTATAATCTGCATACATATATCTATATATAAAGAGGCATAAATAAAACAGTTCATATAAATAAAACGTTTTCTACTCTGTTTGTTAACCGATTTTCTTTTTTTTTTATTAATTAGCTTAATGAGCTTTTGTGTTATCAATGTAAAAAATAGTTAGCTTTTTTATAAAGATAGCTAGCTGTACATTGATGTATGTTTCCCTCAAATTTTCAATGAAGATTTTGATCGAATTTCGGCCACTAGGCCTACACTAGTAATAATTGCCTTACTACATACGTATCTTAGTATGTCATATTATTGGAGTTCCTCCTACACTGTAGGTAAAGTTTGTAAGTTTGGATGTAGGAGAAAATCTCTAAAACTACTGCTCTGATACTTTCACAACTAGGTAGGTACATCATCGTCGAGTCCTATGATATTTTTTATTCCGATCTGGAGTAATACCTAGGACTCAGGAACGCAACAGAGCGAAGAGAGTGATATTTGGACTAAATGACTGATTCATCAAAGCTCAGGCTCAACAACTAGATAAGTCCAGTGGTTCATCCAGCTAAAAGCATATGGCTAAAATCGTGTGTATTTACGGACGGTACGGACTTGGATAACCGATATAAAATTATGCTTTTGAAATTCGTCCCTAAAGACTACAGTTTTCCGAGTATACTACACTAATATTTCAAATATAAAATTAGTGAGTGAGGAAGTAACGTAAGTGAATGAGTAAGTGATACGCTTATAGGTCATAGACAAAACCTACTGTTTTGCGGCCGACAAAATGGTTAAACAATATTTTTAAAAATTTTCCACTATTTATTATTGCTTTTCGAAGCTATTAATTAACAACTATTTAAGTGTTTAGGTACCTACAGTTAAAAATTTCAAAGCCATAACAATGGGTCTGATTAACGTATAGGTAGTTGTTAGTGAAGCAATGATAAGTAGGGCAAAGTAGCAATCATAAGTAATTTTCCTGCTTATTTCATAGAAATCGATTATCCTTATCGATTGACACAAACGATTGTTTTCGATTATTCGTCCACCCATGACCCAATAAGAGTGAAATCAGCCAGCAATAATGGCGTAACGACACTTTGTATGCAGTGTATGCGAATAGAAATTCATGTCAAGAAGACATCAAGGCAGCAGGTAAATTTACAGCTGATCTCATTTAAGACGTCTGTAAATATTTTTTAACTTTCTATTATTTATGTTTAAATTATAATTACATTTAACAATACTTCAAATGCTCTTAATATGTAGGGAAATATTATTGCTACATTTTTTTTCTTTAAAATTTACATGGTTTGATTAAATATGATTCATTCATTAAAAATGGTTAGCAATTGACGAAGGTCGCGTAACACATACATAAAAATCATAATTGAACACTCTTGAAGTTTTTAGTTTGTCACTATAACAAGCCTCTCATACTAAAAAAAATGTTATAATTTATATATTATCAGCATTTTTTTCATACAGATATTTTCTAACTTATGCTACTTATAATATTAATTAGCCTTTTACAAAAACTTACTTATGTAGTAACAAACAATATAAACAAAAAGAAGTCACATTTAACAATAAAAAGCTATATAAAATACAAACTGTCATTTTAAGCTCGCCGTTTAAAAGCTTAAAAACTGAAGATTTAAATCAATAAAATATTTGTCTGATTGCAAAAGCTTTAATTTAATCAGTAGATACGTTAAACACACATTCGAATGGTATAAAAATAGTTATAAAACTGTCTGTTATCATTAATACATGATTCAAATAGCGTAGGTGGCATACGAAAGCTGCAAATTTCATTACGTAGACATATATACTACATATATATATATATATATATATATATATATATATATATATATAATAAAAGTAGAAAAATATATATCACCAAATAATGTCATTTATGTGTGTGATATCATTATTTTTCCACGTATCCGTCAGAATACAATTTAGG
The DNA here is from genome assembly GCA_921882275.1 of Brenthis ino. Classification (NCBI taxonomy): domain Eukaryota; kingdom Metazoa; phylum Arthropoda; class Insecta; order Lepidoptera; family Nymphalidae; genus Brenthis; species Brenthis ino. The sequence goes on along the minus strand of OV170229.1, from coordinate 25,443,728 downwards.
CCTAGCGCCGTACCGTTTGTGATTTGAATAATAATATCGTAGCATCATTTCCTTTCTGCTTTGAAACGTGGGAAATGTCGGTTTTAATGCTCTATACCTATTCTTTTTCTTTATATAAAATCAAATATGTATGTTACTTGATTTTCAGTGAGTCATCTATACATACATATAATAAAATTCTAACTGATTCGAATTTGTAGATTAAATATTTTTTAGAAAACTTTATTGAAGTAGTATTATGGATACAGATGCCGAATCTATAGATTTTAGATTTTTTGTCTGTTTGTCTAGAAACGCCTCACGAGTAAACCACTGGACAGACTGATGAAATTTAGCCAGGTCAACATATAGGATACTTTTTACTGCGGGAAAATAATATCTCAGCTCTGAGAAATATAAAGTTAAAAAGTAAGGTAAGGTAGGCAACGGTGAGTCACTGGTTTGTCATAAGTTTAGGTATATCATAGAACTAGCAGAACCCGCGGCTTCGCTCGCGCAAAAACTACAAAATTTTTAAAAAGGTAATTTCATACAATCTTTTATCCTCTATTTTATATAGGATGAATATCGAAAATGCTAAAATACGTATTCATTTAATTGTATTGAAGAGCATTAATACCAAGTTTCAAGTAATTCTGATCATAAATATATTTTTTGGATTGTATTATAACGTGTTTTCTCGTGGAAATGAGATAATATCCCGCGGTAAAAAGTAGCCTATGTCACTCTCCAGCCAAACTCCATACAAAAAATTACGCCAATCAATCACTTCGTTTTGACGTGAAAAAAGAACAAACAAACAAACAAACAAACAAACAAACAAACAAAGATCATCCTACAACTTAATACGTCCTCAATAAAATATTATGATTTTGGACAAAAACTATGTACCCACGCCATATCTACATACAAATTTCCACATCGACAAACCAAACAAATAGTACTACACTTATGTAACAAGATGGCCGCCGATTAACTCGAATCACGAAGTCTCGACGTCATTTAGTAACTTTTTCACCACATTGATAGCTTTATGAGACCATTAATTTGAATTTAAAATGCACAATATATAGATGCCGGTCAAATGTGGACATTTCTGGCATAGAATAACAATGTATGAATTAACATAAAACACCCGGTGTTTACTAGAAAGCGGGTAATTTGGTTACAAACGTACACGCGAATGAGAATCCTTATTTTAATATTGTATATAAAGTATGTATATAATAAAATTAGAAGATTACGGCTAAAACTTCCGTCAAGGCACGATGGCGGAATTTTAATAAGGTTAGTATAAACTTTGAATAGCCTATAAAAGTTGCTCCGAAAATATCGACGAATATTTTTGCGTTATTTTTAAAATAATTTTTTTTTCTTAATTTATAGAAAAATAAGTGACAGAAGAGACATTATTCTGTCGAAATTTAAATATTTTGTATATGGTGTTTGTATTTATACAGCAATGATATACATAGAAAAAAAAAAACGCTTATAATATATATTTTTTTAATTTTCCGAACAACTTTTCCATAACAGACCCTAAAAAATTTTATACAGCCTAGTTATGTACATTACAAAAAAACTTTTGCCAAATCTGTCCACCCGTTCTTAAGTCATGCTCTAACAAACGCACAGTGTTTCACATTTATATTATAAACATCTTAAAAAAATACTAAAAATAATATAATAATCAAAATATTTATAATAATCAAAATATTTATAATATACTTACAATCAACGTGACACTTTCTAAGTTTATTCGCGTCTTCGCCGTGGCATAGAGCGTAAAGGTTTTTTCCTGTTAACTCCTCAGCAGTGTACCCGAGTAACTCCGACACCCTGCTGGTAAATACAAAATAATCCATTAAATCGTTTGATAATGCAGAAAATTAATTTCTTTCAAAGATAGACCTTCTAGTTTTAGGCTATCGATATTATTATTAGTATTTTGAAAAGATAACTTAGTAGCAATCTAGTTTTAATTGCATTAAGTAAAAAATATAGGAAGTTAGGATACGATTTCGTTAAAATTTCGTTAATATTTACCGTAATAATAAAAAAAAAAACAATAAACTAATAGATTAATTGTTCAACAAGTATGTTTGAATAAAAATTACATTACCAATTTTTTTAGATCGTGGTGAAATAGCAAACATGTTACTTAAAAAAAGTTTTATTGTAATAAATTTAATAAACTTTACGACATAGTCTATAGCTTCTCAATGTAGACGGCTCTCAAGGGGTCAATTTTTTATAGAGTTTATGTCCGCTTAGCTTATGTCTTATATGTAAGTTTAGTCGGTTGCTAGCATTTTATGTATGGTCATTTTATGATGTGCATACATACATATTTATCCGATACACTAAAAAATATATTTTAGAAATCATGTCATTGTAATACCTGGGCTCGCAATGCGCTATTCTGAAGTCGAAGTTGATCCTCGTTACGAACATATCAGATTCCAATCTTATTTCATGTACAGATGGCGGCGGCAAGGCTATGGCGAGAGCGACCATGCCTAGTAACGATGGTGGGGTCTTACGGCTATGGGAGAAGGTGTACTGTGGTCGAAGACGGCATAGCATTAGTACCACCTGAAAAGAAAAGAGATGATTTTGAAGAAAACACGTTACTAATATAATGCAAAAGTTTGTATGCGTGCCTATTTATTACTTCTTCACGTTTGTACGGCTGGACGAATTATAAAATAAATTATTTAATAAATTGGATGAAATTTAGTACATAGATTAGACTATAACATAGAATAATACATAAGCTACTGGTGGTAATAAAGTTTGCTGAAAGATGGCGCTGCCGGTATATAATGTTATACAAAAGGAACCTAGACACGCCAGTGAAGTAACTGTAAATCACCAGTAGAGCATAATATATATAAATAATATATAATTGTATATATAATATATAAATAATTTTTTTTTTTACTTTTTTCTTAAAAGTTGAAATGAAATGAAATAAACTTTATTTAATTAGACTTATTACAAGTACTTTTGAATCGTCAATTTAATGAAAGCGTCAGCGTAGTCAGTCCGTGAGGAAGCTACCACCAGCTCGGAAAGCAGTTCTGCTGAGAAGAACCAGCGAGAAACTCAACAGTTGCTCTTTTAAATATACAGGTTATATTTATTTTATTAACATAAAATTATAGATAGCCTACATATTAATCAATATCATCTAATTCCACACATTTTCATCAACGAGAAACTCTTGCTCAATAAAATATTTTTAATTTTATCTTTAATTTTTTGAAAAGGTAAATCTAGGTATATAGGTAGGTAGATTTGATTTCATGTAATATATATACATATATGAAAAAATCATATATGCAAGTATAAAAGTAGGAATTAACAAAATACTCGTTAGTTAAAAAAAAGTTTAAACGAGTACTTATTTAGGATATTTAATTTTATTCTGACGAAATCCTAAACGGTTTGACTGAGTTATCATAATAATATGAGATGCCATTAGATTCGTCTTAATTGTGGGAATAGATAAAGATATAGGGTTTGTACAGATAATTCTTTTCAGTTTAAACATTTAAAGCTGGCAGTTTTTTTTATTTTGTTTTTTTTTTTATTTTATTATAATTCGTTTGGATTCATAAAGAAATATAGGTATGTGATGAAAATTATTAAACAAATAATTTAATACAAAATCTAAATTACATTTCAAAACCTAACTCAGAACTTTTTCTTCTTATTATACATACTTTGAAACTTTTCAAATTATACTTGAATATACAAGATTATAGAGGCAGAGGTGACAAACTTTCTAAGAACACGTACACAGGTAGCTCAAGTCAAAAAGGATTAATGCAAAATTTTCGCAATAAAATGTACGCCCGTGGCGCAAGACCCATATAAAGGGTTACAAACGATTTTCTCTAATTGTTCTGTCGATATTTGCGAATTGTATGAGCAATTTAGATGAAGATAAACACGAATTATGGGTTCAACTCTCAAACTGCTAATCTCGAGATTTGTAATATATTTTACGTGCTTATACCATTTTGTTCTAAGAAATATTTGCTTTTAGTACTATTTACTATATTTTTTATATGACGTGGGTATATGATAATATTGTGTATATACCTAATTTTATTGTTTTTGATATATAAGAAGGTCAAAAGATCAATTTTGCAACTTTGAAATAATTCGTAGCACTATTACCACAAACAATTTTCTTAAAAAAAAACTATTTTAAAGCGAATAAAGTATATCTCAGAAAATTTTCTATTACGCTTAGCTCTACCCACCTAGTACGTTATTCGCAGGTCGCTACAGATATAATCGCATTTTATGTTCTAACACCGAGTTAAGGCAAAAATTATGGGCCACAATTCGCCCTGCGGCACCCCACGCTCGCTATAACTCTAACAATAACATTTGTGATCCAAGGCCGGATAAAGCTATGAAATAATTTAGGAGTAATAAAATCATAATTCGTGTATTTATGACACCAGTATAGTATAATAATCATATTTTGTTGTGTAAGAACAAAAATTGATTTTAAGTTCAAATCATTGAAATAAAACTCGCAAAAGTTGAATTCCATAAACTTAGTTATTAAATAATTGAAACTTCATAAAGGTATATTAATATACATAAAAGTATGTATATAATCTATACATATAATAAAATTGTAACTAAGCTGAATCTGTACATTAAATATTTTTTGGAAAATCTTATCGAAATAGACATTATTATCAATACAGAGGCCGAATCTATAGTTTTTAGAATTTTTGTCTGTCTGTCTGTCTGTTACCGCATCACAGAAAAACCACTAGAGGGATTTTGATGAAATTTGGTATGGTTATAGCTGGTTATCCGGGTCAACATATAGGATACTTTTTACCGCGGGAAAATATCTCATTTTTGAGAAAAAATACAAAACTGCAATGTAAGAGTAGATTAACATGTAAAACCTAATAATTTGGTTTTTGATCATCTGAATGCGGGCGGAGCCGCGGGCAACGCTAGTATATATATATATATATATGTTCTTATTTTTCTCACTGTAGTCACAAAAAAGTATAAAACTTAAGTCATTAACAAATATAACTGTTATTATAAAAGTAATAACAGCCATGTTAAATATAACATAAATGTAAACAATGGCCTGAAATAACGACACAAAACCTAATGAGACACGCACGTCGGCTATCCAGATACCCACCCGCCAGTTACCACTCTCGGTTCTCGAACCATTCCATTCGCCATCCTTGTTTCTTCCCACCTAGATTGAAAATTAAACTTAGCTTCCATTTATTTTTCAATCTAAATATCATTAGGAAAATGTACAAACCGAAAATATTCATTGTTAAAACTCGTTTGAGAGTAATATAGCAATGTAACATCAATTTATGGTATATTTTTGTAAAATAAAAAAATATATGTAGAATTTTAAGAAATATTAATTACAACGATGGACTTTTTAGTACACCGGCATTCTACTGTCTGAGCTTGAAGATATGACTTTCATACAAATATAATATTATTGTTTAGAACTCCTTAAAACTCTACCAAAGCTTACATTTCTTTTATTAATCCTTACCCGGTATCCAGATGATTTGAAGTGGCAGCCTCTCTTCGTTAAAGTACTCTTCATCCTAACACAGAAGGCTCGATCCATGCCTTTGTACAACGCCCCGCTAGCTGCTAGGCTCATTTGTGATGATACTGTAGAAGAAAAAACAATTATTAATATTAGATCGATTGCATTGGTTACACTAAAACAAGTATTAATAGTATTCAGCCCTTTTTAACGTCCCACTGCTGGGCACCGGCCTCCCTTCAATACGAGGGGGATCAGACCATAGTCCACCACGCTGGCCAAGTGTGGGTTGGCGGACATAATGAAACAAAGCAAACGATATTTAAGTAATGTCGTGTAAAAAAATCCTGTTCATCATATTTTTTAAAAGTTCATTAGCTAAAAGATTTTCAAATAAGTTTTACGTCAAATACAATTTTCCAAGCATCATATAAAGAAGCGTAAATGCTTGAAATTCAACTGATGGTTTGATTGGTTACAAATTTGTAGTTAGAGGTGATCGATGGGAGCCAAGAAGCGTCTAGTAATTGATTTCACTGATTATATAGGCTTAAAAATACACAGTGTCTCTCAAACTGTAATAGCATTCCTTCTCACAGATAATGCAAAGAACGACGAAAAAGAACCTTTAAAAAAAGATATTTAGTTTTATACTTAATTCCTATAATATCGTTTTTAGTTGTGTTATATGAACACATAATTAATAATTATTTAAAATATCACACTTTTAGTTAATAAAGTTTAGAAATCGCTGGTACAGTTTCATCGTCAGCTATCATGGGTATCAGATGACAATATGGCTTTATCCACGGGTTTCACCTGTCCATCACGTTCTTTCACCATGCCATCCCAACAATTAGCTACTGTCACATCTGATCCTGATTGATTTTTTCCAAAACGTTTTTTACACAGTAATAGATTCCTTTGCATCACGTGAAGTTAAAAAAACTAGGTTAATTGAGTGCCTTCTACTAACGCTTAAGTTTTTGTTAAGTTCGAAATTAATTAAAGTCTCAATGAGGGTATATTTCTTGGTAGTTTAAGCTTAAACATGTTACAGACCATTTTAAATGAAGGTATAGTTGTTACAGACAGCCTACCCACAAATAACAAAATGTCAAAATGGAACCAAAAATCAAAATAAACCCGCGAAATAATCCGAAAAGATAGTTTTATTTAAAATGTCAAATATTCGCGTAAATCTAAGAAAGTATTATTACAGACTACATATTTTACTTCCTCTTACTAAAAATAAAAAGAAATATTTCATCAAACGATTAACATCTATAATCATGGACTAAAAATACTTTTTTTAGTTCATTAGATGACGTACAATAAATATTTACGTATATCATAAGCACTTGTTTTCACTACCGGCAATCAAACTGAAGTTTTTGTCAAACAGAAGTGTCAAATACGCAAAATCACGAATCGTTTTAACTTTAGCAAACAAAACAAATAATTTATTTGGAAAAATATAAAATGACGAAACACGTTAAATGCAGATCAAACTTTTTACGACGAAATGTCTTTAGCGTTTCCAGATGCAGTGGAGCGAGTAACAGCCGACGTTAGAGAAATTATATGCCAGATATTTTTTGCCTGTCTTCACCTTAATTACTTAGCCTATATTTAGGAAAAAAAAATGTGTACGAGTACTATCATTTCGAAAGCGGAACTATCATATTCAATAAGACTATTTCTTTCCCATAACGTTTAAATATAATATTAATCAACAAGATAAAGGTGTGCCCTGACGCCCCATCGACCGTTTCATAAGGTGCCAACACGCCGTGAAGATTCCATAATCTAATTTCAATTTGGTGCACAATTTATTACATTACCACTGGGCGTTTGAATGAAATTTTTGGAACAGTACAGTCACAAGTCGAAATGGTGCGTTAGCCTCCGAAATGAAGGAACTTTAATTGAATTTCGTATAGTTTTTTTCTCGTCTTGACAGAGAGGTCGCTCTTTTTTGTATTGAAACAGTTTTAGCTGGAAAATGCAGCTAAGTAGATTGGCTAACGGTGTCATCGCTTCGTTTTAGAAATGAGTGCATTTTGTTTTTTATATTCTAATTTCAAAGATAACTTGCATGTAATGTATCGATTGTTATTTAAATAGTATTTACTTTTCCTATACTTTCAGGATTCGTGTTTATTCGATAAAAAATCATATTTACTAATTTTATGAGACTAAGCAATGAGCATGTCTTCTGTATAATTTATAAAGACATGCCTAAAGCCACGTTCGCAGTCTCATTTGCTCAATATAAAAATAAAACTACAAGTTCTATTCAATTTTTTGTTGTCTTTTTCTTCTTTGTCTATTTATCCTGTTACAAATTGAAATGACGGAAGTAATTTCTGATTGACAACTTTATCACGAGTGATAATTATTTGAATAAAATGATGATGACGAATCATTTAACTAGCTTTTAGTTTATCTATAGATAGGAGTAGCTCCTTCTACGTTGGTTACAGGTTTTGGGCAGAACAATTATTTTCATCGATCATACAAACTATTAGTACCAAGTAAATATTATTTATTTCTCATATTCTACGAGCGCTTAGCTGATACTAACATAAAGCATCAGATATAAACGGTGGTTGAAATTTAGCATATAATAGTAGTTTAGATGTCATGATAGTCATCCGATAACGTTTGCACTTAGTCAGATCAATGAAACCGCTAATTTTAACATCTATCTGTATCTATAATAGACGAATTTGCTGAAATTTGCATCATGCACGCCCAACGTTTACTACAGGTCACCACAAATTTTAGCATTTGAATGTATTCGTTCCGATGAAAATGTCTTATGAAATAACGAAAAATAAAAAACACGTGGTTCGCAAAATTACTCCACTTGTTTATAAATTGACTGTCTCTGATGAGTTTAAATAAAAATAGAGATTTATTTTGATAATAAGTCATAAAATTCATGATAATAGCCATATAAGGATTCACCTAATCAAAGTTGTACGCTCAAAACTTAATTTAATAACCAAAAACTTTGTTAGATGGATTTTTACATCTTTATACTGTATGATTCCCATATTAAATAGGCAATGTAAGATTATCATTTCTTTTAAATAGGGATTAATTGCGACATTGCATATATGTACTTACCATCTGGGTTATTAGTTCCGTGTTGGCTGCCTTCCTCACTGCCGGACGCAGGGCTGTTCAACCCTGCACCACCTCGGCCAGCTAAGGAAAGACCGAGCTGTTCCGCAATCTCTGCGTGATCAGCTTGATGCACGTAGTCAAATATGCTACTGCCCGTCATTTCTACCTATGAAGGGAGTTAAATTAATAAAATATGGAAAATGTTAGGAAGTCATTAAAAATTCAAAAAGTACATTCTAGCATTTTCATAAAACTTTATTTCTAGTACTAGTATAAGTCTTTTAGTAGAAGTTTTGTTTTGAAAATGTTTACTATGAAATGTATTTCCTTGTAATAATTTTATTTTGTAAATGAATTTTATTACAAACAAATATATAATAATATTGTGGACGTATACAAAAATAAGAAGCTGATAAATCCTTGGTCGTATCGATTTTTCCTTACGTTAGAAGGTTCCGAGTTAATATTGTCAGAACGTGATCCATAATGCTTGAATAATAAAGTTTATAATTGAAATTTATGGTAGCCAAATGAAGAGTCACGTACAGCATCGTTATGAATGAACTAACAGTTATCATACATCGCATGGCAGGTGGCTTTGAAAACAACAATAAAACATACAAACTGGAAGCCGTGAAGACAACCTCGAAGGCATAGCAGACGTTTATAAACAACGTAATTTGTCTACTATACATGATAAAGCCGTAGATAAACTTAATTGTAGCTAAATTTTTAATAACAAAACAAAATTTTAAAAACATTTTCAGTAATCAAGGTAAATAAAGTTGTAGAACAATTTTGATGATGTAATATTAACATAAAGCGGCATAAACGCAAGTCATTATCATGAATTAGGCAGCTTTTTATTTGGCAGAGGAAACAATTATTCATAAAAAATTCCATAAAAGATATGATTTTTTTCATGATCACTATTGGAATACTGGTTGCTATCTAACTTTCTTATAGATCCTTCCACGGTGTATGCAAATGTAACTTTAAATAAATTTATCAAATATAATTGTGAGATCCTATTAGGCATTCAAGTGTCGTGTATCCGCAGTGGTGCCGCGCATGTGAATACCACAAACAATGGTGACGTTACGGTGGTCGGTTCTGGGAAAGATCCTTAGGATTTTATGGCATTTACCGATTCAACGATTGACGGCCTACAAATTTGAAGTGGTGACAGGTGATATGAAGCTGAATAAATTAGCTGAGTTCGCAGTATCGTCATTGCTGCTATGACACTCATGATGGGTGAAGCTGGACTTGAATATGAAAGTTGTGTGCGAAAATATATTGCTTTAAGTATTGTATAGTATTGCTTCTTGAAATTTCAAGACGTAACATCAGAATCTATGAAAATGATAAATATAAATCTATAAACCCAAAAGAAAATATCGGAAGAATATAAAAGTTCTATCGTCCAAATAGATTTCCAAATAATAATGAACAAGAACCATCACGTAAATAATTTTCAAGAAAGGGTCCGAACATGTCAAAACAAAAAGTAAAATATCCATTTTCGGATTTATCTTTAGAAATATGATTTCCTATTGTCGACGTTATCAGTCTTTAAGGGCTCCGAAAAAATGGCGGCAGAATTTAATATAACAGGAGCGTCAGAACGTTGCTCATAAGAAAGTTGTATCTGCTTATTTACCAGGAAGTTTATGTATTTTATAACGCACACTACATTACATAGTGTCCATATGTTAGGTGTTTGGATGTTGTTTGTGTCGGTGTGCGTGTACGGGGGTGTGTGAGTGCTTCACATTAGGATGAGAGGCACGCGCGCGCCTTGCCCGCGACGTGACTGGCATCTCTCATCGTCCTTTTCCCCCCATTCGCTGTCTCACACCACCCTCCAGCCATTTTGGATCAACTGTTTCTCAGTTTTCAGATCTTTTCCTTTTCCCTTTAATTTCGTAATGTTTAATTTCATCTGGATGTAAATTTCCCGTCTTTAGTGGGTAATTTTTTTGCGTTTTAAATACATTTTTATCTTTTTATATTTATCGACACTTTCTTAGTGTAAATAATTGCAGCCATATTAGGACAGGTTTAAAATTTTGGAAATTATACCAGAAAAACATCATTTTTCGTTTATTATATACAACAACTAAATAAAGTGACATTAAGAAAGTTAATGTTAACAAATATTCTTTCACGTCGTATAAAAATAACACAAAAACTAAAATAAAAACATATTCATTCATAGTTCACATGAGACGCGATGTAATCGTCGTTTCGGCGTTAAGGCATCCGACAGATCGTGGATAAGGCTCGTGTACGTGGGCGGATAGATTTTTTTTCTTAAATTACAATTGCACCGACGTTGTTAAAACAAAAGCGTTATGAAGAATTGTTATAAAATTTAGTTACAATTTTTTACAGTAACTCTAACTTATTACAGCTATCTATACATCCTTTTTTGTAAATACTACACAAATGAATTAGTAAATAAATAATTGTTATATTAATTCAATTTCTTAAATTTAAAAACCTTTCTATCTCTATATTATGCCTTATTTAAACCTTTGCTTGGGTTCATACCTAGGTACGTTTTAACGAATAGTATGAATATCCAACGGAAACCGTACACCTTTCCGGGATAAAAAGTAACCTGTTTGTTATTTCAGACTATAATCTCTATGCCAAACTTTCGCATTTATAATATTTATTGGATATGTGTATACCTATACATATATAGGATGTGGACGATGTTGTATCAGACGGTTTCAAATTATTTAAATAATCATCCACCTTTCTACTTATCATCCTCATTAATTTGCCAAATGTCACTAATACTTCTATTCTAGTAAGTGATTATCCACACTCTGTACGTCTCGCATTTTAATGTGCATTACTAGTTACTACTATCGTAGAATTAATTTACTACTTTCACTATCGCGATAGTTCGAATAGTTTGAAACGAGACAGAAGAGTATAGATGAGAGATACTTTTACACATCTGTCTACAAGTTTGTTCGCTAGCGACTATCGAGTTTATGGTCGGAGTAAAGGCAACATAAATATGCATACTGCGACTATATATTTTAATTACAATGTATTTATTTATAAGGGACTTAATTTATTATACATAAAAATAAAATAAATATATTTGCAGCACGTGGTAGTGCATTACTTTTATCGCCTTACTTCATTATGATTAGTACCTACTCGAAAAAATTAGCGGATTGTCTCGTAGCATAAAATTTTCTTGGACAAATATTACAGTTGTAATATCAAAATAAAAATATAAACCTAAGTATGATCAAATGTTGAGAGATTCTTTATTAAAAAAATGTATTACAGGTTCCAGACTCGTAATAGATCATCTCAACTCAATCATAAATTCTTAAAAACCAGATGAATTATCACTTAACTATTACTAAATTCGACTTTCATAATAATATCTCGAGTACCTAGGTATGTTATTATTATATCTTCGAGGTTTTACGAGTACCATCGCAGTTTGGCCGAATAAAATATATGTATGTATGTGTAGGCATAATTTTCGGCCCAGATTTTTTACTTTTGAATAACTTAATCATATAAATTGTTTAATAATATAATAAAAAGGTTAAATACTTACTTGTGATAGTCCTAAATATATTGAAACAGTTTCAGATATGTACAGAAATCTTCCATCGGCTGCTACTGACAGCGCGAACCCGTCGAGAGACTGTGAACAAAAAATATTAATATAAATATTATATTATACTAAATCAAACTGCTGTTATAAATACGAAAGTTTGTAGGTATATGTGTGAATGTTTGTTACCCCTTTACGTTGAAATGGCTGAGCTTATTTGTATGAAATTTAATATGGAAATAGAGTATGACCTAGAGTAACACACGTGCATTTGTTAAGCACCTAGAGACGCACGCGGGCGAAGTAAGGGTGAGTCGCTAGTAATTAATATGATTTCAAAACATCACCTGATCATGATCTTTTGTACTTTGATTTCTTATATCTATATTCTAATCTAATATTTCTGTAATACAGAGTTAAATGACTTAGTAGGTATTTCATAAAATATTTGTAATTTGTAATTTGTAATATAAATTTGAAATATGTTGCTTTATAAGAATATAGGTACTTCTAATAACAACAAAACTAATAATTTAACAATAATTTTATGCACATTGAGCAAGCGCCGCACAATCAAGTTCAATATTACAGAATACAGAGCTAGACAAAGTACCGTTGACAAAATAAAATATTAAACAATAAACATATTATAACATGAAAAAAATAATAATGTATATATTGCAAGTGCAACGATAAACGTAATTTAAAAAGCGTAATGATCGATAAAGCGATAATTTTTGTTATACACCAGAAGCCTAAATAAGCATTTAGTTTCAAGGAGTATTGCAACTTACTCAAAACTTGACTTTGTCTCACTATATTTAACCAATAAATACTAAGTTAAGTACAAGTTGGTTCGTCAATAAAAAAAATCTGTAACTTAAAAAGAACTTTATTACTCAATAATAGGTAAATATCTACAAATGTACACATATAAATAGGCAAAAACAATACACTTCAGTACCTTTTTTGCCTTTGTTTCTTATTTTTTTTTAATCAATAGCTATTGACCAGCTTTAGTTTATCAATAAACAAACTGTAAGTTAGTTTTTTTATATATTGATTATTATGGTCAAATTTCGACCACTGGAAGAACATTAATTTATTAAAACCACCAAAAATTTATTTTGCAAGCTGTACTCATTCTTAGAAAAAAATAATAGTTTCATATCCATCAATTCGGTATTGGTGACAAAAAAGCTAAACAAATAGTAAACGGTGAAAAAGTGTTATGACGCGGACAGTACTCAACAATAGTCTATTTACTAGATGAGACCGTTTTATATGTATGTCGATTTTTATTGATTTTTATTCTTATATTGTGTTGCAAAGATGATAAAAACGGCGTTTTTCAACATGTATGAAATAACAAATTTGATTCCCTCTTAATACTATGGCAGAAAGTGAGAAAAACTACTGAGTTTTGAGAGTTTAGTTAGTTAGTTTTCATTGGTTTAATTGTTAAAATATTTTGCAGAACTGTTTATTATATTACATGGACATGGAAATAAGAATAAATAAATAATATGAATAAAGGGAAACTAAAGAGACACAATATCTTAATAATATAGCATTAGTAATAAAATTGTAGTCATATCCAGTAATTTATTTCAACGACACTTATAATGATAGACAGTTGACAAAATAGTTGTAGAGATGAATCTTTTTTATCGGAACTTCAATTAATCGGTTGTTGTGAATCGAAAAAAAAAAAGAATGGAAAGCGGTACTAATGTTTTACCACCATTTCTCCAGACGTGAGTCTAGTTCAAAATTGTACAATTTGTACATGTCATTAGAGCAATAAAAATAAATTTGGTTTTTCATTCATTTTAAACTAACTGTAAAATTGAGACGTAGTAAATAAAGTAGTCGACTTAGTAATTTAGGTTCTAATTAGGTGTATCGAGATCGATGAGCGTGCGAGGCGAATATTTGTATCTGCCTTATAAATATTTTCATCGATGTATAGATGTATCTAGAATAGTGCTCCCTAGTGCATATTTCTAAAATCAACGAGATGTATGGAAGAAAAAAAATAATTTTTATGTTTTTATATTTCTATCACAATGTATTTATATGGAAGGCTACGTACCTAAACCTATATTAAACCATCTAATCTATAATATAAAATTGAATCGCTGATTGTGTTGGTAAATGCAAATCTCGAGAGCAGCTGAACCGATTTCGCTAATTCTTTTTTTAGAATATTCCTTGAAGTACGAGGATGGTTCTTACGGAGAGAAAAAATTAAAAAATTGCCTGAAAAAGTCTAAAAACAACACTTTTCTATACTCCCATACAAAAGATTCGTAATAATACTTAAAAGTCAATTTGAACTTTAATACTATAGGTACCATAAAGTTTAAGTGTTAGTGGAGAGGTTCCGGAAGGCAAGACATTTCAGTGACGTTAGTATCGTATAAATATTAATGTCAATATTATAAACAAAAAAAAAATATATGGGTAACGCTGGCTAATAACTATTTATATCTATTTAAAACGTACCTAGCGACGAACCCGAGCGAAGCGAGGGTGAGCCGCTAGTTCTATATATAAATAAGCAAAGACAAAACAGCTCACTAGGTACCATTTTCTCGTCTGAGTGTAATCAGATTTTTTTAAAACAAACTATAAAAACTTTTATTTATAAACAGATAGATTGAACATTGACATTTTAACATAATAGGTTTTTTTCACTTAGGATTTTCTTCCTTGTTTGTTTATTAGCTATTGACAAGCTTTGGTGTTATAATTTTTTTTTTGGAAATGTTAGTTTTTAATGCAGATATGAACGAATTTCGATCACAGAGCGAACACTAAAAAATCACGCAGCAAATAAACATTCTAGTTTGACTGATTTATTCAGGTGAAACGATCAAAACCAACTATTGTTAACGAAAATATTAATATCGATTGTGTTACGTAACAATGTGGAGTGACCTTACTGGAGCATGTACGTCCTTATTTTTTTACTTAAAACGTACAAGAACTCGACCAAAGCAAGGAATCACGTACTAGCTGTTCTCGACAGAAACCGCAACACCCACAGTGTTATAATACAAGGCGATTGCATAAAATTATAATTTACGTGATCGAGTGACAGGTAAATCGATTTTTTTAGCATTCCGCATTCATAACGGTGAAACGCGATAATAGGTTGTGCAAACATCTATATTTAGGTGAATTAAATGCTTTAGTAAATATGTACTACAAAAACTATAGATCGTATAATATTAAATTATATGTAACTAGCATTGCCCGCGGCTCCGCCCACGTTCAGATGACCAAAAACCAAATTCTTAGGTTTGACATATAAGTATAATCTTACATTGCAGTTTTTGCATTTTTTCTCAGAAGTCAGATATTTTCCCGCGGTAAAAAGTATCCTATATGTTGACCCGGATAACCAGCTATCACCATACCAAATTTCATCAAAATCCCTCCAGTGGTTTTTCTGTGATGCGGTAACAGACAGACAGACAGACAAAAATTCTAAAAACTATAGTTTCGGCTTCTGTATCGATAATAATGTATATTTCAATAAGATTTTCCAAAAAATATTTAATGAACAGATTCGGCTTAGTTACAATTTTATTATATGTATAGATATCCAATTTCAGCTGTCATTGATTAAGTTGTTTCTTATGTAGGTTGGTGTATAGAAATAATATAATTTACTATACTTAATCTCTATCGTCTCGTAATCTCTTCTCTGTTTACAAGACATTGGCGAAGTAAGCTATGCCCAAAATCAAATGGCACACCTTATAAGTCTCAGAACAAATAATTGAATTGAAATAATATAATTTAGACGTTTTAGGTTGTCATTTAGTATTACTTTTATATTATGCTTTTCTAATTTCATGGAAAAGACATAAAATTGGAAATTGGCGTTTTAAAATAAATACCTAAACATATTATCTTGCAAGACTGTTACAACAATTTAACCCTATAGTGTCATTTTTATATAAGAAAATCATTTATTATTTATTGTAATATATAATTTTGTTATATAATTTGAAAATTTATACTATCAACTAAAACCTAGACTAAGAATTTGAAATTGAGATTGAATTTGATTGATTGCTTCATAATGACACTAAAAAGTATCATGGATATTTATATATTTATTCTGCATTTCAAATTTGATTGTTGTTCTCTTATAAACAGAATCCATACTCTATAATTTTATGACATATATATGAAATTATTATAAAAGCTTTTTCATTTTTCAACTATTAGAAAAGAATACATAGATAAAAACAAAAACCACAAATTGCTCAAACTCGAGCACAATATGAAATCTTTCCTATGATCATATTATAGTATCTATAAGTCACTAATCTAAGCCAAAAAAAAAAAGAAAAGAAAAACAAACTAAAATGAACTGTCTAAGCGAATAATCAAATTCGGCTGCAGCACTATTATTTTTTTATATATGAAATAGTTTTACTTATAAAAAAGTAAGCGTGATGAATTTTCACTAAGTGGATATTCAGTGTCAATCATTCACAATGCGTCGTTTATGCCAGTCTCATAACAATGGATAATCGATTAAAAACGTAATACCATAACAATGATAATAAATCGATAATTCCTTAATACTTTCTTAGATTTACGCGAATGTTTGACATTATTAAATAAAACTATCTTTTCGGATTATTTCGCGGATTTTGATTGTGTTTTTGATTGTGTAGTTGATTTTGTTAATTGTGGGTAGGCTGTCTGTAACAACTATATCTTTAAGACATGTAACACCTCAGTCTCTCCCGTGACCATGGATGCTGTAAAGCATTCGAAACGTCGGGAAACAAAAATACAAATAAATCCGCGAAATAATCCGAAAAGATAGTTTTATTTAATAATGTCGATAATTCCTTTTAAGAACTTGAATACAGAACCTAAATCACGACGCGATTCGCACTTGACCGAGTTTTTTTAACCAATCCTGTACCACAAAGTATATATTCAATTAATTCTGTTATGAAATTTAGGTGAAACCGTCGAAATATTAAATTGAAGTGTTGAAAGTATTGTATGTTCGGACAATATACGCCGACCTATTGTATAGAAGTTAATTGTAGATATAAAAAGCATGAAGTGGGCAATTGGGAAAGTAAGTCAAGTTCGATTGATTCTTGAGAGTTTTCGGAGGTGACGTAAATGAGCAAACTTTGAAGAACAGGTATTGTAAAGATTGCTAATGTTGACTTGGCTCTGCAACATCCGAAAATGGACTGGGATAAAGAAGGTTGAAAATCTGATCAGGCTAGCCCTGAACATCTAGCTAGCTAGCCTAGCTAGAAGGATGACTGCCGACCTTCAGTAAATGAGAGGCACTTGAAGAAGAAGTAGTTAAAATTTTATTAGACAAACATTTTCTTTTAAATTCCCAGTTATATATAGAAATTTTATTCATACAAGAATTTACAATAGTAAAATTATTCTAATCAATAAAAAAATTAATAGACATTGCCGTTAGAGTAGCTCAAAAGCTAAAAGTATATAAGATAATTTTTGTATTACGATAAAAATTGCTTTCAGATATTTTTTGCTTTAGATATTTTTGCTCGATTTTCGAAGTACCTAATACATTTATTCCTATACTAGCATTGCCCGCGGCTCCGCCCGTGTTCTGATGACCAAAAACCAAATTCTTATGTTTTACATATTAGTATAGTCTTACATTGCAGATTTTGTATTTTTGTAAAAAGTATACTATATGTTGACCTGGATAACCAGTAATCACCATACCAAATTTTATCAAAATCCCTCCAGTGATTTTTCTGTGATGCGGTAACAGACAGACAGACAGACAGACAAAAATTCTAAATACTATAGTTTCGGCCTCTGACATTATGAGCGAAATTATGTCTATTTCAATAAGATTTTCCAAAAAATATTTAATGTACAGATTCAGCTTAGTTACAATATTATTATATGTATAGTTCTATATATATAGAAGAGGTTATATTTATGATTTTTACTTCTTTCCTTAAATTACACAAGCGGAGTCACGAGCAAAAACTAAAAATAAATAGAAGTGCGAAACTTTCAGTAACTCTTACCTGAAGAATGTGTGTGCCTTGATGCTGCTCGAACAGTTCCATCGCAAGACCGATAGCTGTCCGCCTGCTTTGAGCACCTATAAAAAAGAATATAATTTTAATTATCCATATCAACTACGTAGTTATACGTGAGAAACTTTTGTCTTTCGAAATAATAATTCATCAATAACTATAACAAAAAGCTACTAAGCTTATAATCTTAATCTAACTTATATAATACATATCTTTTACTTTTTAAACTCCTAAACTGGATATTATCTCCTTTACTTGATTTGCTCTCGTTACTACTTTTTAAATACTCTTATAGGCAGTGGTAGCCCAGTGGTAACGCACTTGCTTGAGAAACCGAGTGAAGCGGGTTCAAATCGCGAATCATTTCCACCATGATTACCACTTGTCTTACGGTGAAGAAAAACATCGTGAGGAAACCTGTATGTCTGACAGAACCTAGCAAGTTTTCGAAAGACATAATATGTCAACCCGCAATTGGCCAACGTGGTCCCTTCCTGATGTCCCTCGTATTAAAGGGAGGCCCGTGCCCGGCAACGTATTAGTACTTTAAAAAGTATATACTACTAATTTGTAGGCACTTTAAAAGTAGGATTTTAAAAAGGGCTTAATACTAAGTATTGTTTACTGTTCAGTAACATTTGCAACATACATTAAGCATATGTATCTGCATTGATCTTGATATGCCATTTACTTAAAGATAATTTATCTCGAATTAGTCTAAGACCTTTTAGAATCAATTTCAAAAAATTAACTTAAACTCATAAGTCATGACTTCTTTTAACCTCTTTAGAATAAAAAATGTATTTATAGAAAAATCTATATATTTTACTTTGCTACATACAATTAATTCTATTATTAAATTTAGTTACTTGCTAAAAAGAACATTAATCGTTGACATTTTGCTAGCAGAAGCTTCTTCATTCCATCATAAAGTTAACACTGAATCAAAATTAAACACATATATAAAAATATAATAAAAATATATGTGTCATCAAGAAGCAAGGGAGTCGTAAAGTTTGTAACCTGACACTGTGATGGTATCGCGGTCGGCGGTAGCGGCTCGACGGGTACCATCCCTCAACTTCTAGGTACGAGGTACCTGGTTAAAACTTAAAGCTCAAGATCTATGAAGACAGCTCTATTTTTAGACTTATTTAATTAAGACTTAAAAATCTGCTTGAAATTATAGAATTTCGATTCGATTTTTTAATGATTCATCTACCTAGTACTGTAATTGTGAAAGTTTATATGTATGTATGTTTGTTAGTCCTTTGCGCTGAAATCGCAGAAACATTTTGGATGAAAATTTGTATAATGTATAAAATATAACATGTCAGGTACAGACTAGCACTATAAGTATACTGTTAGACTTTAATTATATAACGAATGAATCAGAAAAAAATAAAATAAAGTTTTTCTATAAAACTTTAATCGCTTTCTTTATTTCAAGTAAGAATAGATTTATTCTAACCAATAAATATTAAGCAGTTAAAAAAATTAATTTAATTAGCATAATATTATGGATAATTTTATGAAAAAAATATTAATAATTGGTTCTACTATATGTCCATACTGTTTCATATAGATTGCTGTTGTAGTTAAACCTAACAATAAACTAATAGATATAACTAAAGTTAAATAAGTTAAATAGGTCAGGACATTAACACACAACACCATCTAGTCTCATGGTAAGCTACGAGGCTTGTGTTATGGATACCAGATATATAGTTGATACACTACACATATATAACTATAAATACATACATATTATAAATTTAAACACCCAAAGTTTTCCCTAACATTTATTTAAAAAATAGACGAAACGTCCACAGTCAAACAGCAAGTACTAGATGGTTATTGAAAGTGACACCCACAAGGACACAGATCGTCGTGACTCTACATCGTGAGCGGCAACAGACAGACATACGCACGACCCGCGCAATATTACGATATTAGTGCAAGCCATCACGAGTTTACATAATGTTGTACGTACAGTACGTCACGTGTGATTTGTTAATTTATTGAGGATGAATGAGCATATAGAAGGCTAAAATCTACTACATACGAGTATTTACCCAAGACTCGAATTTTTCGAAAGTTTCGAACCCCTTCTTTAGGGGTTGAATTTCCAAATATACTACTACAATTCGTAGATACTACTTAGTGGAAACACACTAAATAAGGAATATATATACCTCTCAAATTACAAGTTTTTAGCATTCATACTTTCTGAGATTTCGTGATAAATCATAAGGTTGTATTGCGTTTTTATGTATTATAGATACTGAGGCTAAAGATATTGTTTGTTTTACGTTTAGTCCCTCCACGACCGCGGACACGCCGGCGTGTCAATTAACAATAGATTTCTTAGAATTTTAATTAATTTCTTAGAAATTTACCTGGAGGTGTCAAACACGCTTATATATTTAGTTAGCCTATGTTCACATTTCGCTATTTTAAAGGTTTTATTTGAACTCATCAATATTATTTTTATCTATCGTACAACAAATATCCCTTATATTATAAAGATGACTGAAAACTACTAATTTCTACTTCTAAGCTCTACATTGGTAGCAGTCTCAGACCAGTGGTACTGTAGTGGTAACGCGTTTGCTTGGGAAAACCGAGTGAAAAGGGTTCAAATCCCGGCTTGCGCACCTCTGATATTTTCATAGTGGGAATCATTTCCAACATGATTACCACTTGTCTTACGGATGAGAAAACTTATAGTTTCAGAGAATCTAGCAAGTTTTCGAAAGACGTGTGAAGTCTGCCTACCTGCACTTGACCAACATGGTGGACTATTGGCTTATATGGCCCTTGTAGTAAAGGGAGGCCGTTCACAGCAGTGAGACGTTAAAAAAAATGGCTGAGTACAAGCTCTACATATTTTATGAAACAATATTTTTTAGATAATTTATCTCTGATATTAGACTATGTTTTAAGAGAATAAAAAAAAATCTAAACATATACGATAAATCCAGTATTAAATATAATATTGAGTATAGGAATGGACGAAAAAGCGAGTTTCACATCATGTGAAGATATCAAACCATGCCTTTATGCTTTAAAAAATATCCACTATGGTAGAAAATAGTATTCTCATATTTATATGGTATAGAATAAGTTACATGAATTTTTTTCGTACCAATTTTAATATTAGCTTTATTTACATACTAATTTAACTTGTTCAATTTTGTCAAGATTATATCTCGAAGTCATTTCATTTAATTTCAAACCTTATTAAACAAATATTTAAAATTTAAATCTATACACCTATACATATAATAAAATTGTAACTTAGTCGAATCTGTACATTAAATATTTTTTGGAAAATCTAATTGAAATAGACATTATTATCGATACAAAGTCCGAATCTATAGTTTTTAGAATTTTTGTCTGTCTGTCTCTCTGTTACCGCATCACAGAAAAACCACTGGAGGGATTTTGATTAAATTTGGTATGGTGATAGCTGGTTATTAGGGTCATCATATAGGATATTTTTTACCGCGGGAAAATATCTCATTTCTGAAAAAAAAATACTAAAAGTGCAATGTAAGAGTATACTAATATGTAAAACCTAAGAATTTGGTCTTTGATCATTTAAACGCGGGCGGAGCCGCGGGCAATGCTAGTGTAATGATAAGAATGATAGGTAAGATGTTTATTATTTAAGCGACATTGTCATAAGAAGTCAACCGTAACTTGTAACAAAACAAAGCAAAACTGTTTATGCTACGACTTTATCCACTGACAGTGACCACAAATTTTGTCATATCAGATATAGTAAAAAATAGTTATATTTTACATCTTTATCAAACTACTAATATAAATGTGAAAGGTTGTATGACTGTGCATACGTTTTTACCCCTTCCGCTTCGGTTAGATTACGTATCTAAGACCTGACAAACGGTACTGTTAGATATCTAGAAAAGACCAAGCGTCCTAAAAGAAGCGAGGGAAAACCATAGAGCAGAATTTTACAATAAAAACAGTTATTTTAGAACACAATTCAATTCAAATTCTGTGAAGTATTTATATCAATATTTTTATATATTTATTACTAAAGACTCACCCTCGCTTCGCTCGGGTTCGTCCCTACTTTGCTTCCCCATACAGACTTTCATCCCCATTTTCATCCCCTTAAGGGATGACTTCCGGAATAAAAACTATCGTATGTCCTTCTCAGAATCTCAAACTATTTTCTTTCCAAATTTTATCTAAATCGGTTCAGCATTTTTGGAGTCTATTCGGTACAAGCAAACAAACAAAAAAATCTTTTCTCTTTATAATATTAGTATAGATGGATTCTTTTAAATATTTTCCAGCATAATTTATTATTATAAATGTACGTGAACAATAAAATATATCCACGTATAGATCACACGGTGGATACTCTAGTAAACGGCAAGGCGGCGATATCAAAGTGCGGTCGTCTCAGCTTTGTTGAATTAAATCGTAATAAAGCACACGCCGGGGCTATCGCGACGTTTAAATATATACCCAAATGTGGCATGTGAACTTTTTTTATCAGTGTAAAATTTCAGGGCAGATCGGTCTTGCGATTGTTTTACTTGCCTTAGACGTTTTGTTACGTTTGAACGATTTCAGCGATAATGTAACCTTCGAGCGATTTTATATCTTCTATGTTTGCAATGTACATTGTACATGCTCGCTGTGGTAGTGAGAAATTTTATTTTTTTAAGAGTCCTTGATACATTTGTTGTGAACCACAGATTATAAATACACTCAGACTCAGAGTAAAGAATTATATAGACGAAGCCCGCCAAAAAATATGTCAAAGTCAAAAATAGTAGCGTGATTTTTATGGTTATGCCACTCTGTACTTTACCACAAAGATCGTTTAATTTCTTTAAAAAATAAGAGATATTATGTTTTATAGATATTAGTCGTTAAATTACGGTTTTTGTGAAGAATGAATAAAAAAATAATACTATATGCTTTTGAATCTTTTAAGCATTAGTTTCTTTCTCCCTTGAAAGAGAAATAACATATTATTAGTTTTTTCTTATTATAATAAAATCCGTTAGACATTTTTATTTATTAACATTTATTTACTTATATCACAGACATGAGTATTCTAACTACATTAAATTTAGTTGTATGACACTGTCTATATCATTCTGTAGTCTGAGTAAACACACATCGCCATATTTAAAATTCACTATTTCTTTCTATCACAAAACAAATATTCCTATATAATTTCCTGATAATTAACTAAAAAAAAGTCTTGAAATAGATTTTAATAATATATACGACTAGCATTGCCCGCGGCTCCGTTTCTCAGAAATGAGATATTCTATATGTTTACCCGGATAACCAGCTATCACCATACCAAATTTTATCAAAATCTCTCCTGTGGTTTTTCTGTGATGCGGTAACAGACAGACAGACAAAAATTCTAAAAACTATAGATTCGGTCTCTGTATCGATAATAATGTCTATTTCAATAAGTTTTTCCAAAATATATTTAATGTACAGATTCGACTTAGTTACAATTTTATTATATGTATATATAAGCTGAAAAAAGTTTTGCTTAAATATAAAAGAGATCCGTTGGATTTCATGGAACTTGATGATTGTGAATACTCCGTGGTTTTAGTATTCTTCTTGCTGAATATTTCGAATGACAGAAACTCAATATAAAAGTAATAAATAAAACAATTTATTTTACTCTATCGACCCTATGGAAGAACAAATTTTTATTGATGCCGCTAAGTCTCGGCATAATTTTCTCATTACGCTCAGGACGGTGTGGTATTACCCTTAAGTCAGATTCGGGCGTCATAATGGGTGTAATTTGAAGGCATTACGACTTATAAGTTAATAAAGAATAAATTGATAGATTTATTATATTATACTAAATTTTGCTCGCGACTCTACTTGCATGGAGGGTATTTCGTAAAAATATAAGAAAAAATTAAAAAAAACCAACTGCGTAACATACGAAATAAAAAACGAGAGAAGCATGGCGTAGAAAAACTAACTACTAAAAATAACTCTACTAAAATCTACTTTAATTTTTTTAATTATTAAGTTTGTGACTATAAGCATATTGAGCTTTGCTGCTATAAATAAAAAAAATAAGTGCACGTGCGCTGTCACTAATAAAATTTTCCAAAAGGTGGCGCTACCTGTACAATTCTATATTCTATATAGGTATATAATAAAATTCTAACAGAGTCGAATCTGTACATTACATTTTTTTTGGAAAATCTAATTGAAATAGTCATTATTATCGATACAGAAGCCGAATCTATAGTTTTAAGAATGTTTGTCTGTCTGTCTGGGAACGCATCACGAGAAACCCACTGGACAGATTTTGATGAAATTTGGTATGATGACAGCTAGTTATTCGGGTCAACATATAAGATACTTTTTACTGCGGGAAAATATTTCAATTCTAAAAAATCTATACAAAACGTTAAAAATGTAATGAATTTGAGCCACAATTTATTTATTTACGTACATATTTAGACCTTTTCAATCCAACCAAATCTAGAAGGACCATACATCTATACAGTTAAAATTATAACTTGTGTATATCATATTTCACTGTATAACTTTTACAAATTAGCTTCAAATAGATATATTACTTAATAACCTTTCTAAGTAAAGGTTGGTTTAAAAATGAGTAATGGAACAGTCTTGAAGTGTTTGACTGGCGAGGGGCGGTAATTCTTCATTAGACGCCGGTACCGGTCAAGTGCCCTAGGGGTTGGTAATCAAGGCGAGTATTATTTTTACAGAAGGGAAAAACTTTTGTGGGACTATTTCCTTGAATCGTTTAGTTAATACTTATGTGGTTTTGATACTATCAATATAGCGATATATGTAAGTTAGAATTTTAAAATTATTTGAGAATTATTGCTTTAATTGTAACATTTTATTATTATATAGTATATAAACTAGTGACTCACCCTACGGATTCGTCCCTTGGTACGTTTTAAATGTTAGTGTAGATTTCTCAGAGATGAAATATTTTTCGCTGTAAAAAGTATCCTATACATTGACGCGGATACCCAGCTACCGTCATACCAAATTTCATCAAAATCTGTCCAGTGATTTTCTTGTGATACGTCCCCAGACAGACTCTGTTCAATGACAGACTAACAGACAGACAAAAATTGTAAAAACTATAGATTCGGCCTCCGTATCTATAGTAATGACTATTTCAATAGGATTCTCGAGATTCGACTCTGTTAGAATTTTATTATATGTAAGTATAGATAATAATTAGAGAATGATATTTTATGGTAGAAAAAAGTGTAGGTTCGATTTCCTTTTAAAACAACTTTACATTCTCTGTACTTCTTACGTAATAGTTAAACGTAATAATAAGAATATAGAGTTTTAATATCATTTTAAATAATCTAGACAACAAAATAGATTTCATAAATATACAACCTTTTTCATAAAATAAAAGCTAGATTTAGACCTAAAGCTATTGCTAACTATTGCTAAATAACAATTTTCTTACAAAATTCAACTAAAACAAAACTACAGTGACCACAAAACAGTAATGAACCAACCACATAGATCTAAGTAAACTATCTCCACCCTCGATTTATTAGGCGTTGAGTTTTATTTAATTTCGTACTGAGAAGACACCCCCGGTCAATGTTAGCTCTGCCCGCACATGTCGAAATGGACAAATACGGCTAAATTATTACCTTTCTGTTTAAACATAAGAAACCAACATTTCTACGAAGTTTTATTGCATAGTGGTAGAGTTTTAGGTTATTTTGGCTTGGCTTTTGTTTCGTGACTTTGTGTATTGGGTACATACATAAGTATTCGTTGGTGTTACAATAAATAAAAATTAGTTTTTACTGTATTATTTTCATTTGGTATATAATATATTTTAATAATAATCATAATATTTATAGTATTTCATAGTAAGTTTACGTATTTGGAAATTCTTGTTCATTTGTAGTACATATACCTACATGTATGTACGTATAGAAAATTCTCAGGACAAAACCGTATTTTAATGACATTCTGTAAAGTTTTTCTTTAGAAAGTGCATAGCTATGCAAAATTAACGGCTTTCACTTAGTTTATAAACAAGAAGTTAAACTATTAGTTAAAAAATACCGTATTTGATCACTGATGTAATCATTTTTTTGGTTGAATTCCCCTAAATAAGTGCGAAATACCAAAAAATCACTATCGAATGGAATAATGAATTGTAACTAGCCAATTACACGGGCGGATAACCCTTCAAGCGGCCGCCGGGGTCGAGTCGACCGGCGATCGATACCAAATAAAAATGGCTTCAAAATCCCGGAAAATGCTACAGTATTCAGAACACGTACTGTCAATATAGAATGGCGGGCGATGATTGTGATGCACCGGCAGAGGGACGGCAAAAATGGTGTTCCGACAACAGCGGATTGAAATAAACCTAACTATAATATACATCGATAGTTTTCTTTAGCACCTAGTTTGATTGATTGTTTGTTATATTTCTATTAGTTTTGTATGTGTAACAGTGTCTAAATTTAAAATTAAATTTAGCTGTATCTAATTTTACACAAAATCTTAAAGTATTTTTTTTTAAATAATTCTTTTTTGAAAGTAGCTCAAGCATGCACCTCATATTTGTTTTTATTTGCAAAGTATTTTAATTTAATAAAAGCATTTTAAGTAAATCATGTTGAATATTTAACGCAGTCATGAAATAAATATATTAAAATGGTCAAGTGTGAGTCAAATTCGCACACGAAGGATTCCGTACCATGGTACATGTACTTTTTATTAATATGATTTTTACTCCATGTATGTAGTATATTAACTTCGATGATCGATCAAGAACTTTAAAAGAAGTTTCTTGCATTTTTATTTATTTTTATTATTGGTTGTTATAACGGCAATAGAAATACATACTCTGTGAAAATTCAAGTCTCTATATATAACGGTTCATGAGATACAGCCCTCTAGGAGAGGGACGGACAGACGGACAGTGGAGGCTTTGTAATAGGGTTCCGTTGGCACCCTTCCGGTACGGAACCCTAAAAAGACCTAAAAACATAGTTTTTTTTGAAGTCACCAGTGGTAAGATTAGAATCTAACCCAGTAATAGCTAGAACTCCAAACTGAAAGACCTCCTCACAAATATACATCTCAAATGCAATTTTAATTTTGTTAATTTTTATATGTTTACGCTCTATAATAACATTCCATTATTAATCTACAATCTGATGTACATTGTTAAAAACTTAACAATAATTTACGGCAATTCAAGAGTGTGTTCATGTTTTTTTAATTTAATAAGTCTCCTGATGTAGCTCTTCTTAGTAGAAATGTCACCCGCCGGTGGTAGCTTCCTTGCGCACTTACAATACTGGCATTTAGTTAAATATTAAAATTGTTAATTCAAAAGTGTTTGCAAAAGTCTATTTTAATAAAATATATTTTGATTTACTATATTTAGCTACAATATTTTAGATGAAATGTTGGAAAATCTAATGGGTCATTTCAATTCTAAACTTTAAAATAAAATCATTTTCTCATGAACAGAAATAAAGAAAAAGTAAAACAAAATTTTCCAAACATCATTCAAGACATTATTTACCCTATAATAGAAAACACTAACATTGTTTACCGTGAAAGGGTTAGAGTTCATTAAAGATGGATTAGAAAGGGTTAACTTATTGTAGGAAACCTATAAGTATGGATGAGAGGATAAATCGGGCTTTCTTAGACTTATTAGCGAAATAATTAAAAAGGTAAAATCTATATATGGCACGTATTTGACTTTCATTATAACTGAATCATCTCTTCCAAATGAGTGCATTCTGAATTATTTGAAAAACTATAAAATATAAGACCTTTTGAAAACTCGCGAATTGACTTCAAAATAGCTTATGACTTATTTTTTATCTATGTAAATCTTTATTATGCTTAAATATTTATTACATTCAAGAAATGTACTGGAACCAAGCGATCGCTTCCCTAAAAACTACACTTTGTTACTGAATAAATTGATGTTTTACGTATTATAATACAAATAATGGCTTACAATATTATTTGAAATTAGGTATCAGTAAATTATAAAACAGTAAAACATGAAGAAAACAAACAGAAAAATTGTGAAAATCTAATATATCCCAGAACCGTCGCGCCGCATTTTCCCTTATTTATTGTTATTTTTCTATTTCGTTGGCAGATGTGCCATATTGTGATTTACGATAGCCGTGTATTAGGAACTGGAGTTATAGTGGGCTGGTCGACTTTTCTTTATACTTAACTTTTATTAATGTTATTAAAACTGCGACACGTGTTAAAATTTTACAGTGACTATAATTTCGTAGTACCTATTTTATATAAAAAAGCAAAGTTTTTTCGTTTGTGTATCATTGTTTTTATTTGTGTTGTTCGTGTTATTAAATTTACATCAGAAACGTATTTAAAAAAATATAAATTAATGATAAATATACAGCAGAAAGTTACTATCATAAAATTATAACTTTGATTTGTTTTATTTATGAATGCATGTATAACAAATTCTAATAAATCACAGATTTCAACATACAACACAAGGAATCAAAAACCTTGTTAACATACGTCCGTACGCCACGAGTGCCAACACCCTTCTGCAATAAATCAAAGGTGCTGCCACCACCGGCAATATGGGGAACAAAACACATGTTTACCGCCAAGTTAATTTGTCGAATTTATCGCTGTCTCCTTTATTGTATTGAGAAATATTGTATTTCATAGACTTATGTGTAGATACTGTGGAGATAGGAGATGCGTATTTTCACAGTAATTTGGCTATAAATCTTAAATAAACTTCACGCATTCGTGAATAGGCTGTCTGATAGCTTTTATCATAGGATAGTTTTCAATATAAGATAAAATTATTCCCACACAATACCCTATCAAAGTAAATTATGATCAAAATTTTAGCTTTAAAATATTCATTAAATTTCAAATTGCTAAGCTTTTTGTTATAGCTTCTATAGGAAAATTCTTCTTTAAATAAAGATATGTAGATAATCTAATGGCGTAACAGGTTATAAAGAGTAATACCCCATGAGAATCTCATGGACTGCCATTATATGAGTATGCGAAATTTTGTAAGTGTGTGTGTATGTTTGTTTCACCTTCACGCTGAAACGACTGGGCGGATTTTAGTATACGCGGTTAAAAGCTAGGATAAATAAATAAATATATTGAGATATTAACACACAACACCATCTAGTTCCATGGTAAGCTACGAGGTTTGTGCTATGGATACCAGATAGTTGATACACTACACATACATAACTTTAAATACATACATATTATAAATAAAAACACCCATGACTGGAGTACAGGCATCCATGCTCATCACACATATAAATGCCCCCAGCGGGACTTGAACCCGCGACTGCTGGCACAGCAAGTAGACCCTACTTTATTACAAACTGAGTCAAACGTGTCGTCACGATAAATCGCTAGTGACAAAATGAAATTTGAAAGTCTTAACCACTCCATTACTCTATTCTATGATAAGAAAAAAAAAGAACAAACACATGCATTTATAACATTAATTAGTATTATAATCCAATTGTATTCAGCCCTTTTTAATGTCTCACTGCTGGGCACGGGCCTCCCTTCAATACGTGGGGGGATCAGGCCATAGTCCACCACGCTGGCCAAGTGCGGGTTGGCGGACTTCACATGTCTTTCGAAAACTTGCTAGGTTCTCTCAGACATGCAGGTTTCCTCACGATGTTTTCCTTCACCGTAAGGCAAGCGGTAATCATGTTAGAAATGATTCGCACATGAAAATATCAGAGGTGCGAGACCCGGGATTTGAACCCGCTTCACTCGGTGTCCCAAGCGAGCGTGTTACCACTGGGCTACCACTGCTTTATTATCCAATTAATTGGTAACAATTAGATGTGGACGCGCCCACAAAGCGCACTCATGTCAAACTTGATTCGTAAGCCGCGAGAGGCACTGGCACTGGTGAAATAATTATTAACGGCCCAGACAAAATTGTCAAACGAACCCCACAAATTTGAATAAACCAAGTCACGTTCGTTAAATAAGCAATACTAACAAGCGGTATATCGCTTGCACTGATTGTTAATTGATTAGATTAAAAATGTTGGCCAAATTCACGGCATTGTTGGGGGTAACCTCGGCGCATAATTACATGCTTTAGAGGTGTCCTTTACAATTTGCATGTTGACAGATGCTAAGATGTAATCCTGTTATCTTTATTTTATCTGCGCGAGCTTGTGAGTCTTTAAATACATATAATAAAATTGTAACTAAGTCGAATCTGTACATTAAATATTTTTTGGAGAATTAAGATTTTTTTAATAACTTGCTATAGATATTATTATCGACATAAAGGTCGAATTTATAGTTTTTTAGATTTTTTGTCTGTCTGTCTGTGACCGCATCGCGGAAAAAACACTAAAGAGATTTTGATGAAATGTGGTATGATGGTAGCTGGTTATCCGGGTCAACATATAAGATACTTTTTACTGCCGAAAAATATCTCATTTCTGAGAAATCTATACTAAACCTTAAAACGTAAGTAGGGACGAACCCGAGCGGAGCGAGCGTGAGTCGCTAGTGTTAGATACTCGTATAACATTAATATTAACTAAACGATTGAGTTGAAAAAAAATCTTTATTTTTATTAAGTTTATTACAGTAACCATTATTTACGGCAAAAATAAGAAGGTTATAGTATAAGTATTGGCAATGAAACATATTTGATAAAAACGTATTTGCTTGTAATCTCTAGAAAAGGTTATCGCTAAGTAATAGACTTATGATTTACGGCTAAAAATATACCTTTACTACTTTTTTACCCCTAAAAGGGTAAACCGATGTCATTTTTTTTATTGGATATAATATTTGCCAAATTAAAAAAAAAACTACTACTAGTAACTCATAAAAGTACAATACTCAAAATGTAAAAATAATTAATATCAAGCTCTTCATTAAATAATAATACGTTTAGAAATAATCCAAAGTAATTCTCTTTACAATACATCTAATACGGCATTGTAGATGGATGATGTCATATTTTGAATACTCAAATTTTAATTAAATTATGTGAGGCGAGATAAAGTCGATCTCATCAGCCTTTTAAATTGATTTAATATACAATTCAATAAACAATATGTACATACATATAAAATATACATTATACATACATATGTACATAGGTATTTTACCAAGTCGTTTCTTTCAATATTATTTTGTTAAAAACAATATAGGAACTCGATATTTAAAAAAGAACAAGAGCTAGGTAGTAGCTGGTTTTCTTCGGCAGAACTGCATTACAAGCCGTTGGTTCTTCATGAGTTGCCACTGAATCTCTTTGAATTAAGTTGACAATTCAAATTCTTATATAATTAGAATTTCGATTATTATTTAAACGTAGGAATTTTACTCGACAAATATTTTATGAGAAAATAATAAGCTTACTAAAGCTCTAAAAAAGTGTCTAAAGCTCTCAAAAAGTTTCCAATAGATTTATAAAACAAATCTATCCCACGGGCCGTAAATTTTTAGGGATAAAAGGTAGCCTTTGTGTTATTCTGATGTATGAGCTATATTATTGTAAAGTTTCATTAAAATCTATTCAGTAGTTTTTGCGTGAAAGAGTCACAAACACCTATATATCTATACGGATGTATAGACCATCCATACATCCTCACAAACTTCCGCATTTATAATATTAGTAGGATTAGTAAATTTTACTATTTCATAATAATAATATCCTATTATTTTAAAAATTTACATGCACTATCGACTAAAAATTAACTATATTGAACTAATAATAATAATAATAATTGCAGAACAATAAAAGATAAAACTTAAAAATATAAAGAAACAAATCACCCAGCTTATTATTTCTAAGTACCTATTTCTTTGAGCCACTTTATTGCATACGCTCTCATATTGAGTCTAGCCCCAAAAGCATTTTACTATACAATTTTGACACCCTAAATACCCATGTTTTATTGTCGAATATTTTTATTTTAATACCGTTATAGTCTATAGGTGGGTTTGAAAATTGAGTTAAAATGACAGTGGCATACGTAGTGATTCGGTTCGCGGTCGCATTAAGCGCATTAGGGGCCAAAATTGGATTTGATGTGGGGCGGTCTGTTGGTATACTTGTTACGTTGTACTAAAACGTTGTACATGTACCGTTGAGTTGAGTTTTTTAAGTTTTTTATATTTTACTATTACTTTTTAGGAAAAAAAATCTTTTTTTATTTAGTGAGATGTAGTGTTGTTTTGTACCTTAAGTTTAGTTTTTTATTTAATAAAATTTTGTATTATCTTCTCACGTTCGTAACTACATACATATATAATGTATATTTAATATGTCAAATTTAATATATACCTAATAAAAAATAGTATAAAAAAATAACTTCTATAAAATTAAACTTAAACTTTTAAATGAACCCTGAATAGAACTCATAGCAACCATATCAAATTTTTCCTATAAATATCACAAGAGCAACATAAAATGTCAAAAAAATCATCAACCATCTGAATAAAAAAAAAAAAAGAATTCCCATCTATTGAAAAATGTTAAATTATAAAAAAAATATCTTAAGTAAAACCGCAAAAAATTCTAGTATTTCATTATATTATAAATAGCCAAACCAACAATAACGTATACGAGAATCAACCGCACGCGTCACGTTTGCACAGTAAAACAAACGGTTGTATTTTTTCCGATTGCGTATAGGTAATTTATTTATTTGAAGTATTGTGGTGAATCAGAGTCCCCGAGGCGTCTTTATTTGCGTGCACGCTTCACTTGACAATAGCTGTGATTTAGTCAGCGACTCTATTTTTTGTTTAGTGAAATATTTCAAACGCACGATGCAATGTTTTGTTTAGGAAATGCGATTATTTTTGAGGAAATGTGTTTTTTTTAAGTTATACTTATTTTGGCACGTTTGGATAAAATATGAGAGTGAAATGTTAACGATGCGCGCGCACACCGACAGCCAAAACGCAACATGATGAAGTTAGCTGACAGCAACATGATGAAGTTAGCTGCATTCCTTTTACAAACAGAGAGTTGTGACAAACGAGATGAAAACTTTAGTTATTTTTGTTTTATTACGCCAACGTAGTATAACTTCTTACGTGTGTGCATAAGTACCTACACACGCAAGTTTTTTTTTTTAATTATATAGTTATATAGATCACTTATTATAGTTTTCTATTGTTGTTTTATTTTATTAGAAGGGAGATTGAGAATTTTTATCTGCTGTAGGTATTCATCTATTCATGTATATTAGTTTCATTCATAATAATCAGTTCCGGAAAATGTGTAGTTTTTTCGTAACTAATGTTAGATTTGTAAAGTAATATAATATTCTAATCACTTATATTTATGTGATTATTAAACATTTTTGCAATAAAACTTTTTTGCGGTTTTATTTTGATTATTGGTTTCTGACATTATGAAAATCGCTGCAGCACTCCTGTTAAAAAATCAGATATTTCCGTTTTATTCAAAACATAGTAGACATTCTGTTTATATTTTAAACTCAAGTACGTATGAGACTATCATAAACAGACAATTTTTAATATAAAAGGTGGCATAAAGATAAATTAATGTAAGGTTTAAAATAATACAATCACCATTAAATACACAAGTTTCTGTACAATCGAAATCTTGTTAAGCTGTCTGTAGGTAATACGGTTAGCGCCGACAATGACTTGACGAAGGCAAATCAGATTTGCGAACCCTCCCGAGTTATTTTAAAGCCACTCAGTCATTTTGCATAGTTGGGGCTGTCTATTTTGCGCATTGAATACAATATTGAGCTTTTTTATGCTTATGAATTTATTTTCCACTAGCATTGCCCGCGGCTCCGCCCGCGTTCAGATGACCACAAACCAAATTCTTAGGTTATACATATTAGTATACTCTTACATTGCAGTTTTTGTATTTTTTCTCAGAAATGAGATATTTTCTCGTGGTAAAAAATATCCTATATGCTGACCTGGATAACCAGCTATCATTATACCAAATTTCATTAAAATTCTTCCAGTAGTTTTCTTGTGATGCGGTAACAGACAGACAGACAGACAGACAAAAATTCTAAAAACTATAGATTCGGCCTCTGTATCGATAATAATGTTTATTTCAATAAGATTTTCCAAAAAAACATTTAATGTACAGATTCGGTTTAGTTGCACTTTTATAATATGTATAGATTTAAATGTATGTACTTAATTCATGTAGTATCTTTAATTTCAATAAAAAAGCTTCGGTTAGCGTAGTAGGTGTCTTCAGCAATTATTATAAACCGATTTCATTATATTTTTTATTGAATAGATATTCCTCTATGGATGTATCAAATATGAATTTCAAGAAATGATTCTCAACGGCATCATCGATCAAACGATGCTATATTTAACTAAGGCATATTTATTTAACAAATTCAAATCAAATAAACCAAGCAGGAATAAAACTTGGACCTCTGTAGAACAAAACTTATAGGTACACTCTTCGTTACAATATCGATTCAAAATGTTAATAAATTAATAATACTAGTTCTACTAATTTCAGTAAAATAATAATAATTCTTTGTAAAATTATACCAAAACTTTATACATATAAGATACCCTTAGTTTTATACAGAAACCTAATTGGCCGGACAGTGGTAGAGAATGACTTATCTATACATACTTATAATAAAATTCTAACTGAGTCGAATGTGTAAATTAAATATTTTCTGGAAAATCTTATTGAAATAGACATTATTATCGATACACAGTCCGAATCTATAGTTTTTAGAATTTTTGTCTGTCTGTAACCGCATAACAGAAAAACCACTGGACAGATTTTGATGAAATTTGGTATGGTGATAGCTGATTATCCGGGTCAACATATAGGATACTTTTTACCGCAGGAAAAATCTTATTTCTGAGAAAAATACAAAACTGCATTGTAAGAGTATATACTAATATGTAAAACCTAAGAATTTGGTTTTCGGTCATCTGAACGCGGGCGGAGCAGCGGGCAATGCTAGTAAGATATATAGTATTTATTCTTAGTACAAAGTTCCAGTGATTCCCATTGAATATAAGTATATTGCAAAAAATTGAAAAAATCAAATTGAACTATAAAATATGGCCTTACCTTTCAAAGCTTTGCTAGTGGGTGGTGTATCGCGACTCCACGGCGGATCCCCATGTCCCGAGAAGTCTCGTAACTTGAGGTAGCTTATCGTCAGCCTTATGATGGAAGCCTTATCCAGCTGACTAGTGATGGCGGCGGGTAGAGGCAGCATCTTGGCTAGTTCATAGAACTCATAATTTTCTTTGCCTCGACGTGATCTTGCCGCGTCCCGGCTCTTCTCTTTCCTCAACTCTAGGATGCTGTAAAGAAATAAATTAAAGTTAGCTGTAAGATTCTTTTATATTTATCAAAATTTTTAACCATATTTTAATCATTAAGTATTTTGAAATAGTATTTCTTCGTGAAACTTCCAAATACAATTAAACATATAATTATGTTATAGATTACTATTTTGTATAAAACTTTGCTTGAATTGATTTTAAATATTTCCTCTTTATAATATAAGACTTTTACAGATAAAAAATAAATATTTAATATATATGGAAATGTATTTATTAATAAAAGTATCTAATATGAACCATAAAATATATCAGAGTGTGCATGCACTCTACAAAAGATCGTTAAAAATCGTATGAACAGACAGGTGGGTGTTTCTGTACGCCCCTCCCACGGGCGGGGTCGCTAATGAGTTTGCTTTAATAAGATACAGGCAGACGATAACTCTACGCAGGGAATTAAACTTAAAGACGTAATTTGTATAGCAAATACAGTAATTTATTTTACATTGAAATTTTAGTTTCATTTCATTTGAAATTTAAGATAGATTTTATTCATATTGGTTTTTTTAATTTAGTAATTTGTTAAGATATCAAAAAGCTACTTTTATATTTTTCAAACTTTTATCATCAAAGTCTATAATAATAAAGAAACATAAAGGCGTCTTTAGACAAAAATTAATAGAATAGACTGCATATAATTATATGTAGTCAATAGTCATTTTCACAAACAAATCGAATGATAAACTAGCTGATTTGACTATTTAAATCATTAATCAATATTAAAAAAAATACATTTAAATATCGAGACATATAGCATTATTTAATAAAACTGTAATTCTGTTAATTACGTCATGTGTAATAAATTACTTGTTTATACTCGTACGTTCTTTTAATGTGTAATGAGATTATTTCATTACCATATAAGTACCTATAATGTTTTATATATATATATATATTATTTTAAATATATAATTACTTCGCATAATAATTCAATTCACTTTTTGAGAAACATTCATTTATTTACAGGTATTTATACTGAGTTGGTAATATTTAAACAAAAAAATACGGTTCTAACCTTATTTTTCTAACAAAACTCTTAACCGACTACAACTTTGAAAAGGTATGGCGAAACAGATTTTATGTATAAATTATACTTGTTAAAGGATTATTCTCAAGTTAACATATAGGCAAATTTTTATAGACAGATTAAAAATGTAGGTACAATGCCCCCGACCACGCAAAACTTTCCACTGACGAGTTTAATTTTGATGATTTTTTTTTGTATTGGATAGAGCAATCCTTCAATTTAAAAAAACCTTAGAGTATTAGAAGACTTCAGCCACAAAAAAAAAAATAAACTGTTTAAAATTTGATTTTCTTTAAAAAGGTTTTATTTAGACTTATCGCGATTTTATTATTTTAGGTACTTTATACCATATAATTTATAAGGCTACAACTTACACACTAAATTAAATTAGTGTAAAAATATATTTGGCAGTAGTTTAATACTAAAAATTCAAAAACTACAGAAGTAGTCTAAGAGAATCTTCTAGTTGCCAAAAAATACAGAGTAGCGTATTTATAAGCATCTTATCATCATTTCTCATTTAAAAAGCTTTAGAAATATAAACTTTAACATATTCTTATGTCATTAATCAGATTAGAGTTTGCCTCACTATATCTTTATTCAAGAGATGTCGCATTAATTACAAGTCGGTCTACGCATTTACATGCAAATTATTATTGTCATTTTGTAGTTGTGTTTTATAGCGTTTTTGCTTAGATAAATGTAGGTGATATATCTCTAATGATTTTTTATACAAGACTAATATCTTCGAGAAGCATCGATCTGTTGTAATAAAAGAACAAACGTATCCCAATAATATTTTATAAGTGAAAATTTTCCTCCTTCCTTACTTCTCAATGATTTAGTTTCTAGACGAATGCGGCCCTGTATATTTATTTTAAAATATATCAATATTAATAATAATATATGATTTTTATGATTTTAATATGTATGTGATGCCATAGATATACCTACCTGTTTTTTTAAAGTTAACTACGTACATATAGGTACCTGCTTATTTTTCATATTCTTCAATTTTCAATAAAAGTTTAATTAAAACTTTTATTTTGAAATTTCATTAAATTCTAGTAATTTATAAAATGGTTAGCGGTTCACCTTCGCTTCGCTTGTGTTCGATTCTAGAAAAACAAAAACAAATATATCCCATGGGAAACATACAGTTTTCCGGGATAAAAATGTGTTATTCTGATGTATGAGCTATATTATTGTAAAGTTTTATTAAAATCCATTCAGTACTTTTTGCATGAAAGAGTAACAACCATTCATACATCTATACACCCAGACATCCATACGTCCTTGCAAAATTTCGCATTTATAATATTAGTAGGACTATAAATAGCATCAACAAATTATTTTTTACTTTAAATTTAAATATAAAATATTCTCATAACAATAAAAGGTTAAAGTAGCTCAGTTAAGACTGTCTTAGTTTACGGGCAGGGGTGCTAAACCGAAGGTGCGGAGTAAGCGATCCTCTGATAGGTTTAGTTTACGATCGAGCTCGATTACTGCCTTCCCTTGAGACTCGAGTTTATTGTCACCTGAGTAAGGTCATTCGAAAATGTTTGTTACCGTTACTACGAAATGTTTTCGTGTTTACGAAATTTGAACAGCGTAATTGCACGATGAGTTATACAATGCTTAGACTATTGATACTTTTTTTATTTAAATATATAAATAAAGAAGTATTGTAACAAAATAATATTACGTAGTGTTTTATAAAGATCTACGTAAAAAAATATTTATGGATATTTTCAAATCTTAAATAATATTTGACATCTATACATATAATAAAATTCTGACTGAGTCGAGCCTGTATATAAAAATTTATTGGAAAGTCTTATTGAAATAGTCATTATTATCTATTATATACAGGCCAAATCTATAGTTTTTAGAATTTTTGTCTGTCTGTCTGTGACCGCATCACGAGAAACCCACTGGACAAATTTTGATAAAATTTTGTATGATGATAGCTGGTTATCTGGGTCAACATATAGGATACTTATTACTGCGGGAAAATATCTCATCTCTGAGAAATCTATACTAAACGTTAAAACATAACGCAAGTTTATTTTATTTTCTCTAAAACTATATTGCTATATACCTACGTTTTATCGCAAAATAACTGAGCCTTGGGGATTAATAGCTTTAAAATTTAAAGAAAATCTATACCGTTTAAAAGATATCAGATTAAATTTCCCGATAAGCATATAAAACGGTTAAAGTATAGAACAACCGGCCCTTTGAGCTTGATTTAATGTTTCTCGAGGGTCAGTTTTGACCCAACGCGGCATTAAATTGTTTAAAATAACTTTCCAGTGACCGAGGGTACAGCACCCCTGGCTATTAAGTAATATGTTCGGCGATTTTGGATTTGATAACTTATGAATGTATAGTATTCCCTTTTTCCTTACCTTACCATATACGTTTCAAAAAAACTAATTAACTAATAATTTATTCTATTCGCAAAAAAGTTTTTTACAACTAATATGATACCTTTACACAAGCAATTCTTGTATATTTATTTATTTATACCGACTATCTCGGAAACGGCTCTAACGATTTCGCTGTGGTGTGTGGAAGTTTTCTGGGGCGAAAAATCGATCTAGATTAGTCTTATGTCTGGGAAAACGTGTTTTCGAGTGTTCATGCGGTTTTTTTTCGCTTTATTCCAGGTAAAATATTATGTTCGATAATTTCGCACGCTCGGGCATAAGCATCGTGGTCAAACGGCCAAGGCACAAGATTGACAATCATAGGTGTGCGTACTCGGAACCCGGTCAAGCTTTTACTTTTAAAAAGAAATTTGTACTTTCGGCTAAAAACTCCACGCCCAGGTACTATTTATTAATGAATACATTTAATTATTATACAACTAATTATTGTTTGTAAATGGAAGATATTTGAGAAATAGGTACTATTAATGAAGGTCTTTGTTAACGCAATAAAATCCGAAACAATGATTTTTAGTCTTTTTATCTCTTTATCTGTGAGTTGTGCGCGCTTATCTCAGAAATGGCTGAACCGAATTGGGTGCGGTTTTTACTAATTTAACTGTTTTATTTGAATGGGTTCATAAATAAAAAAAGTTATGTCAATTTAAATAACCACCCAGGGACGAACCCCAGCGAAGCAAGGGCGAATCCCTAGCTGTAAATATATATCTATTTTGTGGTATGTACCTTGTACATATCTCTTCTTATATATTCTACATATTGTATTAAAATATTGAAATAAGGTTTTATAAATATTAAAGGTTTTATAAATTATTAAGGTTTTATATATTATATTACATAATGGTGTATATATTTTGCGCTCGAATATAAGATTAACTTTGGAATATGATGATGTAATCATAGATAGGTATTACAGATGTGTCCTATCTATACAAACCCAAGACCTAATGCATAGTAGCGCTATGTACTAGAAACAATAAGGTTATTAATAAAAAACAAAAGTAATATAAATCATACATTTTCCCTTTAATTTAATGGCATTAAGGGTAGAAATACACTATTTTGCTATTTATTTCCGGTTGTTTCTCTATAAATTCTACTCAATACTAAGTCCACTTCAATGTTTTCTTTCGGTCCAATTTTTATGACGGACCTCCCTTCATCTTAGAAGTGGCCGTCTTTAAGTGTTCGCGTACGTGTCCCGACGCCCTGTACACCTGGGAATCGAACCCACAATACGCTACTAACGCCTTGACCCCCCTATAATATCACGTAACAAATAACCTAAGCAAAAAACAACTCTAGCCCATATGTTTAAGGTTTAAAACGCACTAGCAATAAACGAATACAGCGGTCACCGTTGATTGGTAAACGTCCAACGTAAAAGGACGTAATTCAAAATTGCTAACAAAATGGACTCTATGCTTCGTAAATACTGGCTAGGATAGCATAGAAAAATAGTGAAAATTGAAATAGCCGGGTAGAAATCGAAGCCAGCGATAATAAAACGCCGGACGCAACCGTGTCCTGGTAGTTACGGCTAATGTGCCCGGACAAATTGAGTTGTGCCCGACTGAGAATTAGTATACCCAAGAGGCGCGTGGATGACAGTCCGTCTATGATTACATTTACGTACCGTCCACGGTAGACTTCCAAGTCTAATCGTGACACATTTTTCTTTGCTTGTCAGCAGGAACGGCAAATTGGCTTAATATAAGAAATATAATTAATATACCTAATGCAAATTAATCCCAAATAAAGGTAATTTGGTTGCTCAAGCGATTTTACATATTCATATGACAGTTGTAACCCAAAAATTATTGGATGGCATAGAATTGTCTAAATTTTTACTTGATATCCGTATCAATTATTTATTAAATAATTAATATTTGGTTTAATTTTAAAACTACAAAATTCTGTACACGTAACATCTGTTTTTACATTAAAACAATTTTTCTCAAAAAAAAAACTTTTATTGTAGTAAATAGCAAACGACCAAATAATCCCTTATTAGTAACTAACCGACAACACAAAAAAAATTGCACTTTAGTATTATAGTTTGAAGATTAAGTTAGGTAGCGGGAGATTAGAGGAGTCTAATGGTCTATTACCTTTATACAGCCGACATTATGAACTGTCACACAGAAGGGTTGTCAAGTCGACACTTCGATTAACCGTTCAAATGATGGGGTTCATTCGGTTGTATAATCTCTTGTTATGGGTCTTAGGGACCACGCCTGGGAATCTTTGAGTATTTTCTGGTTCAATAGTTACAAATCCAAACATTAGTTCTTTGTTGTGGTTGAATATTTATTGATAGGTAGATATAATTCATGGGAAACGATAAAACTAAATTATTTTGTTACAAAATATAAATGTTACGAAGCCAAAATACAACTTTTTGCTACCTAAACCTAAATTAGGCAAAGGTTTGTTAAAATCGTGTTAAATAAAATCTATTTTAATATAAATATAAAGAAATATTATCGCAAACGTCTGATGTTGTTGTCAACCCTATGTCAATACAATAGCCTCTCAATAAATGTGGTGAGAATTTCATAACTACAATTATGACATATCATATTGTTACCGCCAAGTGGTGACGAAAAATGAGCCACTTGAAATCAATGGAGTATAATAATAGCTGATAATATAGGTTCATATCTTTATACATTTTAGCCCCCAGGTGTATAGAAGCAGGATTATGTGTGGCTTAAGACATTTATTGTAGATGTACTTCAACTTTTATTATCAACGCCATCTTTAATTATAAATACATAAATCTACGTTTATTCTGCAAATAAAATATGTTGGGAGGCTGATTCTACGATTTCGATCCAATTCGGTAAAAATGAGAGAAATTATTAGATTTTCAAAATTTTGATATATTTTGAAAAAATGACTATAAACAAGTAAGGAATAACTTTTTTTTTTAATTGCACCTATAAATAGCGAAGATATAGGCCTTTGGTTTTTTATTATTATTACGGTAATGATTTTTAGGGTAACGGTTATGACTACGTTGTGACGGTAATGACATAGTGACTACTAGTAATGACATTGCTTGCTATCCAATTTCTTTTAAATAAAACACCATATTTTCCTATTCCTTCATTTATTTTCTGTATATAATTATTAGCTCTACAGGTTTACATAATCATATTATGATATTGCTATAATAAACTTTCGTTAAAATAAAAACATATTGTAACATAACCTCGTTTTTGGAATCAGTTCCTAACAATAGCACATTTCATCAACTTGTTTAACAGTCTTCAATCTGAAAAAATTAAACTTATTTATGACTTATTCAGTTTAGCAATTACCGTGTACTTAATTAAGGTTATTACTTTGACTGCTATTAAATCACAGTGTATTTAATCAAATCAGTTTTTATTTAGGGATTTAATCAAAAGGTCCATGTTTACATGTAATAAGCAAGAACAAGTATTTCTATTAGATTCTTTTGGGAACACTACCCAAAATAGACGATATTTGCAGAATGTTAAATATCCAACTTCACTGTCGTGAGTCTTAAGAAATTTCGCATTTCATTTCAAATTTGTCAGTGTATCGGTTAGGTACCGCTTCTGCATAACTAATCCAGTTATTTTTTTAAATTCTTTTTTATCCGCTGCTATTCTGCTGTTACTATCATCTTCGAAAAAGTTTTGAATCTCCTGTTTAATTTGCTTTTATTATTTTCTTTAGTTTTTTGTTATTTTACCGTAAATGAAGTTATAGTATTCAAAATTTTGTGTTTATTGAAGTCTTCTTTGACAAATAAATGGCTAAATTTGCGTTTATCATTTTTTGGCATAGTTTTGTATCCAGGTTTTATTTTTCTAGTAACGATTTCACTAAAAATAAGTCTTTTCTTTACCTCTTCTTTTTAACTTTCTTCTATATTCTCAACTAAACCTAGTACTTTCTGTTCTGTCGATGGATTATTTACTTGCGATTTTCATTGGTCTTTGATGAATCTATGTAAAGTTCTCTGCATTCCTGCCTTCTTTTTTTGTGTTTCTTCTAAGTCTCTTTTCGGTTCTAACATTCTTTTATGATATACGAGTACATCGTTTTTAATACAATCAGTACAAACATTTGGATTTGTTATTTTATTATTGAAGTGAGATTGCTCGCTTCAAAGATGTGCGCCGATGGTCCTTCTAAAGGATCTACAACTGCTGCGGGTACTGGATCTAGATCACTGCCAGGGGGAGAATTGTCAATCAATTGCGCTATTGTTCTTTCTTTTTTCTTTTTTTCCAAATAGCGTTTGCAACTCTCTCTCCAATTTCTTCTTTTTTGACGCTGTTCCTTAGGAGTTAAATCTCTAATAATTTTAAGTATAATTGCTCTCTTCACTGTAAATATCTTAATCTTAATATTTTTCTGGATCTTCTTTTATGTCTGCGTATTTTAGCCTCTAATAAAGTCGAGCCTGAGCCAATTTTTCCTCACGGGTTTTCTTGGTCTTGACTTGTCATAATTTTACCTT
The DNA here is from genome assembly GCA_921882275.1 of Brenthis ino. Taxonomy (NCBI): domain Eukaryota; kingdom Metazoa; phylum Arthropoda; class Insecta; order Lepidoptera; family Nymphalidae; genus Brenthis; species Brenthis ino. Next base: position 25,399,920 of record OV170229.1, on the reverse strand, counting down.
AAAGGAGAAAAAAATCATCAGGCATTAAGCAATAATATTACGTTAAAACCCTGGAAGAAACTTAAGAAAATAGTATAGCGAAAAACATTTCAAAACAAAAGCGAGAAAATATATAAATGTATATAAATGTTCTTCACTGTTCAATTTATGGTGGACTAGCTTTTACCCGCGGCTCCGTTCCTATGACATAGAGTACATGACTACCATAAAAGTACTCTTAGCCATATTTTGGACATAAAACTATCCCTACTTAAAAAACCATGTTAATACACAAAATATTAGTAGCAATGGTGATTAAAATTTTGAGCTACTGCAGTGTTTTGTTGGATTATACATATTAATCAACCTAACTTTATCTAACTTGCGTATTTTAATAAAAACAAGAAAAATAAAAAATAAATCAAGTCTGGATCATCACCATTACTTTTGCGTCATTACCTTTACACTTTAAAACTGATGGTAATTGATGGTAGTGACTAAGAGGGTAGTGACGTTTTGTGTCATTTTTATTTTTAATTCCGTTATTATAAATGTAAAAAAAAATATAAATTTACTCGTAAAAATTGAACTAAGGACGAACATTGTAGACGTATTAAATAAACATAAATAAATTTACTCACCCGAAATATTTTGGTTACGGTAAAGACCACCAAAATGTCACAAACGTGATTTCTAACAACACTAACGTAAATATATTTTTTCACTCAAACGCACGGGTTTCTCAGTCGGGTTCTCTTGGTCGTCTGAGCTGTGCGGAAGCGAACGGGATAAGCGAGAAGATAGTAGGATGTACACGTAAAAACATATTTGAATTTCCTCCCCGGCTTACGGAAATGACATTTTTTTCGTGACAAAGATAATTATATTGTTTTAAAAATAACTTAACGTTTTGTATATTTATATAGGATAAAAATGTCAACTTTACAATTGGCTTAACGCAATAAATAAATTATAGGTATATGAAACTGTTATTTCATTGAAATTTAAAATTGTTTTCTTTTGTAGTCACGTTGAGGACACTGAAGGTGGTGACATTTTGGCATTAAAATATTTTTTTTCTTTTTATGGGCTTACTTTTTTACTGTCGCATTTTAGTGTACTAGCTAGATAAATGTAATTAGGTTGCATTACAGTTATTAAATTGCTCGAAATGTAGATATTTATTTTTTGTACTATAAAACATGCGATTGGCGTGAAATCAGAGAAATACCCGGGACATTAACACACAGCACCATCTAGTTCCATGGTAAGCTACGAGGCTTGTGTTATGGATACCAGATAGTTGATACACTACACATATATTATTATAAATATAAACACAAATGACTGGAGTACAAACATTCGTGCTCATCACACAAACAAATGCCCCAGCGGGACTCGAACCCGCGACCGCTGGCGCTGACTTCGAAAATATTTGATTAGGAATGTATAGTAAATGAAAACTACCAATCAGTTATTTTTTACTTTTTAGTGCTTTTGTTTGAAGTCGGTTTTAATTTTTTTGTTAAAAAGTTTTTTTATGATTCCGTAAACCTAGCTAAGGTACAAAGCTATTGTACACCAAATGTAATAAGGAAGACTTCATATAGGTATTTATACGTATTTAATGATCGTATACGGTTACCATATATTCATTATTTTACATATACAAGTTGAAGATAAATTGCTGTCAATCGATCGATGCTGACAACAAATGACGTAACTACAATAGTGTTTTTACTTAACTCTTTTTTCAAGTATGTAAAAATAGGATTTCAATACGAAAAATTCGATACAAAGTAGTAGGCGTAATAGAGTTAAACGGAGTAAAACTTTTCAAAGAGAAATTCACACCCTATACTCTAAGGGTCGAGTAGCTTTCTTTAAAAGCGGACATTTGAGCCCCTGGAATTTAGTCAACCGTTCAGTCCCCGGGGCCTTTAGAACCAACGGTCACTTAGAGGAAATTCAAATAAATAGAAGCATTCCTATGATAGGATAATTCTACAAAAATGACTTTTTGGTCATCTTAGCTTATTGGTTCTGACATTTTGAAACCAAAATATACTATAATTTTAAGCTTACATTGGTCATAAACATGTTCTGGCTGCTCTTATTACTATCCCAAGACCAAGAAAAATATCTAAGTACTGATGCAGTACATTTTCTTTGTCGCCTCCCATTTCTTAATGAAATATTTGTATCGGTTTGGAGTCGAGCTACTGATATAAATGCGGAAGTTGATGTATACATACACATGTCTGTATATAATGGCAGCTGAACGGATTTGGACAAAATTTATTCCACAGACAGAGAGGTTAATATAGCAAAGCGAGTTTAAATCCCAACTCGTAAATATTTTTAACTTTTAGTCTGTCATTAACAAAGTTTTTTTTTAATAAAATCACAACTAGGCACGACCTAAGACACAATATATAGTGCTTTTAGACGAAAAATCTATACTAATATTGTAAAGAGGAGTTTGATTGCGCTAATCTTGGAACTATTAATCCGATTTGAAAAATTCTTTCTGCATTAGATAGATCGTTTATCAAGGAAGGCTATAGCATATATATCAAATAATATATAGTCCATATATTCCATACCAACTGTTAAAACGTACCTAGAGGCGAACCCGAGAGAAGCGAGGGTAAGTCGTTAGTATAATAATATGTAATGCTATTTATTGTCCGGAATGCCTAATTAAACGTTAACAGAATATATGCTAGCGAAACGACCACACTAATATTTATTCTATGGCCATAAATAGAGGGTGTTAGTATTTGATGTAGGAAATGAAAATGTCATCGGCTTATTACAGTATTATTTATATAGCTGGCGATTATTCGCATTGGATATCTGAGTCTAATGATTGACGCCATCTTTGATTGTGTAGATTGCGAGTCGTGATTATGTCGTAATGAGGTATTCTAATAACATTTTAGTGTTTCTATTGTCAATAAAATACTAATAATGCAGGAATAATAATCATACATATCTTTAAGGTCTTTGAGGTCATGATATATTCTTATAGCTAGGTCTTAGTTTATTAACTAGTGACTCACCCTCGCTCCGCTCGGGTTCGTCCCTAGATACGTTTTAACGGTTAGTATAGATTTCTCAAAGATGAAATATTTTAACATAGTAAAAAGTATCGTATATGTTGAACCGGATAACCAGCTATCACCATACCAAATTTTATCAAAATATCTCCATTGGTTTTTCCGTGATGCGGTCACAGACAGATAGACAGACAGACAAAAGTTCTAAAAACTATAGATTCAGTCTATTTCAATAAGATTTTCCAAAAAATATTTAATACACAGATTCGGCTTAGTTATAATTTTATTAAATGTATAGATTAACTCTAGGCAGTCTAGTACGAAAGGAACTATAGTTGCATGTCCAGGGGTGACAAACGCCTATCCGCTCGGCGTGATCTGGAATACGCGTGTCCAAGCAAAGGTCACGCCGACCATTTCGTCACCTTTGACTAAGGAAAATGTAGTGCGACTAGCATATCATGATATTATTCCATACTCGAGTTTAATTTTGATTAACACCTACAGGTAAATTTCTAAGAAATCTATTGTTAACTGTAACACCGGCGTGTCCGCGGTCGTGGAGGGATCAAACTCTTTTTCTTATAAAGTTAATACTAAATTTAATCACTTTTCTTATTACAGGGACAAACAAAGGATCATATGACATTTATATTTTTATATTTAGTCAATATATTATCACACAAATGACTTTACTTTAGGAACAACACAATAAAGACAGTAAAAACAACAATCAAATAAGGCTTATTATAAGTAAAATACAAACGTTTCAATTATCAAAACTATCCTATTCAACTAATATCGGAAATAATCAGAAAGCGTCTCATGGGACAGTCGCTAGTGCCTTCGAGATGAGCTTTATATGACTCGGCGAATTTCAGCTTTCGACGAAAGAGCTGTCGTTACTAAGCACAAAATGGTGAAACTTTAACATATTTAGTGTATTACTGTTAAATTATGGATTACTAGCAGAACTCGCGGCTTCGCTCGCGCAAATAACTCTAAAAAGGTAGGTTTTATACAAACTTTTATCCCCTATTTAAGCCCCTTATAGGATGAATTTTAAAAAATGCTAAAACACGTATTTATTTAATTTTATTGAAGCGCACTAATATCAAGTTTCAAGTAATTCTGATTATATATATTTTTTGGATTGAAATATAACGTGTTTTCCCGTGGGAATTAGATAATATCCTACGGTAAAAAGTAGCCTATGTCACTCTCCAGCCCTCCAACTACCTCCACACACAAAAAACACGCCAATCCGTCACGCCTTTTCGACGTGACAGAAGGACAAACAAACAAATAAACAAACAAAATTTCACATTTATAATATTAGTATGGAATATTAATCGAATGTACCAATATCTATGATCTGTATACCTAATATTTCCTTAGTCGCTTGAATTTAAGTACAATAGAATGTCTATTGTACTTAAATTTTTCAAGTTTTACAACTTGATATTAGTTCACGACTACCTTCTATATTATATAACTTAGTTACGGTAATGTTATATATAACTGTCTGACTAAGTATATTATAATTAAAATTTACTCTTATTAATATAAAAATACGAAAATGTGTTAGTTTGTGTTTGTTTTGTGAGTGTGGCTTTTACTTTTATCGATGTACCACTTGAGCGTGACCAAAGGCGAAAACTAGGAAGCCAAAATCGAAAATAAAACAAAAATTGTTAACTGGACAATAATTAATAAGTTATTTTATTTTAAAATTTAACTTTCAAAGTTTAATTTGACTGTATACAGTTATAATGCGACAGACGACGTCATTACAAGGTTAATCTAGATAATTTTTTGCCATCTAAATGTGGAATTTATGGGTGCGGGCTAGCATTCTTTCAGGGTTATAAGTTAGTACTAACGTTTAAATATGACTATCAGTTTTACTAACGGGGTCAAAGAAGTGTAATGAATATTTTTTTGATAACATTCTTTAAAAGATATTCGGTATGCAATGGAAGGGTTAAATATAAAATATATAAAAGCAAGTTTAAAAAAATATCTATCTCGTTGTTAGTATGTTTAATATTGTATAATTATTGTTTTATTAAATAGTTAAATAGCATTTTTTACTTATGACTCAAGCTTAGGCTTTAAAATTGACAGCCTTTCAATTATAAATTTTTCATATAATAATTCTACATGTAATCGCACTAAATCTAAACCTCTAATAATAATATGAAAAAAATATTTATTTTTGGCGTACAAATATTGATACATTTATAGTAGAACTGGACAAAAATAAATAACGCTAACTGCCGTGTCCTTTGGGACCATGGATTTGCTCTCTGGCCAAATTGCCGCTCTTTAGACGGACTTTAATAATCACGTCATATCCAATTTTCCTTTGAAACACGAGACGAATAGCAATGGGGTGTTAAGATGTTGATTGAATCTTTGTTTGTATTGAAATAGCCAGTAATTATAAAGTATACGTTTTTATTATTATATATTAATTCATAGATTTTTTGGGTTGTTTTATTATTTTTAAGATAATAACTATTTGGTATAGTGATAGTCTAGTCGGATGTCTTTTTAAGACAAAGGTAAGGGGTTTTATTTTCGTTTAAGAATTTTTATTCAAATTTCCGAAGTTCCGCTCGGAAATACGTACCTAAAAATATCTCACAAAATATTGTATTATAAAGAAATGGTAAGCTTTATAATTTATTTTTAACATGACAAGAAAACAGTCACGGTAATTTTATTTTATGTATTAATTTTTCTAAAACTCTATTTACTCTATGACTGATAAATTTGTTTTTGTAGAACTTTTTTAGTCTGTACTTTTTTATATTTATATTGGTATTTCTTAGAAGATGAAATTTATGACAAAAAATATTAAATTATAATTTAAAAATGACTATAATGGTGAAGTAGAGCGACAGGCTACGTTCAATTCTGGCGCAGATGTTGAAAAAAATTAAAACCTTTTGTCATAATATGCCTGTACTGTATCTAGTGAGTATGTGTATCTAGTTAGGACAAAGCACGGTCACCTACTACTGCATAATCTATTTTAATATTATAAAGAGGAAAAAAATGTTATTTTTGTTTGTTTGTATCGAATAGGCTGCGAAACTACTGATTTAGATGAAATTTGGTAACAAGATAGTTTGAGACCCTGGGAAGGACAGGATAGTTTTCATCCCGAAAATCATCCCTTAAGGCGGTGAAAATTGGGGTGATAGTTTGTATATGGAAGCAACCTAGGGACGAACCCGAGCGAAGCGAGAGTGAGTCGCTAGTACATAATATTTTGATAGTGCCGTAAATCGAATAAGTTAATATATTCTCTTTGACAATAAAGTTCGTAAGGAAATAATGATTCTAACGATACAAGCACTTATACTTATTTCTTAAACAAAAAAAATGAAATACGAACATAATCTATTGAATAGGTACTATATATGTAATAGAAAGTAAATTCAGATGAAATTGAAACCTATAATGGAGTGAAAAAGGTATACCTATATAAAATCATATTCATAAAATGTGAAATATTTAGATTTATTGATATTAAAAAGTTTTTTTGAGTACATTATAAAATATTTTTATTAAAAAGGTATGAAAATAAACACTAAAAAGCCATCGATCACAACGGGGGCTCGTCACTAGCAAAATATTAAAAAATCGCCCATTCACTTTAGTTTATTCATAACAATTATGTTTTCAGATTCACTCAACACAAAAAATCTAGACCGTGAAAGGAACAATTTCAAACGTCACCTTATTTAATGAAATATTCTCGATACAAGATGTTTTTTCTGCAAATATCTAAATCAATTTTTTTCTAGTTCTTTTACGATGCTTCTTAGTAATGATTAAATTATATTATCGATTCTAAATACTAACACATATAATCAAAAATATATCTTTAAAAGAAAGCTTTTAAAATTTCATATTTACATACCTAACTTCGAAATAATAGTGAGTTTATAAAAATATAGAGTATAAAAAGATAAAACGGTTATTTATAAACATAATATATATTTTTTTCCTTATATATACTTATTAAATAAGTACAATGTAAACTTTAAATCAAACACAAGTAGAAACAATACATACTATATACCTACTACATACTCGTATATAGGCATTTTTTTCTTTTAGAGTTGACTTAACAGCCAATGATAATAGTACCTACATACTAACATTGAAATTAATTACATACAAGAGAAACTACAGATAAATCTTAGTGTTCAACAAAAAATGATTCTGCATACAACCGTCCCGCACCCCAGTGGGCAGTGATCCCGCTTTTATGGACAAAAAATGGCCAATTCGCTCGACGCGTCGATACGAGCATGACTAATGGTTACTAGCCGCTTAGCAAATTGCCTGTCGAAATTGTAACGAAACTAGAAAATTGTTTCATTCATAAATGCAATAACCGGGATTTACCGTGGATAGCCTTGTGATGAATAAATAGTAATCCCGGGATAACTTGGTCCCATATGATGGTGGTCAGGATTTGGGTTTAAATATATAAGATATTGGACGTAAGTTTTGAATAAAAATGATTTCTATTATATTTTTGACCAGCATTATCTACAAAAATGTGAAGTTTCGATATTTTTAAAGAAATTAGGTTACGATGCTTCAGAATAATATATTTTTTTGAGATTTATTACTATTATTATTATACATATACATTATACATATATATATATATATATATATATATATATATATATATATATATATAAAAGGCAAAGTATGTATGCCAATGGCTTAATAATACTGCATCGTCGTAATTACCAAATCGAATTATTTCAATCGCGTGGAGAAATTCTAAATAAGACCCAGACAGACGGTCTGATGACCTGTGGATAATAATGTTATGTTTGTACATTTTCACAACATCTATGTATATATTCCCTAGGCGGATAAATTAAGCGAGTAAATTTAGTTTCTTAGATATCTCTAAATAGAGTAAAACTAGCGTTGCTTAAAATTAGCAATACAAAGAGAACGATGGGGCGCATTCGCTGCCAATTGAGAGGAGAAGGAAATAATAGTTATTTGCAATAATCGACTGAAGGGACGGCTGATTGCGCCCGGGGCGGAGTGAATTTTTCTCGTATTTTTGTCTGGAAACATGCAGTTTAGATGCAATGTGATTGCTTCTACCACTATCTATAATTTAGAACTGTTCCAATTGAATCCACCTTTTCTTTATTTTCTTGTTTGGAAACGATTCTCCATGACCTTTTTTAATATATGTCCTGGTCATTTCATAAACAGTTTTGTTATGTAATTTGAGGAAAAACCAAAATTTCTGTTCCCAATAACTGGAGATTTTTCAAAGAAAAGGTTCTAATGATGGGAACGACCTCAATGAATCGATGATAACCCTCACCCTACCGATGCCAATTCAACCCTAAAAGAAAGAATTAAAACAACAAGGGTCACTACAAAAGTGCGTTGATGAGGTAAAGGGGAAATAATGCATCATTTTCGGGACACTTGTCCCATTAATCCCTGGACTGAACCATTTGATTGATGGTCATCCTACAAATCATTTAGACTATAGGAATTTATATTAAATTTTAGTGAAACACTGGAAAAATATATTATCATATTATTATTATGATATCTAATATATAAATATCTCGTGTCGCGCTGTTTGTAGTCGCACTCCTCCGAAACGGCTCAACCGATTTTAATGATTTTTTTGTATATCTATAGGTATGAGAATAGGTTCTAAAGCATTTTTCACCCTTCTAACAACACCCCCCCATTTTTAAACGCGATTTTAGTATTTTTGTACGAATAACATTATAACATACAACCAAACAGTTTTTTAAGATTATTCATACGTTTCTAATATATAGTAGAGATCTTTTATTCATAATTTATATATTTTTTAATAGTACAAGATATATTTTTGATAAGCAAAATTAGTTTAGTAAAGATATAACTTATAGTTTAATTATAAATCCTGTAGTTGTTCTTTTTCTTATGATACAGATACGTCGTCATGATAATGCTGCATTCCACATTATTGTTAGCAAAAACGACAACTGCGGTTATAAAAATGTAAATGACATAGTATCTTTATATTTTAACTTAAATTAATGTGATAGCGCTTACAAAGTTTATTTCTGGTATAATTTTATTTACTTAAGTTATTTATTCTATACATACCACTAGTGCTTTATAAAGGACATGAAGAAGTAAATTGTTTACAATTTTTTATGATTCGAAATCATTTCAAAGAATATTAGCTACTTGTTGTAAAAATTGATACTTTTTTGTTTTTGTGGTCTCAAGTTCTTGCTACAATAAGGAAATTCATTTCAAAACTGCATTTCTGTTAAAAAACACCTGCACTAATATTCTTTAAACCGCAGCCTCAAATTGGAGCAGCTTTTTTCAAACGATTTCTTAGTTGCGTCCTTTTATACTCAATTATAGTTTCATTTTGTCGGCAATCCTTTGCCAATTACAAAAGAGCGAAAAATCAATACGGCTGTCTTGAATAAGAAAATTAAGCAAAAAAAATGACATGAAAATTTTTTCTACGTCTTAAATCGGTCGATAAATCATCTTTTACTAGTACCGTCATTTATCTATACTAATATAATATTACTAGCGACTCTCCCTTGCTTCACTACCAAATTTCATCAAAATCTGTCCAGTGGTTTGCTCGTGATGCGTTCCCAGACAGACAGACGGACAAAAGTTCAAAAAACTATAGATTCAGCCTCTGTATCGATAATAATGACTATTTCAATAAGATCTTCCAAAAAATATTTTATGTAAGTACAGATTCGACTTAGAATTTCATTATATGTAGTTATATAAAGAGGTGAAGTTTGTAAAGGATGTACTTAGGAGGTAACTTTTAAACTACTGAGCTACCGAAGCTTTTTGCCAAAACCAGAAAAAAATACTTGCCGCTGCTTTTCGGAGTACGCTGCCTAAACGGTTTGAAATAAAGCAATATAGTGAATGGCAAAAAGACACAGAGCGAAATGCGGTAAATCTGTAGTAAAGTATATTTTCATTTTAAGCATATCAAAACATATTGTATCTAACTAAAAATGAGTTAATTATTTTTCAATCGTCACTATACAATTTCCCATTCAATATGTGATATCCACTTGGTTTCAAAACATATTGAAAGAATATTTTTTCTCAATTACTCGATAATATGTTCTAGTTGAAAGTGTTAAGCGCTATGCGGAGCACAAAAAGTCGAATGGACAGAGGGCGCGACGAATTGGCGTGATTCAGCGTTCGCTCGCTGATTGAACCTACTACTGCACTCTACAGTTTGTTCGGAAATGTTTAATAATAATAATGATTTTTTATATAAAAAGGTATACCAATATTATATATTTTTCATATTACACTAGTGGCTCACCACCGGCTACGTTTAGCGTTTAGGAAAACAAAAATAAACCTATCCCACGGCAATCTTACAATTTTCCGGGATAAAAGTATTATTACAGACTATTTTTTATCTATCTCTGTGCCAAATTTCATCTAGATCCGTTCAGTTGTCCTGGTGTGAGTAACAAACATCCATACGCACAAACTTTCACACAAAGAACCTATAGGTTTACATTGAGAATATTACATGAACATATATTTTGTTTATAGAAATTAGACATTTTGTAGGTTATTATATTTTTCTTGTTTAAATGTAGTAAGTAAATGAATATGTAAATTTTATATTGTAAAAAGTGCTAAAAAGTTTTTTGTATTTAGACTATAAACTCTCCAATTATTCAACTGATTTTAAAGATTTTTCATTAATATATATATATATATATATATATATATATATATATATATATATATATATATATTATATATATATATAATAATAACAAAAGATGATCAGTACTATTATAGTTTTCCTAATATACTTACTAGTTAATTATATAAAATGCTATATAAATAATACACTCGTAGTTCGTAAGTAGTTAAAATAAATATGTAGGATTATTAAATAGATATTTTTCCTACAATATTTTAAATCATCCTGTAAATTGTCTCGAAAACAACACTAGACAAAACGTATTAGATCCATATATTCTAAAAGGGCCGGCTATCATTTTAAATTCAAACAAGAATTTAATTATTATCCCAAAATAGCATTATTACAACAACGTAGAATATAGAATCGTTCGAAAAAGTTACCATTCATAGCTTATATTGGCAGCTTTGGTTAATCTTCTGTAATGATTACTACCTGTAATAGTTGCAGTCACCAATATTGATATTAGTTTTTTTGACAAATAACTATGTATCAAAAAGAAAGGCACGCTTGACCTAAATTGTTTTCTTAAAACGGTCTATATAATAACTTGTGTTTATTTTTTACTCGTTGCTTTTATCATAACCGCTGACTGTCTAAAAATGGTTCATTTTTTGTACATTTCACTACTTTCATGCCTTCTAAATATATTGTCAGCTGTTTTAACATTTAAAAATAACATTTTTAATATATAATATACATTTTTTTTTATATCTGCTTAAAATTTATGTTAATTGTGACACAAGTACATAATTAAAGGTATATTTATACATATGTATCATAAACATTAGAGATAAAATGTAAAATTTTATCAAAGTATGATGAAAATAATACTTAATTTACTTTATTTGTTCAAATGATTCTTTGGTAAGCTTTGCCAAACTAGAGATTACAAACATACATAAAAAGCGAAATATATTATATTACAGGTCGAATCGATAAGAAATAAGTAAGCTACACTCTATATAGATTCCATCTACATTGCTATTATATGTATCTTACAACACTGTCAAATATTGTGTAGTAAATGTTCATGGAGACCAATTAGAAGTAAATGCAGACCGTAATAAATAATTCGTAGTCCTTTGAAATTAACTTTTAACAAATACGTTCTGGAATTTTTCAAGAAGTTTTTTTTTTCAATAAAACCAATAAGAATAAATAAAATAAACTTATTTAGATACTAAATAATCCTATTTAAACGATATCCTTTCAACTATGTTTAAAGTCGTATGATGTACGAGTAGTATCATTTAGTCATGCCTTTTATTTTCCAATCAAAATAACTTAGACAACGGATGTGGACCTCCTTTTTGTTTTCTTAACATTTTTGAAGCTTTTTATGGGGAAGTTTTTGATGAAGTGTGAAAGGGTTCTTCAATTGAGTCAAAAGATTTTGTTTTTAATACAAAAGACAAAAAAATATTATGGATTTTCAAAAGCCACATATGGTATAAATATAATAAGTTAACTTATTATATTTATAACATATGGTACGTGCTTGTGATGATTAATTTGTAATAGTTTTAGTACGTGTTATACCTATTTTAGTTTTTTTTTGGTTGGGATTGTTTTTGATTAAGGAAGTATAATCTAAAAATATGATGTGTTTCCATTTAAAATCGATTTTAAATTAGTTAATAATAAAAAATCAAAGACATATTTACTTCGGAGATAGAGTAAGTAAACTCAGTAAAGTATATAGTTAAAAGGTACTTAGTATTAGTATACTTATACAAGTTCTACATAAGTAGGTAAAATGAAAAAATATTTCATATTTCTGCTAACATTATAAAATTTAAATATAGGTACCTACCTAACAAGTGGATAATGAATTTATACAATAATATATGTACAGTGACGTACATTTCAAAGTTAATTTATAACATTTTTATAGTCATATTATAATTCTTGCGACCATCAACATGACATATAAAATTTAAGTAACTCTGCGCCTGCGCCGGTATTTTGTTCGAGTCACGTTACGATAGTATCTTATTTTACGTAAGATTGTTCTTATGTATAATTTAAGTATTGTTGTTTAAATACGGAAGATCATTATAACCTTGATATTTATTATACCTTTTCTGTTTTCCTTTTAATTTCATATATGATAATTTATTAAAGAAATTGAGTTACACGAGATACGTTAAAAATGTGTATTGTACATACATACTAACAAATTATAATCAAATATAAATAAGAAATTATTAAAAATTATTTTCAGTAATATAACTTCAACGAATATTAACAAAGAGGTTACATTCTAAACTTTATTGTTAGGTTTTATTATTGTTAGATTTATTTTATTAAAATGAAAATATATGTCATTATTTAACTTTTTAACATACTCTAAGTGAACGTGAATGTCTTTCATCTATATTAATATTAAGAGTATAAGGAGGTAAAGTTTGTGAGTTTGTGACGTTGTAGGGGGTAATCTCTGGATCTGCTGAACCGATTTAGATGAAATTTAGTTTAGAAGATAGTTTTTTTTAGGGTGGGGTTTTTAGGGTGTGAAAATGGAGATGAAAGTTTGTATTTGGAAGCAAGCTAGAGACGAACCCGAGCGAAGCGAGGGTGAGTCGCTAGTCAGAAATATAAAAATAAGTGGATTATACTGTAAAATAATAATTAAACAATGCAATATTCGGTGGTACGGTACTCAATGCGCTAGTCAAAATAAAACATTTGAAATCACATATTTGAAAATCATTACAGCCATTAAATTATTACTTATAACATAAGCTAAAGAATTTGGTTTTTTTTTCAAACAACTTCAAAAAGGAGGATTTATTTATTATGGCTGTATATTTTTTTTGTAGGTTTAATGCAAGCGAAACCGCGGTTTCTGCTAGTAATTAATATATTACGAAGATTCCCCACAGATGAAAAAACTACAATACATAGGACAGTAATGATGCCTCGCCTAGAAATGATCAAATCAAAAACCAGCTACAATGTCGTAGAGATATAAATCTTAACATAATTTTGAAGGTAATTTCGCTAGCTCGTGCTCTTAAAACTTTATTGCGTGTAGTTAGTGTAGTTTCATTATATTTTTTTGTAGAACAATAATATGAAATAAGGTGTTTGTCAATTGCAAAGTAAATAATATATTACACTTCTATGAATCACTTTATCGAATGTAGAGCTTAGAAATTTAAATTGTAATTTAAAATAAATGACTTTGAAAATATATTTTTTGCTTTACTGTTTTGTAATTTTAGCCAAATTTAAAGGTTAAGAAAGATAAAGTAATAGCACGGACAACATCAATTTCGACATAGAACTAGCGTTTTGAAGCACGTTAAAAGAAGCTTATAAAATAAAATAGAGCAAAATTATTAAAATGCTTATTGGGTATTTATATAGAATTACAATCTACAGTCTACTTTTAATAAATTTATTATTTTACATATTTCATAAAACTTTTTTAAATGATGGTACTTGTTTTCAAATAGCTCTAGGTAGAGCTTACGTTTTAAATACCAAATATTATATAATATTAATTAATTTAATAGCTTGTTTTAATATTTTTGATAAAATTACTAAAAGTAAATTGTAGATAAGAATTAATTAAAAAAGAAAAAATATAAAGAAAAAAATGAAACGTGCCCAGGTTCGAGATGCGATTGGTTGGATGCTTGTTGCTGCCGACAGATATCCGGGCTTGTCTGTACGAACCAGGAATGCGTGAATGCCGTGTTCAGGCCCGGGTTGAGACCAGGCCCAGGACCCGGGAGACCCATCACACCCGGCAACCCGCCAGGCCTCTGGTGGTGGAAACCAGCAGACGCCACAGCGTAGTCCATTGCCACCGCTTGGTACGGCAACATTTTCACTATTTTCACCTTTCAATTAGTCCAAAATTTCCCGCGCTGTCACACGCATTTTTAAATGTCTATAATAAAATTCAAAGTTGTCTCATATCTAAACACACACTTGTTTATTCAAGTTCTGTCTCTATCCAAACATTTCGCCTTAGTTCGTTGTCACAAAAAATTCACAATTCGCGACACTGCGTTGTCGATCGTTTCAGGCACCGACGTTCTCAGTTCACAAACAAACCGTCCTATTCCCGATCGTTTACGGGGTTATTCATAGGAGAAAAGTCACGCACAGCCACCCACTTAATAAATATTCTGGGCATATATCCGTTTTTACGCAGACGTGACTGGCTGTGTACTGTCCGATTTTCACGTACGGAACGCGCGGCCGATTATCGAAAACAGTTGCATGCGTCCCCCTCCTTCGACCTCGGACGTGCAACTGAGGGCAAGCACGCGCCAAACACGACTCTATCACACTCGGCCTAGACACTTAGGCCCGCTCGGGGATCAGAGCGAGGTAGCGCTATACATATAAGCGAGACGAACATCGATCGGACGTCATCGCGAAGTTAAAAGCCTGCGTATTACACGGGCCGTAATAGGCGGTTACGTGATTGGGCGTGGCCTGGACTATTAAGTTGAATTGTCGCGCTCTGATTGGTTAAAATTGGTAGTAGTCGCCTACGTGATATGTTCAGGAATACGTTTATAGCCTGCGCTCATAGAATATAATAAGAGATGTAGGTTGGATTTGCGCCAGTTGTGAAGAGTTTTGTTGCGGTTTCGTTTGTCCGCGTGATGATTTTTAATTATTGGCATAGGAACCGTTAACAGGTTAGCGTGATGCTCCGATCATTGAATAATAAAGCGGGTTTCAATGAAGCGACAGTATGGCTCACTTGACACTTACCGATTATCGTACTCGCACGAAATACCAAGCATTGCACGAACACTTTTTATTCTATGACTAACATAGAATGTTAATATTAATTCTTAATAAAAATAAATGTATGATTATATAATATATGTAAAATGAATAAAAATGATATTTATCAATAAAATATAAATTTGTATGTAAATAGAAAAACTTTTTCATCATAGTAGATATATCTTGTTCGGTCTAAAGGAATCTCTTAATATTTTCAACTATTAATAAACACATCATCTAAAACGTGACTTGAAAATAGAAATTAGTCTGAGTAACAACTGACTGCGGGTGCTCTACGTGACAAAAAGCTAGATGAAAAAAATACTATCTTAGTATCTAGGTATCTTTAAGAAACGTTTTGAGCTCCAAGATTATTGTTAGAGCGAAAAAAATTGATTGATTTTTTGTTATTTTGTCTGTTTGTTTATATTGGCAATGAGAAAAACGAAAAAGTTTACATTCACAAAAACTCAGCGTATTTAGACTTGGTATATAGCATTAGGTACCAAGTTTTAATGTGCTTTAAGCAAAAAGTAATGCTGTCTAGGAATAAACTTACAAGTACTCGAATATATTTAACATTATAAATCATTATATATAATTAATTAATCTGACTTAGCAACATGAAAAAATCATGACGAGTAGATAGGTAGGTACGTTTCATTCGTAGACAACTCGGTCAATATGCAGTCATCTTGTGCAACAGTAGAATCCTGCGGGAAATGGACAATGTAACCGCCAGACAAAAATTTAAATAAAATTATAGGCACACACAATTCACAGATAACGTGTATTTCAACATTTAAAACATCCTATTAATATTATAAACGCGAAAGTTTGTAAGAATGTGTGTATGGATGTATGTTTGTTACTCATTTACGCAAAAACTACAGAATGGATTTTGATGAAACTTTACAATAATATAGCTCATACATCAGAATAACACATAGACTACTTTCTATCCTAGAAAAATGTACGATTCCTGTGGGATAGATTTGTTTTTGTGTTTCTGCTAATAATTTATAGTTATAACTAAAGGTAGAGAGCCGTCCGAATTAGACAATTTTGAAATTCACTCAAGTTTTTCAAATTCTTTATATCAATAAGAATTTAATATTTACAGAGCTATAAGGAAGTAGAGTCTATATACAGCAGATCATAAACATACTTAGGTATAGTATATGAGGCCACGCCCTCGTCGCGTCTAAATCAATACATCGCGCTAAGAATATTGTCAGATATATACCTACACTGTCGTGTCAATATATATTAGACGTCGGTAATGACAGAACAAGGCCTTGTGATTTTATAATGAATATTGTTATAACTAAATACTTGCTCTTCTGATAATTCAAAAATTAATAGATGCAGTAAAAATAAAGTTTTTAATCAAATATAGTAGATAGTTATTTGGGTTTTCTCGATAGATTTTTTTATTTATGTTAGTATTAAAAGATATTTTAAGCATGATGACAGCAGAAATGGTGACTTCATGTTGTTTATAAAAAACCTGCTTAGTAAAAGAATGTAACGTAAAAGGCAATTTGTATTAAAATAATAGTTTTTATAAGAACATTTATTCTTCGTAAAAAGAAAAAAAGTAGCACATCTTTAATTAACGAGATAAAAATAAAAAAGACAACACTAGTTTACTCAATTATATTTGTGAAATGAAAATTTGTATCTACAAATTGTACCTATATCGATACAATAACGAATAGCTGTAATTTTTCGCATAGAATTTGCCTTATATATAGAAGAGTGTCATATACTTGTATCCCGTTGTACCTATAATATTACAAAAAAACAAGAAAATTTGAATTTTAAATGATCCTTTATATCCTCTAGTATAATCCTTAGAATTTTTCTGAACAAATAATAGTATTAACTTAAGATATCTAGTAATTCAATAAAGCTTAAGAATCGATTGCAACTAGCGAAGTTCAAGTTCGTTCACATTCAACGGCAGTTAATATGCCAGTCGGCGATCATACGACGCCGTCCGAACCCACGTGATTCCTATTGACTACAGATGATATATAATTTACTAGGAAAATATTATAATTTTAGTCAAATCTTGTTTACTTATCATTTTTATATGTACCTATTTACATAAATAATATATAAAGTATCATTTAGAAGTATTTATGTATTAGGTAATGTAGAGTATCTTTTATATATTTATATAGAACACATAATATGTAAGCTTAGTTTATAAATAGTAACAACGATAAGAATTTATTAGTATTTATATTAAAAAAAAACGATTATAAGTTATTAGTAAAATATTTTGTTTTAAAAACTTTTTAAATATTAAAAAATTTATAAGGTATTTTTGTAACATGGATCACAAAAATATAGTTGTTTAATTTAAATTCAAAAACTCTATCCATCCTATAACTATTGGATATCTCAGCTACCCGTCTCTATAAGAACTGAAAAAATCCTAAACAAACAAATACAAATGCCCGATTTCACCAACAACCCATAAGCTACCACCTACGTATGGGATCCCTAGCTTAAAATTCCCCTAAACTAGCCCCTAAATTAAATTTCGTTTCACCATCGTGTTTAAGCCCATATTTTGAGCACCTAAATTTAGGGGGCCTTTTAATATTTAGGTGACCCCTAACTACCGGTGAAACAGAAACTGTCCCCTAACAGCCCCCTAACCGTGCTTAGGGGATCCCTTAAACTTAGATGACGTTGGTGAAATCGGGCAAAAGTCTTCTATTAAATAATATATTTTTAAGGATATCAACATAAAATCATAATCTATTAGAATTGAATTAAAGCATTGCAATGCAAAACCGTGTTATCCATGGTCCTGTTAGTCAAGCCGGACGTTTACGCGCTTGCGGCTTCCGCCCGCTACCCAGCAATTTAGTTTGATCTGTAAAATCGTATGATATTACAGTTAGGTTATCGTACTAAGTATTGGTTATGGAGAATAGGTGTTTAGATTATACCGATATAAAGCTAATATAGTTACTGCTAGATTTAGTACTTACGGTTTTCTATAATGATAATTATTACTATGCCTACTTTTATAAGTTTAATGCCCGATTTCACCAACTACCCATAAGCACCTACGTATGGGATCCCTAGCTTAAAAGTCCCCTAAACTAGCCCCTAAATTAAATTTCGTTTTACGATCGTCTTGAAGCCCATATTTCGAGGACCTAAATTTAGGGGGCCTTTTAATATTTAGGTGACCCCTAACTGTCGGTGAAACAGAAAATGTCCCCTAAAAGCCCCCTAACCATGCTTAGGGGATCCCTTAAACTTAGGTGACGTGGTGAAATCGGGCATAAGTGATTTAAACGCTTACAGGATTTGGTTGGATTATTCAATTACATTCAAACAATCCTTTTCAAAATTTGGATTATCTAAATTAGGAAAATAAAATGAAGCAAAATACAGTTTATTAATTAAAAATATAGATTATAAATAAGTGTTTATTATAAAAAAATAGATAATATAAGCCTGTTAAATATTATATGTACATATTATGTAGTGTAACTTACATGTGAAACATGTACAATCTTTTTGGTCACATAAAAGCTTTTATATATATATTAATAATTATGTATAATACATTGAAGTTCCATCAATTACCTATACGTTGTTTATAAAGAAATAAAACCTTAAAAACGTGTGTACGCTCAAGCATGTTACGTTTAGAGTTTTTTATTTTATTCAAGTTTAAATGTAACCTTTATAGCTAGCAGCTACAAGTCTATTCCGTTGAGTAAAAATCTTTGAAATCAAATTTCCATCGGCAAAAATATTCGGTAGCGCACAAAACAAGCCAAAAGTACTTCCCTTTTTTTAAGTCAGTTAATAATTGATATTGATACTAGACAAAATATCTATAGAAAAACTAAAAAAATGACAACCATTCTTGAAATACTTTCTTAGATTTACGCGAATATTTGACATTAGAATTAAATAACTATTATAACATATTCAATTATAAAACTAATTAAAATTCTAAAAATGTTTAAAATTAAAAAAAATATTGTAAGGTACTTTGATGCCATTTTTCAATTTTTTGAATTCATTTTGTTATTTGTGGGTAGGCTGTCTGTAACAACTATATAATACCTTTGAGACATCTAACACCTTCGTGACCATGATTGCTGTAAACCATTCAAAACGTCGGGAACCAAAAATCCAAATAAATTCCCGGAAAAATCCAAAAAGATAGTTTTATTTAAAAACCATTCTTAAAGTCAACAAAAATTCCTAAAACGTTCGATATCTGTTTCACAATTCCAAAGTTTTTGTTTTGGAGGTAGTTACGGTAAACAGTCTCTGGTTATAATCAATAAAGAGATACCTCTCGGATACGGTCACGCGATGCTTAGTTGCGCGGACGCATTGGTACGCGGGATGAGGGTCGAGTGCGTAAGCTTTAGCGGTAAAAGTTAGCGGAAATATTAAAACTTTCATTTACTTAAATTTCTACTATATAAATTATAAATATCATTAGGCAATGTTTAAGTGAGAAATTAAAACTTATATCTTATATTATGTAGTACATAATACATAATTTATAAGGTTTTTTTATAAGTCTCTAAGAAATGGTGTGAATGTACTAATAAGAGTATATCAAAATATTTCTAACTGGCGCAAAACCCCTATATCATATGGAAACCCAAACTCTAAATCTATCTATATATATGTAAGACTTGTAAAAATATGTCCTGAGCAGAAATCAATATTTCTTTCAATCTTTATATATATAATTCTTCTGTGAGTGTGTATGTCACTGAACTTCTCTCAAACGACTGGACCGATTTTGATGAAATTTTTTGTGTGTGTTCAAGGGGATCTGGGAATGGTTTAGATTCACAATTTGAATAATAATTTTCTTCAAAAAAATTATTAAAAAAAGTTTGAAATTTTCAAATTAAAGACGTGTAGACAGGACAACGTCTGTCGGGTCCGCTAGTATACAATAAACTATGAAATAATATTACAGATGACAATAAAAAGATCCTTACCACACCATGCGCATACCCGATCGACAGTCAACCAGAAAACTGCTTCTTATTGGATAATTCGTGATTTTTCATTTTTTCTCGACAGGTGTTTGAACCTGCCACGATCTTGACATTGGGAGTTTCAGGCGATAGAATCACCAATGGCGTTTCGGTTCGACGACACTGAATTATCTAGTGTTTACTCGACATTACGTATTAAAGTTGAATTTAAACTCTACTTTTTAGTTTTTTAACTCTATTTTTTGTAGTTTTCACCCTTTTTATATTTGAAATGTAAAGCTTATAGTGGAATGTTGATGAAACCGCGTGCGATGTCAATAGATCGATTCTATTATAACTCAGCATCAACATTTCGATAGGTAAATTGTATTTCTAAATAGATCATCTATTATATACCGTACTTGCGAGACGAGAGATGAAACCTGCCTATTTTACTTAGGAATTTATATGAACATTATACATATATTATGATTATAATTCGTATTGAATTGTAACAAATTTTTATGACGTAGAGTTTTATTATATAGATTTAACAAAAGCTGTTAAGTAAGTGTAGTAATCCTTCGTTATGTATTTAAAATTCTATCATAGGAAAAAAAAAAATTTCAAAGTGTTTACAAAATGTATTAAAATATATATGAAAAAACGAGTATATGAGTGTACTGTGTACTTATATGTACACACGTAAGAAGTTATACTTCTTTGGCGTAACAGAACAAAAATAGCTACAGATTTCATCCCGTATGTCACAACTCCCTGTTTGTAAAAGGAATGCAGCTAACTTCATCATGTCGCTTTTTGGCTATCGGTGTGCGCATCGTAAAAATTTGACTCTCATATTTAAAAAAAAGTGCCAACAGTAGTATAATAACAATCCTTCGTAAGTTATTAAAATTCTATCATATACCTTGTAAAAATATTTTTGAATTGTATTTGGCATTGAAAAAGTATTTTATGATTGTGACTCTAAAGAGTAAAACTGAGCTTTGAATTTTAATTATTCAAGAAACAATTTCACATTAAAAAATGGGTGATGTAATATTTTGATCTAATTGAAATCAATCAGAAGAGTACACCTAATCGGCGTTTTCGCGATGAAAACGTGGGAAAAATATTATTCAGTCGTGGGGAGTGACGCGTGACGTCCTGCTTAGCATTCATAAAATTATATAATTCAGTTGTTGTAATAACTGCGTAGCGACTTAATTTTTAAGTTTTCTTAAAAAAATTAGACAATAAATCTAAACCTACATATAATAAAATTCTAAAAGAGTAAATTTTTGAAAATCTTATTGAAATAGTTATTATTATCGATACGGAGGTCGAATCTATAGATTTTAGGATTTTCGTCTGTCTGCCTGTTTGTGACCGTATCACGAGAAAACCACTGGACAGATTTTGACGAAATTTGGTATGATGATAGCTGGTTATCTGGGTCAACATATAGGATTTTTGATTGCGGGAAAATATCTCATTTATGAGAAATCTATACTGAACGTTAAAACGGACTAACGGAGCGAGGGTGAGTTAAAAAATAAATTGGCAGAGAAGTTTATATAATAAATTAAAATTGAAGATTAATTGAAAAACATTTGCTGTAAATTAAAATTAAAAAAAAATATACACTGGCTTTAAGAAACCAAATAGCCATCTGTCAGCCTTGGACTCGATTGAGAGGCGTGCTCAAAGGCTTATAGGTGACCCTACGCTGGTAAAAGCTAACCTACAAAGCCTCGATCACCGACGTAGGGTTGCCAGCCTTTGTGTATTCTATAGGTTACATTTCGGAGAGTGTGCGCAGGAACTACATGAATTAATTCCCCCATCCCCTTTCCATCATCGGACAACCCGACGAACGGCTGGTCTCCATCCTTATGTCGTGGACATTCCACCCGTCCGCACGAAGCGTTTCGCTACGTCATTTATTATACGTACGGCTAAGGATTGGAACAACCTGCCTGCGTCGGTGTTTCCGTCCGATTATAATATGGGTGTCTTCAAGGCAAGAGTGAATATGTGGCTACTGAATTAGTGTGACTCACCATCTACGACTGCGTTACCACTTACCATCAGGTGGAACGTAGTCAAGCACTAATTCTGAATAGTATAAAAAAAAAAAAAAAAAAGTAAAAAATAACTAAATATAAGGATAGTAAAATTTGGTCACTAATCAGATATTTTTATATCGGTGTGACGAGCGCGAGTGCAGACTAATCCATATATTATGTAGATATCCAAAAAAAACAGAGGTATTTTCAAATATCCTTGAAAACAACATATTCTACTTCAAATATAAAAATTAAAAAGAAAATATATGTGACCAGCACAGGATTTACCAATTTTAAACTATCCATATCGGTGAAGCCGTCTCCCAAATATCGGTTAATCCCTCCACGACCGCGGACACGCCGGCGTTACAGTTAACAGATTAGATAGATTTCTTAGAAATTTAATTAATTTCTTAGAAATTTACCTGGAGGTGTTAACATGCATTAAAAATATGCGAATTGCTTAAAGTACCTATTTCTTTTTGAAGACGATTCTAACAATTATGTAGGTATTTATTAGTTTATTTCTACCAGTACACGATCCCAGATTCATTTCAGATGAATTGGGGATCAACTCAAGCTCCTCCTTCATAATAGCCGTGGCTAGCCATGGCGTGGCTAGTAAATTAATTACTTTCGAAAACGGAGCCAGCCTACAATATTTTAAGATATGAATATCTAATAGATAAATATGTATTTTACGTATCGAAATATATTAGATTTGCTTTGCATCGGCTGGCATCGACTTCAAAAATATCTGATTAGGTATTATTCGAAAATATCTATAGGTACTAAATGAAAACCTCCGTTTAGTTATTTTTTACATTTTAGTGCCTGGACGTCGGGTTTATTTTTTTTTTAAGTTTGTATCGTATATCTTTATATATTAGTACTTTTATACATTCTAGTATTCGCTTTGTGGACGAAATTTGACCATAATCATTATTTATAAAAAAAACTGATTCCAACATTTATATTGATAATACTAAACCTTGTCAGTAGCTACTAAATAAGAAAAAAGAAAATCGGTTGCCAAACAGAGGAGAAGAACTACCTTTTGTCTACTACTACTAGTAATAGGTAAAAGCCACACTCATGTAAAAATAACACTATATAAATCATTAGGTACATTTCCGGTTTCGTTTTGCAATTGAAACTGTTGTTATACGTATCAATAGCGAGAATAACTTTTTAGCTTTGATTCCATAGGCTTACTATTGTTGCTGGACTCTGCCATCTGATGCACTAGTGACGTCACTTACCCCCGCACCACGATAAAGTCGATACGGAATTTTAAGCAGCATCGATCGCTTCTGCCCTACATTTGGCGAGGGACGCACGTACAATGGCCTAACCTTTATTTTATTGGTAGGGTGTCAAATAAATCTTCACCTAACAGTTAGTGCACTCGTGGTCTGAAACCTAATTGATGTTTAGCCTTAACTGTATTTCTTGGAGTAAATACCAATCCAGCGAGAGGTAAATATTTATGACTGATTTCAAGAAACGAAATGATTTATGTTTTTAGATGTTATTATTTATGTTGGGTGTGGTGCCGAGGTCGGCCCTAGCTACGTCGACCAGTTTTGGTCCATTGTAGCTCCCTTTATAATGAGTTCAAAATTCTCCGCTTAGTCCTGTTGACTCCAGGAACTTCCAGATTTTCTGAGCGGGGAGCATTTTAGATGTTACGAAAGAATTTGTTGGATATTTAACATTGCAACTATTTACTATGACATGATAAAGACTGTTTTTTTGACACCGTAATATACAAATACATATATTTGTTTCAGTCATATTATAATATGTATACTGGCTGGTAAATAGTATTTAGATGCAGATACATCATTTATCGCGCCCTAACTTAAAGTAAGATCAATTATAAATAAAAAATTTAAAAAAACCTCTACGCAAATTAATTATCCTTTAACGATTACTCTGGCACGCTTGAAGCACTTATTCGAGTAATCATACGCCAAAATGCCTTTCATCATTTTGGAATAGAGCTGATACTCTTACACTGCTGGACCGATGTTAACCAAACATAGCTAAGAATCACCGCAAGGAAACTAGCTTTCAAATAAAAAAACCGCATCGAAATCGGTCCATCCGTTTGAGAGCTACGATGCCACATACACACACACACAGACAGACAGACATCGACATCAAACTTATAACACCCCTCTTTTTGCGTCGGGGGTAAAAATCGGCACAAGTGTAGTCGCTGAGTTTTGTACATTAGTAAATAATTATTAACTATAATGAATAAAGTATTTTTAATGAACATCATCATTATGCATAAATTAAAAGTATATATATATATATATATATATATATATATATATATATATATATGTGTATATATATATATGTATATATATATAAAAAGGCTTTAATATTATATATATATATAATATTAAAGCCTTTATAATTAGAAAAATAATATACATGCGAAAGTTTCTATGTGTGTATATTTGTTACTCCTTTACGCTGGAAACCCTGGACGGATTTGGATGTAACTAAATACGCAGATAGACTATAATCTGTGGTAACACGTAGACAAGTGTTAGGCATCTAGGAAAATCGAAGGATCGAAGTAAAAAAGACAATAATATATATATTTATAAAACTAAAAATATATTGCATGTTTTGATAAAAAATGTTTGATAAAGAAATGATGGTATTGTGATATTTATTAAGGAAATAAATAGGTTATATTATTATTAGAGTAAAAAATATTCTTTACAAATGAAAATCTAAAATATTACTACACTACAAAGTTTCAAAAATAATGCAGTCTAAATACCACAGAGTAACAAAATTGTAAGCTAAAATTATCCTAAATAATGCTAATAGAATGTTAAACAACTTAATTCAATGTATTATCCAAATTTCTGTACACAAAGCACATTCACTTACACAAATAAACATGTCCGAACACACGAGTTTATCTCCGTATTACCGGAATTAGGGAGCACGCATTAAGATGGCAACCCCGATTTGATATGAATTAAGATATTCTAATTTTAATTGCGAGCTGTGTTGCTATTAGTAAAGTGGAAATTTACTTGTATCTTAGTAATTGTTTTATTTTTGTATGTTCTATTCATATAAAACTAAAAATTATAGCTGTTAGAAAAATGCCTTATAAGAATCAAACTTTCTATAAGAATTTTTCGAATTTATAATATGCAAGTGAATATTAAAGCAAATTTTGGAAGATTTTTGCCAATAAAACATATTTATTATTTACAAATATCAAATATTATTATAGGAGAATATTTTAAAATAATTCTAAATTGTTCATTCTTAATTAAATATTACTAAATAATCAAGTACATATTCATACAACAAACTTGACCTTAATTTCTCAACTAGTAAAATGAGACTTTCAAACACCCCAACCAAGAAAATGTATTAAGCCGCGATAAAATCAGGGCGAGCCATTAAACTTCGCATATGGGGCCAATTATGATGAAATTTGTATAATTTCGAAGATACGCGCCTAAATAAATTAATAAAACAACCCCTGACAGGGTTAAGTTAAGAGATATTATCTTTTAACCCTTTGCTAACGGTGTGTTTTGAAGTAAACAAGATTTGTACCAGAGGAAATGTCAAAAATGACAATATAATACAAACGAGTTAAAAGTTATTCGGCTTTGCAGTGAACTACATATTATAAATTATTTCTATATATAATTGTATAAAAAACAAACAAGTAGTATAAGGTGTATGTATGATAAGATTTTTGAACTTAATTACAAAGAACTAATACCATAAAAACTTATTTTGAATATGTTAGAAATTATAAAAAGCTTAAAGAAACTTTTAAAGATTAAATATTTTGGTTTCGATTTACAGATTCGTATTAATTATATAGCTAAAGTTTAATTTAGGGAAGTTCTTTATAGACAGACATATTGTTCTTTCCATATTAAGGTAAGTTTCCACTATAGGGAACATTGACTTTAAATTAAATTAAAATACATGTTTTATTTATACATATAATAAAATTCTCACTGTGTCGAATCTGTACATTAAATATTTTTTGAAAAATCTTATTGAAATAGTCATTATTATCGATACAGAGGCCGAATCTATAGTTTTTAGAATTTTTGTCTGTACAAATAACCACTGTACAGATTTTAATGAAATTTGATATTATTATATATTCCTCTGATCTTAAAAATTGCTATCAACGAAAAGTTACAAAAGCCCTCCCTCAAATGTTATTACAAAATTCGAGTATGGCTTACAATAATGGTATTATAACAAAATAATTTCCTATAACTTTATCTTGATAGAGACTTTGTTAGCGCGATATTAATCCAAGTCTAAAAATAGCGAGAGAAGCCGGATATGAGTTTCGGAGTCAAATCAAGAATGCAGGGCACGGAGCGACCCCTTGCGACGAATGTTATACGTACATATATATTAAGATAAACAAGATGGAAAATCGATTTCTAAGTAACTTTTTAAATGGCCACGTAACAGGATGTTATTATTATGTATGGTTCATCTAAATTCTTATTCAGTAACAATTTTCATAAAAAAAACTTAGTTTGCTTAGTACCTACGAGTATATTAACATTAGTTGGTAAAGTTTTCATTTTAATTAATTTATTTTGCTCTTTTCATTGTATAGAATTTATAGTTTTGGGGAAGATTGCTTTAGCTATTTATTACACATCTATACTATAATCATAATATAAGGAAGCAGAATTTGTTTGTTTGAACGTGCTAAACTCAGGAACTACTAATCCGATTTGAAAAATTCTGTTTGCATTAGATAGCCCGTTTATTGTGGAAGGATATATATATATATATATATATATATATATATATATATATATACTAGCGGACCCGACAGACGTTGTCCTGTCTACACGTCTTTAATTTGAAAATTTCAAACTTTTTTTAATATTTTTTTTGATGAAAATTATTATTCAAATTGTGAATCTAAACCATTCCCAGATCCCCTTGAACACACACAAAAAATTTCATCAAAATTGGTCCAGTCGTTTAGGAGGAGTTCAGTCACATACACACGCACACAAGAAATATATATATTAAGATATATATATACACAAATATAGTCTATCTATTCCACATTCACCATTACTATAAGGAAGTATTTCTAAAATAATTTGTCTTTGAAATTTGTTTAACTGTTATACACCAACAATTTTAATTGTAATTTTTCAGTTATAACTCACATTTAAAATTCTTGTGTAGAAGAAAAATAAGCTCAATGAAAAGCGATGTTCAACAAAATTCCAGTAAATTACTAGTTGCTGTAAAAACTTGATTCTATTAACACTTCCCCTTCGAGAACATTTTTCTTGCTTCGGTGCGTGCATTCCTCTTTAGCCAATAAAAACGCGTAAGTGAATTTTTTCCTTGGAAACCTAATAACGCGGGTAATTTTTCAATTGCCTCTAAACTTAGTCTTGAACACCTTGGGTTGATGGTTTTATGCGATAGGTTTGAATGCGAAGCATATTTTTATTGAATAATTTGAATATAATAGTATAATTTATTTCATATTGAGGTAATATAAATATTACGGACTTTAATAGTTATTTTTTCTTTTTTTTTTGCTTAGTAGCTAAATTATTCATGAATGTTATTGTAATCATAAAAAAATTTAGAAAAACTTTTTTTTTATATAGATAGGTAAATTTTATTCATATATGTTTTCACAAATTTCCATCAATGATTATGGTCAAATTTCGGCAATGAGGCGACTAGTATAAATAAACTTCCTAAGTCTCTATATTTTTACTTACATATTGCATAATATTATCCCCTTGACAGCTATTTACATACGCAATTTTTCTAAAGGGGCTGTTTAAATTTCTTTCGAATTCTTTGCCTGTTATCTTTTACAAGACACCTAATAACATTATAGTGCGCTCGTCATTTATATTTGAAAGATGTCATTGAGTGAATCATCTATCTATACCTACTAATATTATAAAGAGGTAAAGTTTGTGAATTGTGAGTTTGTGATGTTGTAGGGGGTAATCTCTGGATCTACTGAACCGATTTAGATAAAATTTGGTAAGAAGAAAGTTTGAGACCCTGTGAAGTACATAGGATACTTTTTATTCTGGAAATCATACCTTAAGGGGGTAAAAATGGGGATGAAAGTTTGTATGGGGAATCAACTTATAGTACTATTTATATTTAAAGAAGTCGTTAAAGTTACGTTTAGTACGTGCAGGTATGTGCCCTTTTTTTTTATTAAAATATTGGCAAATATTGTTAGATGTTGGAAACCAACATTGCGATTAAGCCTAAGCTGGGATTCTGACAAAGTTTAATTTTTTTCTTTGTCAACAGAAACTTTCGCTACAAATATCGCTTCGCCCAGGTTTGTTATTAAACAAACCTGGGCGATGTAGTGTACTGTACATGTAGGCTGTTATAATACAACCTAATGGGTGCATTATAACAGTAGCCTACATTACTCCAGGCCATAGTCCATCTGCGTAGTAAATTTCATCGAAATCCGTTCAGCCGTTTTACCGGAGCGGATTAACTAATATACAAATACAAGCTTTCACATTTATAATAGTATTGCGACGAGAGCGTTTAATGATATTTATTTGAGATGAAACATGATTGTAGATAAATTGCAATTTTTATTGGCACAAAAATTCTATTTAGCAGCATGTTTTAATTATCAATAGTCGACGATTATAATTCTTAAAATGCTAAATACACACATAAAGACTCATGCAGGAATCGAATCCGAGTCATCCTATGTAATAGACAATGCCAATTATACTTAAATCAACCTACTATGACAAATTCTACACCCTAATAACTCGTATTGCGAGCTTATTTAATACTGTACCGACATGACTCCCACAAAGTGCATGTTGACGACGCGTTGACAGCCGAATAAACGCGACCCACGATTGTATACTTCGCTGAATATCGCTAGAGATATTAAAAAAAATAGATACGCTTAGAAAAAAAATGCTTAACAATCGATTTCTGTATATAAAATATTATGTGCTCTATTTAAAAATAATAGGTTTTTTTCTAGTGCTAATCAGCATCCTTTCAGCTTTATACTGGTAGAAATATATTTATATTTTTTTATTACAGCTAAGATACTGAGAGACAAAATTAAAAGCTTTGGGAGTTCAAAAATTTTTTAGGTTTGGTGGTGTTAACAAAATTATTGTGCGCGTCTTACTAATAAATGTTTAACTAAAAAGATACAGTTACTTTACGATACGAATTTGAAGATTAATTTCCAACGTGATGAGTAGGTACAATCATTTCATTTACAAATTAAATTTATATGATCTCATATTGATATGTCCCATATGGCCTTATGATAGAAGAAACTCGTCAATAGCTATTAAACAAAAAAAACAAAATCTAACGAATTCGATCAAAAAAAAAAGAATAATAATATAACAATAATAAATTTTATTATTAAATTAACTTAGACTCATATTTTGTTAGTATACAAAGTGCTTATATTCTATGTTAGTACTTACATTCTAGATACATATACTTTGAAAGCACTAACCTGTTTTGTATTTGTATTTATATAGAGATAAACTTTTTGTCCGACTTCAAAAAAGAGGAGTTTCGTAATTCGGGTATCCATTTGTGAACCATTTTTAAACATTTTTTATGAATCAGTAGCTATTAATATAAAAATTTTAGAAAACAGTTACGTTTTTAAATAGATATATGTTTACCTCAAATTTTCAAAATTATTATGGCCAAATTACTACCGCCAACCCGCACTTGGCCAGCGTGGTGGACTATGGCCTGATCCCTCTCGTATTGAAGGGAGGCCGGTGCCCAGCAGTGGGACGTTAAAAAGGGTTGAATACAAATTACTATCACTAAGCGAACAGTAGTAATTTTTAATTTTATATAGAAAAAATGTCCTATTATATATGTCATGTCTAAAACGTTCAAAGACCTCCAACCAACCCCTCAGCATCGCAAAACGTTTGGGTGACTTAAAGAAAAAAACAGTTAAAAAAGTCCGAATTAAAAACATGACTTGTGCATTATGGCAAGCGACACTTTGACTTAATAATTCTTGTAATAGAAAAGGCGGTATCAAACGCAATAGCTATTAATACTTGGTGTTACGAAAATAATATTTATGAATAGAATTCATTTTTTATCAACTGAAAAGCAAAAAAATACGAAATTAAACAATAACAGTTCCCGTTCACATATAGATTACATTTATTAAGTTCTAAAATTGGAACTTGATTAAATTACCGTGTGCCGTGCTGCTGTATCTTGCCTTAGTCTTTATCTATTGTACAAGACCCCGATTTATATGAGGTCCGAATTATATAAAGCTTAACATTTATAATCTATAATCTATACTAATATTATAAAAAGGTAAAGTGTGTGACTTTGTGAGATTGTCAGTTTGTGAGTTTGTAACGTTGTAGGGGGTAATCTCTGGATCTACTGAACCGATTTAGATGAAATTTAGTAAGAAGATAGTTTGAGACCCTGGAAAGGACATGGGATAGTTTTCATCTCGGAAATCATCCCTTAAAGAGGTAAAAATGGGCATGAAAATTTGTTTTGGGAAGCAAGCTAGGGACGAACCCGAGCGAAGGGAGGGTGAGTCGCTAGTATATATTGAAACTTGTGATGCCTTTTAAACAGTTATTTTTAACCAATTCTGAATATTGTGCATTTCGCACTAGACTGACTTCTCAAAGAATGTCACAAAAATACAAAATATTTGGTGCACTGCGTAGATAGAAAGTAATAACAGATGTCCGCTTTTACGTAGATAGGTTTCGGTGAAACTCTTAAAAAACATCGTTATGTTTTATTTGATATTCTAAAATAACTAATTAGACCGATATTAACCCTATATCGACCGACTAGCGACTTATCATCGCTTCACTTGGGGCTTTGTAGGCACTTTTTTTAGCGGAATCCTAATTCTTTTTCTAATATAACATTAGCCTAAGTTACTCGTTATAAAATTAGCTGTCTGCCAGTAAAAGTCCCGTCAAAATCTGTCCAGCCGTTTCGGAGATTAACCGAAATAAACAGACAGACAAACAAAAATGTAAAAAACTATGTTTTTCTTATAAGTACCGTATATAATTTTATATACATTTGTTAAAAAAACTGTTATTTTGATACTACAAACAGACACTTCAGTTTTATTTATTATCGACTAGCGTAATATACGTTTTAATTTTTTTGAGCGGAACCCTAATTCTTTTTCTAATATAAAAGTAGCCTATGTTACTCCCTATAACATCAGCTATCTTGCAAAGAAAGTCTCGTCAAAATCAGTCCAGCCGTTTCAGAGATTATCCGGAACAAACAGACAGACAGACAGACAAAATTTTTAAAAATTGTGTTTTTCTTCTCAGGACCGTATATAATTTCATATGCATTTAGTAAAACGCTGTTATTTTGACATTACAAACAGACACTTCAATTTTATTTATTTGTATAGACAAATAGATTATTACGATTATCAAACTATAAAAAAATATACTTTACAATTTCTTTATATAAATCAAAGAATCATAAAATAAGGCCAAATCCTTGTTAAATTCGATAATTTCTTATAAAGACGTGGCATCTTTACAGCTTTATTTTATTTTTTCAAGGTAAAATAACTAAAATTGTTACTACTGCTAAAACAATGAATGGGCTCAGCACAGTAGGCAGTAGCGAAGGTATGCGTCTTTGTCCCTCAAACGCCTACTGCAGTACCTGTTATTATACAACAAATCAGTCTTGATCGTTGATTTATCTATCATAATGGAAGACTGTACTGTAGACATAACAATGCTTTTTAAACTTATATAAAAGTAAGGGTTTATTATAATATATTATCTATTATATATGTAGGTATTATATAAGAACTACTTTTTTGTAATATTTTTGGTAATAACTAAGAAAAGACAATTTACTACAGCTTTTATTATTATTAATTCAACAAAAAAAATTACCTGACATAAAATCAATTATTTTTAATATTTAAATATTATAAAGATCTTCATTTTCCGCCCTAAAATATTTATTAACTTTAAAAAAATATTTAAATTTATTTATAATAATACAAAAACCTAAATTACTTTATAATTCAAAGAAATTTGAAACTTGTTTCAAAACAATATACAGCTCAAGTATCAAAACCTGCACTACAACGATCTTAAAATCGACATCAAAAGTCACGTAAATGCGCGGTCGTCACCGCACGTACACCAATCTTCTGATTCGAACCCGTGACCATATCCATCTCAGTCCCTCACAGAGGGAATAGATCACTCAGTCTCAGTCCCTCTCGTGGATCCACGGGGAAATCTGAATGGTATAAAGCCGTCGAATTAGGTGCTTTGACAATTCTGTGTAAGGCGTAGATCGTTGATATCCTTCGGTGCAAGGTAAATGTAGGAAGTTAGTATGTGATTGGATGTGTGAAGGATTGTTTAGGTAATGTTGATTTTAAATTGTTAATTAACTTTAGTTTGCTTAAATGTATCCAACCCTACAAGATTAGAGGTAAATATAACTACACCTTGTTGTACAACGTTTTCTCATTTCTGTATGAGTTAGTTATTTATTATGACCAACTTTATAAGAGTTTACTACTAGTTTTTCTGTTTAGAATCTTTTATTTCTCATTAAGAATAACAAATTCACTTACATGAGAAAACACATTAAATATTATAACATTCACTAAATGCGAGTACGTACAAGTTACATTTGTGAGAAATACATAGTATGCGGGTAATCCTTAAAAATAATACTTAAAACTACAAACAAGTTAACAATACAGTTAGAGCAAAGCGCTAAGAATAAAGAAATCATGGAAATGGCAAAGACTACATTTTACTTTAAGTTTTTTAAGATATAATATTTTTGCGTTTTTTTAAATGTTGTAATTGTTTTTGATTATTATTTGTTTTTTGGAGTCAAAGAAATGTAAGGAATAAAATTTACAAAATTTTCAGCATTTTCAAATTCTTACTTCATTTTCTTAAGCACTTTTAATTTCAATAGTAATGTCACGAGGTCTGAATATGTCATTCGCTCATTCGCAACTACTTTACAATAGCTATTATCAATATCTATTGTAGAAAGTCGACTTACTCAGGTACACAAAAAGAGGTAATGCAGAAAATGTAAACTATTACTTAGTTAACGTATATCTTAATATGGAGACAATATCTAAAAGTTTCATTACTATCATATACTAGCGACTCACCCTCGCTCCGCGCGGGTTCGTCCCTGCTTACATTTAAATGTTTAGTATAGATTTCTCAAAAATAAGATATTTTCTCGATATATGTTGACCTGGATAACCAGCTAACATCATAACAAATGTCATCAAAACCCGTCAAGTGGTTTTTCCGTGATGCGGTAACAGACAGACTGACAGACAAAAATTCTAAAAACTATACATTCGGCTTCTGTATCAATAATAATGTCTATTTCAATAAGATTTTCCAAAAAATATTTAATGTACAGATTCGGTTCAGTTAGAATTTTAATATATGTATAGATATGTATTTTGCTTAACTATTCCCAAATGTACGACAAAGAAAGTATTACAGTTCCAGCCCCAGCAAAGGAGTCGTTCGTGCGTGGTTTCGAGAAATCGAATTCCAGATTGATTCTGAATGCCAAAAGCAAGATAATTTAGATTTACTTGTATCAGATCTAGTTCCAACAGATATATTATCTTGAAACAAAACAAACCTAGCCTTTATGAAAATCTATTTACCTATGAAAACTTTTACTTTGTCGTGTCCATACAAATGTGGTAAGTAATATTTTTAACAAATTCTAGATTTCTGGCTCTTTATATCTTATCAGAATTAGAATATGAATCGATATTTTTTTTTTTTTGAAAAAAATAATAAAGCTAAACAATATTTACTTAAATTGTATCGTTTATAATAAAAATATTATATGAAACAAATTTTAAAACTGAATAAAGATTAATTACTCTTATATTATAAATTGTCTTAAGTCTCCATGTTACATTTAAAAAATACGTAAAGTACAACGCAAAATGATATCTTTATTTAATACAATATCTATTAAAACGATATATAATATATATATATATATATATATATATATATATAATCAATTTTTCTGGTCAAGCAGATAGAACTGTGCATTTTTGCCTCCTTCATGGATGTATCAAAATTTCTTCCGGAACTATTATTTTATTTCACTAATTTTAACTTCATAATTTCATGAAATCTATCACACGTAAATAGATACCCAACCAAATTAAAAAAAAAACTCAAATACTACCTATGTCATTGTTTGAAAATTGAAAATACATGTGGAATAAACGATTTTTTTAAGAAAATTTACACTGACTGACTGACAAAATCACTTAAAGTAATATTTGACTCCAACTTTAAGTATCGAGTTCTTTTTGAAATTCATACGGTCTTAACTATTTATTAAAAAAAAATGACAATCGCTCCACAACTAGCAAAGATACCATATCATAGGTACCTACCCAAAAAGAAATTACACACGAATTGCCGTCTCCTCCTTTTTGTACGTTGTAACAACACAATTTTATTTCTCCATAAACTTTAATACATCAAGAGTCATCATTTAAATACAATATTTATTGAGAAAGGCACACAAAAGCGCCATTTTCCTTACGGGACATCAAAGACAATTTTTCTGGTCAAACGAACTAAGAACGGGCGATCGCCGCCATCATCGATCTATCAAACCTTCGCGCGCTGAATCGCAAATAACCAATTGCGTTGCAAGTTTCAAATGGACATAAGAGATACATTCGAAATTTCAAATTTGGACCAATGACTTTTGTTATACAGTTTAATTCGTGTTCACTTGCCGTTTACACGATAATGAGCAGCAGTTTGAAATTCAACTTTATAATTGTGAAAGTAAAGTCCAATTTTGCCCTAAAATTTGCGCGTGGGCATCAATTTATTGCTATTTGTTTTAAGAATATCAACTATTTCCTGTTAAAAGGTATGTACCGTCGTTGGTTTCACTCAGTGATGTCATGCGAAGCTTTCATATGTATTGTTATAATGTTATAAAGACCATAAATATTTGCATTTTTACAATTCATTGTTTTGAGTGGACGGAAATTATAATTTGAAAATTATTGTAAATAAGGACGATGTAAGGACATTGAGATTATCCATACTAATATTATAAATGGGAATGTAACTCTGTCTGTTTGTTTGTCCGTCTGTCTGTTACCTTTTCACGCTTAATCCGCTGAACCGATTTAGATGTAATATGGTATGGAGGTAGTTTAAGACCCTGGAAAGGACACAGGATAGTGTTTCCGAAATCATCCTTGAAGGAGGTGAAAAGGAGGATAAAATTTTGCTTGAGGAATCAGTCTATCAATTCCATACTAACCGTTACAACGTAGGTACATAGATAGGGATGAGCCCGAGCAAAGCTAGGGTGAAACTCTAGTAAAATAAATATTTTTCTAAAATATTTTCAGTGAAATTCAAATTTACTATTTGAAAATATAAACTTCGCGATAGTCACTTGCCTAAGTAACTATAGAATCTTGATGTAGGTAAGGAAAAAGGTAGCCTTGGAGACTTCGACCCGTAAGTATCTGTATGAAAGAAATTCCTCCAATTCGTCATTTCGTCGTTGCGTAAAGATCACCTGCTAGAGTACGATTGGTTCTAACTATAATATAATGAAGCTGCGCAGATAAATTGCTATGGTGAATAGCATGTAACTGGTCAGATTTCTTCAGACTAAGTATATTACACAGGCCTTACCTATGAAATGTAACTTTACAGCCAACTACTTACCGTATCTGACCAATTTAGACAAATATTTGACGACACGTTTGGCTCAGTTTATAGTAACCCTACATGCTTCGCCAGCGGTCGCGGGTTCGAGTCCCGCTGGGGCATTCATTTGTGTGATGAGCACGAATGTTTGTACTCCAGTCGTGGGTGTTTATATTTATAATATGTATGTATTTAAAGTTTATATATGTGTAGTGTAAAAACTATCTGGTATCCATAACACAAGGATCGTAGCTTACCATGGAACTAGATGTTGCTGTATGTTAATGTCCCAAATAATATTATGTATAAGTGGTCGAAATTATTATATGTATTTTGTAACAAAAAAAAAAGGAATTTGTAATCAATGATTTGAGTATCTATCACCATCTTAAATCTTAATCTCTGCTAGGTAGACATAAAATAGCTTATTAGAGTTTTATTTCATATTCAGTGCTTGAACTACTGTTTTTTACGCAATCTGTGTAAAGGATTGCTTTGCTAAAACTTATTAGTTTCCGAAGTTATATATACGAGTAATCTATAGATACAAAACAGATTTGGTCCTTAAGATATCATATTGCAAGTAATAAATTCTCTTAACAACCCTTCACTGCAGGTGGGTAAAAATAATTTATTCAAATAAATCTCGAGAAAATTTCAGTACGGCGAAGTCTAGCAGGCCCCTGGGCGTCGTTTTACAATTCTTTTAACTGCGCCAAGGAGTACCTACTTTTTATCGTGATCTTAATGGAAACTTCGAAAAGGTGAATTGGTTTATAAAACACTTGCTGGTTTTAAAGCTTACGAATTAATTTTTTAGTTCATTCATTACTTTTTAAAAACCTAATCATATAATTTATTAAATGTTATCGAATGATAAAACACATTAAATTAAAAATTATTTAAATATGTACTTGAACAAAAGAGTTTAATTATTTCGCTTTTATAAGTCGTGTTATTATTTGGTTATTAAAATAACGTTGTGAGTTACTCGATTTCAAACACATTAAAATTCAATTTCATTAAAATTAAAAGTAAATAATTATACTATACTTATTCATAATTATATTATATGTCCTTCATCTCTAGTATATGCTATTGTTTTGATATCAACTGCCTTAATGGTGTAGTGGCTAGCTGTACGGCTACACCCGGAGGTCCTGGGTTCGAGTCCCGGGTCAGGCCAAGTTTAGTTAGTGAGTGGCTGGAATCGGTCAGGAGAACATCATCATGCTATTGTTTAAAGAAATAATCATAAAAATCGGCTAATAAAATTAGCTAATATCACAAAAAAACTATACATACCTCTTGAATAACGTCCTTCTTTTTAAAAAAGAGCCATTTTTTTTAAACTATGCCTATGTATTTTATAAATCAATCATTTCTCTAAGTATCCTTATTTTTTATTTACAGACAGAATATATTCAGTACAATTGATATTGTCACGACAACTTCGTGAGCTTATTTAAATAAGATGTCGTTATGCTAAATTTAAAGTAAATGAGTGTAATTTTCAAGAATATTTAATTATTTTTTTACACACATATATATATATATATATATATATATATATATATATATATATATATATATATATATATATATTACGTAGATACCAAATAAGATGGTAAGGTTTTTTTTTAAATACGTATTCTTTTAAACATAGACAAATCAAGTCTCTATATCTATAAGAATTAAAAAAAAATCAATTGAAACACAATTTTGAGACCATTAGCGTATCAAAACAATCTTCACGGAAGTATTGCCGGTCGTAAATAAGATATAACATTATCGTGTTATTTTAATTTCTCTAAGCATTAATCATCGCGAGTGTCGTAGCCATTTATAACGGGTACTTTTTAATTTGTAACAGCGTTGGGAGGGTTGGAGTTTATTTATGTTAACAACTCTCAGTTGTTGAAAAAATAATATTTTAGAAAAATCTTTTTAAATTGGTGGAAATAAACTTAGAAATATTCGTAATATTTAATTAAATATTTAGAATTTGCTGAAAGTAATTAGTATTTCAAACAAAAACCTATAGACAGCAATGGTTTTGAAAAAATACGTCGTTAAAATAATGTTTTTTTTTTATATTTTTATATTCTCGTGTTTCATAATTATATAAAATACCATTTATGTAGCATAATACGTTATTTCCAGGCAGCTTGCCCGAAACCACAGCAAGTGCAACCCAATAGAAATGTCGGTAATAATAAATTGCCACTTACGGCCCGTCGTGTTATTTTACAGCATATATTTTTTTAATATTCTATCGACAAATTATGGTATTTTTGAATGGAAATGCGTTTTTAAAATATCGCTACCGAAGGCTACCGTAGGCTTCAATGCAATAAAATAGAAAAAATATGATGCGATGCATTGATAAGTTATTTTATTAAATTTTTTTTATGTTCCTGCAATACAAAGAAATACAAAGAAATCATTAATGTGGATGTGATTGTGAAAATTACTTACCAGTACATAAAAGCTATATATATATATATATATATATATATATATATATATATATATATATATATATATATATATATATATATATATAAACTTTTTTTCATACATGTCTAATATTAATATAATTAAAAATATATTATATAATTATGTAGGGTACTATTTATGAAGACCTTCAATTCTTCTCCTAGTCTTATCCATATTAAGCGAAGGTTACCTATGGTGTAGGGCTACCATAGTTACTAAGATATTGTTATCAAATCTGCAGATAACATAATTTTATTCTATTTTCAGCTATTTATATTTATTTTTATACATTTATTTATAATTTCTTACAATTTAAGCCGTTTTTTTATTATATAAACTACGTACTACGTTCATCCAATAAACGATCTAATTATTTGGTTTGGTTCATCATACTAACTTTCATCCCCGTTTTCACCCCCTTCAAGGATGATTTTCGGGATAAAAAATATTCTATGTCCTTCCCAGGGTCTCAAACTATCTTCTTACCAAATCTCATCTAAATCGGTTCAGTACATTCAGAGATCGCCCTACAACCTCACAAACTCACAAACTTTACTTCTTAATAATATTAATATACATAGATTATATATAAACAATAATTTATTATTTATCAACGAAGACGAAATGAAATAATCAATTTTAAATACAAAGTTCAATGAACATCCCAACATATTTTATAATATATGGTAGCACTACATTAGGCGCCTATTTTGTCAACAAAGCATGGTGAGCTGTTTTACGACGTCGTAAATCTGACCGCATTATGATCTCGCGATAATCAGACGAAGTCAGGTGTGCCTTGCTGTATACCTACCTGAGCTTGGAATTTTTATGGAAGGACTAGCCAGACTTTATGGAATCGATGTTGCCTTATGCAGAATCATTGTTTACTTATAGTGTGACCAATCTATACCTACATATAATAAAATTGTAACTAAGTCGAATCTGTACATTAAATATTTTTTGGAAAATCTTATTGAAATTGATATTATTATCGGTACAGAGTCCGAATCTATAGTTATTGGAATTTTTGTCTGTCCGTCTATCTGTCTGCCTGTCTGTTACCGCATCACGAGAAAAACACTGCGATTTTGATGATATTTTGGTATGTTGATAGCTGGTTATCCGGGTTAACATATAGGTTACTTTTTACCGCGGGAAAATATCTCATTATAGTAAGAGTATACTAATACCTATGTAAAACCTAAGAATTTAGTTTTTGGTCATCTGAACGCGGGCGGCGCCGCGGGCAATGCTAGTTTTAAATAAAACTATTTTTTCGGATTATTTCGCGCATTCATTTTGATTTTTGGTTCCCGACATTTCGAATACTTTACAGCAATCATCTATATTCTATACTATAATATTATAAAGAGGTAAAGCTTGTGAGTTTGTGAGATTTTGAGTATGTGACGTTGTAGGGGGTAATCTATGGATCTACTGAACTGATTTAGATTAAATTTGGTAAGAAGATAGTTTGAGACCCTGGAAAGGACATAGGATACCCGGTAATCGCCCTATAAGAGGGTGAAAATGGGGATGAAAGTTTGTATGGTGAATCAAGCTAATAAGTATGTAATAAACGTATTAACTAGTTATATAATAAACGTATTAACTGCAAAAGAAATCTAAATATTTTATCATAAGACATTATCAGTTCCCAAAAGTAAGGTAGGTTCGGGTAATAAAGCCTGTCGGATAATAAGGCCTAAGCTCTAGAAATTCAACTTTAAATTGTTTGAATCACTCAAGATCACAAACATAGGTAGCTAACACTCAAAGATGGCGCCTCAAACATGTCACGACAAAAGGGCTCGTGTGATGTCGCCAGTGCGACATCTTTCATTGTGGGATGCGGTTGTGACACCTCGAA
Organism: Brenthis ino; assembly: GCA_921882275.1. Classification (NCBI taxonomy): domain Eukaryota; kingdom Metazoa; phylum Arthropoda; class Insecta; order Lepidoptera; family Nymphalidae; genus Brenthis; species Brenthis ino. The sequence goes on along the minus strand of OV170229.1, from coordinate 25,359,083 downwards.
TAATAAAAAACCGTCAGTTACAAACGTAAGTATTTTTTTAAATATTTCACATAATTATGTAATTTTACATTATAAATTTCTATAATTTCATACTTTTATGACCTTAGAAGTTTAAATTATAACATCATAGTTCGAATCATATTATCTTTATTTTTCTTTACACGTGTTGCCGATGGTTAATAAGGCCTACAAAATTTGATCGTAGGCCTTATTATCCTCCTTTTTGTATCAATATCACAGCTTTAGTTAGTATCTTTTTTAAATAGCTAGGAGTGTTATAAAAAGTAATGACAACTGTTTACTAATTGTTTATTGTCTCTTTTTAGTCACAGCAATCACAATGCCTCCCGAACGGGCATTGTGGTCTGAAAATTTACCAGGTTAATATACCAAGTTCTAAACTTGGTGTTGGCTGTTCGAGCGGTAAAAAGAGGAATACTGAGTACCTATAAAGCTGCTGAGAAGTATAAAGTTCCCAGAAGAACCATTAGGAATCATATTCAGACCGGCAGTTTAAAAAAAATTAGGTCAAAAATCCATAGGAAACTGAACTTGTAAGGAGAATCATGAAGTTCGCTGAAATTGGATTGCCTGTGACACTACTGATTCTCGACGCTTGATCTTTAATTTGCGAACATTTTAATAACATCAAGCATAACTTTAACCATCTTCTAGAAGTTCCAGGTAAAGAAAGATTGATTTAAAGTATTCATGAAAAGACATGCAGAAATATCTAGAAGAATAGCTCAATTAATGAACCCAGCCGGAGCTCAAAAACTTAATAAATTTATTGTTGATAATCACTTTAAGCGACTAAGTGAAGTTTATGATAATTAGGATTTGAAAAAACACCAATACTTAGGAGAAAAGCCTTAAATTACAGGAGAACTTCAGTCTAAACTAACTAACTAAAGACCGACTTGACAAAAACAAGAAAGGAAAGAAAATAATAATGACATCGAATCTCAAAGGTAGAAGTGGTACTAAGCAGAAACAAGTGAGCTGGTACTGTCATAGTTGTAAAGAGGGTAAGATGGCAGATATAAGGCAATGTGCTAAATGCGGCAAGTGGTATCAAGAGGAATGTGTTGGTTTATCAGCAGATGATAGGGACACTTTTGAGTGTCTTGACGGCTGTTAATCAAAGGAATCTGTTTCTTATTTAAGACTTCATGCGTGATTAATGCATATCTACGATTATTGATCGCAATTACCAAATATAAGATGCATATTTTGATTATTTATGTATGTAAAAAGACTTAGGCCTTATTACCCGACCATAGTATAAAAAGGCCTTTAGATAGTGTTTTAAAAAATGTTTAATTTTGTTTTTGTTTACAGCAAAACCTGCCATTTTTTGTTTTTATTTTATAGTCATTGTTCTATAGGTATACTTAACATTATAATTACTTGATTTCGGTATATAGTTTTTATTTTATTTCAAATCTCCCTTAGCTAGGCCTTATTACCCGAACCTACCTTACTCCAATTCAAGCCTACACACACATTCTATCACACCTACATGCTCTTTCATCGCGATTTAAACAAAAGCTGGGCATATCTCCATCTACCTACCTCCATTCACAAACCTACACATACTTAGATCATATCCATTATAATATTGTCATTGTAAAAACAAAAAAAAGTCTACGTAATAATATGGGCAATAAGAGCAAGGTAAACAAGACAGCAAACCTGTTAAACGTGCTTAAGCTATTTCAACTTTTTATGGTGGAAAATATAATTCACAAGAGGAAATTGAAAATATCTTGTTCTAAGCGACTTAGACGCTAGCTAATTCAAAATGTATATAGATTACTTTTATAATCGCGAATATAAATTTAAAAACTATAAAACAAATACAGGACCTAAATTTTTAACTTTAAAATCTATTAACTTAAAAAAAATAACTTTAAAAACTTTCATTACTTCTATAATTTGGGTATATTATTGTAAAAAAAGTTAGCAAGTAAGAGCTAGATGACACAGCTAGATGACACTAACAAGTAGGTACCTATGTCTGTCTGTCTGTTACCGCATCACGGAAAAACCACTGGAGGGATTTTGATTTGCAATATTCCTAGTGCCTACCTAAAATTTAATTTTACAATAAAGATTAAAGATACGAATATTAAATACAGAAATAATGGGCTGATAATGCATAATGATATAGTAACATCTTCTAATATATTTTTATTCCGAAAGCCAAGAAGGACGAACACGTGCGCAGTGTTAAATCCGTATCAACAAGAGAACACGTGTAAAAAGTATACTTGAGCACAACCTTTGTACTGGGAACCTTAAACGATCGTCATATCAGATTGTCATCTCAAAATTTCTTTGAAGAGAGCAAAGTTTGGGTAAAATTGAATATTAATAGCAAAATTATATCCAGGACCGACCGTTTCTGGCTTCTTATTACTTTATTAGCCTCTTCCTTTTAATGCGAGTAGAACATCGCGTTTTATATGTTCCTAGAAGGCGCTGGTGTCAAAAAACAGTAGCATTTTTATAGCTTAATCGCGTGTGTTTGTTTTATGTAATTTATTTACATTAGCACTAGTTTTTGTTGGTTGCAATAAAAAATTTTGTGACGACAACATGTTATTGTTGAATAGCCATTAGCCAGTTTGTATGTTTTTATGTTTTACCTGTTACAGATGATAAATATTGTATTGTAGTGACGATTTCTTAACATTGAAAGAATTTAGGAAATATTGGAAGGCTTTGTTTGGCTTAGTAATTTCATCTGTCCAAACTACATAATCTATACATATAATAAAATTGTAACTAAGTCGAAGTAACTAAGTTTTTTTGTTTTTAAATGAACTTTGAACGGTAGGTTATACTTTTAAGCTATCATCTCCTTACATAAGGTAAAAATGTTATTAGGTGCCTACCTAAAATATATTGTAATTGAAGACATTAGTAGGTAAAAATTATATAAAAATATAAATCTATACATTTAATAAAATTGTAACTAATCCGAATCTGTACATTAAATAAAGTTTTAAGATTTTTTGTTTATCTGTCTGTCTGGCTGTCTGTCTGTCTGTCTGTCTGTCTGGGAATGGACACGAGAAAGCCACTGCACAGATTTTGATGAAATTTGATATAATGATAACTGGTTATTCGGGTCAACATAGGTATGTATATGATACTTTTTACTGCGGGAAAATATCTCATCTCTGAGAAATCTATAATAAACATACAAAGGTAAAATGTGTTTAAAATGATTTTTTACTATTTTTAATATCATCATAAATCGTAATTAGGGAATAAATATTAAATCTTTAATTTTATATTTCTTTAAAAATAAATATCTCTGTATTTTGTATCTAAAATATTTTAGAAATTTCACATATAACCCAACAATATTACTGAGAAAGTTCTCATAAATTAGACTTTTATCATTAAAACATTTATCAAAAACAGTCGTAAAATATTATAACTGGCCGTAAATTAATATTACACACATATTGTCAAAATAGTGTTAGAAATAGATGAAAAAACAATAACATATTGGCGATAAACCAAGGACCGTTGTCTATGATTTATATTTTTTGTACAGCAATAAAAGTGAGGTTGCCTTTCAAAGATGGTGGTTTCGATTAAGTCATATATTATCTGTAAATTGCCACAGATAATATCAAAGTATTAAGTTTCAGAAATTTGGAATTGTTTTTTGTGATTTTGCCATTTTATAGCTTTTCGGTGAACAGACAAATCTTTGATTAACTTCCTCAAATATGAACAATAATTTATTATATCATTAGCTATTTACGACAGCCGGTTTTGCCTGCATTGTAGTTCTATTTATTACATAAATACTGAATATGACATTTAAAGTGAGCTGATTTCTACTACCTACTGTACTGTACTGTATTCAGCCCTTTTTAACATCCCATGGCTGCAATATTCATAAAACAATAAAAGTATAAAGCAAAACATCCATAAATGATAAAGCAATGAATTCTGCGATTAAATTGCAAGATTCCTGTCCGAAAATGGCCACTAGGAAATTTTCAACTTAGCTAATTAAATGAAACTAAATAATTTAATACACATTTTATACAATTTAAACCATTTTAAATAATACTATCTTTTCGGATTATTTCGCGGATTTATTTTGTTTAAGGTTTAAGACATCTCAAAGGCGTTATATACTTGTTACAGATAGTACTATTTTACAAAAATAATTTTAAAAATTCAAAAATGGCACCAAATTACCTTACGATATTTGTTGATTTTAATTCTAAACATTTAAAAAAAATATAATAAGTATCATAATTAAATGTATCAATATTATTTAATTAACTTTAGCTATTTATTATTATAAATATTACAAGAAAGTATTAATTTAAACCATTATTTAGGCAAATAATACTATTGAATAGATATTTTCTTATTTGTAATAATTTGACTTTAGCAATTTGCTACACAAAAGCAGTACCTAAAAGGACGTAGGCCTATTTTAAAACACTGCCCAGCGAAAAGAACATTTTTCACAGCGAAACTTAATTTCTACCCGCTCATTTTTCATCTAACCCTAACGTCACGCCTTCAGGCAAAGTGGCCTAACAATGAAATAAAATTTCACAATTTTATTTAGTTCTTTTGCGAATATTTTTATTTAGTACGTAGATAATATTTGTAAATTGAGCTATAAATGTGTAATTAAATTTTTGGTTTTATTAATAATAAGTAAATTTTAAAATATAATACATGCGTGAAATGAATATGATAAAAAATTTCAAATTAACGGAAAGAGGCCTCTGATAAGATAATGTGTAGATACAAAAAAAATATTGTACTCTAATAAATATAAATATATTGGGACATTAACACACAGCACCATCTGGTTCCATAGTAAGCTACGAGGCTTGTGTTATGGATACCAGATAGTTGACACACTACACAAATGTATACATATTATAAATATAAACACCCATGACTAGAGTACACACATTCACGCTTATCACACAAACGAATGCCCCAGCGGGACTCGTACCCGCGACCGCTGGCACAGCAAGTCACTACAAACTGAGCCACACGTGTCGTCTAAATATTACAGTATTATTGAATACTTTAGAGATAGTAGTAATATCTAATAGTACTGATGAGTTCATTTCATATAATATTAGTGAGTCATTTACTTTATACATTTTCCTACCTTTTCCTTTACCAAAACAATTTCTAATAGATTAAAAAAAAATTAAATAAAAATAAAGAAAAACTACAGTTACACCATTTCCATTTTTATAGCTAGCTAAAAGGTCGCGTCTTGTCCGTGCCTTGAATAACGCTACACTCAATTTGTTTAGCGACAAAGTAACCCCCAAACCCTAGAAAGTTAACCATTACTTGCGCGTTACGGAAAAGATACATCAAAATGACATAGATGTTATCTTAGCTATGAATATAAATATATCACCAGATTTTTTTTTTTTAATATTTTCTTACTTATATTTTATTATTACTTACATAAATGAATTAATAAAATTATATACATAATAAATAAACCTAAAACTTCCTAACGATTTAGCTTCTACTACAATAAATTATTTTATTTCAAGTTCAAAAATTATTAAAAAAATATACCTACATAATCTTACAATTATGTTAGTAAGTTAATATAGGTATTATTACTGATAACAATCCATACTAATATTATAAATATGAAAGTAATTCTGTTCACGCTTAAACGGCTGAACAGATTTCGATAAAATTTAGCCAAGACATAGATTGCACCCTGATACGGACATAGACTACCCTTGAATCCCACCCAGCTTATCACTCGAACGAAGCCAAGGCCAAACACTGACTAAATTAAAACTACAATAATAATAATATAATTATACAGGATCATTTTTAATTTACTGAAAACCTTTTGGGAATACTCTATTTACAACATAACAACAACATCTGGAAGAAAAATAATAATATATCTTCAATTTAACAAAAATAAAAATATTTTTATTGCTCCTTCTAAACGGAAATAGTCCAGCATTAGCAAAAGAAAGTGCGTGTCCGGTGGAGGGGGAGGGGTGTAGGAAGCCGCGCTTACTCATTTAAACTTGGCCAGATGCTAGAACTTTAAAGTTTAGAAGGTGCTAAAGAAATATTTTTATTTTTGTATGAAAATAATGAATGTAAGATGTAAATAGTATATTACTAAAAGGTTCTCAGTAAATCAAAATTAACCCTGTATATGTATGTAGTATGTACCAACTGATCACTCGTTGTGTATTTAGTTTCATTATTAGGCCATTACAGCCGTTCAAAAATTGCCATAGCGGTCGGTATTTCACGACCACACGGCGGGGTATTGGTAAAGTTTTCAACTAGCAATAATCGCACCTCACCTGCGCAAAGTTAATTTTCATAATAAACACCTAACTAATACTTTCTTAGATTTACGCGAATGTTTGACATTATTAAATAAAACTATCTTTTCGGATTATTTCGCGGATTTATTTTGATTTTTGGTTCCCGACGTTTCGAATGCTTTACAGCATCCATGGTCACGGGAGAGACTGAGGTGTTACATGTCTTAAAGATATAGTTGTTACAGACAGCCTACCCACAATCAACAAATGAAAATTGCACCAATTACATTACAATATTTTAACTTTAAACATTTTTATAATTTTAATTATAATTGAATATGGAAAATTATTTATTTAATTTTTGCTATTATTTTTATAATTATTACAATTTTAAAAATATTAATTAGTAATCTATATTTAGTGTTGCCATTATTATATTTATAACCATAAAGAAAAATATAAAATATAGTATTAATTATTTAAGCCATATAATTGTTCAATGTGTAATTTAAAAAGTTAAAATTAATTAAGGATTATAATTTTAATTTAGTTTGCTATTATTTAAAAACAACTTACTAAGCAACACTATTAATATATACTTTTACAAATGAAAAATGAAAAATATCAATCTGATAAGCTGTCATTTTGATCTACACAGTATGAACTTACTACATCTGCTTGTCTGTTATGTTTATATTTATTATTTGATTTTATTATATTAATAACAGGATCCCATGACGATGGTAGTACCCAGCCATCTTCCCTATTGAAATTTGGATGTTTTTTAATTTCTATGGCTTCTCGAATCATTCTAGGGCGATATCGGTTTTCTTTCGCCAAGATTTGAGGTCTATCGAAACGAATATAATGGCTTGGGCGGTCCTGGCTATGTTTGCAGACAGCAGATGTTGTATTGCGACGGTGCTTCACATCAGCTATGTGTTCTTTGACCCGGGTTCTAATGGATCGCTTTGTTTGTCCAATGTAAGAGAGCCCACAATCACAATATATCTTTAAGACATGTAACACCTCAGTCTCTCCCGTGACCATGGATGCTGTAAAGCATTCGAAACGTCGGGAACCAAAAATCAAAATAAATCCGCGAAATAATCCGAAAAGATAGTTTTATTTAATAATGTCAAACATTCGCGTAAATCTAAGAAAGTATTATGTGAACCAGTACGGACTGGAAACCGCAAACAAGATACGCCGGTTAGAAGATCTAAAGACAAAGCGCGCAAGATTATTAACATCGTTAACTTTCTTGAAGAGATGTCGTGATCATCGTCTCATTCCTACGTGTGTGAAAATATCTTCCAAAAAGAACATACGAGGAAGCGCTAAGATCGTAAACCAGGCAAGTTTTAAGTTGTTACGGACAGTGATTAGACAAAATCGCCGCGATCTACGCAGAAACGACCGGGACATTGAACAGACGTCTAATATTGTTAAGACAGTATTGACACCATCTGATTTCAACGATTGCATTGACACTTTAAATAAGCGTGAAACAACCAAATATAATCAGTGCAAAATTAAACATATTTTAAAATATCAAAAACTCGTTGAAAAATTAAACATCAAAAGAAAAAAAGAAAACCATAGAGTGTAACGGAACGCGCCCGTCTACCACAGATACACACTCGTGCGGACCTCAAGCTGTTGTCAATCTGTCAAAACAAACGTTGGACGAACCTACTATTCGGGTACTAAATAAAGGTTTGAATTTTGCTGTAACGCCTACGCGCATTCCTTATGAAAACATTATTTGCGCAGTTGAAGATGCCCTGGCCCAAAACATTATGAAACTGAGGATATGGAGGCCATACGTCAAGATGTTTCGTCTTTATTACGTCGTAGTACTAGGCCCAAACCAAACCTCAATAAACAAGAGTATTAGCGTTGAAGAACCTACGCAATAGGTCAGACATCACCGTTCTACGCGCAGACAAAGGAAATGCAACCGTTGTGATGGATACATCAGATTATAATGATAAAATAAAACAACTTTTGTCGGACGAGAGCACGTACAAAAAGGTTTAAAACGGATCCAACTAGCACCGTTTTAAATAATACTAAAAAGCTAATTAAGGAACACTCCGACATATTAAATCTTGATGTTAAAAATCTTATTCCATCATGTGCAAAACCACCTAAGTTGTATGGACTTCCGAAAATACACAAGACTAACGCTCCGCTACGTCCAATTGTGAGTCAGATCGACTCGCCGACTTACAAATTGGCTAAACTAGTAGCAAAAGTACTCTCACCACTCAGAGGATTAACAAGAGCGTTCACAAAGGACTCTTACCATTTTGTCAATGAAGTTAAACACCTAAAACTCATGGACAATGAAACAATGGTTAGTTTCGATGTACAGTCTTTATTTACCAGCCTACCAGTGGAAGACTGTATTGAAATAATATCTAGGAAGCTACTAGATCACAACATGTCAATAGAATACATTGAACTTTTAAAACACTGCCTAACATCTGGCTATCTACTGTGGAATGGTGAATTCTATAGGCAAGTGGATGGAGTGGCCATGGGTTCGCCAGTCTCCCCCGTCGTAGCCGACATCTTCATGGAGGACTTCGAGGAGACTGCTCTGAACACATCACCCGTGACCCCTCGTTTCTACAAGCGGTATGTAGATGACACTTTCACAATATTACCATCTGATAAAATAACTGTATTCTTAGAACACCTTAATTCTATAAATCCTAAAATACAATTTACAATGGAATTAGAATCAGACAATACCTTAGCTTTCCTAGATGTATTAGTTAAACGTAACACAGATAACACCTTGAGTCATACTGTGTATAGAAAGAAGACCCATACTGATAGGTACCTGAACGGTGAATCTCACCACCATCCTTCACAGTTAGCTACCGTGGGAAAATCTTTGTTTCAGAGAGCGCGCGGGATCTGTGACGAGCAACACCTGGCCGGAGAACTGCAACATGTCAAGCAAGTTCTGCGTGACAACAAGCTGCAAGTGCCGCGCCTGCGTCACAGTGACCGAGTAAAACCAGCCACAGTCGAGCGCGTCCCTGCAGTCTTGCCATACATGAAAGGAGTCACTGACAAGATTGGCTACATTCTAAAGCGAGCTTCAATTAAAACTTACTTCAAGCCGCCAAAGAAAATTAGTCAGTTCTTACCACCTGTCAAGTGCCACATCCCTCTACAAGATGCAGGAGTTTACAAGCTTGATTGTGATTGTGGGCTCTCTTACATTGGACAAACAAAGCGATCCATTAGAACCCGGGTCAAAGAACACATAGCTGATGTGAAGCACCGTCGCAATACAACATCTGCTGTCTGCAAACATAGCCAGGACCGCCCAAGCCATTATATTCGTTTCGATAGACCTCAAATCTTGGCGAAAGAAAACCGATATCGCCCTAGAATGATTCGAGAAGCCATAGAAATTAAAAAACATCCAAATTTCAATAGGGAAGATGGCTGGGTACTACCATCGTCATGGGATCCTGTTATTAATATAATAAAATCAAATAATAAATATAAACATAACAGACAAGCAGATGTAGTAAGTTCATACTGTGTAGATCAAAATGACAGCTTATCAGATTGATATTTTTCATTTTTCATTTGTAAAAGTATATATTAATAGTGTTGCTTAGTAAGTTGTTTTTAAATAATAGCAAACTAAATTAAAATTATAATCCTTAATTAATTTTAACTTTTTAAATTACACATTGAACAATTATATGGCTTAAATAATTAATACTATATTTTATATTTTTCTTTATGGTTATAAATATAATAATGGCAACACTAAATATAGATTACTAATTAATATTTTTAAAATTGTAATAATTATAAAAATAATAGCAAAAATTAAATAAATAATTTTCCATATTCAATTATAATTAAAATTATAAAAATGTTTAAAGTTAAAATATTGTAATGTAATTGGTGCAATTTTCATTTGTTGATTGTGGGTAGGCTGTCTGTAACAACTATATCTTTAAGACATGTAACACCTCAGTCTCTCCCGTGACCATGGATGCTGTAAAGCATTCGAAACGTCGGGAACCAAAAATCAAAATAAATCCGCGAAATAATCCGAAAAGATAGTTTTATTTAATAAACACCTAACTACTTATACTCCCAAGAATAACCAAACGATAGCGCGTTTCAATTACACCGTGGCGCCATCTGTTATCGACGTACAAAAACTGAATATATTACATCCAGTTATTTATGCTAAAATTGCGTAAAATAGGTAGTGTTTTGATTTAAATTTTGTGAAGAGAAATTTTTATTTACATTGCATTGGTCACTTGGCCGAATTTCACCGAACATTCAAATATACGGCGATCACGCGTATGGACCGTTAGTGCACATTTCAGAAATAGAACATGCCGGCCATACTGAGTACTTGGCCGGTAGCATTACATGCCCAGATTATAAAGCAGACTATTTATTTTATCGTAGCCAATAAAGTATGCAAAAGGCGCGCGGTGACCGCTTAAGTTCCTGTGAAAATGGCCATAAAGCGGCGTATAATTGAAATAGTTAATAGTGTCTATATAGAAATAACATTCTTTAGCTATTAGTTTAAAATGCATTGACAAATCCTCAAAAATCCTACCATCCTTTTATGACATTTACATGTTTTGTTTTATATTATTGCTGAAAATATGGTTTTTAAATCGATTAACTTAGATGAATTTTGTATTTTTTTTATATATTTATAGAAATATGTTTTTGTAAAATATTGTTTTATTATTATTTATTATCTTACATTCGCTTCGCTCAGGTACGTTCCTAGGTGCCCATAGCGGCAGCGCCACCTTTTGGCAAATTTTATTACTAGTAGGTAATAGCTTTCTTTATAGCCTAATATTTTTTTTACAATTAATTTTAACAAAAGTAAAGCAATGAAAACTAGAAAAGGGACGGGTTACTTGTTATTACACAACAGTCTTTTTATTAAACGCAGCAGTGTTAGTGTTTGTCAACGTCCCCCGTTTTAAGACGGATCTCGAGCAACCAGTTTTATTTGAACCTTGTACAAAATATTTTTTCTCCATTATAAACTTTTCGGTTCGAGATGCGAAGATCATATTAAATTGGTTTCACGGATGCGAGCGTCATTTGTCATGTCAGATGCTGCTGATACAACGTCACATTGCCTGATGGACAGAGATTTGTGTAATACAACCTATGAATATTTTTATTACAATGTACTTTTCATCTAATCTAAAGACTAAATCACGAATAAAATCGCAATATCCAACATAACGTTGATTATAAAATACTAATGTAATTAGTAAATTTTTTAAACTAAAAATAATTATATTTATTGAAGATATTATGACATAGTAAATGTTTCTTTTAAAATAAAATTAGAACTAAATCTCAAATACTAAGTACTTCTAATATTTCTTTTTATTCTAAATAAAACTACGGGAGAGAGTCTCTCCCGTGACCATGATTGCTGTTAAGCATTCGAAACGTCGGAAACCAAAAATCTAAAAATAATCCGAAAAGATACCTAGTTTAATTTAAAATGTCAAACATTCGCGTAAATCTAAGAAAGTATTATATCTTTTTAATAATTTAATCCACAAAAATTTTAGCATCATCCAAAAATTTAGAAAACAAAATTATTAAAACCAGATTAAAATCAAAACATTTCATAAAAATATTTTATCAAAAGAAACCACTCTAAAGTTGCATTCACTAAATCCATCACCCGCAAAGGCATGAATAAAGTTGCAAATCGGAGCTACCATTAATATAATATAAAACCCTAGTCTCAAAACATAAATAAACATTAGAAAGACACCGCAAGAATGCTTTTAAAAAATTCATCGAATTTTTTCTTCAAAGTGTTCGCACCTTACTTAGGTTTCTTGGGGTTTCTTCCCCGTATATAAATTTACATATTTTCTTCGTAAACTTATCTCCGCTAGAGATTAAGTATGAAAATTCGACAATATACATCAGACGCTTACTTTCAAATATTTTTTATTCTAATTAACATTCCTTTTCTTTGCCTTCGTATTTGCACTTCCATAAAAAAGTCCCAATTACATATAGGCTTTTTCAAAAAAAAATTACTTATAAAAAATTGTCCAAACATTTTTTTTTCGCGTAAATACTCATATCCATATTGTTTTATTAAACTACATTTATTTCACGAATAGTGGCATTCAGTAAACTATGCCTATACAAAAAAATCTAGTAGCGTTATTGTTGCAATAAAAATGATGAGATTGGATGAACAAAGCCGCTTGCACATTTCATCAAGTTCAAAAATAAATTAAATAATTGACCAAAGAAAATATAACTACGAACGATGATTTATAAAATTAAAATACACACTTAAACCATAATCATTATTGAACATTTGAGGAAACAATAAGATTACATAGAACTAGCGACTCACCCTCGCTCCACTCGATTCGTCCCTAGTTACATTTTAACATTTATCTCAGAGATGAGAAATTTTCCCGCAGTAAAAAGTATCCTATATATTGACCCGGATAACCAGTTATCATCACACCAAATTTCATCACAATCCCTCCAGGTTTCCCATAATGCGGTCACAGACAGACAGACAGACAGACAAAAATTGTAACAACTATAGATTCAGCCTCTGTATCGATAATAATATCTATTTTAATAAGATTTTCCAAAAAATATTTAATGTACAGATTCGGCTTAGTTACAATTTTATTACTTATATGTATAGATAGATTTACCTATCTATATTAATAAAAAAAATTACTGTTTCCAAATATTTTTATTGGCAACTCTAAAAGCTCGTCAATGACTACTAAGCAAAAAAAAAAAGAAAATCGGTTGACAGAACATAAACTGTATATGTATGTATAAGTATATAGATAAAACCATACATAAGTGTATAATTTCTATATTACACATATTAAGTTATGTGAGAGTCGCTCACCATTCCGACCATTTGCGGTGTTGATATATGACGACATTGACGAAAGACAATCGCATAACACATTCAGGTCAGGAGTCGAATCGACTACCGCTTCCTGTCTAACCAACAGTTGGGCAGTATTTATTGAATCGGATGCAATGTTGTTGAAAAGTAACTTCTATGGTATAGATCGTTAAGTATAATTTGGTCGAAGAGATTTGTAATGTTAACTATAGTAAAGTTATCTTTAGATGTACATATAATATACTAGCGACGCACCCTCGCTCCGCTCGTGTTCGTCCCGACTTACGTTTTAAAGTTTAGTATAGATTTGTCAGAGATGAGATATTTTCTCGCGGTAAAAAATATCCTATATGTTGACCCAGATAACCAGCTATCATCATACCAAATTTCATCAAAATCCGTCCAGTAGTTTTTCTATGATGCGGTAACAGACAGACAGACAAAAATTCTAAAAACTATAGATTCGGCCTCTGTATCGATTATAATGTCTATTTCAATAAGATTTTCCAAAAAATATTTAATGTACAAATTCGACTTAGTTACAATTTTATTATACGAGTATGTATAGATGATTATACCGTATATGCCGGAAATATTGTGTGCATACTAAAGAGGTGCACTTAAAAAAAAAATTTAAAATATTTAACATCTTATGAACTTTCAAAACTAAGCCCTACTTATTTGTGGTTAAAACATTTGGGTTCTTTAGAAACTTCATTTGCTTATTTTTACATTTATTATATGAAAAAGTATTTAACATTTTTATATAAAAAAAAAACATTTTTCGTATATTAAGCACGTGAAAAATATTAACAAAATAGGTTTTATTGTAAAAAAACATAAGACAACCATCAAATACGGAGACACAATAAAAATTCACAAAACATCTAAGCTAATCATGAAACAAAACTTCACCCCTAGTACGAGTACAACCCTTAAGCGGCTACAGTTTAAAATGTCCCCTCAGATAATAAAAACTACAGCGAGTGCTGTAGACAATAAGATAATAAGACATAACCCTCTTTTCTGTTCTGAATAAAAGCGGGCAAGTACGAAAACAAAATACAAAATCGGTTCCGTATACGGAATTAATAATAATTTTAAATTATATATAATTTAAAATTATTTTTAGACGAACTAAGATCCTACAAAATCTGTGAAAATACATACTAGCTTTAAAGCTTTAATAGTAAGTATAAGTTAAAATAATAAGCTTTCAAAAGTTTAATTAATTAACTATCATTGTATATATTTTTAATCTTCTGAGTTTTACGTGAATATTTGACAATTAAATAAATATATATTTAAAAAAGAACTTTTAAATTAAAAAAAATCTGTTTAGTGTTGCTAGGCATATTTATTTACATAATGTATTTAATTTGTAATTAATTTGTAACAGATTTTTTCCATTTCACAATTGCTATACTTATTGTGAGAAAGTATTAAAATGTAAATATTGTTTCTATTATTACGTTTTGAGATTTAAATATTTTATAAAATGCCGAAGTATTGAAAATCGGTAGAATAAATTAAATATAGTAAATAAAAATAATAATATTCTAAAATTTATAAGGTTTTTGTCATTTTTCTTTTGAACCATAAGAATCAAGAAGGTAAGAGTGGTTCAGACCGACGGTGAATTTAAACAGTATTGTTGCAAATGGTGCGCATCAAGACTCGCTGTTTTATACTGTCGTTACGTGTTATTGCGTTTTTATAATTCACGAAAAGATTCGTAATATTATGAACAAAATTTAAAATGAAAAAAAATAAGATACAGAGAAAGAAAAGTATATTAATTTACTATAATTAAAACAATAGTGGTTCATAAAGTAAATAGTGTTTGTTTTTTCGTTTTGTACGTTTCAACAACATCGAGGCATTTTGGAACAAAGTCTGTTGCTTGTCTTAGTCCGGTTGAGTCAATTAAAAACCTATAAAATATATGTACACAATCGTCACGTATGAGAATCGAAACTACACTTCGGCCCTAAAAGTTATGGTTGTCATATATATAAAGTAACCTACCTAACGCAAGAATTTATATTGTAAAAGCACTTAAATAGTTTTTATTAAAAAAATAAAAATAAATTACTATCTAATTTTTACGAATTCATTAGCTCAATTGACAATAACTCATAACATATAATAACTCATTGGTATACATATTGTATATACTTTTTAAAAAAACTTCTTACTACATATGATATTAAAAAAAAAAACAAATGAAGCCTCTTGTTTTATATTTTAAAAAAAAACAATGTCATTTGAAAAAAAATTTACTACGAGCAATTTTAAACCCCTCAAGTGGCATGAACAAGGAAATGATAGCCAATAAAAATAATAATAAAGGTAATCCTTTTTTCTAACTGCGTAACGCAACTTCACACTCCCCAGGCACCTGTGCGATTTATTTATTGCGATCGTTTAAAACGCGCTTCAATGAGTACAGATTGATTTGCGTTTTTGTTATTTTCTGATAATTTTATTTGTTATCTTTATATTTTTTATCTTACAGGAAAGATAAAAAACTTATAAATATTTACTATATTAACTTATGACTAAACTTCAAATGTATTATAGAAAGCAATCGAAATATATGAACAAAAAACTCTTTTTAGCAGATGTCAATTAGATAGATCACAAAGAATTTATTAGTGAATTTTAAAAACTATGACAAAATTAACAAATAATAATAGAATTTAGTATAATATAATAAACTAGCGACTCACCCTCGATTCACTCGGATTTGTCCCTAGGTTGATGCCCCATATAAAATTTCATCCCCATATTCAGCCCCTTAAGGGGTGATTTGCGGGATAAAAACTATCCTATGTCCTTCCCAGGGTCTCAAAATATATTCTTAATAAACATCTAAATCGGTTTAGTAGTTCCAGAGATTACTTCATACAAACATACTCACAAACTTACAAACTTTACCTCCTTATAATATTAGTACGATACTAGCGACTCACCCTCGCTTCGCTCGGGTTCGTCCCTACCTTATTCCCTATACATACTTTCATCCCCATTTTCAACCTCTTAAGGGATGATTTCCGAAATAAAAAGTATCCTATGTCCTTCCCAGGGTCTCAAACTATGTTCTAACCCTTCATCTAAATCGGTTCAGTAGATCCAGAAATTACCCTTTACCACCTCACAAACTCACAAACTTTACCTCTTTATAATATTAGTATAGATAAATACAAGAATCGAACTCGTAACCCATACAGTATAAAAAAAGAACATCTTTGCTTAGACATCATGTAAAATAAACAGTCAAAGAAAGATGAAAAAAAAAAATTAAAATGCCACTCCCACAATTTCGCGAGTTGATAAATCGTAGTCAATAAATCTTCAGATTTTTATCCCACCAATAAAGCGTTTAGCATTTTTACGAAGCTGTCGTTTGTAAATTTAAACAAATGTAAGAGGGAGTCTCTTTATAACACTGAATAAATAGTGGAAAAGAACCTACTTAATAATCTGCGATTTGTTACGCGTATGAAGTGGCTCTGAGACTTTAGCAGTATAAGAGATACATACCTATAATAAAATTGTAACTAAGCCGTATCTGTACAATATATATTTTTTGGAAAATCTTATTGAAATAAACAATATTATCAATACAGAGGCCGAATCTATAGTTTTTAGAATTTTTGTCTGTCTGTCTGTCTATTACGGCATCACAGAAACCCCACTGGAGAGGTTTTGATGAATTTTGGTATGATAGCTGGTCAACATATCCGGGTCAACATATAGGATACTTTTTACCGCGGGAAAATATCTAATTTCTGAGAAAAAATACAAAAACTGAAATGTAAGAGTATACTAATTAATATGTAAAACCTAAGAGTTTGATTTTGGGCATCTGAACGCGGGCGGAGCCGCGGGTAATGCTAGTAACAAAATATAATATTAGATGTACAGTGAACCAATAAAAAAGAAAAAAAAGCAGTCATGAGTAAAAACTTAACACTATAAACAAACAGTTGTTATATTTGGATATTCAAATTAATAATTGTTTGATCTTAAATTAAAATTTGTAAAATTTATTTGGTTTTGACACCTATCGGCACTCTGAGTGTTAGTTTTAAAACGTCACGTGACCATGTCGATGACGACTTACATAAATTTACTCCCCATTCGAACCTGCCTATAGAAGTTTTCACTTCAAAAACGCAGTTGGCTAGTTAGTTAATTAGTGTCAAGATTTACTCTTTTCCTATAAGTCATAGCATGATGTTAAATAGCCTACAAAGCTTCCTCAGATTTCTATACTAATATAAATTTATTTGAGATTTTTCTAATATATAAAATTCTCGTGTCACAGTTTTCGTTGCCATACTCCTCCGAAACGGCTTGACCGATTTTGATGAAATTTTTTGTGCTTATCCGGTATCTATGAGAATCGGCCAACATCTATTTTTCATCCCCCTAAGTGATAAGGGTGGTCCACCCCAAAAAAAATGTTATGATTCGGCATTAAAAAATACATACAAACCTAAATTTTCTTATAAAACTTTACTTATAAAAATTTATTTAAAAAAATCTCTACATATCAAATATTATTTTTACCGTAGCCCGTAGGTAATATTCGATTGAACTCGTCTACTCTCGCCACGTCTTCGCGAGATGGAGTTTGTAAGACAATTTATATGCAAATTCCCCCAGTACCTGGTATACTTGTACTGTAACATATCCCTGTTTAGTTACTGTTGGCTCAAATTATTAGATTTACGTACACGATTCGTTATTTACATTTTCATTTTCCGAAAGGTTTTAGTTATATAATTTTTTTTAAATTACCTGTAATTATAACACGTGCGTACACTCCCTAAATAAATAATTTATTTATTTATATTTTTAAATGGCTGAACAAAGAATGTAAGCTTATTAGGACGTATAACCATAAAAATATGTTTGATACATTTTTAAGTCAAACTTATAAAACATAAGTCAGCCGTAATACTTATTAAGCAGGCGATTTGTCCCCTATATTAACCCTGTCGATATCGAGGGGTGCGCTTGATTAATTCGAATAACAAATCATAATATGATCCTGATACTGAATAAACATGGAATAATTGATGTTTGATGTCAAAGCACTATTAAAGCTATCCTATAAAGTAACTATATATACATATCTAAATAATATAGGAATCATAAAAAAAAGCGAGTGTGGGCAGGTATATGGGAATCAAACCAAATCACAGCCCACCTTCGAGGCTTTTACTTTAGCTATCAAAAAGTCCCACTATTTATCACCTGGCTTCATCATCAGATCAACTTAATTGTGACAAGTTATTGTTTTGTTATTTTTCTTATTTCAAAAAAAAAAAATAGTAATCATATGTTCTCATAAATGATTTTTTTTACCATGTAATATCATTATTTTGCAACAAATATTATCTTTAAGGCAGTGGTAGCCCAGTGGTAATACGTTCACTTGGAAAACCAAGTGAAGCGGGTTCAAATCTTGGATTTCACAACTCTGTTGTTTTATTTGAATAATTTCCAGATGTTTTTTATGGTTTTTTTTTAAGAAACAAATCCTGAGGAAATCTGTATGGCATTATGCCTGAGAAAACTTAACTGACTTTCTTTTAAAAAAAAACATACGCTCTGAGTGAGTATGTTTTCTTTATAATCTCTCTCCCATATATATTTACTAAACGACTTTTAAAAATAGTGGATAAAATAAAAGAATCTAATATACAATATTACTATTAGAAAAAGACACTAAGAAGACTAATACCAGTAGTTAAGTTGATAACATTATCAACAAACACTTTTATTTTCTTAAAGCGATACCTAATTTCATTTATTGTTAGAGTTGATTTCAAGGTCCGTTAAGCTGTAACCCTTCCGTAGCTAATGGATCCAAGAATTAAAACTCGAGTTGAAGTTTTAACATTTTATTATTATTGTCGTATCTTAATCGACCGTGGTACGTTCTTAAGTAGGTAGAACTTTATCTAATACTAGCGTCGCCCTCGGTTCTATCCGCGTGGTCGATTTATGTGTGGGCAAAATGACTTTTTAACCAACTTCTAAAAAAAAGTTATTTTGCTTTGAAATTAGAAAGAAATCTAATAAGTATACGTAATTTGAAGTATATATAAGAATTTTAGAAATAAAGACAGTTTTATACTTAATTATTACTGTGGAAATTATGTCCGCGGGCACTGTGGCGAGAATGCTAGCCGCGTTCCCCAGTGATGACATGTCCCTGTTTTTTTTTTCTGAGCGAAAAACGAGCCAGTTCTCTTGTCACCAGTATAGGTATAGGTGATAAGACGAGGTTTTATGTTTTTTTTTTAATTATAATAACTTATTTTTATGTCTCTACTTCTTTAGCAGCAAAAATATAGGACTTTCATATGAAATTCTATCATCGGACAACGGCTGGTCTCCATCCTTATGTCGTGGATATTCCATCCGTCCGGACGAAGCGTTTTGCTACGTCATTTATTATACTTACGGCTTAACATTGGAACAACCTGCTTGCGTCAGTGTTTCCGTCCGATTACAATATAGAGTGAATAGGTGGCTACTGAATTAGTGCGACTTACCATCTACGACTGCGTTACCACTTACCATCAGGTGGAACGTAGTCAAGCACTAATTCTGAATAGTATAAAAAAAACTTACGATAGCTTTTAGGGCCCTTTATTCACCCAAATCTCAAAATCCGTTCATAACGGACCTCTTCTACCTATCTGCCAGTTGCCACACAGCTTCTAGCTCAAGTTTTCGTGATTTTGGGTTATTCAATAACATTTCGCTTTTATTACGTATAGAATCAATATAATAATATAATAGTTGGTATGTCTGTTAGTGGTTTTTCATAGAATATTATTTGTCTTATCGAGAAGATTCATAAACTGTGTTAAAATCCGATATGTGACGTTGTAGTCAATATTGGTACTATCATAATTCGCCAGACGAGCTAGTAAAACATAAACGTATGTTATCTAGTATATACTATTATTTAACATGCAAAAGCCCGCATTATATACAAAAAGTGAAGAGGCATTTATTACGCACATTTTCTTTGGAATCTGTGTATCTAATATTAGAAGTATTAGTTATAAAATAATATTTATTCACTAAATATATATATATATATATATATATATATATTATATATATATATATATATATATATATATATATATTTATATATATATATATATATTGAAAATGCTTAAAAGGGAATATAATAATAAGCCATTACAATATAGACTTACTCAAGCAAGTTTATAAGAAATAAATAGTAAAAAGTTTACTTAACCAGTTCTCTTGTGCGTAGTATCTGAAACAAGTTATTATTTTATTAATAGACATCTTATTTATGTATATTCAACATCGTTTTGTAGATAGTTATTGCAATGAAATGCATAATATAGATAAAATATCAACCGCGTTTAATTCAATTCATATAAAAATCTACGGAAATTACAAAACATTTTTTTGTAAATAAATACGTTGGGACAGCACCATCTAGTTCCATGGTAAGCTAAGAGGCTTGTGTTATGTATACCAGATAGTTGATACACTGCATACCTATATCACTTTAAATACATACAATATACATTTTATAAATGTAATCACCTATGACTGAAGAACAAACATTCGTGCTCATCGCACAAATGAATGCCCCCAGCGGGATTCGAACCCGGGACCGCTGGCACAGCCAGTAGTCGCTACAAACTGAGCCAAACGTGTCGCCAATATTAAATAAAACTTTATAAATTTTGAGTCTTATTAATATTATTGATCATTTATTAAAATAGTAATAATATAACGTATATTACTTTTCATAAGTTAAAAATGTCCATTTCCTTTCATTTTACTTTGAAATAGGTAGCTAGCGCCATCTCTCGGTGATAAGTTAAACTAATACAATAGTTATTTTAAATTCGTACTGTTGATACTAGATGGCGGTAGTGTAGTCGTCAATATAGCTCTGCGCACAGCGTTCTTTCAGTACTTCGTTCTTTTAGTACTTGTTACTTGAGTTGTTAATTTAATATATTTTAAGAAAATAAAAATACTTATACTATCAGGAAAATAATTTTATTACGCATATTGGTATATAAATAAATTAAAAAAAAATCCTTAAACAATTTGTCATTATTGTTTTATGTATCTAGAAATGATGATGAATATAAATATCAAAAACATACTGCAATTAAAAATAGGTTACCCATCTAGTCTAGAAAGTTCCGCGGACGCTATTTATACCTTTAATTCGGTCATCTTTACACCTAAAAATCCCCTTCTAGCGGCTGTTTTTTGGAACTAACGATAGCAGTATGCAGTAATACTCACTTCACACTAGGTAATAGTTATCATTATTCTATCGTCTGTGGTATTTTGATCTTTAATTTTATAAACATAAAATTCATATTAATTAATACATAGTAGCTTTAACGATCGAGAACAATTCTGTAACTTGCCGGTATACTATCTGGTTACAGTCAAAACCCACAGTAATTAATGTCATATAAAATTTTATTTGGAGAAAAAAATATTTTTTAATACTTTCTTAGATTTACGCGAATATTTGACATTTTAAATAAAACTATCTTTTCGGATTTTGTCGCGGATTTATTTGCATTTTTGTTTCCCGACGTTTCGAATGCTATACAGCATCCATGGTCGCGGGAGAGACTCTCCCGCAAATAAATCCGCGACAAAATCCGAAAAGATAGTTTTATTTAAAATATTTTTTAACTCATTTTCATCTATAAAATACCCAGTATTTGATGAAATAAATCTTTCATAAGCAAAATAAGACGTTGGAGCCCGAACAATGGGATGCGAGCTTATATGTTTACTATGCAGATTATTCTCTTGGAAGTTATGGACGTCTTTATCATAGCAATGTCTGCAAAATTAAATATTTACCATTTATGTATATATTATAGCTAGGAATGAAGAATTTGAAGTCACTGGAAACGCGAGTGATGTAACTGTGTAGTGTACTGAAATGTTTTTGTTTTATCCAGGAACTGATTTATCCCGGAACTTCAAGTGAATTCCATGGGATATTGCCTATATTATAATATGGTCTAATGTGAGAATTTCACTATACTGGTAATTTTTTGATATGGTTTTCTATGTTTGAGGACATGGTTTCAATTTCCACACAATATTAATGTTTGTTCGTGTATATATTGTCTCCTTTTATTCAACGGAATAATTACTTTAATAATATAATTAACAGCTACAAGTGTATCTTAGTATGGTACATAGCTATTTTGAATATATGTAAATTAGACCAATTAATTTCCGGTTTTTTATATCTTCTCTGTACTAAATCACAAACTAAATGTCAACAGTACGCGTGACAAAAATAGTTTACTAGCAATGCAAAACATTCGAATGTATATAAATATATCTTAATTCTAGTCATTAAAATTCACATCGTAAGTAGTACCTAAGTTGGTATTTAACACTTTCCGATATTAATAATAATCTTAATGTCTACACTCTGCTGGATTTATTTCAAATATCACAAGTTATTACATTTGAAAACATCTCTATTCCGTGTTTTTACAATAACTTACTATTATCTAATAATAAAATACCTGCTTAGTAACCAAATCCACTTCCTTAGAAAGGATTCAAAACTATATAACGTTTTTTAACATGCGTGATGAATATTTTAGATTTTATGTTTCATGAATATTATTTAGATAGTGCTGCACACTCTACAGCTCCGAAAAAACACTTTGTATCGAAGATTATATGGGCACAAATCGAACTCGCGACCTCCGAAATATGTATCCATAGACTAAATACCTACTCCGACTTCTAGACGGTCATCAAATGTCTTTATGATCAAAATAGTTTTATTTCCTTAGCATTAATACGCTAACGGATACGCATTTTACAAAACAAAGTACAAAAATAACACTCGTGAGTAGTTATTTTCTGTGTTATTGGCATCTTTTGAACTTTCTCTCAGCGAACGTAGTAAGTACTTACTTTTATAATTGAAATTTGCGAAATAATTATCGTCGTGCGTAAACCGTAATAAATAATATTTACGCATCTTCAAAAGTGATAAACAAAAGAACGTAAATATAAATTCAGTTGAATTGCAAAGAAACCATACTAAATCATATATTGTGTACCTACGAGTAGATAAAAGGCCTTGCGTACATTACATAATATTATAAAACCAAATTCTCCTACCGCGTCTGTTTGTCTGTCTGAACGCGATAAACTTAAAATCTACCAAACGGATTTTCATACCGTTTTTACCAACAGACGGAATGGTTCATGAGAAAGGTTTAGGTGTATAGTTCATTAAGACTCTATGTAAATTGGCTGAAATATGACGATGATTGTTAAAGATGACGAACAAAAAGATCCTGAGATGGAGCTTTAGTAAAGCTGTATAATTACTGCCAGGCGTCGCGTGAACCGATAGAGTTACCAAGGAACACACCCGAGCGAAGCGATAGTAAGTCACTGGTAAGAAATAAGAATCTAAAAAATCTATACAAAATATTATTGTGATTGAATATATGATTTTTTACCAAACCATAATTTATAAGAGTTAAGTATTATAAAACATGCTATAACTAAACAATATTTATCAATTATACTAGCATTACCCGCGGCTCCGCCCGCGTTCAGGTGACCTAAAACCAAATTCTTAGGTTTTACATATTACTATACTTACATTGCAGTTTTTGTATTTTTCTCAGAAATGAGACATTTTCCTGCGGTAAAAAGTATCCTATATGTTGACCCGGATAACCAACTATCACCATAGCAAATTTCATCAAAACCCTTCCAGTGGTTTTTCCGTGATGCGGTAACAGACAGACAAAAATTCTAAAAACTATAGATTCGGCTTTTGTATCGATAATAATGTCTATTTCAATAAGATTTTTCAAAGAATATTTCATGTACAGATTCAGCTCAGTTAGAATTTTATTATATGTATTGATAAATAGGCACCTCTTCGCAAAAACTATAATCTACAGACTACACTACTAAAAGTATCGAATGTGCGCACACCATAGATCATAAAACATAATTATCCTCTGTGACTCATGACCTCGCATTCTAATCTAACTGCGAAATGTTAGAGTGAATACTTTCATATGGGAATCCAATGGGAAACGTGGCTTTGTGAATGTTATTGCTATTTGCATATTATAGGAACTTTCTAATAAACTGCCTATACTTTACTTTGTGTTTAATAAATTGGCTAATAATTTCGTTATCTATACATATAATAAAATTGTAACTAAGCCGAATCTGTACATTAAATATTTTTTGGAAAATCTTATTGAAATAGACATTGTTATCGATACAGAGGCCGAATAGTTTTTAGAATTTTTGTCTGTCTGTCTGTCTGTTACCGCATCATGGAAAAACCACTAGAGGCATTTTGATACAATTTGGTATGGTGATAGCTGGTTATCCGGGTCAACATATAGGGTACTTTTTATCGCGGGAAAATATCTCATTTTTGAGAAAAAATACAAAAACTACATTGTAAGAGTATACTAATATGTAAAACTAAAGAATTTGGTTTTTGGTCATCTAAACGCGGGCGGAGCCGCGGGCAATGCTAGTTTACTATAATCCACGATCTTGAAGATTACATATAAAATCTATTAGATAAATTTAGTTGATAATTTTATATTACGCAAAGCGAATTTTAAAAATTGGATACTTTCTTATGTTTTTATAATGTAAAACGGCATATTAGCCATGTCTTTCACTTAGGTTATTTTTCTGCACCGTTAAAAGCCGTGGTCACTGATATACTGTAACAGCGGTAAATATGCCATTTCTGGTCATAAAAACATTGTCAATGACCATTAAAGCTTCAAGACATATAATACTAGCGACTTACCGCTGCTTCGCTCGGGTGCGTCCCTAGGTACGTTCTAGGTAGTTTAGAATAGACTATATAAGTATATATATGCACTTAGGTGGGTATAGAAAACCAGGTAAGTATTTAAAAAAAAGTAATAATCATTCCCTAGGCATTTTATCTGGATTGGTTAAAAATGCCGAAAAATTCTTTATTTCTTATCAAAAGTATAGGATATAACGATTTTTTATGTCCTTAACTTGAGAAATGATTTGTTTTCAATACAAATTTTCAACCTCTATTTCACCCCATTCAAGTTTCATTTTTGCGACTAACAAAGAGTAGGTCTACTTACTTACTATGTCCTTCTCCAAAGTCTCATCCACCTCTATACGAAAAATTCATCAAAATTAGTTCAGCAGTTTAGGTGTAAAGACGTAACAGACAGACAAACAGAAATGATTACTTCGCCATGTATAATATTAAGCATAGCATGGATATAGATACCTTATACAAATTTATCATTCCCGATGATATAACTACATAATTTTTACACCGGATTATGCCATAATTATGCTCGTACGGAAAACCATATTTCTTTCCTAATATTTTAAAAAAAACCTTTAATTGAAATAATTATATAAATAATAAATCTGCACAACATCCATATTATTATTACACATAAATAAGAAAAGTATATTTCACTTCCGTTCGCTCACAGGTGCTAAATCTAAACCCCTATTAAAATAACATTACGAAACAATGAAGCAACACCTTAATCTTATTATATTATAATAACTTGGAATAACTTACAGATGTTTTGCCAATCAGATTTTGCATACCCCAATTTTTCATCAATGGAAATTACGTTGAAAATTTACATAGCCGACGGCGCCATCTATGAGCGAGTAGCTTTACTAACTACTTGTTTACCAATATAACTGGATAGATCACAGCTAACATAAAATAGGCCTTATATTATTTGAATAAGGTCCTTTTTTACGTATCGAAAAGTTTATTAGATGTGTTTCTAAGTTTGTATATATTCGCAAGGATAAGATTAGGGCTTCGTTTTAGAACGCCCTTTGCAAAAACAGTATGAATAATAATATGATTTGCATAATATCGAAAGCTGATCTAACAAGAATATTTACTTTGATACGAGTGTAGTTGATTTATGGTTTGGAGTCGATGGTGCAAAGAATGCAGTATCAAAGAATAAGAAACAAAATTAGACTCTTCGTCAGAAATTAATACTTTTGTAGAAGCAAATGAAGAAAATTCAGTATTTAGTATTGTTTGTATGTAAATCTGTACTATTATTATACAGAGGTAAAGTTTGTGACTTTGTGAGGTTGTAGGAAGTTTAAATCTCTGGATCTACGAAACCAATTTGGATGAAATTTGGTAAGAAAATTGTTTGAGACCCTGGGAAGGACATAGGATACTTTTTATCCTGGAAATCATCCCTTAAGGAGGTGAAAATGAGGATGAAAGTTTGTATGGGGAATCAACCTAGGGACGAACCCGAGTGAAGCGAGGGCGTGTTGTGTGAGTTTTCTTAACAGGCACTTTCTGCTTCAACATAATAATTTCTTAATTACCATGTTTTTATTTAGAATGATTAAAAATACTCATGAACGAAATAATAAACTTAGTTTATTATTAAAAACTTAGTTTTTTAAAAAAAACGTAAAATATTTGATAGTTCCTTTACATATATTAATTTACATTTTAAGTAGTAGACTATAAAATAGATTTACCTCAACCAAATATGAACCTGCTACCCTTCCATCACACCGTTTCCACCCTGTTAGACTTCCACCCTGCAGATAAATACTACGTAGCGTAAAGCCATAAAGAGCACTCTTTACATAATTTGGCGATACTGCCCGACCTTTATGACCACTGACCCTAAGTACTTACGAATGCATGAACCCAGTTACATTGAAATGTATATATTTGAAGACGTAAGAATCCACTTGGAATTTTAGACGTTCAAATGGGGATACTACAAATACCTATGTATAATTTTGATTTTAACTAGTTTTCGCTGGTGACTCTGCTCGCGTATTTAAGGTAAAAAAAACTGTTAATCCAGATGTAAGTATATCTATCTATACATATAATAAAATTGTTACTAAACCAAATCTGTACATTAAATTTTTTTTGGAAAATCTTATTGAAATATACATTATTATCGATGCATAGGCCGAATCTATAGTTTTTAGAATTTTTGTCTATCTGTCTGTCTGTCTGTTTGTTACCGCATCACGGAAAAACCACTGGAGGGATTTCGAGGAAATTTGGTATGGTGATAGCTCCGGGTCAACATATAGGGTACTTTTTACCGCGGAAAAACGTCTCATTTCTGAGAAAAATACAAAAACTGCATTGTAAGACAATATGTACTAATATGTAAAACCTAAGAATTTGATTTTTGGTCATCTGACCGCGGGCGGAGCCGCGGGCAATGCTTGTATATAAACTAAAATTGCAAAAATCCTCAATTTCTTCTTAAAAAACAAGCATTTTCACGCTTCTCTTTACTGAATGAATTGGATAGTGTTTTAAAAGCGCGAAAGACGTATAAGGTGATAAAATGTGTAAAGTTTAATTTCAAATGTATTGTAATATATGTATCTCTAAGATCAGATGTGAAGGTGCCCGCACTGATTTTCATTAGCAAACCTTCGAAGCCACAAAAACTTTCACCGAACTGTTAATATTCATGAAATGCTAAATATATAAATAATTAAACTCGAGTAACAATTTCTTTTTGTTATGGCATTGAAAGCTTCAAATTCTTACTATATTCATTTTATCGGTGGTGTTTGCAAAAATAATATCTGCTCAATTGTAAAGAAGTTCATATATATGTATGTTTGTTTGTTTTAAGTCAGAAAACTTCTAATTCGAATCTAAATATTTTCAATAGTACAAAACCGCGAGTAAAAGTTAGTTTTTATGTATGTATGTATATAAGTATATATAGTACATATGTATGTACGTGGGTTCATGTTTCGTATTTAATTACTACTTCCTATAGCTAAAGAATATCTTTTTTAATAGTTTTTTTTTGTTAGTCTATATTTTTTTCCTATTGGAGTTATTAGTTTACTAAAATAATTTGGTTTTTCTTGCAAATCGATCGAAAGAAACCGTTAGGTTTTTATCATAAATCTACGTAACATATTATATGTTTTGTTAAATAAGTATAATTCTTTCCGGTGGCATATTGAATCCCAGCGGAATCCTAGAAGTGAAATGTAAGCTCAGCAGGACTTGTCAATCAACGTGCCATCGTTATTTATATTAAAAATCTCGTTTTTATGCGAAGCCGCATAACTTTGAGCCGGGAGCGATAACGAGCTGTTATAGAATAAAAGTATTATAAAACTGAATTAATTTTAAGGGAATGCTTTTGTTTTTATATATTTTATTGACCGACTTCAAAAACGGAGGATGTACTCAATTTCTGTATGTTTGTTTGTTATATATATTCACCGATTGTGAACTAAAATATTCATTTCCTTTGAAAAGTTGATTATACTCCAATGGTAGTCTTATAAATAAAAAAAAAATCTACTCCGAGGGCGTAATAATGACTTAAATTGAAAATAAATTTTAATCTTTAAAATTATCTTCTTAGCTAAATAAAATTTTTATACCAAGGAATGAAAATAAATAACACAAAAAATTATTCGAAACGAAAAAGTATTAAAAATACAATTTTATCCTCTAAGAACTTAAGCTTTAAGCGGTTTAAGAAGAAGTTTTGTGAATCTATAAAACTTCTTAAACACACAACACTACATATAAAATAGATTGCTAAGCGTTACCACTGAATAATTCTATTATGAAAACGAAAGGTCAGAAGACAGTACATTCACAACAGTCCAAAAGCTCTTATTGCCGATGAATTCCACTTAAGAGCCCGCTATAGGATCAAACAAACGTTTATCGAAACTGCCCCACATTTTATGAGACATAACCGTCCGATCAACGGCTATCTGATGCATTTTTAGATTCGGCTTTGGGTTAAGACAATCGGTTGGATGGGTGACCCAACTTGAAAAAGTTTTGCAATATTTCAAATTAACATACTCGTATGTGTGTACATTTTGGCACTTTACCAATGTATGAAGAAGATTGAAAACAATATATAGATAAAAATATTATATTGTAAACTATTTTCTTCGTGGAATGAACACATCAGACAAGTGGCAGGAGTGATGTGGAACAGAGTGGCTCAAGAAAGATATAAATGGAAATGATTAGAGGTCTTTGCTCATTGGTAAACAGATCAGCAGAAAACAACCAATAAGAAATATTAGACAAGACTAAGTTTTAATCTTTACATGTAATAGATTATCGAGTAGATCTGAATAAAAAGGCTATATTATTATTATAAATTTTTAATTATTATAAATTATTTTCGCCAACCCGCACTTGCCCAGCGTGGTGGGCTATCGCCTGATCCCCCCGTAATGAAAGCAGGTCCGTGCCCAGCAGTGGGACGTTAAAAAAAGGCTGAATACACTCTTAAATTATTTACTATACCTACTAAGAAATCAGAAAGTTTATATATTAAAAACATTTTTTTTCATAAATATTTTGCTTTAGAAACGCCATCCTCTCATCACTTATTGAATTACTAAAACCAATCTACCCTGTATAATACAGTAGCAGGATTAGGATAAATGGTGCTCCGATGTTCAGTTAGAGGTCGTCGTAAGGCCGATGCTTTGCGGATAGTAAAAGTGGTCTATAAACTTTGTTATCAAGATAAACAAGAAGGTAATTTTAAATAAGGCCTAATAAAGTATTCATTGGCGAATGTTACGGTGCACATTCTGATTATCTTCCACATGACACATTTTAGGGTTTTAGAGAGTACGAGTATCTATACACTAAGTAGCACTACAACTTGTAACCGAAATGTATTGATCATATTTGATTATGTTGGTCTCGATTGATATACCTACCTATAGCAAAAATCCAAAAAAAGATTTAAGTATAATTAATCATTATAATTAAATGCTTAGCTATGAGTATACTAAGCCAGTAATTTAGAATAGAAATGATACATGTGATTGTGTAAAGTTACAACTGTTTGTTTTTTTTGCTAGTATTATTAAAGTTAACGTTAAGTACAAAAATATTAAAAAAATTTTCTTTAAAAACATTGTTTTAATAATGTGTAGTATATTATAATTTTATCATGTGTATAATGTAACAGTATCACGATCTATATAACATACTAGCATTGCCCGCAACTCCGCCCGCGTTCAGATGACCAAAAACCAAATTCATAGGTTTTACATATTACGTATACTCTTACATTGCAGTTTTTGTATTTTTTCTCAGAAATGAGACATTTTCCTGCGGTAAAAAGTATCCTATATGTTGACCCGGATAACCATCTATCTCCGGGGCAGAGGCTGACTGCTACCGGACGCGTCCCCGGGTGGCGGATAGGGGAACACCACTCGCACCTGTTTGGACCCGACAGGAGCTTGTGGTACCGGAGCAATCCGGCGCGGACCAACAACCAGGAGGGAGGGTTGAGGGAGCGGCGTTAGGAGGGCGCCGTCTCCTTCTTGGAGGTAGCGCGGTGTCTCCGGCCGTTTCGCGGTAGGAGGCGCTGCGCGGGCCACACTGCCGGGGCTAGCCCGTCGGTGCGGCGGCTGGAGCGGGGCCAGTTCGGTGGTCCTGCGTCTGGCGAGGGATGTCGGCAGCCATTTTGGTCCGGAGGTGGGCCGACGGTAGGGGGGCCGCGGGGGAAGAGGAGTGTCGGTATGGCGATGCGCCGCTCGTCCCTATCTCCCGTATAACGTAAATATTTAATTTTGAAACATAACAAAATTTTAAATATTATATTTAAGTAACCGAAAACAGAATGCAACGATAAATCGACATCAGAGGCGGGCGATCGTAAAAGTGACCCTAGCTATTCCGAGGGTCAAGATGTAAAAACAACCTTTGAACAGACAACTTTCAAAAGGGCTACGTGAACGAACGTAAATGTTTTATGTATATGAAAATGACAGTTAAATTATGTCTTATTCCTTTAATAGCTTCACTATAGTAAATAAATCACTATATATGAAAAGTCTTACATCGCACTATCATTATAAGTGCGAAAATTTGTATGTTTGTACGTGTTTGTGTGTGTATGTGTGTGTGTGTGTGTTTGTATGATTTTTACTTTTTCACGCTGAAACGGCTGGACTGATTTGGATGTAATGCGCACCCGACCAAAGCGAAGGCTTATAATTTATAATTTAGGTCCCTAAATATTATATACAGTTGGGTTATAGAAAAATAGATTTTTCTATATTATTTTTTTCTAGTATAATCAATGTTAAGTGAAAATTATTGTCTAAGTCAAAGTTTTAATATAAAATTTATTTGGAATAAAGTGCTTTTGAAAATACAAAAATGTTATTTCTTCAAGAAATTTTGTTAAAAAGTAAAAATCAGTCTCGAATTCTACAAACTTCACTTCAAAGAAGTTAAATAAAGATAAAATTGTTCTTGACGTTAAACGTGCCACTTACTTTACACCCTCTGTTCTGTGGCAGAAAACAGTACTACTATTCAATAATTTATACAATTGATAAATAATAAATAGGGCATGACCGCCGCATTTTATATTTATTTTATCTGTCTAGAGTAGGCACTACGGATCTCCTCATTCGATATAAATATATGGTACATACAGATCGGTTTGAAATATTCATTCTTCACGTTTTTGAATTATATTTGTTACATTTTAACGTTTAGTATAGATTTCTCAAAGATGAGATATTTTCCCGCAGTAAAAAGTATCCTATTATTGACCCGGATAACCAGCTATTATCATACCATCAAAATCCCTCTAGTCGTTTTTCCGTGATGCGGTAACAGACAGACAGACAGACAAAAATTTTGTATCGATAATAATGTTTATTTCAATAAGATTTTCCAAAAAATATTTAAAGTACAGATTCGGCTTAGTTACAATTTTATTATATGTATAGATTAATTAATAATATTATGACGATGAATGAAAAAATGTGAGAAAGGGGTGAAAAGCTTGACGGGTGGAATTTTAAAAATTCTAAATGAACTGTTTATTAACCTATGATTTTGTAGGAATAGGCTGTCATATTGTTATTCCTCTAGAGCCTAGATCTGTCGATTTGTTCTGAATGTTGAATAATTTGAATACAGACAGACATATATGAATGAAAATTATTATACGTAACATTTTTCCTTTCAAAAATATCTTTGTACATTAAATAAAAGTTTCTAAGCACAATTGGCATGCTTTTCATTATTGCAACACGATTTTCTACCTTTTCCATACGATTGCATATTTCGCTAAACAATGTGATCTCGTTCAATCTGAAGCATTCCTATTTTTTAATATTCAATATGTCACGCTAAATTCAACTCTAAAATTCTTAGAATAGAATTAATTATAGCTTGTTTTATCTTTTGACTCGAATAATAAAATGAAGTCCTTACACAATGGTAATAGAACCTATTATTGAATATCAAACGATGATGTCATGAAATACTCAAAAAAGCATTTTATCTCATATAAGGTGGATTAGGTTCTTCATAATGGACGGATTGCATTGTTACCGATGCTTGTATTGAGTGAACTGTTATCAGAAAATACCTTTCACGAAAAGGCGCGACGTTTCTCTTGGCTATGATCAAATCTTTCAAACCTTTGTGATGTACCTTTTGTCTGTCACGCTCGTCCCTGTCATGATATGTGTAATAAAACGGATCCGCTGTATTTTTATACTAAACGATCTTATAGCTTCGACTCCTTAATAATATTGTTAGAATGAAAGTTTATTAGTAGGCATTTTTACACAAAAAAACTGAACATTGGATCAACGTGATTTTGGACTAACTTTAAAAATTAGAATTTAATCGATATTTTCGCCAATATTGTACCGATTTTCATTAGGCTTTTTTAGAGTATAATTTACTTAAAGGACTTTAGAACACGATTTCTTTTTAGTTAGAAAATAAATATTTAGTTACTACCATTCCGCAGTTTATATGTAGAAGAATGGCACATGTTAAGACTGTTTAACCCAGTAGGTACATCAAAGATATATATATATATATATATATATATATATATATATATATATATATACTATTTAGAAGATCGGGATAAAAAGTAGCTCAAAATATACTTAGCCATACCCAAAGAGGCATTCAGGCATCAAAACCAGTAAATGTATAGTAAAATAAAACCAGTACATCTAACAAAACACTAAAGTAAAGAGTAAAGTTTTACCTACGATAGATATAACGTAACTTTTTAAGTAGATGTAAAAGTAGTAATTCCAAGTCCAAGTGAAGAGGCAAAAATCCCCACTGGGTCATCTAACGCAGTTTACGAGCTAATAACGACTGTGCCATAATGACTCTTAAGACTTGCCAACTTCCTACTCTGTGGGCGCAAATGAGTTAAAAATTTTCTTACTTGGCATATAGTGTACTATTTTTATAGTAGACGCAATTAGGGTTTTGGTTAAAACAGTGAAAAATATGAAGTTGTTAACAATATTACTGTAAAATGCTATAACTATTTTTTTTAACTTGAAAGGAAATTCAAACGGAGAGGTGTATTTTTAAAAACGCTTTTACACAGTATTTATTACTTTTATCTATACATAATAATAAAACTGTAGAGATCGAATGTCTGTACATAGAAAAAAATGCTAAAGAGCGAGTCAGGGGGATGTAAGAAGAGAAATAGAACAAATCCAGATGTCTTTTTCATTTTTTTTATTTCTCTGTCTGTTTGTCCGTTTATCAGTTTGTCTGTTTGTACGGGTTATCTCCGAAACTGTTGGACTGGGATTGGAATTTAAATGAAATTTTGCATGGTGGTACCTTTTATACCCGGTCAACATTTTAGATACTTTCCATCACGGAAAATTAAAGAGTTCCCCTGGAATATTTAAAAAACTATAGTAACTTATATAGCTAAGTACACAACAAATTATGCACCTAATTTAGTAAAATTTGGTATGCTGATACCTTATATTGCCGGTCAAACAACAGGTTACTTTATATCCCGGAAAAATGAACGGTTCCCGTGGAATAGATCTATTTGTGGTTTTCAAGATATAAATCGCTATAAATCATTATTTTGTAGTGACCTATTAAGAGACATTAATACGTCACTACAAAACAATGATCTAAACAACATTCACAGCTAGCGAGAAGAGAACCCGCGACCTTTTATGTTTATGCTTTAGCTCACTTCATTTCCACTATCCAGCATTTGCAGTATCTACAAAAATGTAGATTACCATCTACATTTTCTTGCACTCAGCACATTGAAGAGTATAATCGTAAAAGACATTGGATTTTTTCACGACCCCCGAGCGAGGTTTAATTATTCTTTTATTACGTGTTAGGGGTCTCCGGTCCGGAGTTAATGTCGATGGCATTTTGGTACTCCATTCTATGGTGTGCGAAATAAATGCATGGCTTTTGATGGTTAGGGAGAAAAGATGAAGTTTTGAACTGAACACCATGTTTGTACTTAATATTTTTAAGACTAATTTGATAATCATCAAATAAAATTTGCCTATCGAATAAATGATAATGTGAATGAATATATATAAAAGGCAATCGGTTTGATTGTTTTCTTTTATATTTCTTTAACACTGTTCAAGCTTCACTCTCTATTCCTTTCACTCTCAACTGCGGTTGAACGATAATACGACACATTGAGAGATAAGACGCAGGACCTATATAGCTCTCTGAGGCACGTGGGTGTAATACGGGCAGTTTCCTTACTCCGGACTGTCACTGAGAACTTCTTTGACAGAAATACTCAATTATTGAACTTGGCCCGACCCGGAACTCGAACCCAGGATCTCCGGATCTGCAACCGTACTTGCTAACCATTAGACAACAACATTACAGATGATATAATAATGTTTAATACATTAATATTCACTAGTGTTCGCCCAGTGGTTGAAATTCCCCCAAAATCATTATTGAAAAGAGGAAAACATGCATAGAATTTTTCTACCTTCATAAAAAAAATGTTTCAAATTTTTTTTTTGGTAACACTAAACCTCGTTAATAGTTACTAAACAAAAAAATAACAAAAAGAACTGACTCGTTTTGCCTTTCGTGTTTTGCCTTTTTATATATGTATAGATTAATAAAACCTATATATATATATATAAATATATGTATATATATAATACGTTTCATAAGATGAATACTAGCAAATAAATTATCTAATGCTAATTTCATCAATTCGGGTGAAGACATCAAACTTCAATAATCAAAGTGGGGTCCCAAGCGAGTTGCGCGAGGGTGTCTTCACACTGGAATGTATAATATACTGGTTATTAAGAACTAAACCAAGATCTTGTTAAGAAATTTGTTATGAATAATTAGAAATATTTCGAAGTATCACTCTCAATAGCTAAAAAATACGAGTTTAAAAAAATCTATTTCAATTAAAGTCACTTATTAGTTGAAAGAAGAAAGAAAGGAAAGAGAAAGGTTGTAACGTTAGTATAGATTTTTCAGAGATGAGATAGTTTCCCGCTATAAAAATTATACTATATGTTCGGAAAAGATATAAAAATTAAGTTTTTTCAGAAAAAACACTTATATAGATTTATAAACATAAGAACAACCTCATCTAAATACAAAGTCTGATCCAAATCGTCAGAGCCGTTTCTTCTTTCTTTTTTCTCTTCATTATATTATAAGATTTTCGAAACCAATTTTTCTAAAACGCTTGATCTTTTCAACGTATGCAACCCTTCTATAATCCGGTAAGCATTTGACGCCTTCAATCCAAGCTAAGGATTTACTTAACATATGTAGTGGGGTGGCTATAAATAATAATTCTTGCCCCGACTTCGGAGATAAATCGACGTATGCTAATATGCCAAATTATTTATTGAGGGGTAAACCTTATAAGGAGTTGTGTACATGATATTGGACCTGCTGAAAATTTCAACTTCTTTTTGTTTTAAAGTAAAAAAAAATCTTGCTCTAAATAAAATTTTTAGGAATATTTGATTCCTCTTTAAAGTTAACTGGTGTTGGCGTTTACCTGTCGTGACAGGGGTTCGATTTACACATGGGTCATGTTTTTGTGCAACATAAAGAACCTACTTACTTATTTGTTGATTTTCTTTAATATAAGAATAACAGGAGATAATCCCGTTAGGACTAAGCATAGCTTCATCATGGATATCATCGTTAAACATAAACATTGAACTAGATAGAAAGCAAATATTATAGGAAGAAGATATTATGCTCTTTTCTCTATTATATGAAATAAGCTGTTAGTTCACAAGTAGTGATATTAAGGTACGACTAAGGCAGTGGTAGCCCAGTGGTAACGCGCTGGTTTTGGTAACCGAGTCAAGCGGGTTCAAATCCCGGGTGCCGCACCTCTGATATTTTCAATCCACTTGTTTTCCGATTAAAGAAAACCTCGTAAGGAAACCTGCATGTTTGAGAGAACCTAGCAGGTTTTCGAAAGGCATATGAAGTCCGCCAATCCGTACTTGGCCAGCGTGGTGGAATACGGCTTGATCCCCCTTATATAAGGGAGGCCCGTGCCCAGCAGTGGGATGTTAAAAAGGCTCGAAAACATAGGATACAAGGATAGTAAAGAAATGAGAAGACTGTTCCCTTGATTGAGAACTGATTTATAATTAGTAAGGAATGCTTAGAACATATATTGATACATTTTTATCTTATCATCTAACTGTATTTCCACTGCTATCGACTGTTTTATGTTTTATTTTCATTGTCTTGAAATTTTTTTTATACTTACTTTTGAATACAAGTCATTTAAATATTATATCAAGCTTTTGGTTAAAAAAATTTATAACTAAATAATACAATCTCGTAAAAAAATAAACTTTCCTCCTTCTCTTCAACGCCCCATCGTAGTAATATGTTACACAAGCCCTCTTGATAAAGTGACTTGTACTAAGCCAATATACTGTTGTTTTATGGAACTTATTTGTCACAAATTTCTTAAGAATACCTAATTTTGTGATTTTTACTTCATACAAGTGGATATTTTACTTAAAACTAACATTATAATAAACGAGGTAAACTAATTATGCAAATAAAAGAAACTTTAATTAAAACTTATAAGAAAATATATTAATCTTGCATTGTTTATTTAATTGGTTCTCGTCTTAATGTCTTGTAGGTACTACTGGACTGGAATAGACTCCATTTTTACATATCTATACATATAATAAAATTGTAACTTAGCCGAATCTCTACATTCAATATTATTTGAAAAATCTTATTGAAATAAACATTATTATCGATACAGAGGCCCAATCTATAGTTTTTAGAATTTTCGTCTATCTGTACTCGTATACTTTTTACTGCTAAATAATATCATATCTCTGAGAAATCTATACTAAACGTTATATAGCGAGGGTGAGTGAAGTCGCTAGTTCACTATACATAACTATTATATATAAATGCATATTCTATTCTATACTTATTTATTTTTATGGAATCTTATTTTATACCTCAAAAAAATATCTAAAATCTCTAATGCTCGCTAGCTAGCTATATATAGGTTTTTGCCGCACAAATAAGAGAAATCTCTTTGTTCTCCGCCTTCTGACTGTAGTAAGTTGCAACTTGTTGCTGTATATCTGTGATATCACCAAAAGGATCATGAAGCCTCAAACCGCAACAATAAATATATCTTTAAGTTATTATTAATATTTGCGTTTAACCTGTGGTATATAGACAGATATATGCCACAAAACATCACAACGTTTGCCTTATCATTTTCATTAATATTTATAGGAATTAAAAAATTAATTTATTATCTATGCTTATCTTAAGGTAGGGCCACACTAAGACAAAGTGACGCCGATTACCGTTGACGTGTAACAAGACAAGCGACTTATTACCGCCGCTCGCAACTGACTGATGGAGTTAATTAAAATCAAACATTTAAAACATCCCCTTTATATTAGGGTACTCCAGTTTTATTCTCGATGACAGCTTCTTGTTTAATGGTTTAGATAAATTAGCTACAATAAACGATAAGCGAGTGCAATTTTGTAAGATAAAATATTCTATTCTAAGGAATACTGTATTAAATTAATTATTAGCATTTATTAGTGCTGTATTTAACTTGATTACATTAACTTAAAATAATGAAATAAAACGTTTAAATTTAACATTCAAAAGAAAAAAATGGTAACATAATCATAATAATATATAAACTGCATCAAAATAAAAAATATATGCATATCTAAGTAATAGTTTTCTTTCACTTTTTTTAAGTATACCTACTAGTAATTTTAATTTCGTTTATATTTTTAAATATTTCTCTTAGGTATTCTTATACATACATAACACAACGTTTTAGACGAAAAAATAATAAAGCACTAGGATGAACGTTGACAGGCATCACTCATTGTCAACAAATTAAAAAAAATAAGTCAGTAGCGTCGCTATCAAAAAAAAAATGTGTCAAAGATGCCGCCTTAAGAATCCACTTCCATTAATCAGAAGCTAGAGGGTAGAGGACACTTAATCAAAGTATCACAATATGACGGGTATAACAGGTACATGAATATTTATAAGAGAATTAGGCTCGTTCGCGTAGCGGTGTGGCCTTGCCTTAATAATAATTGTTTGCAGGAGACTTTTTGTGTTGGACGTTGTTTGTGATGACTATTTGGTTTGTTAAAATATTTAAACTAGCGATCGCGATACGATAATCGTATGCCATACCGTCCTAAAATTTCATCTAAATCGGTTCAGTAGTTCCGGAGCTTATTCAATGCAAACAAAAAATCTTTCCTCTTTATAAGTATAAAATTAGTATAGAAAAAGCTCTGCTCTATTCGGACGGATATCGGATTAATTTACTTTAGACCAGTCAAGTCATAGGGACTTTTGCGATTGGCTATTGGGTACTTGTATGCCAATTATTTCTGTAAAACAAGTGTGATAATATTAGTTTGTATTATAAATATATTTTCTTTATTCCCTTTGGTCTATCTCTATGCAAAAATTACTTATTGCGTTGTCTGTACATTGTTACGTGATAAAGGACGAAATAACAAACTAACAAACAAAGACACTTTTGCACTCAATATAATAATAATAATTGAGGTTGAATATCTTATACTTCATAAGATACGTGCATACTGTGACTTTCATATGTCCATGATACAAAAAATGTTAAATTATGTTAAATAAAAACCGACTTCAAACAAGAGCACTAAAAAGTAAAAAATAACTGATTGGTAGTTTTCATTTACTATACATACCTAATCAAATATTTTCGAAGTTGGTGTGCTTCGCTTTGTATGGGCTGGCACCGATTTCGAAAATATTTGATTAGGTTTGTATTTAATAGGAAGGCTTTAATTACTTAGCCAAATGTGTGTCCAAAATATCAGTTTTTTATTTTCTTATAAACAATTTAAATTAAATGATGGAAAAACATATTAATTAAATTATTCACCTCATGCTTACATATTTAATTTCAAAATTACTTATTTTTAAGATAGACCGATCATCTACGAACAATACAAACATGAATTAGTTCTACAAGGGTCCAAATCCCGGTTTAATAATATGATGCTGGTCATCCGATCCCGGGATCACTCTCTAATCCCGGCACTAATAGCCTGAGGAACAGACTCTTCATTTGCTCGAATTGAAAAAAATATATTTTAAAATAAACTCTAAGCACTCTACACAAGGTTTAAATTCATTTATAAGATAGTTCCTAATTTATCAACAAACGTTGAATAAAGCAAAAATGTACTCTAACAAAATACTATTAGGCTTCAAATTTGTATGGAAGAGAATATAGTTTGTAAAATAATTTTTAGGCCCCCTAGAAATTGTCGTTGAAATGTGAAAGCATTTCTGTGTAAGATTATGATATTGCTCTAAGCCGTAGTTATGGCTGACATATTTATGGTTTAGATTTTATGAAAAAAATGACGTAAATAACTCCAGTGAATGACTTAAAATGATTCGAATATTCTTAAATTAAAGTTTTTATTTCGAACCTATTTATATTTATAGGCTTTAACAAAATCACCACAGTAGATAGAAAAAAAAACAAAAGAGTATGTATAGCTCACAAAAACTCCAATACCAGTTATTAACCAACAATAAAAACTAAAAATTATATGGTAAAATTAATAGTTTATTTGGAATGTACATTTTTAATACTATTTATTTTACACTAATTTTAAATCAAAGGACAAGTTATAGTAAATCAAAACTAAATTGAATATGAATATTAATTATTCTGTAATAGTTTCTAATTCGTTTAGGTTTTAAATGACATTTATTTGAAACTAGCGACTTACCCTCGCTTTCCTTGGGTGCGTCTCTAGGTACGTTTTAAATAGATATAAATATATATATATATATATATATATATATATATATATATATATATATATATATATATATTATATATATATATATATATATATATTTAATAGTTATTCTGTTATTCGGGGCGGAGACAAATCCAACAAATCAAAGATCGTAAAAATCAATCCAGCCGTTCTTGAGTTTAAAATGGTGTAACTAACCAGAGTTTGTTTTAAATATATAGATATCAACCCTTAATTGAATTATTAGAGACTGTTACAAATCAAGTTCTCTTCAGAACTTATTTTGTTTGTCTATGGTTAATAGAGTCTAGACTGATAGATTTCTGCCTTAAGACGAAAGTCTTAGGGGAAAATTACCCTCCTTCCGCATCTAGATCTGTGATCTATTAAAAAAGAGCTAATAAGATGCATAATTTCATTCTTAAGACGACAGTCTGACCACCAAATTACGCAATATATATATATATATATATATATATATATATATATATATATATATATATATGTAATCTATGATATAAAAAGCTAATAATAGGATC
The DNA here is from genome assembly GCA_921882275.1 of Brenthis ino. Classification (NCBI taxonomy): domain Eukaryota; kingdom Metazoa; phylum Arthropoda; class Insecta; order Lepidoptera; family Nymphalidae; genus Brenthis; species Brenthis ino. The sequence goes on along the minus strand of OV170229.1, from coordinate 25,317,987 downwards.
TACATAATATGTACATTAGCCGTGTGGTGTTCGGCTCAAGAATAGCACCAACCCTGACAAAGGACGAGGGTGTCGTAAAAGGCGACTAAGTCCATAAACAAACGAAGCTATTATCTACGTTTCAGTGTAGGGGAGATGGGCCTCTAAGCATTGGTTTGCAACCCATCTAGGAGAAGGAAAATTCCAAAATAAAACCCGGAGCGGAATCACCGTAAGACGCGAGTAGGGTCCAACCCGAAATATGCGGCAGATTTCTGCAGCCGACTTGGCTCCACACGTATTGGCTCGCCTTTCCTGTGGGATAAGCCAACGAGGCCGAGAGGGTAATGCAGGTGCTGGGCATCCCTGTGTTTCCTTAATTCCGTCCCAGGCGGTGTAATGTCTGTGGAGAGGTCACTCCACCCACGGCAGCGTAGCTGTATGGACAACAACACGGGAAGTGGCAGTTACCAGTTATAAGTCTTGCACAGATGGGCGTAAGTGCAGGCGCTAGGGGTCACTTTCGACAGTGGGAGGGTCCATCGAAGACCCATCGATTGGTTACCGCCCGCTTCAATCTGGGCAGCCCCCGGACAATAAGGTACCAATCCGTCCCGTTGCCAGCTTGCTCCCTTGAGGTGTAGGGAGCACTAGCTCCTGGCTAGACGGCTGGTGTCGTTAACTTCCACACCTGGTTTTACAAAGCAGTTTCATAAAAACCCGCCTCGCCAAGCCATGCGCATTGCAACATGGAATGTCCGTACTATGAGGACAGGCCTCCCGGACACCTGTGGAGGTTACGGATACGCACAACATCTGCGTAAAACTGCCGTGATAGATGCAGAGCTGAGCAGGCTTAACATCTCTGTCTGCGCTTTGCAAGAGACCAGATTACCCGACGAAGGCTCATTGCAGGAGTCCTCTTACAAGTTCTTTTGGAAAGGAAAAGACTTTGGCGATGCTCGTGAACACGGTGTTGGTTTTGCGGTCCGAAACGATATACTTTCCGCCATTGAAACTCTATGCGGCGTTTCGGAACGCATAATGGTCTTAAGACTAAAGATCAGTCTCGGTCATGTTACCCTAATTGCTGCGTATGCTCCGACATTAAAATCTTCGGACGAGTCAAAAGAGTATTTTTATAACCAACTGACCGAGACGGTGAAAACTGTTTCTAGTAGTGATCGCCTGTACATCTTGGGTGACTTCAATTCCCGGGTGGGACGGGATCATTCCGCATGGCCTGATTGTATTGGTTACCATGGAATCGGCAATATTAATGACAATGGCCGACGTTTACTGGAGTTCTGTTCTGAATACCTGCTATGCGTAACCAATACATATTTTAAGGGCAAGCTGTCCCGAAAAGTGTCTTGGAAGCACCCGCGATCAGGCCATTGGCATCAATTAGACGTGATACTAACGAGATCCAAAGACCTCCGCGATTTCCTTCACACTCGTACATTCCATAGCGCCGACTGTGACACCGACCACTCTCTGGTAGCAGCACAAGTTGCCATAGCTCATAAAAGGATACATTCATCTAAAACGCCGGGTAGGAGGAAGATAAATCTTTCTAATACCCGGGATGATGAAAAAGTCCGACAGTTTGAGTGCTTGGCAAATAAAGAACTTGCTGATTGGGATGCCAATACACCGATAGGCGTCGAGTGGAATAAAGCAAAAAAACTACTGACTGAGAGCGCCACTAAGGTTTTCGGATGTGTGAGGACCAAGTCTCAAGACTGGTTCGAGGACAACGTTGAGTACCTACAACCTCTTTTAGACTCAAAGCGGAATGCCGCACTTAGGCACCGTATGAATCCCTGTCCAGTAACTGATAAAGCACTTTGAACAGCTAAAACTTCTCTTCAACGAAGTACACGATACTTTGCCAACTTATACTGGTCGGATCTTGGTCGCAATATACAGATGTGTGCGGACAGTGGAAACATAGGTGGTGTATATGAGGGTATTAAACGCGTTCTCGGACCTGTTTCAAAAAAAACAGCCCCTCTAAAGGACGCAAATGGCACTGTCATTGTTGACAGCCAAAAACAGCTTGATCGTTGGGTCGAGCACTATACCGATCTCTACTCAAGTCCAGTAATCATACATCCGGAGGCGACACAGAGCATACCAAAACTGGGTGTATTGAATGAGTTAGATGATCTACCGTCTGTAGAGGATTTCACCAAGGCTGTCAATCGGCTTAAGCGCGGTAAGAGTCCCGGCGGCGACGGCATCCATGCTGAAATATTAAAGCTCGAATGTGTGAAACCAATCCTGCATAATCTATTGTGCAAATGTTGGGAAGCGGGGCATGTGCCTCAGGATATGCGGGACGCTAACATCATCACATTATACAAAGGGAAAGGTGATCGCGGCGACTGTAACAATTTTCGCGGTATTTCTCTTTTGAGCATAGTTGGCAAGCTTTTTGGTCTAGTCGTTCTATCAAGACTCCAAAAGCTTGCTGAACGTATTTATCCTGAGTCACAATGTGGTTTCCGCTCCAACCGCTCGACAGTGGATATGATTTTCACACTTCGCCAAATACAGGAGAAGTGTCGAGAACAAAACTGTCCCTTAGTAGTAGCTTTCGTTGACCTTAATAAGGCCTTCGATACGGTCAGCAGAAAGGGCTTGTACACGGCGCTTGAGAGTATTGGGTGCCCGCCTAAACTCCTGAGACTGGTTGCATCTTTTCATGAAGACATGAAGGGCACAGTAGTTTTAAGCGGTAAAACATCTAAGCCGTTTGATGTTTCCAGAGGTGTTCGACAGGGCTGCGTCTTGGCTCCTACCCTGTTTGGTATATATTTTTCGCTCATATTGCGCACCGCTTTTGACGAAAATCAACAGGGTATACATCTACATACAAGAACCGATGGAAGGATGCTTAACATCTCACTACTCAAATCCAAAAGAAGCCGCGAGGATCTTTTCATCGATAGCCTTCTTTATGCCGATGACGCGGCTTTCGTTGCTAATTCCGAACGTGAGCTCCAGTATATGGTGAATCAATTCTCACGGGCTTGTTCCCTGTTCGCCATGTCCATAAACGCAAAGAAGACAGTTGTGTTAGCACAAGGCACTTCTAAGGCCCCAGCAATTTCGCTCAATGGTACGCTGCTAGAGGTAGTTGACAGATTTTGTTACCTAGGGTCAACCGTAACGAACAATCTGTCGCTGGATGCAGAGGTTGACATTCGCATCGGTAAAGCAGCGACCATGTTCGGGAAGCTTAGTACTAGAGTATGGCAAAACAAATATCTAACCACCAAGACCAAAGTGTTAGTCTTTCAAGCCTCCATTATAAGCATACTCTTGTACGGAGCTGAAACCTGGACAACGTATGCAAAGGTCGAACGTCGAATAAACTCTTTTTACATGCGTTGCCTTCGTAAAATCTTGGACATCTCATGGCAAGACAGGGTGACAAACGAGAGAGTTCTAGAAACTGCACAACTACCTAGTTTGACCGCGCTTCTAAAACAGAGACGTTTGCGCTGGCTCGGGCATGTGCACAGAATGGAACAGTCTCGATTACCACGACGTGTACTTCTTGGTGCGATTGCGAACGCAAAAAGAAACGTAGGGAGGCCACTGCTTCGCTTTAAAGACTGCGCCAAGAGAGACATGGTTACTTTTAAAATTGACCACCGAAACTGGGAAAGACTTGCAGAAAATCGAACGGAGTGGCGCAAAAGTATTATGGAGGGTCGCAAGTTCTGCGACGAGACCGGGTTCGCGGCACTTGCTAAAAAGAGACAAAAACGACGTCAAGGCGACTCAGTACCATCCGTCGCAAACTTCTCCTGTCAGGTCTGCGGTAGGACATGTAGCTCTCGCATCGGTCTATACAGCCACCAAAAGAGGTGTATCTCCAACGTTGCACCATAAATCGTCTGGAATAGACGCAAAGGCCTAGTAGTAGTAATATGTACATACTAAGAGATTCACGAAAGAAGAACATCACGGTAGCAAGAACAAAGATAGAATTGCCTAAAAGTCTTCTATGAAGCAAATAAATTACATCGCCCTACTAATTGGTATTTCTGAGCATTTTCCTCAGAAAAGAATTTATGCAAAACACTTGGCGCGGACAAATTAAAAGTGTGAAGGAAAAAAAAAGTATAAATTAATGCACCCAATACAAATTCGTTTTAATTATGCAGATGGGAAAGAAGTTTACGGATAAGACTAGGGATAGGGAATAAAAAAAAATTTTTTTGTAGGTAGGTAGGTATTATCTTACACTATTTCAATTATATCAATATACATAGGTAATACATACATATAATAAAATTCTAACTCAGTCGAATCTGTACATTAAATATTTTTTGGAAAATCTTATCAAAATAGTCATTGTTATCGATACAGAGGCCGAATCTATAGTTTTTAGATTTTTTATCTGTCTATCTGTCTGTGACCGCATCACAGAAAACCACTGGACAGATTTTGATGAAATTTGGTGTGATGATAGCTGGTTATCCTGGTCAATATACCTATAGGATACTTTTTAAGGGAAAATATCTCATCTCTGAGAAATCTATATTAAAGATTAAAACGTAAGTAGGAACGAACCCGAGCGGAGCAAGAGTAAGTCGCTAGTTTAATATAGAATTTAAACAGCGAAACTAACAATTGTCGAGAACTATTTAATTATCTATAAGTGGTTATAATATATTAACATATTTTATGATATATGTAATTATGATTAGATTTTTTTTAAATAAAAGAAAAAAGCAAATACCGATATCCAAAAAGAGCTTTATTAGTCGTTCTATTTTTTAATATATTGTGACTTGATATATCTGGAGTATCCATATAATGTCTTTAATTTACTCAAGCAAGAGGAGTCGGTCGAGGGTCAAACGGCATTATAATGGAGACAATAAATTTTAGTCTTCTCTAATTATTAGTACTTATTATGTACTTTAACTTTTTAATAAAGTAAATGTAAGTAGAATATATTAAGCGTGTATGTACCTAGTAAGAATTTAATTAGATGAGTATATTAAGTTATTGATATGTGTGTTTGTTTGTTACTTCATAACATTGAAATGGCTGTATGGAATTTGGATTTTTAGTACATAGATATTGACCATGACCTGAAGTAACGCATAGGCTATTGTAAATGAATCACTTGTATAGGTATATATTAGTTAAATATATAAAAAATATATATAATAATCAAAATTTTCACGGAAAACACTCGTCGTACCGGAATATAAAGTAACCTACATCATTCTGTTATTAAATATCTCCATACATGATACTAAGCTTTGGTAAGCTTTTTACCGCGTATGATTTGTTGCCTGGAAATCTATTTACGGCACTTAACTACGAGTAAGGCAGTGGTAGCCCAGTGGTAACGCGCTCACTTGGGTGTGCAACCGAGTGAAGCGGGTTCAAATCCCGGGTCTCGCACCTCTGATATTTTCATGTGCGAATCATTTCCAACATGATTACCACTTGCCTTACGGTGAAGGAAAGCATCGTGAGGAAACCTGCATGTCTGAGAGAACCTAGCAAGTTTTCTAAAGACATGTGAAGTCCGCCAACCCGCACTTGGCCAGCGTGGTGGACTATGGCCTGATCCCCCTCGTATTGAAGGGAGGCCCGTGCCCAGCAGTGGGACGTTAAAAAAGGGCAGAATACAACTACAAGTTTGTTACAATTATTAGACGATAACTAAACTATGTCGATACTTAAACGTAAGTACCAGATTCACTCTTGGATACGTATACCCAAAAGGAGCTTTTAAATATCATCCTCTTTGTCCCTTAGTTCAGTTAGTTAACATGTAGTACCTCGACATTAGTGAAAAATAGAGAAGAATTTATTAATCAATATTCGGTTTTAGTCATCCCATTATCCCATTAATTATAATATGCGAAAATATGTGAAAATTTAGATGGGTGTTTATCACATAATCACTCCAGAACGGCTGTACGGATCTGGATGAAATTTAGCGCAGAGATAGATGTAGAGATAGAAGAGATAGTCTAGAACATAGAACAAATTATAGATAGCATATCAGTTACTTTTTCCCGGAAAACAGACGGTTCCCGTGGGATAGATTTGTTTTTATTATTCATTAGGGACGAATCACTAGTTATCTATATATAATTAGGCAAAGACAAAATGTTTCAGTATCTTTTTCGTCTCTGTTAGTCAAACGATTCTCTTTTTTTGTTTAGTAGCTATTAATGAGCCTTAGTTTCTTCAATAAAAACATTTTGGAGACAGTTTTTTTTATATAGATAGATAGGTGTTTTTGATTCATATTTTTTTTAACTTTCAACAATGATTACGTTCGAATTTTGACCACTAGACGAGAACTAGTCAAAAATAAAGCTACCAGTAAAGGAAAGGTAATGATATATGATTGTTAATAGATAAAATGTTATGGTACAGTAAAATTAAAGGCGGCTTGGTTGTTTCATGAGAAAATATTTCTTGATAAATTACATCTGATACTATTATTTAGATGCTAACCTCAAAGGAACCGAATAAATAAATCCTAATATTAAACTTATCTAATTAAAAGTTTCAACCAATCAGCATATAATACAATTATCTTATAAATATACTACATTTAGCCCGCGACTCGGTTTAAGTGATATTTCGTTAAAAACGTGTATTTGTCATTCTTAAAGAGAACTAGCATTGCCTGCGGCTCCGCCCGCGTTCAGATGACCAAAAACCAAATTCTTAGGTTTACATATTAGCATACTCTTACAATGCAGTTTTTGTATTTTTTCTGAGAAATGAGATATTTTCCCGCGGTAAAAAGTATCCTACACTCCGCGACAAAAGTATAACCCACCCCCCTAATTTTGTAATATCCAATGTAAAACTATATTTATCATGACATATTACTATTGCAATAATATTTTTTATTTGTTTGTAGTATTATAATATGTGTTCAATTACATTCTAAGTGGTTTTCTTATATTACGGCGTGATTGTTAGTTTGATAGTGCGACAAAAGTATAACCCATAACTTTCTTTGGCTTGAGCAGCTTCATGTGTTAGACGTGTCAGTTTCTTTTTATACTTGTTCTGCGTTCCTTGTAAATTATTATGTACTAGAAAATTATTGCGATTGATATTTATTTATTTCTAATACAAAAAGCCACGTGGGAAACGTGGCTTTTTATATTAGAAATAAATAAACAAGGACAGTAAAATAATTTAGTTAGGAAATTGTATTCTAAAACTCAAAATTGATCGAAAGTCAGAATTGCAAAATTTATCAAGAGAAGTCATTATGTTGTGCGTAATTTTCTAAAAGATCCTGAAAATTATGGCAAAACAAAGAAGACTGGTCGACCAAGGGCAACAACACCGCCTGAAAGAAGGTCAATTCTGAGAGTCGCATCTAATTTTGCTCTTACACCAAGACAAGTGCAGTGGAGGCTGGTGTTAGCACTAATTTAAGAAATGTTCAACCTATATACACGGGTGTCGATACCTAAAACGTAAGAAATTACAAAGAAAACGACTGGTATCTGGTAAACATAAATTAGATAGATTTAAATTTGCCAATGATCATGTTCAATGGAAGAAGAATTGGAAAAAAGTTATTTTCACTGATGAAAAGAAGTTTAATTTAGATGAGCCTGATGGTTTTAATTACTATTTTACGATTTAACAAAAGAAAAACGTGTATTGATTTGACGACAAGCCGGGGGTGGTAATGTAATGATATGGTGTGGAATTGGATACTTAGGAAAAATGAATATCAAGTTCTGTACTGGAAAATTGAATAGTAAACGGTTCATAAACATAATAAATGAAGAGATTACTTCTCATGTAATGCGAATTGCTGGTCCTAATTTTATATTTCAGCACGACAATGTCAGTATTCATCGTGCACAAATAGTTAAAAACTATTTTACTGAAACAAATATTCAAGTTCTTGAATGGCCAGCTTATTTTCCTGGCTTAAATAAAAGTGAAAATTATTGGGGAAACTTATTACGAGCTGTTTATTGAGGATCAAAACAATTAACCACTGTTGAAGAGTTAAAAACGGTAATAATTGACGAATGGCAAAACATGAATCAAAACCAATTAAAAATTAGTTATATGACAGTTTACCAGATAGAATGATTCAAGTAATAAGTAAAAGTGGTGGATCTTCTAAATGTTGATCGAAGTACTAAATATTAAATTAAATAAATAATTGCTCTTTGTTGCATTTCTCTTGAGTTTTATTTATATTTAATTTACCTGGGTTATACTTTTGTCGCACCGCAAAACTTATATATCATCTGTATTTGGTTAATTTTGCATTTAACAAATAATACATTGGTTGTAAAATATACTTACCAATACCTAATTTTGTGTATTAGTAATGCATTAATATAACTATAATTTTATATTGGATATTACAAAATTAGGGGGGTGGGTTATACTTTTGTCGCGGAGTGTATATGTTGACCCGGATAACCACCTATCATCATACCAAATTTCTGTCTAGTAGTTTTCTCGTGATGCGGTAACAGACAGACAGACAGAAGACAGACAGACAAAAATTCTAAAAACTATAGATTCGGACTCTGTATCGATAATAATATGTATTTCAATTAGATTTTCCAAAAAAAACGTTTGTATTTAATGTACAGATTGTACAGATTCGACTTAGTTAGAATTTTATTATATGTATAGATAACAGATCAACGGTTTGTCGAGTGAATTATTACAAAGATATGTATTTATATACTTATATTATTACAGATGCTATATTCCGGTATATAAAATGTGTATGTATGTGTGTGTCTCTGTGTGTGTGTATGTTTACAACCCCTTAACGCTGATACTGACGGATTTTGATAAAATTTCGTACGTAAGTAGTACCTGGTGTAGCACTTAGTTACTGTTAGTTATAAAATTTGCCTAATATTGCGCTACCTGTATAATGTAGATAACATTATATACTTGGCAAGGCCGCCCCTGTAAATAGAGTAATCAATACATATAACAACGTATTTTTAAAAGCAGGTTTGGATATTTTCCAACAATCAGCTTCATCTTTTAAGCGACAATTTAAAAAAAATTTCAACACATAGAATTGCCTCTAATAGTTTTTTAATGTTTTATGCGTAATTTGTTTTAATTTTTTGTTTTGTTTTTTTTTTAATCTCACAATGAGATATTTTATAGTTTGTATGGTTTATTTACATTTTAGTAGTTTATAATTTTTTAGCGGTCTTTATTGTTATGTGTTTTTTTGTATCATTTTTTAGTTATGTAAGTTTTTAAAAGTACTAATTTCAAAGGATGTTTTGTATTGTTTTCCGTTTTTCTTTATATTATGCATGTTGAGTTAGCCTGTAAGTGAGGTATACAATTTTTACCACAGATATATAAGACTGTGCTCTAGAATAAGAAATATTATTGTATACAACGTTGGCTTCCTATTTAAATAAATAAATAAATAAATATAACACAAACACAGTTCCCATGAACGTATCCGAATGAAGCTTTATACAATTAGACTTTCAAAAGCTCTTTCATTTTTCATATAACGAAGTCGATCGTAGTGAAGACCCAATCAAGTAAATCAACAATAAATGATGTACTTAAAACAATAAAAAAAACATGGTGACAACTAAACATTTTCAGCGCAGTATGTGGATGAATAGACACCGCTCCCCTACAGAAACGAATTAGCATACGAATGTTCGAACAATGTTCCTTACCTTTCCATCGTCCATATTTCCACTGAATAGCACAATACCCGTGAAATAGGATTTTTTTGAGAAGCTTTTTAAACACTTTAATGAGATGAACGTCTTTGAGATGACGACAAAGCATGACAGCTTCCTTCTGTATTAAAAATCTAAGTAATTGTAACCTACGTTTTTATATATATTAATAGTTTTATCAATGTTGATTCATCACGAAACCTCATTATCTCTTCTTGGCTACTTTTCTTTGAAAAATGCGTTTTATAATACTTTCTTAGATTTACGCGAATATTTGACATTTTAAATAAAACTATCTTTTCGGATTATTTCGCGGATTTATTACGATTTTTGGTTCCCGACGTTTCGAATGCTTTACAGCAATCATCCCGGTCTCATCAGTCTCTCCCGTGACCATGATTGCTGTAAAGCATTCGTAACGTCGGGAATCAAAAATCGTAATAAATCCGCGAAATAATCCGAAGAGATAGTTTAAAATGCGTTTTAGATAATTATTATCTCATCCGATCCCAAAATGCATCAAAATAACATAAATTTTCTATAAAATATGAAAATTTTCACAGCATTCTCTCTCTATACTACATTTAAAATTGAAACAAAATCTATATATAAACATGTATAAATATCAATTCCCGTTCGTTAGTCTCGCTAAAACTTAAAAACGGCTGGACCGATTTGAATAATTTTTTTTTGTTTTATTAAGGGTGTCTCAGGGATGGTTTTATTTAAAAAAAATATGGAAAACAAAAAAAAACGGCTAAAAAATCGAAAAGTTCAGAACAGTTTATTTTGTACCTATGTATGTATATATAATATATAGTCTATCTATTCCATACTAACCGTTAAAACGTACCTAGGGATGAACCCGAGCGAAGCAAGGGTGAGTTTCTAGTTTAATAATAAAAAACGACAGAAATAAAAACTTATATACATATACATATTATATAATACTTTCTTACATTTACGCGAATATTTTACATTTTAAATATATACATATACATTACATACTATATACATAAAATAAAAGATATTCCCATTAAAGTAGAAATATAATATTCCCAACTGCAGTATTATATAAGCTTTATAGCCAAACGATTATATCCGGAGCTCATTTGGCAGGCAGGCAGGTTCCGGCCAGGTGATTTTTCATAGAAACTGCCATAAAATAGGGAAAACTTTGCGTTACTTGTACGCTGGTCACGTGCTTCAGAGAGGTAGCTAGTATAGGTAAGGCAGAGAGCAGTTTGATGCATTAAATATATTTTAGTGACTGTACTTCGGTTATTTTGCGAAAATCATTTAGAATACTGAATTCATTAAACATATAATGTAGTGGATTATAATAATAGTGATTAGGAAATCGTATTTTGTTAATGAAATATATGTATATAAATATATATATATATATATATATATATATAAATTTTATAATAAGTATAAAAAAATATACTTATAATGTCTTTATTACACCATAAATATTTATTTTAATGAAATTTCGACCCACATATAACATTTAATAATTTTTTTTATAAACTTTACAAATTTCTTATAGTAGACTACACTAAAATAATAAAACATAAATTTTTAACAATATATATTCATTATACTATATCCCATTCATTGGTATTACTTACACTAAATGAGGCAAATCGCATCACATAAAAATGTCACATTCAACAATTTACGTTACACAAAGAAATTTATTTTTCCAGCCAATTTAAAATACTATTTGAATAATCGTAACTTATAAAGGTTCATAACTATCGTATGCAAATATATTTTGATTAAAACCATAACAATAAACAGTTGAATCGAATAAGGAATCGATACAGGACATCGATACCGATCTATCGATTCTTGTCCCGTACTAGGCTTGCAGTAATTACTCCAAGTATTGTTATGAGATTTATCTCCGATGCAAACCGTATGGTTTACGATATGTTTTAATGAGCGTATAGAATTCTCGATACTAATATTATGACGGTAGATTTAATCGAATTAAGCAGTGTATTAAGTGATTTATGTATTAAGACGCAAAGGTCGTACGTTCGATTTTGCGTTGGAACAATTCGTTTATTCAAATATTAGAGTTGCTTACAAATTAGTATTACTAATTATACATATAATATTTTGATGAAACCGAACTTTTAGAACTCTATTTCCTAGTAGCTTGTAATATATGATCTACACATCAGATTAGACGTTCCTACAATATTTGAGGTTTTAAATAAAACTATCTTTTCGGATTTTGTCGCGGATGGGAGAGACTGAGGATCCTCAGTCTCTCCCGTGACCATGGATGCTGTAAAGCATTCGAAACGTCGGGAAACAAAAATCCAAATAAATCCGCGACAAAATCCGAAAAGATAGTTTTATTTAAAATGTCAAATATTCGCGTAAATCTAAGAAAGTATTATATTTGAGGTTGTAAATTAGTACTTAGAAATAATTCTGCTATATATTTCTATATTATATTTATATAATAAGATAGCTTTGAGATTTATTCTCGACAAACCCCGTTGAAGTAAGCAAATAACTAAGAACGGGGTGAAGTAATACGTAAAATATATTTAAACTAAAGCTAAGCTAAAAGAAGTCATAGGTTTGATTTTTTTTATTACCCTGTAAATTAAGCGCTAGTGTGGCTAAGACAAAATATTCATTTAAGTACTAAAACCCCTAACCTGTATTGTAGGTAAAAAGCCTCTATCTCGACATCTCATCATCTCCATCAGTTTTGTGAAACAAAGCGTAAATTTTGCTAAAAACCATTTTGGCGTTCTCGCTACATATTAATTCAATTAAAGAAATTTCTTATAATAAGAGTTTATTGCAGCCAATATATGCGTAAACGGCTATCGTTTTACGGAGGCAGTATTATATGTAAATATTTACCTATTTACCGATTCGCCGATCCGAGACATTCCGCTTTAAATAATCGATTATTATCGATAAAGTTAATTGGTCGTTATTGTAATTGATAGTAGGTTTACTACAGTAAACCTACTGGTAAGCGAGTAAGGAATGTGACGCTGGCCTAAACTTTATTACTTAAACACTAAATTATTTACATAATTATGACTTTATTAACAGATAAAGCTAATTTCAAACGATGAATATTTTTATTACATAATGATTTTTACTTAAGCAGTGCAGATAGAATGAAAAAGACGAAAAATAAATATTAATATTAAGTGACATTTAACTTTTAAATTACCAGAGCTGTAAAATAAACAGTAGAACTAAGAAATTAAATCAAAGTTATAATATTGCTTTACTTCATTTCTAAAACTTTTAGAAGGATATTTTCTTATAGCCATATTGATATTTGCTTCACTGTTCAATTACAAATGCCGATCGAATAAAGCTTATAAAGCTTTTTAAAGTACAAAGCTTTTTTTCAACTTTGTATTCTATCATTAGAGATGGATTTTTTCCCGAGGTCGAAATTCGATAATAATAAGTTTTTTATTGATAACAGTAAAACTCGTCATTAGCTACTGAGGAACAGGGGAGAAAACTGTACTAAACGGGTTTGTCTTTTCCTAGCTATACATATATACATAGATATAAATAAATTATATAAAAGAGATTATATAAATAACTAACGACTCACCCTCGCTCCGCTCGGGTACGTCACTAGTTGCGTTTTAACGCTTATTATAGATTTCTCAGAGATGAGATATTTCCCGCAACAAAAAGTATCCTATATGTTGACCCGATAACCAGCTATCATCATATCAAATTGCATCAAAATCTGTCCACTGGTTTACCCGTGATACCTTCCCATACAGACAAACACACATACTGACAAAAATTCTAAAAACTATATATTCGGCCTCTGTATATAATAATGAGTATTTCAATAATATTTTCCAAAAAATATTTAATCTACAGATTCGATTTACAATTTTATTATATGTATAGATTAGCAAAGAGGTCGTAGGACATACAACAACTGAGTTACTGTTTTTAAAGTATTATGTAAGCTTTTACCTATGTACAGAGACAGCGATCTATCGATTGGATTTGTCCAAATAAATTGTGTTAAATAGTTATAATTAATATATATGTATGTTAGTTTTAAGGTATATATTATGCTATGGGCCTCTGTTTACATATTTAAGATCTTTTTGTAAATATTGCCTGAAATAAATGATTTAATTATATATATATATATATATATATATATATATATATATATATATATATATATATATATATTAATACTTGAAACCATCATACACCACCGCACAGTGCGCGAGTGGTATTGTAATCCATATTCCATTACGTATGAAAACGTCAAATAACATGCCACGATCGACATAATTGCGATTGGATATTGTCCCTTTTTTCCTTTTCAATATCTCGGTGCTTTATGGGGTTCCGTTGAGAAATTTGAAAAACGAAGCTCTTGTGTTTTATAATGAGTTATTTAATAAAAAAAGTTAGTTTTTTCTAATACATAAACGAGTAGTGCTTGCATCAACTACATTTTAAATTTTGTAAATTAAATATAATTAAAAAAATAAATTTATACGTATTCACTATGACTTATTGATGTCTATACAAATAAATAAAATTAAAATGTATGTTCGTAATGTCAAAATAACAGCTTTTTACTAAGTACATGCGAAAGTTTTAAAAATTTTGTCTGTCTGTCCGTTCTGTCTGTTCCGGCTAATCCCCGACACAGCTAGACCGAGTTTAACGGGATTTTCGCTGGCAAAAAGCTGATGTTATAAGTAGTTACTCATTCTAATTTTATTTTAGAAAAAAATTAGAGTTCCCTGTAAAAAAAAATCTCATGCAATTATAAACAAAATGCGCGTACGAACGCACCCGAATGAAGCGGGGGTTGGTCGCTAGTGTCTAATATGTGGTAAGAAAAGTCTTTGTTATAATGCAAATATTATTAATGAAAAAATAACATAGTAATATATATAGTACATATATATTACTATGTTATTTTTTTTATTAATAATATTTGAATTATAACAAAGATATTGAAAATATAATAAAATAATATACCTATAAGCAATAAAAAACTAACAGTTTCATTTGTATAAATAACTGCCTCACAGGCATTAACTTTCATAGAAGAAACTCACGGGTAGGTATATATTTACACCTAATAAGTTATATGAAAGTTTCTAGTATGTAATAAACTATTGTAATTTGCGATTTTAGTTATCATTTGTTCTCATTGTAAGAATAAACATATTTACTAAATATACTAAAATTTAAAACTTGTAATATTTATAAATTCCTTATATATACTGTACATTCACGCTTGACGTTATTTTTTCTCTCTTGATCCTTTGTTTCATCCGTGAGAACGGATCGGAAATTACCATTTTTAGAGATTGGATTATCGGATGCAAAGGATTTTGAGGTCGTTCTCAAAACCTGATGGCAATCGATTCGGGAGCTCGATGCAGATTGCTTTAAAATAACATGGTATAGGCGGTATCGATATATACTTATACGGGTATATTTAGACAAAATTAAAAATAATATAATTACTATATAACGATATCAAAAGATTGCAAGTATAATTAAAATTAAGGGTTTTGTATATCTATAATCTAATATTGAATATAGTTATACTTATTACATAGAAAAAAAGTTATAATTTTAAACTCAAAGGAAACTCACCGACTATTTACAGAGGCTGCGTTGCTAACTCCATCTACCGGTTTCCTGAAATAATTAGTTTCATATATTATAGTTTATTATTATAAGTTTAAGTTACATTTTTTATAATATAATAATATTCTCAAGAAAAACTTCGTAACTTCTGAGTTAGTTCTATTCAATTTGATGATTAAAAGACTTTATAATTTTACCCAACGTCTCTATTATCGAAAGCTTCGCGAAAGCTTTATATAGAAACTTAAAAAACAAGACTACTAGTACTAAGTATGCCATTTATATGTAATTATTTTTGTAGTGGTATTTATCTTAATTAGACTTAGTATTAAGCAGAGCGAGAAGAGGCATTAAATGTAGATATTAATCTCGTGGAAGATTGAACACGCAACCTTAGATACAGAGTACCTTTTACACTTTTATGATCGGTGTATCACTTTGATACAACTTTTATCTTCCAACCATACATTCTCCAGACAGAGATACAATAAAAAATATATGGTATTGAATACAACATGATAGGTTTAAATTATAAACTGAGATTATTACGAAATCAAGATATCTATATCTATACATATAATAAAATTGTAACTAAGCCGAATCTGTACATTAAATATTTTTTGGAAAATCTTATTGAAATAAACGTTATTATCGATACAGAGGCCAAATCTATAGTTTTTAGAATTTTTGTCTGTCTGTCTAGTGTCTGTCTGTTACCGCATCACAGAAAAACCACTGGAAGGATTTTGATGAAACTTGGTATGGTGATAGCTGGTTATCCGGGTCAACATATAAGATACTTTTTACCGCAGGAAAATATTTCATTTCTGAGAAAAAATACAAAAATTGCAATGTAAGAGTATACTAATATGTAAATTCTAAGAATTTGGTTTTTGTCACCTGAACGCGGGTGGAGCCGCGGGAAATGTTAGTTTAATATAATATAAACTATTTTTCATAGAATATGTATTATTCCTTTCAAAAAACAGTGCATTTTATTGTTACAAACAAATGAGAGGAGTTTTTCCACTTACATCCAATATTGTTCCGTGAGAGAAGCAGGAGGTCCACAATGACCTGGCAAGTGGTACGGAGTGCATAAATTCATCATTGGTACCGCGTACATATTAGACACTTGTAACTGTTAATAACAAATTTTAAATTTTAACTAAATATACACATCAAAATTACTTTGAAAGTAATCAGTTTAGCCTTAGGAAGTTTAGAAAGGGCTAGCCTCTAAAATATTATTTATTCATTAAAAAAATATCATAAAATTGCTTCATATTTGGCTTATACACCCGAATTGCGTATTTTGTCTGCTTTTAAAGTCGGTAAATTATTTCTTTATGTTTAATCGCCGAGACCTAGAAGACCTACAATCTGCAGAACTGTTTCTTAAATCTTTTGATCAAGAAAATTTGAAAGTATCACAAAAAATTATCAATCAAAAGTTATCACTATCAAGGTAGGTACCATATTTGATATATAAAAAGGTAAAACGCCTGCACGGGCGGTCGCTACATAATAAAACCTAAGGAGGTCTAGCAAGTACTGACGACAAAAACACGCATTCCAAATTTTAAATATACCGCAACCGTCACTAAATGTTTGTACTAACAGAAATGCCGCCGAATGGTTCGACCGAATCGAATCCTACAATAATTCCACTTAGCGCGCAAGATGTCGTTAGCGCCCGCTGCGTTTGCTGCATTATGAACTACCTCTTTATTTAAAAAAAAAAACAAGTAGTTTACCTAACAAAGCCCTTTGAAAATTTAAGAGAGAAAACTAAAATAAATATTGCGTACGATAAACAAGAATGCTATAATCGGACTACAATTGCGAAATTATTAGTTATTTCTTCTCCCTGAAACAACTGGACAGATTTGAATGAAAATTTAGTATACAGATAGGCTATATACCTGGAGTAACTCATAGGCGTCTGATAGTACATATAATTTGCTAAAAGATGGCGCTGCTTATAATAAAATGATAAATACAAAAAGCACCTGAATAGGCCAGTGCGATGTTATATTTTTCTTTGAGTTTGGTATTATACTGATACTACTACTACCTACTTTGATATTATAATAATGCTGCCACCGATATAACACTTTTTAGATTTCCCTATCTAAATGACCTGAATCCATTCTAAAAATTTACAAATACGTTACAATTACAAGAACGTAAGACTAATTACATTTTTAATAATTTATAATATTAACTAGTTAAAATAGTTATTTTTCTAAAGTATCATTTTTATATATAACACTAGTTTTAGCTGATCCAAATAAAAGTATTAGCAAATAGTAACAAATATCAAGATCAATGATTCCACCTAGTATCAATCACACAAATCACAAATCGATCTATCGGCTGACGTACCGATTCTGATTTACTCTCGATTGTAGTCGATGTCGGCACATCAAAGAAATAAGTAAATTCGTCGTGGAAACGTAAACTAGATGTCGTTTGTCGATTTGAATTAGTACAAAAAATAAATAAACTGTTCTATTTTATTATTATTTTATTTATTAAGTATATGCTTAATTTATATACTTTTATAATTTATATTAAATGCACTATTTTAGCCCGTTATGCAACACTATTTCCATAAGTTGACTGGAAGAAATCTCTTCTAGAGATACATAAGTCTAACTTTGTTCACAGTGACGCCTGTATTGTTTATATTCTTGTATTTAAATGTGCAATAAATAATAATATATAACAAAAAATAATGAAAGAAAGATTTTTAAAACTCATTTGCTCTAATAACAATTACTGGGCTGTTTGTTTATACTAGTGCTGCCCCAATGGTTGAAATTTGACCACAATATTTTTTTATTGATAGCACTAAAGCTACTAAACAAAAAAAAAGAAAATCGGTTGACAAACAGAGGAGAAAAAGGTACAGAACTGTATTGTCTTTGTCTATTTTTATTAAGAATATCGATAGTATCAGGACTTAAGCTAAATATTAGTTAAAGTTTTATAAGCGTTACTTAACTTATAGTTCTTATTTTAAATGAAACTATCTTTTCGGATTTTTTCGCGAATTTATTTTGATTTTTGGTTCCCGACGTTTCGAATGCTTTACATGCTTTACAGCAATCATGGTCACGGGAGAGACTGAGGTGCTAGATGTCTCTAAGGTACACACAAATAACAAAATGAATTCAAAAAATTGAAAAATGCCACCAAAGTACCTTACAATATTTTTTAACTTTCAACTTTAAACATTTTTATATAATTTTACGTCGTCGTTAAACGTCGGGAACCAAAAATGAAAATAAATTCGCGAAAAAATCCAAAAAGATAGTTTTATTTAAAATGTCAAGTATTCGCGTAAATCTAAGAAAGTATTATTTATAGTTCTTAATTGAATAAGATGCAAAAAAATATATTAAGCGAATACACGCGGTTTCGAGTGATGTACTCATTTAAAGCGAACATCGCAAAAACCATCGTCAACATTAAGTTAAGAAATCGAAATTCAAGTCTTTATTTAGTGTTTTTGCAAAGTTTATTTAATGCCTTATTCTTATAAATTGATTAGAAATATTGGTTTAAATCAAGGATATGCCAAAGATCACATATTACTGCCCTATTTTAAAATTTTATATTCATTTAGAATATTCGATATGGTGAAACATTATATGTCATAAGTAAAGGCTTTAAAATGCGTCTAATAAAGTCACTTCAAATCGATAGTATAAATTAAAAAAAAAAAACGTTTTTATTATCAAGATTGCAGATATATAAAACCTGTTCTCAATAAAAAGTTTTGCAGATTACTACGAACTAAGGGCAATACCATAAAATAAATTCTTTGTATTCTCGTTGACCAAATATCTTCAAACTAATATAAAAACGTTTATAATTAATTACAGAATAAACTACAAATAAATTTTTGAATTCTTTCATTTACGTGGTCAACAAGTTAATACAAATGTCTTCATTACAAGGGAACGGTATTTCGCGCAAGAAATTGAACTCCCACATCGCGAATTTCCAAGAAAACTCCTCAAAACGTCAAATACCACGATAAATCGAATATGGCCTGCGAGTGATTAATCGGGACGTTGCGAATAAGCAATCGATCACAGACTCGTTTCACGTCACTAAACTCGATGTAGCGGCGAAAAAAGTTTTAAACGTCTTCCTGTTGCTATAAGTTTGGTTAATTCAATTCCACAGTAAGACGCACACTATTTAAATGACGAATCTTAGTTTATAGTGATTTTACTTAAAAAATATTCAAATATAAAACATTTTCTCGAGCTTCGATAATATTTTTAAGATATTTCGAATGTAGAGCGCATAAGTGCGTCCCTCGCGGCGGGTCATGTGTTTATGCGGTGATATTGCAAACGCCCTCCGGAAAATTCATCCCCTTGCATCAGTGGGTGTCTGTAATCGAATAACAATCCGTAATAGCTGCTAC